>CM035436.1:100667498-101267498 GCA_020310875.1 Ceratopteris richardii
ATGCGAGGATCATTTAAGGAGGTACCAGTTCTACTACCCAAAACAGATGAGCCCCATACATTATCGGACTGCCATCCTATCATGTTGTTGGGTATTCTATATAAGATAACAACAAAGTTGGTGGCATGTTGATTATAACAACTTCTCTTCCATTGTTGATTGTTCATATTACAATTTCATTAAGGATTGCTTGATTTTCGACAATATTCTAACTTTTTTAGCTGCATCATGATTCACAAGAAAGTAAGTGGGAATGGTTGATACATACTATGGTGCAGAGAATCAAGTTCAAGGAATGATTGATGCATACTATGGTGCTCTTCAATGAAGAAGTGTGCACACCCATTATAGTTAATGGAAGCCTTTCGTCCTCAATTCATTCTCTTCGAGGGGTCAAAGACGGTTCTCCACTAAGTTTACTTCTTTTTGCAACTATTGCAAAACCTTTGTATTGTTTGCTTCATCACCATGTTATTTTTTCTCGATGCCAGCAATGTGGACATACAGGGAGCAACGAAGATATTGGGAGTATACGGAAACACTTCAAGGTTGAAAATGAATGGTATAAAGTCAAAACTCATAGAATTCTCAAGAAGGGGCTTCTACATATTATATTGGTAAGGAACTAGAGTTCACAAAGGAGAAATTTCGAGACACCTAGGGTATCCGATGGGAATAAATGTTATGTCTCGAGGGCTCTCATGATTGGTGCGTCAACTTGTGCTTCAAAAGCTCAACAAATGGAAGGATTATGATTGGTCTATGCATTTCGGAGTCACGATTTTACATGCTATTCTACATCCATATGTTATATTCTATCTTTTGTTTCTCGATTCGAACGAGTCTTCGATAAGGCTATCTACAATGGAAATAGATCCTTCTTATGACAGAAGAATCAATTAAGAAGTGTGGATCCCTAAGCTTGGAAACTTATAACTTAGACAAGGCAGAGTGGTGGTCTTGGATTTTTAGATATGCTCACTCAGAGTCATGCATGAGGGCATACTTTCATTGGGAACTTTTTCATGTAGAGATGTCCATGCAATACCTTTTTGTAACCACATGTCCTCTTAACCCCACATGCAAGGAACTTCTCACAAACTCTTATGCAGTCTCATGCAAGCTCCAATTATCCCACATAGAATGTACTTTGCCCTCCGCTTCATATAAGGAAGGCCTCATTTCACCTCTCCTCATTCATTCAAGCACTCCCATGGTGCTCTTCCATGGTCGTTATGTAAGTTCTCTTTCCCTAATTTAGTTTATTCGTATTTCACTTCATTATCATGTTGTTTCTAGTGTCCTTTGAACCTCCATAACTTGTTTTGATTTGTGTGTATCCTAGACAATGTTTCTCAACATGGTATCAGAGCATAGGTAGTTTTTTTCATTTTACATTTCCTCAACACACATAGTTGATCTATTTGTCTAAGTTGTTCTTCCTATAACAAAAGAGAGACCAACTCCTCAATATTTGATGTATTGATAGACGTGGTATGATGCCACACATGCACTTAGATTGTTGGGATGTGGAGGATTTGCTACCCCTTATTTCACATGACTCTTTTGTTGGCCATGCATGCTCAACAAGCACATCATATGCTAAACACATCTACACGACATGGATAATGGCATAACTATTAAGATATCAAGCTCAAAATGCGATGATCAAAGATGACACATACCATTTTTTAATCTCCCTAACATGTACAATGGTTACATCGATATATGTTAGGGATATTTTTAGTGAGCTTTACCACATTTATCTACCAAGAATGATGGCACATTTTTTTCTTGGCAACTCACTCATTCGTGGACATTAGGGTTCTTTTATGTATTGTTCTTTACAAGTGTAGGAGGACGCATGTCAACAGTTCTTATCCTCAACAACCAACATACAAAATACATCATTGCTTTCAGGCATGGCAAGTGATTGTACCCTAATGCAAAAAATTGATTGTTGCTCAAAAAGGTTGAGCAAAACTACCCAATTGGTCTTTTCCAAACTTGTAAAGACTTTGAGGTGTTTGTATTAGCAAATCAAAAACCATATATATGTTTGGCACAAAAGGAAGAAATTAGTTGCATAATCGTTGCGATAGTGCATTGAAAGCTCAAAACGAGCTCAAATCAATTTTTGGACCCTGCAAAACGAAGTGGCTTTGAATTATTGATTATCCAGAGTATGCTCACCAAATTTTGTTGCATTCGGAGACACTGTTCAAAAGGGTGTCGATGAGGCCCTATAGAAAGTGGTGGCATGCTCTTATACCAATTCTGATTGATCTTGTTGTTGACAATGTGCGAAATCACTTCCCAAGGCATGTTGACCAAAATCTCATATGCATGGTGAACCATATACTGTAATAGGTGTCATGCAAGTATGAGAAAGCACAGGATTCTTATCTACAGACACTGTGAGGAACAAGCGACATTAAGGGGTGAGGGGGGCAGGTACAAAATCAAAATGGGATGAAGGTGCTATATCAACATATTAAACGGTTGAAGACGAGGCCATAATGTGATGGTAAGATATGAAAATAGAGTGAGATTCAGACAGACAATAAAGATGACAGCTCACGTGTATAAATAGCAGGCGGAAAAAGGAAAAAAATTTGATCTATTCATCCGGGAAGTATCCCAAAAAACCAAAAAGAAGCAGAGAATAAAATTGGTGAACTGTAAATTAAAGAGTGGATGACTGAAATCGACAAAAGGACCGAAGGAGGGATTGATGAATAGAAACAAACCCTAGCTAAGAAGCTGAAACCCAAAGATGATCAGAAAACGAAATCAGTTGTCTGTAAGTTAAAAGAGTGCTGAGCCCTGAAATCTTGTTAAAAACTGGCGGAGAAAGATTTATGAATGCAATCCCTTGCCAAGAAGCTGAGTGCAGAAAACATCTCATGCAAGGATAGCTAAATTGATGATGACCCTGGTTGCAGTATTTGCAAGATGGACCCTAATCATGACAACGATTGTTGAGGTTGTAGTTAAGCTCACGGAACATTTTGAGTTATTGCTGTGAACAGATTATTAAATCGCTCTCTATCATTTTATTGACTTTTTTAAATATTTTACCTCTGGCATGCTTTTGTTTCAGTGGCACTTCCCAGATCGTTCCTGCGTGCTGAGAAACAAAGTTCTTGTTGCCACTCGACTGATCTTTGGGTTTGTCACATTTTATTGTTGATTCAGTGATAACGTTTGGTCAATGGTAATGTCCTAAGGTCTTTCTTGGTTTGTTTACAGGTTGATTTTGCAGGTTTTGTGCAGCTACAGTACGCTGCCCATGTATACGCTTGCTACACAGGTAAGTTCAAATTGATGTGCGATGCCACACGTTTTTACAGAAGATTTCCTTCCTTTTTCGTGTTATGAAGCAGACAACTGAAGATTGGCAAGGAAGAAATTGCTCAATAATTTGTTAAGAGTGCTTTTTGTTTTTGGCCCCTCTTCCCCTCGTTTACCCTTCCTACAGATTGGCTCATCGTTCAAGAAAAGCATGATCTCTCAACGAGTCCAGGAGTCCTTGCACAGATGGCACATGGACGCAAAAGAGAGGCTGGGATACCGTGATTGTTCTCAGCTGGTAGCAGTGATGAATCTGAAACGTTGCGAAAACAAGAAATGGGAAGAAGATGAACTCTCGAAAAGGGAAAATGCATATTAATCATCATACCCATCATCAAGCGACTCATCACGACTATAACTTGGGTCCTTAAAGAAAAACTTATGGGATGGAGGATGGCTATGCAAACCTTAGAATATGGCACGCCTTAGAATATGTGCCATAGATAAGGCATTTCGGTAAGTGCACGCGCTCATCCGGATGATCTTACTGACATGTAGATGCCACAGTTACACAATTCCGTTGTCTTGAAGACCCTCGAATTAGCCTACGGTTACAAGAGCGTACTGTACCAAGCCCACGGAGTACGTTGACTCAGGTTTTGCTGAGTTTTAATCCATGACTTGCAAATGGAGCACCTGCCAGTAGTAACTTTTGTGTTTTCACACAGAGGGGTGTTAGACTTTGGATTTCAAAACTTTCAAGTTATTTTATTGGTTGAACAACTTAAAGAAGCATTCAAAAGTTATTGTCAGAATGGTACATATTTGTTCCGAGGGGGAGGCTGGCTCAAGAAATGGTAGGCTCAGAATTCTTTTCTTTTTTAAAATCAAATCACATTGTGCCATATGGAAGTGCTCATTGTGCCGCCCAGCCGTGTGAACCCACTGTAAGTCACACGTTATGAACTCACAAACTGTGAATACAGTAAAGTGATAACAGAAGCAACAACACAGAGAGTGGGTGGTTTATGTTCGAGATCATGTTCGACGCATGCAACGGTCAGACGTAGGTTTTTCTTTCATTCACTTTCAACGCAGCAAAATGACAAACTGTGTCAGTTGTGCATCAGTTGTGCTCTCAAATGAGCGCAATATGATCAGAAACGTCTCTCTTACGATTTTCACATCCACAACATTGCGATTTTGTTTAGTGATGTACTGTCGGATGAGAATTTCCCACAAACGAAAATTAGATGAATTCTTTCAGAAGAAAATTTGAGTTAGGTCACCGTTCATCATTAGAAATTTGCATCTTTAATTATATCCAAACAATGTAATAACTTGCATGAATTACGTTCCATGTCTCCTTTATCATCTGCATCTTGACGTGTCGGAGGCTTTCCAATAAGGAGATGCTGAAATTGGAAAGGATCTGTAGAAATTTCTCTAGATGGAGATGTAATCAACATTTGTAATGAAAAATGTGGTAAACCTCTTACCAATTGCCTCTTCTCCATGTCTTTCAACCTTTGAATGTTGATATGATCACACCTTTTATGCCAGAAATCCAAATCTCCAATCTTCTTGTCGCCATAGGTGATGAACATTGCCTTGTTGCTTTGTCCTTTGCCAATGTCAAGAGTGAACATCCTTCCTTCCTTCTTTCCTTTCGCTATCAGCTCATAGCCATTCCTTGGGTCCTCAATGAAGCATCCTTTGTGGTTGAACTTGACTTGGTATCCCTTTTCAACCATATGTCCAACAAAGATTAAGTTCTTTGTAATAGTAGGAACATGCAATACCTCAGATAGTCCTTTTGTTTTATGGTTGCCTTCAAGCTTCACATCTCCTATTTGTTGTATCTCATGCTCTGTGTTGTCTCTTGTCTCCACAAAGCCTCTTTGCTTGGGTGCTTGAAGATTGCTGAAGTACTCCTCTTTACTTGACATGTGGTTACTACAACCACTATCTATAAACCACACCTCATCATGTGGTTGACCTTCACTTTTGCTTCATAGCTAACAAATGCTTATTTTCTGAATTTGTTGAGGAGTTAGCATAAGTACCTTGCCCTTTGTAATTGTTTCCACCTTGCTTTTACCAAGAATCTTTGGCATAGTGTCCTTGCTTCCCACAATTGAAGCATCCATTTGAGTTGGAGTAGCCTCAACCTCCATATCTTCCTCTTCTACCTCTTCCTCTTCCTCTTCCTCTTCCTCTTGATGATTGACCTTCATCTTGGCTTGATTGACTCCCTTGATAGCTTTGGCTGCCTTGTTGGTAGTTGCTTCTACCTCTTCCTCTTGAAGCACCTCTTGAAGCTCCTCAGTCACCATAAGAGAAGTAAGTTGCTCAAAATCTGGTAATGAATCCCTTACATACATAGAGGTTGTGATTGCCTTCCATTTATCATCTTCTCTAAGCCCATTAAGTGTGTGGGCAACTAGGTCATCATCATCTACAACACATCCTATTGAACCAAGTGCATCCGAGATCTCTTTTACTTTGAGTATGTAGTTATTAATGCTCTGATTTGATGACTTCCTAAGGTTTTTGAGCTCATTCTTGAGCATAATTTTTCTAGCCTTTGTAAAGGTAGAGTACAACATGTTGGAATTGGGGGCCCGAGGATCGCTCCAAACTAGAACCTTTTGAGCATACACACTTAATTAATTAAGATGATAGGTGAGAGATAGAAAGAAAGAGATCTTGAGACAAGGATAGAGAAAGTAAGTCAAAGCTTACTCACTAAAAAATAGATGTCCAAGTTACAACATGGGAGTACTACTCAACCATATAAAGTGGTGCACTCACTAATGGAAGAATATCCAAGAAGATGATGATACAAAATTTAGATTATGTTGAAATAATCTGTGTGTGTGAAGTGAATGAGCAATGAAGCTAACCTTATTCTCACAAAATAGTGTAACAAAATTGTAAATCAACCAACCTTAATTTTGAGATTAGGGTAGAGAAACCCTAAAAACAAAATATAAGGTTAACTCTCAAAAGATAGTTACCACCACCTTGTAGAAGACTTCTTGCTCCAAGAGAGTAGCCTCTCCTTCACCAAATCTTCACCTCCAAAACTTTAGAATCTTCAAACTCTAGCTTGAGATCTTTGAGAGATCCTTGCGTTATATAGAACAATGAGCTTGGCCTTTAATTTATAGCTTATGAGCCCCAAGCCAAAAGCTAATTTGAAAAGCAATAACACAAAACTCATCGTCATCGATAAAACAAAAGCTATTGGAATCGTGAAAATGTTGTCCATGCTTTTCAAACATTAAACACGCCCGCTTGAGTCCCTTTGAGAGGATATAAAGTCCATATTTTATAGCTATTGTTGGACCATATATATTGACTCCAACAATCGCTCCTTCAATGTCATATTGGTACAAGCTTCAGTAACATGTAAATCTTCTCATGACTATCTCTCGTCAATGCTTTGGTAAATATATCTACAACATTCTCACTAGAAGGAACATAAACAAGCTCAATGTGCTTCTTAGCTATCTGCTCTCGAATATACTGGTAGTGTAGCTCTATATGCTTTGTCCTTGCATGATGCATTGGATTCTTTGCTATAGCTATAGCACTCTGGCTATCTGAAAATATCTGAATGGGTTCATGTACTCCCACATCAAGATAACTCAAAATCTTCTACAACCAAACTAACTCTAGAGTAGTTATAAATGTTGCACGATATTCAGCTTCAGACGATGAAGTGGCAATAGTGGATTGTCTCTTCGAAAGCCATGAGATAAGACCATCTCCAAGATAAAAGCAAAATCCACTAGTATTTCTTCTTGTGTCTCTATCACTTGCCCAATCAGAATTTGAAAATCCTTTTAGTAACAAATGTGTAGATTTTGAAAATACCATAGCAAAATTTGAAGTTCCCTTCAAATATTGAAAGATCCGCTTTACTGCTTTCCAATGTAACACTGTCAAATTCTTTATGAACCTTGATAGTTGAGAAATTGCAAATTGTATATCAGGACGTGTATTACACAGATATATCAAGCATCCAAATGCTTGACTATATAAAGTAGCATCAAACGACTCTACATCTGCTACCATCTGTAAAGATGCATTCTGATCCATAGGTGTTTGCATAGGTTTAGAATCACTCATCTGAAACCTCTCGAAAAGTTTCTTAGTGTACTTCTATTGTGTCATATAGATACACTCATCTCAAAACAGAAACTAAATCCCAAGATAATAATGCAAAATGCCTAAATCATTCATATCAAATGTTTGCTTCAATTGCTCTTTGAACATTTGCAAATTTTCATTTCTGGGACTTGTGACTATAATATCATCCACATAAATGATTGCTATAATCATCATACCTGGTTCATCTTTGACATAAAGAGTTGGAGATGCATCTGAGTTATGGAAATACATGGATAAAAGATATCTATGTATCTTTTCATACCATGCTTTAGGTGCCTGTTTTAAACCATATGAAGATTTTATAAGCTTACACTCTAAGTGTTCTTTACATGTCTCTTCAAAACCTTTTGGCTGCGGATATATACATCCTCATGTAAATCACCATTTAGAAAAGCAATCTTAATGTCAAGTTGATATAAATGCCAACCAAAATGTGTTGCTAGAGCAAGTATTGGCCTAATAACAATCATCCTAGATGTAGGAGCAAATGTCTCATCATAATCAATACCTTTTTGTTTTGCATATCCTTTGACAACCAATCTTGCTTTGTACTTGTCAATAGTACCATCTAATTTCCTTTTGATTTTGAAGATCCATTTCACACCTATAGCCTTCTTTCCCTCTAGTGTTGGATGTGATGGCTGGGTACAATCAGAAGATCAAGCTGGTGCTGCTAGACCTGCTTCACACCTGCCCTCTTTTCTCTTCAGATATGGTTAGGAGAGTCCTTGAGCTTCCAAATGACACCAAGAAACTATATATGTGCTTTACAAAATGATTGAGTAATGTTCAAATCAAAACAGATGATTTTGAACCTTCACAACTCCAAAAACTTTCTATTCCTGTCTTGACACCTGCTCAGTCCTAAGCTCAGTGTGTCCAGCACACTTGCAATTGGTTTAATTCCTTCTGGGAGTATTAAATTAACTTAACAAGCTACCATTAGCAAGTTAAATCACTCCAAATAACAAACTATACACTGAGCATGATCTTTAGCAAAATTAGGGACACCCCCGATTTTTTAGGAACAACACAGAAATATACCAGTGATCACTTCGACAGCGATTTCTCCCATTTGGCTGAATAGAATGACTTGAAATTTTGTAGTGTTGTAGAATGCTTTGAGCTGATTCCAATGAGCCCTGGATCATCAAATTTGGTTCAGTAGATCTTGAGATATGCCCTGTTGAAGTTGACAGACTTTGAGGTGTATGACTCAGAAAAACACAGAGTTAAGAACTATGAGTATATGTATTGAAACTATCAAATGTACATTCCCATTGGCATGTAGAGTGATGCCCAATGGTACTCAGAGGTGTAGGCTAAGTAGTAGCTCTCACACACTCTATGATCTGCTTGGATTAGCCTCGGGAAGTGAGCTCTATGCCCGCGACTTTTACATTGCTCTTTTATAGGAATTTCTGAATGAATTTGAATTTGAATTCAAGTTAAAGTTCCCTTGATTCTCTCCACTAGACTTAGGGAGATATTCCCTCAACTAAATCATCTAACTTTTCCACGACTCTAGTCTAGTAGGTGTGATTACATTGTTGATAAAGTCACATAGACTTTTTACATGAGATAAAAGGTAAGAATCAATAAGACTAGGTTCATATGGTTATTGATTCTTGTGAATGTATCATTCAAGGGTCCAATCTTTTAATCTTCCAAGGTTCTAATAGTCCAAGCTTTATGTTGAGTCTTCAAGGCACAAATCAAAGCCAAGTGTTAAGGCTTGTTTGCACCAACAGCTCCCCCTCAAGCCAAACACTTGCTTGAGTCTTCATCTTTAGTCTTCAATGATATCCTGCAATCCTATCATGGATTTAAACCTGCATAGCTTGCTCCCATCCAAAGCTTTTGTAAGCAAATCTGCACATTGAATATTAGTGGACACACTATATGATAATTGGATTTCCTTGCTAAGTAATTTCTCCCTCACATAGTGGTAATGCACCTCTATGTGTTTTGTCCTAGCATGATAAACAGGGTTAGCAGCTAAGTGAAGTGAACTTGTGTTATCACCAAATATGATAGGTGGCCTTGTATATAGACCCAATTCTGAGTATAGTAGCTTCAACCATATGGCTTCTTGAGTGGCATTGGCTAGCCCTCTGTACTCTGCCTCAGTAGATGATAGGGCTACTGTGGGTTGTTTCTTGGATGACCAAGAAATTGGTTTATCACCTGCAAAGCATATGTAACCAGATGTGCTCCTCCTGTCATCTTTGCAACCTGCCCAATCTGCATCTGAGTATACCTTGATGTCAATGTCTGATGAATATGGATAATACAAACCATGATTTTGTGTTCCCTTTAGGTACTTTACTATCTTCTTGGCTGCCTCCAAATGTGGTACTCTTGGTTTATGCATAAATTGGCTAAGTACACTAACACCATATGAGATATCAACCCTAGTTAAGGTAGCATAATTGAGACTACCTACCAAACTTTGGTAACCTGTAATATCCTTGAGTTCTTCTCCTTCATGTGCACTGAGTTTGTGGTTGACCTCCATAGGAATGTTTGAGACTTTAGCTTCCTGCAAATTAAACTTCTTGACCATGTCCTGAATGTACTTCTTCTGAGTAATGAATATACCTGAATTTGTGTAGACCAATTCAAGCCCTAGGAAGTACTTTAATAATCCAAGATCATTGATCTTGAATTCCTTCATCATCTGACCTTTGATGTGTCTAATTCCTTGAACATCATTTCCTGTAATAATGATGTCATCAACATAGACACACAAGTATATTACCTTTGAGTTGTTCTTCTTTATAAACAATGAAGTATCTGCTTTACTCATCACAAATCCTTGATCCAAGAGATAGGTTATCAATCTATAGTTCCATGCTCTAGGTGCCTGCTTCAATCCATACAGAGCTTTCTTCAATTTGCAAACATGATTTACCTTATTGGGATCCTCATAGCCAGGTGGTTGTGACATGTAGACCTCTTCAGATATCCATCCATTCAAGAATGCATTCTTTACATCCAATTGGTACATGTTCCAATTCTTGGATGCAGCTACACTCACCATAATTCTGATAGTTGGCATCTTTGCCACAGGAAAAAATGTCTCCTCATAATCAATGCCTTGGGTTTGTGCAAAACCCTTGGCTACCAACCTAGCTTTGTACCTGCTTATTGCACCATCTGAGTTCCTTTTGAGTTTGTAGATCCATCTGGATCCTATCACCTTCATGGAATCCTTCTTGGGTACCAAGTCCCAAGTATCGCTCTCCTTGAGAGCCTCCATTTCTTCATCCATTGCTTCCTTCCATTCTGGTTTAGTAATGGCTTCCTCAAATGTACGTGGTTCTTCACTTAAGATATCCTTTGCAAGATATACAGAGTGCTTGGTTACAAGTGAAGTATCATACCCATACCTAATTGGTTTCTTCTTTTCTCTTGAAGATCTCCTCATAGCTTGAGTTGAGGATTCTGGATTGTCTTCAAGTTGCTTCATCTTCATCTTCCCTTTGGATTTCCAAGCCTTGAACTCTTCAATGTTGATGGTGTCTTCATCATCTGAGCTTGTGTCCTCATTCTGAATTGGTTCTTGCCTGACAAGCTTTGGAAAGTCTTCTTCCATGTCATAAGGTAGGCTAACTTTCCTGCACTCATTATCATACCATGAATCATTTTCATCAAAGATTACATCTCTGCTTACCTTGAAGCCTTTGTTTGAGGGGTTATAGAACCTGTATCCTTTCTGATTCAAATCATAACCAATAAAGATACACTTTTCAGCCTTAGGATCTAGCTTTCCCCTTACCTGTGAGGGAATATGCACATATGCAACACACCCAAAGATCTTGCAATGATCCAGAGATGGTCTCTTACCATGCCAAGCCTCATAGGGTGTCATTCCATCAAGTGTCTTTGATGGCAACCTGTTGATTAAGTATATTGCAGTAGATACACTCTCTGCCCAAAGATAATTTGGTAGTTTTTTCTCATTAAGCATAGACCTAGCTGTCTCCACAATGAGTCTATTCCTTCTTTCAGCTACCCCATTTTGTTCAGGTGAGTACCTTGTGGTAATCTCCCTCTTGATGCCTCTTTCCTGCAAGAAGTCTTCAAAGTCATTGGAGAAGTATTCTCCACCACCATCTGACCTTAGCCTCTTCAAATGTCTACCTGTTTGATTCTCAACTAATGCAAGATATCTTTTGAAACAATTAAATACTTCATCTTTATGTTTCATGAAGTACAAGACAGTCCATCTGCTATAATCATCTATAAAAGATACATAGTACCTTGATCCAGATATGGATGGCTCCTTGCTTGGTCCCCAAACATCTGTATGCACCAATTCCAAGTAGTCTTCATGCATAAAACCTTTTTTGGTATATGGCAATCTGTGTGACTTACCAAATTGACAAGCCCCACACTTGTATATCATGTGTTGCTTGGATACATTAGGTATCCCAAGCACACATTGATCCCTACTCATCTGCTTTATGGTCCTTTCTCCAATGTGACCCAATCTCTTGTGCCACATCTCCAATTCTGATAGAGTTTGGTCCTTGTAGTTGTATAATGCAATGTTCTTAGTATCCTCAAGTTCAAAAGTAAATAGTCTACCTGATTTCTCTCCCTTGGCTATCCTTCTGAATCCATGTCTTGGATCCTCCACATATGCACCATGTTGAGTGAACCTGACCTGTAGACCTTTTTCAACAATCTGACCTACACTCATCAGATTCTTGGTGATTGTTGGAACATACAATACTCTGCTTAGCAAATTCTGATTACCATCACTTGTTTTGACATTACCTACTTTAACCACTGAATGTTTAGTGTCATCACCTGTCTGCACTTGGTGCTTGCCTTTAGGTTCTTCCAAATCAGAGAGTAAGGCAACATTCCCAGCTACATGATTAGAGCAACCTGAGTCAATATAGAACAAATGATCATCATTGATACCTGATTTAGATGTCATGTTCATAATCAACAAGGAATCATCTTGATCCTCTGCATAATTGTTGTAATCCTTTCTGTTCCTGTATCCTCCTTGATAATTGCCATTGTGATTGTAGCTATTGTTGTAGTTATTGTTGTAATTATTGTTGTAGCCATGGTAGCCTTGAGATTGATTGAATCTGCCTCTGCCTTGAGAGTATCCTCCTCTTTGGTGACCTCTTCCTCTTTGATTCTTGTAGTTCTTGTAGCATTCATCTGTAGTATGATTAGACAAGCCACAAATATTGCATGGAGATTGATTATAGGGTCTCCCCCTACCTGACTTACCTCCTCTGCCCCTACCTCTAGATGATCTACCTCTCCCTGCATAGTTTGCTTGGGAGGTGGATCCTTCTTCATCAACTTTCTTACTTTTACCCTTGTCTTTAGACTTCTTATCTGTATATAGGGCAGAGGGATTGTTACCTTTTGATTGCTCTCCATTCTTTGTGATCTTTGCTTCATGTGTAAAGAGTTGTCCAATCAGAGTTGTTAGATCAGGTGCTTGGATGTCCATGTACAAGTCCATTGCAGTGGTAAAGCTTTCCCACTTGTCATCTGCTTTGAGTCCATTGATCACTTGTCTGACTATTTGCTCTTCCTCAATCTCTTCTCCAACACTTGCAAGTTGATCTGCAATGTCTTTGACTTTGGTGACAAAATCTGAGACACATTGTTTTGATTGCTTCCTAAGAGTTGTAAACTCAATCCATAGCTGATTCTTTCTGGACCTTGTGCTTGATGAGAAGTATGTTGACAAGGTTTCCCAAGTCTCTTGGGAAGTCTTACAGTTCCTAACATGAGGTAGAAGGAAATCAGAGATAGAGTTTAGAAGATATGACCTTGCCAAAGCATCTTTAGCACACCATTGATTAAGTCTCTCATGCTCATCCTTTGTAGGTAGGCCTCTGGTTTTGAATGAGGGCAACTCCTCATCTCCTGATATGTATCCATACAAGCTTCTCCCTTGTAGATAGGTCTTCATTCTTAATGACCATGCCTGGTAGTTATTTCTATCCAATTTGTCAATGAAGGAAGGGAAACCATCACCCATGATTACCTTATTTGCTCTGATACCACTGTTGGATGTGATGGCTGGGTACAATCAGAAGATCAAGCTGGTGCTGCTAGACCTGCTTCACACCTGCCCTCTTTTCTCTTCAGATATGGTTAGGAGAGTCCTTGAGCTTCCAAATGACACCAAGAAACTATATATGTGCTTTACAAAATGATTGAGTAATGTTCAAATCAAAACAGATGATTTTGAACCTTCACAACTCCAAAAACTTTCTATTCCTGTCTTGACACCTGCTCAGTCCTAAGCTCAGTGTGTCCAGCACACTTGCAATTGGTTTAATTCCTTCTGGGAGTATTAAATTAACTTAACAAGCTACCATTAGCAAGTTAAATCACTCCAAATAACAAACTATACACTGAGCATGATCTTTAGCAAAATTAAGGACACCCCCGATTTTTTAGGAACAACACAGAAATATACGAGTGATCACTTCGACAGCGATTTCTCCCATTTGGCTGAATAGAATGACTTGAAATTTTGTAGTGTTGTAGAATGCTTTGAGCTGATTCCAATGAGCCCTGGATCATCAAATTTGGTTCAGTAGATCTTGAGATATGCCCTGTTGAAGTTGACAGACTTTGAGGTGTATGACTCAGAAAAACACAGAGTTAAGAACTATGAGTATATGTATTGAAACTATCAAATGTACATTCCCATTGGCATGTAGAGTGATGCCCAATGGTACTCAGAGGTGTAGGCTAAGTAGTAGCTCTCACACACTCTATGATCTGCTTGGATTAGCCTCGGGAAGTGAGCTCTATGCCCGCGACTTTTACATTGCTCTTTTATAGGAATTTCTGAATGAATTTGAATTTGAATTCAAGTTAAAGTTCCCTTGATTCTCTCCACTAGACTTAGGGAGATATTCCCTCAACTAAATCATCTAACTTTTCCACGACTCTAGTCTAGTAGGTGTGATTACATTGTTGATAAAGTCACATAGACTTTTTACATGAGATAAAAGGTAAGAATCAATAAGACTAGGTTCATATGGTTATTGATTCTTGTGAATGTATCATTCAAGGGTCCAATCTTTTAATCTTCCAAGGTTCTAATAGTCCAAGCTTTATGTTGAGTCTTCAAGGCACAAATCAAAGCCAAGTGTTAAGGCTTGTTTGCACCAACAGCTCCCCCTCAAGCCAAACACTTGCTTGAGTCTTCATCTTTAGTCTTCAATGATATCCTGCAATCCTATCATGGATTTAAACCTGCATAGCTTGCTCCCATCCAAAGCTTTTGTAAGCAAATCTGCACATTGAATATTAGTGGACACACTATATGATAATTGGATTTCCTTGCTAAGTAATTTCTCCCTCACATAGTGGTAATGCACCTCTATGTGTTTTGTCCTAGCATGATAAACAGGGTTAGCAGCTAAGTGAAGTGAACTTGTGTTATCACCAAATATGATAGGTGGCCTTGTATATAGACCCAATTCTGAGTATAGTAGCTTCAACCATATGGCTTCTTGAGTGGCATTGGCTAGCCCTCTGTACTCTGCCTCAGTAGATGATAGGGCTACTGTGGGTTGTTTCTTGGATGACCAAGAAATTGGTTTATCACCTGCAAAGCATATGTAACCAGATGTGCTCCTCCTGTCATCTTTGCAACCTGCCCAATCTGCATCTGAGTATACCTTGATGTCAATGTCTGATGAATATGGATAATACAAACCATGATTTTGTGTTCCCTTTAGGTACTTTACTATCTTCTTGGCTGCCTCCAAATGTGGTACTCTTGGTTTATGCATAAATTGGCTAAGTACACTAACACCATATGAGATATCAACCCTAGTTAAGGTAGCATAATTGAGACTACCTACCAAACTTTGGTAACCTGTAATATCCTTGAGTTCTTCTCCTTCATGTGCACTGAGTTTGTGGTTGACCTCCATAGGAATGTTTGAGACTTTAGCTTCCTGCAAATTAAACTTCTTGACCATGTCCTGAATGTACTTCTTCTGAGTAATGAATATACCTGAATTTGTGTAGACCAATTCAAGCCCTAGGAAGTACTTTAATAATCCAAGATCATTGATCTTGAATTCCTTCATCATCTGACCTTTGATGTGTCTAATTCCTTGAACATCATTTCCTGTAATAATGATGTCATCAACATAGACACACAAGTATATTACCTTTGAGTTGTTCTTCTTTATAAACAATGAAGTATCTGCTTTACTCATCACAAATCCTTGATCCAAGAGATAGGTTATCAATCTATAGTTCCATGCTCTAGGTGCCTGCTTCAATCCATACAGAGCTTTCTTCAATTTGCAAACATGATTTACCTTATTGGGATCCTCATAGCCAGGTGGTTGTGACATGTAGACCTCTTCAGATATCCATCCATTCAAGAATGCATTCTTTACATCCAATTGGTACATGTTCCAATTCTTGGATGCAGCTACACTCACCATAATTCTGATAGTTGGCATCTTTGCCACAGGAAAAAATGTCTCCTCATAATCAATGCCTTGGGTTTGTGCAAAACCCTTGGCTACCAACCTAGCTTTGTACCTGCTTATTGCACCATCTGAGTTCCTTTTGAGTTTGTAGATCCATCTGGATCCTATCACCTTCATGGAATCCTTCTTGGGTACCAAGTCCCAAGTATCGCTCTCCTTGAGAGCCTCCATTTCTTCATCCATTGCTTCCTTCCATTCTGGTTTAGTAATGGCTTCCTCAAATGTACCTGGTTCTTCACTTAAGATATCCTTTGCAAGATATACAGAGTGCTTGGTTACAAGTGAAGTATCATACCCATACCTAATTGGTTTCTTCTTTTCTCTTGAAGATCTCCTCATAGCTTGAGTTGAGGATTCTGGATTGTCTTCAAGTTGCTTCATCTTCATCTTCCCTTTGGATTTCCAAGCCTTGAACTCTTCAATGTTGATGGTGTCTTCATCATCTGAGCTTGTGTCCTCATTCTGAATTGGTTCTTGCCTGACAAGCTTTGGAAAGTCTTCTTCCATGTCATAAGGTAGGCTAACTTTCCTGCACTCATTATCATACCATGAATCATTTTCATCAAAGATTACATCTCTGCTTACCTTGAAGCCTTTGTTTGAGGGGTTATAGAACCTGTATCCTTTCTGATTCAAATCATAACCAATAAAGATACACTTTTCAGCCTTAGGATCTAGCTTTCCCCTTACCTGTGAGGGAATATGCACATATGCAACACACCCAAAGATCTTGCAATGATCCAGAGATGGTCTCTTACCATGCCAAGCCTCATAGGGTGTCATTCCATCAAGTGTCTTTGATGGCAACCTGTTGATTAAGTATGTTGCAGTAGATACACTCTCTGCCCAAAGATAATTTGGTAGTTTTTTCTCATTAAGCATAGACCTAGCTGTCTCCACAATGAGTCTATTCCTTCTTTCAGCTACCCCATTTTGTTCAGGTGAGTACCTTGTGGTGATCTCCCTCTTGATGCCTCTTTCCTGCAAGAAGTCTTCAAAGTCATTGGAGAAGTATTCTCCACCACCATCTGACCTTAGCCTCTTCAAATGTCTACCTGTTTGATTCTCAACTAATGCAAGATATCTTTTGAAACAATTAAATACTTCATCTTTATGTTTCATGAAGTACAAGACAGTCCATCTGCTATAATCATCTATAAAAGATACATAGTACCTTGATCCAGATATGGATGGCTCCTTGCTTGGTCCCCAAACATCTGTATGCACCAATTCCAAGTAGTCTTCATGCATAAAACCTTTTTTGGTATATGGCAATCTGTGTGACTTACCAAATTGACAAGCCCCACACTTGTATATCATGTGTTGCTTGGATACATTAGGTATCCCAAGCACACATTGATCCCTACTCATCTGCTTTATGGTCCTTTCTCCAATGTGACCCAATCTCTTGTGCCACATCTCCAATTCTGATAGAGTTTGGTCCTTGTAGTTGTATAATGCAATGTTCTTAGTATCCTCAAGTTCAAAAGTAAATAGTCTACCTGATTTCTCTCCCTTGGCTATCCTTCTGAATCCATGTCTTGGATCCTCCACATATGCACCATGTTGAGTGAACCTGACCTGTAGACCTTTTTCAACAATCTGACCTACACTCATCAGATTCTTGGTGATTGTTGGAACATACAATACTCTGCTTAGCAAATTCTGATTACCATCACTTGTTTTGACATTACCTACTTTAACCACTGAATGTTTAGTGTCATCACCTGTCTGCACTTGGTGCTTGCCTTTAGGTTCTTCCAAATCAGAGAGTAAGGCAACATTCCCAGCTACATGATTAGAGCAACCTGAGTCAATATAGAACAAATGATCATCATTGATACCTGATTTAGATGTCATGTTCATAATCAACAAGGAATCATCTTGATCCTCTGCATAATTGTTGTAATCCTTTCTGTTCCTGTATCCTCCTTGATAATTGCCATTGTGATTGTAGCTATTGTTGTAGTTATTGTTGTAATTATTGTTGTAGCCATGGTAGCCTTGAGATTGATTGAATCTGCCTCTGCCTTGAGAGTATCCTCCTCTTTGGTGACCTCTTCCTCTTTGATTCTTGTAGTTCTTGTAGCATTCATCTGTAGTATGATTAGACAAGCCACAAATATTGCATGGAGATTGATTATAGGGTCTCCCCCTACCTGACTTACCTCCTCTGCCCCTACCTCTAGATGATCTACCTCTCCCTGCATAGTTTGCTTGGGAGGTGGATCCTTCTTCATCAACTTTCTTACTTTTACCCTTGTCTTTAGACTTCTTATCTGTATATAGGGCAGAGGGATTGTTACCTTTTGATTGCTCTCCATTCTTTGTGATCTTTGCTTCATGTGTAAAGAGTTGTCCAATCAGAGTTGTTAGATCAGGTGCTTGGATGTCCATGTACAAGTCCATTGCAGTGGTAAAGCTTTCCCACTTGTCATCTGCTTTGAGTCCATTGATCACTTGTCTGACTATTTGCTCTTCCTCAATCTCTTCTCCAACACTTGCAAGTTGATCTGCAATGTCTTTGACTTTGGTGACAAAATCTGAGACACATTGTTTTGATTGCTTCCTAAGAGTTGTAAACTCAATCCATAGCTGATTCTTTCTGGACCTTGTGCTTGATGAGAAGTATGTTGACAAGGTTTCCCAAGTCTCTTGGGAAGTCTTACAGTTCCTAACATGAGGTAGAAGGAAATCAGAGATAGAGTTTAAAAGATATGACCTTGCCAAAGCATCTTTAGCACACCATTGATTAAGTCTCTCATGCTCATCCTTTGTAGGTAGGCCTCTGGTTTTGAATGAGGGCAACTCCTCATCTCCTGATATGTATCCATACAAGCTTCTCCCTTGTAGATAGGTCTTCATTCTTAATGACCATGCCTGGTAGTTATTTCTATCCAATTTGTCAATGAAGGAAGGGAAACCATCACCCATGATTACCTTATTTGCTCTGATACCACTGTTGGATGTGATGGCTGGGTACAATCAGAAGATCAAGCTGGTGCTGCTAGACCTGCTTCACACCTGCCCTCTTTTCTCTTCAGATATGGTTAGGAGAGTCCTTGAGCTTCCAAATGACACCAAGAAACTATATATGTGCTTTACAAAATGATTGAGTAATGTTCAAATCAAAACAGATGATTTTGAACCTTCACAACTCCAAAAACTTTCTATTCCTGTCTTGACACCTGCTCAGTCCTAAGCTCAGTGTGTCCAGCACACTTGCAATTGGTTTAATTCCTTCTGGGAGTATTAAATTAACTTAACAAGCTACCATTAGCAAGTTAAATCACTCCAAATAACAAACTATACACTGAGCATGATCTTTAGCAAAATTAAGGACACCCCCGATTTTTTAGGAACAACACAGAAATATACGAGTGATCACTTCGACAGCGATTTCTCCCATTTGGCTGAATAGAATGACTTGAAATTTTGTAGTGTTGTAGAATGCTTTGAGCTGATTCCAATGAGCCCTGGATCATCAAATTTGGTTCAGTAGATCTTGAGATATGCCCTGTTGAAGTTGACAGACTTTGAGGTGTATGACTCAGAAAAACACAGAGTTAAGAACTATGAGTATATGTATTGAAACTATCAAA
The DNA here is from genome assembly GCA_020310875.1 of Ceratopteris richardii. NCBI lineage: Eukaryota > Viridiplantae > Streptophyta > Polypodiopsida > Polypodiales > Pteridaceae > Ceratopteris > Ceratopteris richardii. The sequence goes on from CM035436.1 coordinate 100,687,090, forward strand.
TGTACATTCCCATTGGCATGTAGAGTGATGCCCAATGGTACTCAGAGGTGTAGGCTAAGTAGTAGCTCTCACACACTCTATGATCTGCTTGGATTAGCCTCGGGAAGTGAGCTCTATGCCCGCGACTTTTACATTGCTCTTTTATAGGAATTTCTGAATGAATTTGAATTTGAATTCAAGTTAAAGTTCCCTTGATTCTCTCCACTAGACTTAGGGAGATATTCCCTCAACTAAATCATCTAACTTTTCCACGACTCTAGTCTAGTAGGTGTGATTACATTGTTGATAAAGTCACATAGACTTTTTACATGAGATAAAAGGTAAGAATCAATAAGACTAGGTTCATATGGTTATTGATTCTTGTGAATGTATCATTCAAGGGTCCAATCTTTTAATCTTCCAAGGTTCTAATAGTCCAAGCTTTATGTTGAGTCTTCAAGGCACAAATCAAAGCCAAGTGTTAAGGCTTGTTTGCACCAACAGCTCCCCCTCAAGCCAAACACTTGCTTGAGTCTTCATCTTTAGTCTTCAATGATATCCTGCAATCCTATCATGGATTTAAACCTGCATAGCTTGCTCCCATCCAAAGCTTTTGTAAGCAAATCTGCACATTGAATATTAGTGGACACACTATATGATAATTGGATTTCCTTGCTAAGTAATTTCTCCCTCACATAGTGGTAATGCACCTCTATGTGTTTTGTCCTAGCATGATAAACAGGGTTAGCAGCTAAGTGAAGTGAACTTGTGTTATCACCAAATATGATAGGTGGCCTTGTATATAGACCCAATTCTGAGTATAGTAGCTTCAACCATATGGCTTCTTGAGTGGCATTGGCTAGCCCTCTGTACTCTGCCTCAGTAGATGATAGGGCTACTGTGGGTTGTTTCTTGGATGACCAAGAAATTGGTTTATCACCTGCAAAGCATATGTAACCAGATGTGCTCCTCCTGTCATCTTTGCAACCTGCCCAATCTGCATCTGAGTATACCTTGATGTCAATGTCTGATGAATATGGATAATACAAACCATGATTTTGTGTTCCCTTTAGGTACTTTACTATCTTCTTGGCTGCCTCCAAATGTGGTACTCTTGGTTTATGCATAAATTGGCTAAGTACACTAACACCATATGAGATATCAACCCTAGTTAAGGTAGCATAATTGAGACTACCTACCAAACTTTGGTAACCTGTAATATCCTTGAGTTCTTCTCCTTCATGTGCACTGAGTTTGTGGTTGACCTCCATAGGAATGTTTGAGACTTTAGCTTCCTGCAAATTAAACTTCTTGACCATGTCCTGAATGTACTTCTTCTGAGTAATGAATATACCTGAATTTGTGTAGACCAATTCAAGCCCTAGGAAGTACTTTAATAATCCAAGATCATTGATCTTGAATTCCTTCATCATCTGACCTTTGATGTGTCTAATTCCTTGAACATCATTTCCTGTAATAATGATGTCATCAACATAGACACACAAGTATATTACCTCTGAGTTGTTCTTCTTTATAAACAATGAAGTATCTGCTTTACTCATCACAAATCCTTGATCCAAGAGATAGGTTGTCAATCTATAGTTCATGCTCTAGGTGCCTGCTTCAATCCATACAGAGCTTTCTTCAATTTGCAAACATGATTTACCTTATTGGGATCCTCATAGCCAGGTGGTTGTGACATGTAGACCTCTTCAGATATCCATCCATTCAAGAATGCATTCTTTACATCCAATTGGTACATGTTCCAATTCTTGGATGCAGCTACACTCACCATAATTCTGATAGTTGGCATCTTTGCCACAGGAGAAAATGTCTCCTCATAATCAATGCCTTGGGTTTGTGCAAAACCCTTGGCTACCAACCTAGCTTTGTACCTGCTTATTGTACCATCTGAGTTCCTTTTGAGTTTGTAGATCCATCTGGATCCTATCACCTTCATGGAATCCTTCTTGGGTACCAAGTCCCAAGTATCACTCTCCTTGAGAGCCTCCATTTCTTCATCCATTGCTTCCTTCCATTCTGGTTTAGTAATGGCTTCCTCAAATGTACCTGGTTCTTCACTTAAGATATCCTTTGCAAGATATACAGAGTGCTTGGTTACAAGTGAAGTATCATACCCATACCTAATTGGTTTCTTCTTTTCTCTTGAAGATCTCCTCATAGCTTGAGTTGAGGATTCTGGATTGTCTTCAAGTTGCTTCATCTTCATCTTCCCTTTGGATTTCCAAGCCTTGAACTCTTCAATGTTGATGGTGTCTTCATCATCTGAGCTTGTGTCCTCATTCTGAATTGGTTCTTGCCTGACAAGCTTTGGAAAGTCTTCTTCCATGTCATAAGGTAGGCTAACTTTCCTGCACTCATTATCATACCATGAATCATTTTCATCAAAGATTACATCTCTGCTTACCTTGAAGCCTTTGTTTGAGGGGTTATAGAACCTGTATCCTTTCTGATTCAAATCATAACCAATAAAGATACACTTTTCAGCCTTAGGATCTAGCTTTCCCCTTACCTGTGAGGGAATATGCACATATGCAACACACCCAAAGATCTTGCAATGATCCAGAGATGGTCTCTTACCATGCCAAGCCTCATAGGGTGTCATTCCATCAAGTGTCTTTGATGGCAACCTGTTGATTAAGTATGTTGCAGTAGATACACTCTCTGCCCAAAGATAATTTGGTAGTTTTTTCTCATTAAGCATAGACCTAGCTGTCTCCACAATGAGTCTATTCCTTCTTTCAGCTACCCCATTTTGTTCAGGTGAGTACCTTGTGGTAATCTCCCTCTTGATGCCTCTTTCCTGCAAGAAGTCTTCAAAGTCATTGGAGAAGTATTCTCCACCACCATCTGACCTTAGCCTCTTCAAATGTCTACCTGTTTGATTCTCAACTAATGCAAGATATCTTTTGAAACAATTAAATACTTCATCTTTATGTTTCATGAAGTACAAGACAGTCCATCTGCTATAATCATCTATAAAAGATACATAGTACCTTGATCCAGATATGGATGGCTCCTTGCTTGGTCCCCAAACATCTGTATGCACCAATTCCAAGTAGTCTTCATGCATAAAACCTTTTTTGGTATATGGCAATCTGTGTGACTTACCAAATTGACAAGCCCCACACTTGTATATCATGTGTTGCTTGGATACATTAGGTATCCCAAGCACACATTGATCCCTACTCATCTGCTTTATGGTCCTTTCTCCAATGTGACCCAATCTCTTGTGCCACATCTCCAATTCTGATAGAGTTTGGTCCTTGTAGTTGTATAATGCAATGTTCTTAGTATCCTCAAGTTCAAAAGTAAATAGTCTACCTGATTTCTCTCCCTTGGCTATCCTTCTGAATCCATGTCTTGGATCCTCCACATATGCACCATGTTGAGTGAACCTGACCTGTAGACCTTTTTCAACAATCTGACCTACACTCATCAGATTCTTGGTGATTGTTGGAACATACAATACTCTGCTTAGCAAATTCTGATTACCATCACTTGTTTTGACATTACCTACTTTAACCACTGAATGTTTAGTGTCATCACCTGTCTGCACTTGGTGCTTGCCTTTAGGTTCTTCCAAATCAGAGAGTAAGGCAACATTCCCAGCTACATGATTAGAGCAACCTGAGTCAATATAGAACAAATGATCATCATTGATACCTGATTTAGATGTCATGTTCATAATCAACAAGGAATCATCTTGATCCTCTGCATAATTGTTGTAATCCTTTCTGTTCCTGTATCCTCCTTGATAATTGCCATTGTGATTGTAGCTATTGTTGTAGTTATTGTTGTAATTATTGTTGTAGCCATGGTAGCCTTGAGATTGATTGAATCTGCCTCTGCCTTGAGAGTATCCTCCTCTTTGGTGACCTCTTCCTCTTTGATTCTTGTAGTTCTTGTAGCATTCATCTGTAGTATGATTACACAAGCCACAAATATTGCATGGAGATTGATTATAGGGTCTCCCCCTACCTGACTTACCTCCTCTGCCCCTACCTCTAGATGATCTACCTCTCCCTGCATAGTTTGCTTGGGAGGTGGATCCTTCTTCATCAACTTTCTTACTTTTACCCTTGTCTTTAGACTTCTTATCTGTATATAGGGCAGAGGGATTGTTACCTTTTGATTGCTCTCCATTCTTTGTGATCTTTGCTTCATGTGTAAAGAGTTGTCCAATCAGAGTTGTTAGATCAGGTGCTTGGATGTCCATGTACAAGTCCATTGCAGTGGTAAAGCTTTCCCACTTGTCATCTGCTTTGAGTCCATTGATCACTTGTCTGACTATTTGCTCTTCCTCAATCTCTTCTCCAACACTTGCAAGTTGATCTGCAATGTCTTTGACTTTGGTGACAAAATCTGAGACACATTGTTTTGATTGCTTCCTAAGAGTTGTAAACTCAATCCATAGCTGATTCTTTCTGGCCCTTGTGCTTGATGAGAAGTATGTTGACAAGGTTTCCCAAGTCTCTTGGGAAGTCTTACAGTTCCTAACATGAGGTAGAAGGAAATCAGAGATAGAGTTTAGAAGATATGACCTTGCCAAAGCATCTTTAGCACACCATTGATTAAGTCTCTCATGCTCATCCTTTGTAGGTAGGCCTCTGGTTTTGAATGAGGGCAACTCCTCATCTCCTGATATGTATCCATACAAGCTTCTCCCTTGTAGATAGGTCTTCATTCTTAATGACCATGCCTGGTAGTTATTTCTATCCAATTTGTCAATGAAGGAAGGGAAACCATCACCCATGATTACCTTATTTGCTCTGATACCACTGTTGGATGTGATGGCTGGGTACAATCAGAAGATCAAGCTGGTGCTGCTAGACCTGCTTCACACCTGCCCTCCTTTCTCTTCAGATATGGTTAGGAGAGTCCTTGAGCTTCCAAATGACACCAAGAAACTATATATGTGCTTTACAAAATGATTGAGTAATGTTCAAATCAAAACAGATGATTTTGAACCTTCACAACTCCAAAAACTTTCTATTCCTGTCTTGACACCTGCTCAGTCCTAAGCTCAGTGTGTCCAGCACACTTGCAATTGGTTTAATTCCTTCTGGGAGTATTAAATTAACTTAACAAGCTACCATTAGCAAGTTAAATCACTCCAAATAACAAACTATACACTGAGCATGATCTTTAGCAAAATTAGGGACACCCCCGATTTTTTAGGAACAACACAGAAATATACCAGTGATCACTTCGACAGCGATTTCTCCCATTTGGCTGAATAGAATGACTTGAAATTTTGTAGTGTTGTAGAATGCTTTGAGCTGATTCCAATGAGCCCTGGATCATCAAATTTGGTTCAGTAGATCTTGAGATATGCCCTGTTGAAGTTGACAGACTTTGAGGTGTATGACTCAGAAAAACACAGAGTTAAGAACTATGAGTATATGTATTGAAACTATCAAATGTACATTCCCATTGGCATGTAGAGTGATGCCCAATGGTACTCAGAGGTGTAGGCTAAGTAGTAGCTCTCACACACTCTATGATCTGCTTGGATTAGCCTCGGGAAGTGAGCTCTATGCCCGCGACTTTTACATTGCTCTTTTATAGGAATTTCTGAATGAATTTGAATTTGAATTCAAGTTAAAGTTCCCTTGATTCTCTCCACTAGACTTAGGGAGATATTCCCTCAACTAAATCATCTAACTTTTCCACGACTCTAGTCTAGTAGGTGTGATTACATTGTTGATAAAGTCACATAGACTTTTTACATGAGATAAAAGGTAAGAATCAATAAGACTAGGTTCATATGGTTATTGATTCTTGTGAATGTATCATTCAAGGGTCCAATCTTTTAATCTTCCAAGGTTCTAATAGTCCAAGCTTTATGTTGAGTCTTCAAGGCACAAATCAAAGCCAAGTGTTAAGGCTTGTTTGCACCAACAGCTCCCCCTCAAGCCAAACACTTGCTTGAGTCTTCATCTTTAGTCTTCAATGATATCCTGCAATCCTATCATGGATTTAAACCTGCATAGCTTGCTCCCATCCAAAGCTTTTGTAAGCAAATCTGCACATTGAATATTAGTGGACACATATGATAATTGGATTTCCTTGCTAAGTAATTTCTCCCTCACATAGTGGTAATGCACCTCTATGTGTTTTGTCCTAGCATGATAAACAGGGTTAGCAGCTAAGTGAAGTGAACTTGTGTTATCACCAAATATGATAGGTGGCCTTGTATATAGACCCAATTCTGAGTATAGTAGCTTCAACCATATGGCTTCTTGAGTGGCATTGGCTAGCCCTCTGTACTCTGCCTCAATAGATGATAGGGCTACTGTGGGTTGTTTCTTGGATGACCAAGAAATTGGTTTATCACCTGCAAAGCATATGTAACCAGATGTGCTCCTCCTGTCATCTTTGCAACTTGCCCAATCTGCATCTGAGTATACCTTGATGTCAATGTCTGATGAATATGGATAATACAAACCATGATTTTGTGTTCCCTTTAGGTACTTTACTATCTTCTTGGCTGCCTCCAAATGTGGTACTCTTGGTTTATGCATAAATTGGCTAAGTACACTAACACCATATGAGATATCAACCCTAGTTAAGGTAGCATAATTGAGACTACCTACCAAACTTTGGTAACCTGTAATATCCTTGAGTTCTTCTCCTTCATGTTCACTGAGTTTGTGGTTGACCTCCATAGGAATGTTTGAGACTTTAGCTTCCTGCAAATTAAACTTCTTGACCATGTCCTGAATGTACTTCTTCTGAGTAATGAATATACCTGAATTTGTGTAGACCAATTCAAGCCCTAGGAAGTACTTTAATAATCCAAGATCATTGATCTTGAATTCCTTCATCATCTGACCTTTGATGTGTCTAATTCCTTGAACATCATTTCCTGTAATAATGATGTCATCAACATAGACACACAAGTATATTACCTCTGAGTTGTTCTTCTTTATAAACAATGAAGTATCTGCTTTACTCATCACAAATCCTTGATCCAAGAGATAGGTTGTCAATCTATAGTTCCATGCTCTAGGTGCCTGCTTCAATCCATACAGAGCTTTCTTCAATTTGCAAACATGATTTACCTTATTGGGATCCTCATAGCCAGGTGGTTGTGACATGTAGACCTCTTCAGATATCCATCCATTCAAGAATGCATTCTTTACATCCAATTGGTACATGTTCCAATTCTTGGATGCAGCTACACTCACCATAATTCTGATAGTTGGCATCTTTGCCACAGGAGAAAATGTCTCCTCATAATCAATGCCTTGGGTTTGTGCAAAACCCTTGGCTACCAACCTAGCTTTGTACCTGCTTATTGTACCATCTGAGTTCCTTTTGAGTTTGTAGATCCATCTGGATCCTATCACCTTCATGGAATCCTTCTTGGGTACCAAGTCCCAAGTATCACTCTCCTTGAGAGCCTCCATTTCTTCATCCATTGCTTCCTTCCATTCTGGTTTAGTAATGGCTTCCTCAAATGTACGTGGTTCTTCACTTAAGATATCCTTTGCAAGATATACAGAGTGCTTGGTTACAAGTGAAGTATCATACCCATACCTAATTGGTTTCTTCTTTTCTCTTGAAGATCTCCTCATAGCTTGAGTTGAGGATTCTGGATTGTCTTCAAGTTGCTTCATCTTCATCTTCCCTTTGGATTTCCAAGCCTTGAACTCTTCAATGTTGATGGTGTCTTCATCATCTGAGCTTGTGTCCTCATTCTGAATTGGTTCTTGCCTGACAAGCTTTGGAAAGTCTTCTTCCATGTCATAAGGTAGGCTAACTTTCCTGCACTCATTATCATACCATGAATCATTTTCATCAAAGATTACATCTCTGCTTACCTTGAAGCCTTTGTTTGAGGGGTTATAGAACCTGTATCCTTTCTGATTCAAATCATAACCAATAAAGATACACTTTTCAGCCTTAGGATCTAGCTTTCCCCTTACCTGTGAGGGAATATGCACATATGCAACACACCCAAAGATCTTGCAATGATCCAGAGATGGTCTCTTACCATGCCAAGCCTCATAGGGTGTCATTCCATCAAGTGTCTTTGATGGCAACCTGTTGATTAAGTATGTTGCAGTAGATACACTCTCTGCCCAAAGATAATTTGGTAGTTTTTTCTCATTAAGCATAGACCTAGCTGTCTCCACAATGAGTCTATTCCTTCTTTCAGCTACCCCATTTTGTTCAGGTGAGTACCTTGTGGTAATCTCCCTCTTGATGCCTCTTTCCTGCAAGAAGTCTTCAAAGTCATTGGAGAAGTATTCTCCACCACCATCTGACCTTAGCCTCTTCAAATGTCTACCTGTTTGATTCTCAACTAATGCAAGATATCTTTTGAAACAATTAAATACTTCATCTTTATGTTTCATGAAGTACAAGACAGTCCATCTGCTATAATCATCTATAAAAGATACATAGTACCTTGATCCAGATATGGATGGCTCCTTGCTTGGTCCCCAAACATCTGTATGCACCAATTCCAAGTAGTCTTCATGCATAAAACCTTTTTTGGTATATGGCAATCTGTGTGACTTACCAAATTGACAAGCCCCACACTTGTATATCATGTGTTGCTTGGATACATTAGGTATCCCAAGCACACATTGATCCCTACTCATCTGCTTTATGGTCCTTTCTCCAATGTGACCCAATCTCTTGTGCCACATCTCCAATTCTGATAGAGTTTGGTCCTTGTAGTTGTATAATGCAATGTTCTTAGTATCCTCAAGTTCAAAAGTAAATAGTCTACCTGATTTCTCTCCCTTGGCTATCCTTCTGAATCCATGTCTTGGATCCTCCACATATGCACCATGTTGAGTGAACCTGACCTGTAGACCTTTTTCAACAATCTGACCTACACTCATCAGATTCTTGGTGATTGTTGGAACATACAATACTCTGCTTAGCAAATTCTGATTACCATCACTTGTTTTGACATTACCTACTTTAACCACTGAATGTTTAGTGTCATCACCTGTCTGCACTTGGTGCTTGCCTTTAGGTTCTTCCAAATCAGAGAGTAAGGCAACATTCCCAGCTACATGATTAGAGCAACCTGAGTCAATATAGAACAAATGATCATCATTGATACCTGATTTAGATGTCATGTTCATAATCAACAAGGAATCATCTTGATCCTCTGCATAATTGTTGTAATCCTTTCTGTTCCTGTATCCTCCTTGATAATTGCCATTGTGATTGTAGCTATTGTTGTAGTTATTGTTGTAATTATTGTTGTAGCCATGGTAGCCTTGAGATTGATTGAATCTGCCTCTGCCTTGAGAGTATCCTCCTCTTTGGTGACCTCTTCCTCTTTGATTCTTGTAGTTCTTGTAGCATTCATCTGTAGTATGATTACACAAGCCACAAATATTGCATGGAGATTGATTATAGGGTCTCCCCCTACCTGACTTACCTCCTCTGCCCCTACCTCTAGATGATCTACCTCTCCCTGCATAGTTTGCTTGGGAGGTGGATCCTTCTTCATCAACTTTCTTACTTTTACCCTTGTCTTTAGACTTCTTATCTGTATATAGGGCAGAGGGATTGTTACCTTTTGATTGCTCTCCATTCTTTGTGATCTTTGCTTCATGTGTAAAGAGTTGTCCAATCAGAGTTGTTAGATCAGGTGCTTGGATGTCCATGTACAAGTCCATTGCAGTGGTAAAGCTTTCCCACTTGTCATCTGCTTTGAGTCCATTGATCACTTGTCTGACTATTTGCTCTTCCTCAATCTCTTCTCCAACACTTGCAAGTTGATCTGCAATGTCTTTGACTTTGGTGACAAAATCTGAGACACATTGTTTTGATTGCTTCCTAAGAGTTGTAAACTCAATCCATAGCTGATTCTTTCTGGCCCTTGTGCTTGATGAGAAGTATGTTGACAAGGTTTCCCAAGTCTCTTGGGAAGTCTTACAGTTCCTAACATGAGGTAGAAGGAAATCAGAGATAGAGTTTAGAAGATATGACCTTGCCAAAGCATCTTTAGCACACCATTGATTAAGTCTCTCATGCTCATCCTTTGTAGGTAGGCCTCTGGTTTTGAATGAGGGCAACTCCTCATCTCCTGATATGTATCCATACAAGCTTCTCCCTTGTAGATAGGTCTTCATTCTTAATGACCATGCCTGGTAGTTATTTCTATCCAATTTGTCAATGAAGGAAGGGAAACCATCACCCATGATTACCTTATTTGCTCTGATACCACTGTTGGATGTGATGGCTGGGTACAATCAGAAGATCAAGCTGGTGCTGCTAGACCTGCTTCACACCTGCCCTCCTTTCTCTTCAGATATGGTTAGGAGAGTCCTTGAGCTTCCAAATGACACCAAGAAACTATATATGTGCTTTACAAAATGATTGAGTAATGTTCAAATCAAAACAGATGATTTTGAACCTTCACAACTCCAAAAACTTTCTATTCCTGTCTTGACACCTGCTCAGTCCTAAGCTCAGTGTGTCCAGCACACTTGCAATTGGTTTAATTCCTTCTGGGAGTATTAAATTAACTTAACAAGCTACCATTAGCAAGTTAAATCACTCCAAATAACAAACTATACACTGAGCATGATCTTTAGCAAAATTAGGGACACCCCCGATTTTTTAGGAACAACACAGAAATATACCAGTGATCACTTCGACAGCGATTTCTCCCATTTGGCTGAATAGAATGACTTGAAATTTTGTAGTGTTGTAGAATGCTTTGAGCTGATTCCAATGAGCCCTGGATCATCAAATTTGGTTCAGTAGATCTTGAGATATGCCCTGTTGAAGTTGACAGACTTTGAGGTGTATGACTCAGAAAAACACAGAGTTAAGAACTATGAGTATATGTATTGAAACTATCAAATGTACATTCCCATTGGCATGTAGAGTGATGCCCAATGGTACTCAGAGGTGTAGGCTAAGTAGTAGCTCTCACACACTCTATGATCTGCTTGGATTAGCCTCGGGAAGTGAGCTCTATGCCCGCGACTTTTACATTGCTCTTTTATAGGAATTTCTGAATGAATTTGAATTTGAATTCAAGTTAAAGTTCCCTTGATTCTCTCCACTAGACTTAGGGAGATATTCCCTCAACTAAATCATCTAACTTTTCCACGACTCTAGTCTAGTAGGTGTGATTACATTGTTGATAAAGTCACATAGACTTTTTACATGAGATAAAAGGTAAGAATCAATAAGACTAGGTTCATATGGTTATTGATTCTTGTGAATGTATCATTCAAGGGTCCAATCTTTTAATCTTCCAAGGTTCTAATAGTCCAAGCTTTATGTTGAGTCTTCAAGGCACAAATCAAAGCCAAGTGTTAAGGCTTGTTTGCACCAACAGCTCCCCCTCAAGCCAAACACTTGCTTGAGTCTTCATCTTTAGTCTTCAATGATATCCTGCAATCCTATCATGGATTTAAACCTGCATAGCTTGCTCCCATCCAAAGCTTTTGTAAGCAAATCTGCACATTGAATATTAGTGGACACATATGATAATTGGATTTCCTTGCTAAGTAATTTCTCCCTCACATAGTGGTAATGCACCTCTATGTGTTTTGTCCTAGCATGATAAACAGGGTTAGCAGCTAAGTGAAGTGAACTTGTGTTATCACCAAATATGATAGGTGGCCTTGTATATAGACCCAATTCTGAGTATAGTAGCTTCAACCATATGGCTTCTTGAGTGGCATTGGCTAGCCCTCTGTACTCTGCCTCAATAGATGATAGGGCTACTGTGGGTTGTTTCTTGGATGACCAAGAAATTGGTTTATCACCTGCAAAGCATATGTAACCAGATGTGCTCCTCCTGTCATCTTTGCAACCTGCCCAATCTGCATCTGAGTATACCTTGATGTCAATGTCTGATGAATATGGATAATACAAACCATGATTTTGTGTTCCCTTTAGGTACTTTACTATCTTCTTGGCTGCCTCCAAATGTGGTACTCTTGGTTTATGCATAAATTGGCTAAGTACACTAACACCATATGAGATATCAACCCTAGTTAAGGTAGCATAATTGAGACTACCTACCAAACTTTGGTAACCTGTAATATCCTTGAGTTCTTCTCCTTCATGTGCACTGAGTTTGTGGTTGACCTCCATAGGAATGTTTGAGACTTTAGCTTCCTGCAAATTAAACTTCTTGACCATGTCTTGAATGTACTTCTTCTAAGTAATGAATATACCTGAATTTGTGTAGACCAATTCAAGCCCTAGGAAGTACTTTAATAATCCAAGATCATTGATCTTGAATTCCTTCATCATCTGACCTTTGATGTGTCTAATTCCTTGAACATCATTTCCTGTAATAATGATGTCATCAACATAGACACACAAGTATATTACCTCTGAGTTGTTCTTCTTTATAAACAATGAAGTATCTGCTTTACTCATCACAAATCCTTGATCCAATAGATAGGTTGTCAATCTATAGTTCCATGCTCTAGGTGCCTGCTTCAATCCATACAGAGCTTTCTTCAATTTGCAAACATGATTTACCTTATTGGGATCCTCATAGCCAGGTGGTTGTGACATGTAGACCTCTTCAGATATCCATCCATTCAAGAATGCATTCTTTACATCCAATTGGTACATGTTCCAATTCTTGGATGCAGCTACACTCACCATAATTCTGATAGTTGGCATCTTTGCCACAGGAGAAAATGTCTCCTCATAATCAATGCCTTGGGTTTGTGCAAAACCCTTGGCTACCAACCTAGCTTTGTACCTGCTTATTGTACCATCTGAGTTCCTTTTGAGTTTGTAGATCCATCTGGATCCTATCACCTTCATGGAATCCTTCTTGGGTACCAAGTCCCAAGTATCACTCTCCTTGAGAGCCTCCATTTCTTCATCCATTGCTTCCTTCCATTCTGGTTTAGTAATGGCTTCCTCAAATGTACGTGGTTCTTCACTTAAGATATCCTTTGCAAGATATACAGAGTGCTTGGTTACAAGTGAAGTATCATACCCATACCTAATTGGTTTCTTCTTTTCTCTTGAAGATCTCCTCATAGCTTGAGTTGAGGATTCTGGATTGTCTTCAAGTTGCTTCATCTTCATCTTCCCTTTGGATTTCCAAGCCTTGAACTCTTCAATGTTGATGGTGTCTTCATCATCTGAGCTTGTGTCCTCATTCTGAATTGGTTCTTGCCTGACAAGCTTTGGAAAGTCTTCTTCCATGTCATAAGGTAGGCTAACTTTCCTGTACTCATTATCATACCATGAATCATTTTCATCAAAGATTACATCTCTGCTTACCTTGAAGCCTTTGTTTGAGGGGTTATAGAACCTGTATCCTTTCTGATTCAAATCATAACCAATAAAGATACACTTTTCAGCCTTAGGATCTAGCTTTCCCCTTACCTGTGAGGGAATATGCACATATGCAACACACCCAAAGATCTTGCAATGATCCAGAGATGGTCTCTTACCATGCCAAGCCTCATAGGGTGTCATTCCATCAAGTGTCTTTGATGGCAACCTGTTGATTAAGTATGTTGCAGTAGATACACTCTCTGCCCAAAGATAATTTGGTAGTTTTTTCTCATTAAGCATAGACCTAGCTGTCTCCACAATGAGTCTATTCCTTCTTTCAGCTACCCCATTTTGTTCAGGTGAGTACCTTGTGGTAATCTCCCTCTTGATGCCTCTTTCCTGCAAGAAGTCTTCAAAGTCATTGGAGAAGTATTCTCCACCACCATCTGACCTTAGCCTCTTCAAATGTCTACCTGTTTGATTCTCAACTAATGCAAGATATCTTTTGAAACAATTAAATACTTCATCTTTATGTTTCATGAAGTACAAGACAGTCCATCTGCTATAATCATCTATAAAAGATACATAGTACCTTGATCCAGATATGGATGGCTCCTTGCTTGGTCCCCAAACATCTGTATGCACCAATTCCAAGTAGTCTTCATGCATAAAACCTTTTTTGGTATATGGCAATCTGTGTGACTTACCAAATTGACAAGCCCCACACTTGTATATCATGTGTTGCTTGGATACATTAGGTATCCCAAGCACACATTGATCCCTACTCATCTGCTTTATGGTCCTTTCTCCAATGTGACCCAATCTCTTGTGCCACATCTCCAATTCTGATAGAGTTTGGTCCTTGTAGTTGTATAATGCAATGTTCTTAGTATCCTCAAGTTCAAAAGTAAATAGTCTACCTGATTTCTCTCCCTTGGCTATCCTTCTGAATCCATGTCTTGGATCCTCCACATATGCACCATGTTGAGTGAACCTGACCTGTAGACCTTTTTCAACAATCTGACCTACACTCATCAGATTCTTGGTGATTGTTGGAACATACAATACTCTGCTTAGCAAATTCTGATTACCATCACTTGTTTTGACATTACCTACTTTAACCACTGAATGTTTAGTGTCATCACCTGTCTGCACTTGGTGCTTGCCTTTAGGTTCTTCCAAATCAGAGAGTAAGGCAACATTCCCAGCTACATGATTAGAGCAACCTGAGTCAATATAGAACAAATGATCATCATTGATACCTGATTTAGATGTCATGTTCATAATCAACAAGGAATCATCTTGATCCTCTGCATAATTGTTGTAATCCTTTCTGTTCCTGTATCCTCCTTGATAATTGCCATTGTGATTGTAGCTATTGTTGTAGTTATTGTTGTAATTATTGTTGTAGCCATGGTAGCCTTGAGATTGATTGAATCTGCCTCTGCCTTGAGAGTATCCTCCTCTTTGGTGACCTCTTCCTCTTTGATTCTTGTAGTTCTTGTAGCATTCATCTGTAGTATGATTACACAAGCCACAAATATTGCATGGAGATTGATTATAGGGTCTCCCCCTACCTGACTTACCTCCTCTGCCCCTACCTCTAGATGATCTACCTCTCCCTGCATAGTTTGCTTGGGAGGTGGATCCTTCTTCATCAACTTTCTTACTTTTACCCTTGTCTTTAGACTTCTTATCTGTATATAGGGCAGAGGGATTGTTACCTTTTGATTGCTCTCCATTCTTTGTGATCTTTGCTTCATGTGTAAAGAGTTGTCCAATCAGAGTTGTTAGATCAGGTGCTTGGATGTCCATGTACAAGTCCATTGCAGTGGTAAAGCTTTCCCACTTGTCATCTGCTTTGAGTCCATTGATCACTTGTCTGACTATTTGCTCTTCCTCAATCTCTTCTCCAACACTTGCAAGTTGATCTGCAATGTCTTTGACTTTGGTGACAAAATCTGAGACACATTGTTTTGATTGCTTCCTAAGAGTTGTAAACTCAATCCATAGCTGATTCTTTCTGGCCCTTGTGCTTGATGAGAAGTATGTTGACAAGGTTTCCCAAGTCTCTTGGGAAGTCTTACAGTTCCTAACATGAGGTAGAAGGAAATCAGAGATAGAGTTTAGAAGATATGACCTTGCCAAAGCATCTTTAGCACACCATTGATTAAGTCTCTCATGCTCATCCTTTGTAGGTAGGCCTCTGGTTTTGAATGAGGGCAACTCCTCATCTCCTGATATGTATCCATACAAGCTTCTCCCTTGTAGATAGGTCTTCATTCTTAATGACCATGCCTGGTAGTTATTTCTATCCAATTTGTCAATGAAGGAAGGGAAACCATCACCCATGATTACCTTATTTGCTCTGATACCACTGTTGGATGTGATGGCTGGGTACAATCAGAAGATCAAGCTGGTGCTGCTAGACCTGCTTCACACCTGCCCTCCTTTCTCTTCAGATATGGTTAGGAGAGTCCTTGAGCTTCCAAATGACACCAAGAAACTATATATGTGCTTTACAAAATGATTGAGTAATGTTCAAATCAAAACAGATGATTTTGAACCTTCACAACTCCAAAAACTTTCTATTCCTGTCTTGACACCTGCTCAATCCTAAGCTCAGTGTGTCCAGCACACTTGCAATTGGTTTAATTCCTTCTGGGAGTATTAAATTAACTTAACAAGCTACCATTAGCAAGTTAAATCACTCCAAATAACAAACTATACACTGAGCATGATCTTTAGCAAAATTAGGGACACCCCCGATTTTTTAGGAACAACACAGAAATATACCAGTGATCACTTCGACAGCGATTTCTCCCATTTGGCTGAATAGAATGACTTGAAATTTTGTAGTGTTGTAGAATGCTTTGAGCTGATTCCAATGAGCCCTGGATCATCAAATTTGGTTCAGTAGATCTTGAGATATGCCCTGTTGAAGTTGACAGACTTTGAGGTGTATGACTCAGAAAAACACAGAGTTAAGAACTATGAGTATATGTATTGAAACTATCAAATGTACATTCCCATTGGCATGTAGAGTGATGCCCAATGGTACTCAGAGGTGTAGGCTAAGTAGTAGCTCTCACACACTCTATGATCTGCTTGGATTAGCCTCGGGAAGTGAGCTCTATGCCCGCGACTTTTACATTGCTCTTTTATAGGAATTTCTGAATGAATTTGAATTTGAATTCAAGTTAAAGTTCCCTTGATTCTCTCCACTAGACTTAGGGAGATATTCCCTCAACTAAATCATCTAACTTTTCCACGACTCTAGTCTAGTAGGTGTGATTACATTGTTGATAAAGTCACATAGACTTTTTACATGAGATAAAAGGTAAGAATCAATAAGACTAGGTTCATATGGTTATTGATTCTTGTGAATGTATCATTCAAGGGTCCAATCTTTTAATCTTCCAAGGTTCTAATAGTCCAAGCTTTATGTTGAGTCTTCAAGGCACAAATCAAAGCCAAGTGTTAAGGCTTGTTTGCACCAACAGCTCCCCCTCAAGCCAAACACTTGCTTGAGTCTTCATCTTTAGTCTTCAATGATATCCTGCAATCCTATCATGGATTTAAACCTGCATAGCTTGCTCCCATCCAAAGCTTTTGTAAGCAAATCTGCACATTGAATATTAGTGGACACATATGATAATTGGATTTCCTTGCTAAGTAATTTCTCCCTCACATAGTGGTAATGCACCTCTATGTGTTTTGTCCTAGCATGATAAACAGGGTTAGCAGCTAAGTGAAGTGAACTTGTGTTATCACCAAATATGATAGGTGGCCTTGTATATAGACCCAATTCTGAGTATAGTAGCTTCAACCATATGGCTTCTTGAGTGGCATTGGCTAGCCCTCTGTACTCTGCCTCAATAGATGATAGGGCTACTGTGGGTTGTTTCTTGGATGACCAAGAAATTGGTTTATCACCTGCAAAGCATATGTAACCAGATGTGCTCCTCCTGTCATCTTTGCAACCTGCCCAATCTGCATCTGAGTATACCTTGATGTCAATGTCTGATGAATATGGATAATACAAACCATGATTTTGTGTTCCCTTTAGGTACTTTACTATCTTCTTGGCTGCCTCCAAATGTGGTACTCTTGGTTTATGCATAAATTGGCTAAGTACACTAACACCATATGAGATATCAACCCTAGTTAAGGTAGCATAATTGAGACTACCTACCAAACTTTGGTAACCTGTAATATCCTTGAGTTCTTCTCCTTCATGTGCACTGAGTTTGTGGTTGACCTCCATAGGAATGTTTGAGACTTTAGCTTCCTGCAAATTAAACTTCTTGACCATGTCCTGAATGTACTTCTTCTGAGTAATGAATATACCTGAATTTGTGTAGACCAATTCAAGCCCTAGGAAGTACTTTAATAATCCAAGATCATTGATCTTGAATTCCTTCATCATCTGACCTTTGATGTGTCTAATTCCTTGAACATCATTTCCTGTAATAATGATGTCATCAACATAGACACACAAGTATATTACCTCTGAGTTGTTCTTCTTTATAAACAATGAAGTATCTGCTTTACTCATCACAAATCCTTGATCCAAGAGATAGGTTGTCAATCTATAGTTCCATGCTCTAGGTGCCTGCTTCAATCCATACAGAGCTTTCTTCAATTTGCAAACATGATTTACCTTATTGGGATCCTCATAGCCAGGTGGTTGTGACATGTAGACCTCTTCAGATATCCATCCATTCAAGAATGCATTCTTTACATCCAATTGGTACATGTTCCAATTCTTGGATGCAGCTACACTCACCATAATTCTGATAGTTGGCATCTTTGCCACAGGAGAAAATGTCTCCTCATAATCAATGCCTTGGGTTTGTGCAAAACCCTTGGCTACCAACCTAGCTTTGTACCTGCTTATTGTACCATCTGAGTTCCTTTTGAGTTTGTAGATCCATCTGGATCCTATCACCTTCATGGAATCCTTCTTGGGTACCAAGTCCCAAGTATCACTCTCCTTGAGAGCCTCCATTTCTTCATCCATTGCTTCCTTCCATTCTGGTTTAGTAATGGCTTCCTCAAATGTACCTGGTTCTTCACTTAAGATATCCTTTGCAAGATATACAGAGTGCTTGGTTACAAGTGAAGTATCATACCCATACCTAATTGGTTTCTTCTTTTCTCTTGAAGATCTCCTCATAGCTTGAGTTGAGGATTCTGGATTGTCTTCAAGTTGCTTCATCTTCATCTTCCCTTTGGATTTCCAAGCCTTGAACTCTTCAATGTTGATGGTGTCTTCATCATCTGAGCTTGTGTCCTCATTCTGAATTGGTTCTTGCCTGACAAGCTTTGGAAAGTCTTCTTCCATGTCATAAGGTAGGCTAACTTTCCTGCACTCATTATCATACCATGAATCATTTTCATCAAAGATTACATCTCTGCTTACCTTGAAGCCTTTGTTTGAGGGGTTATAGAACCTGTATCCTTTCTGATTCAAATCATAACCAATAAAGATACACTTTTCAGCCTTAGGATCTAGCTTTCCCCTTACCTGTGAGGGAATATGCACATATGCAACACACCCAAAGATCTTGCAATGATCCAGAGATGGTCTCTTACCATGCCAAGCCTCATAGGGTGTCATTCCATCAAGTGTCTTTGATGGCAACCTGTTGATTAAGTATGTTGCAGTAGATACACTCTCTGCCCAAAGATAATTTGGTAGTTTTTTCTCATTAAGCATAGACCTAGCTGTCTCCATAATGAGTCTATTCCTTCTTTCAGCTACCCCATTTTGTTCAGGTGAGTACCTTGTGGTAATCTCCCTCTTGATGCCTCTTTCCTGCAAGAAGTCTTCAAAGTCATTGGAGAAGTATTCTCCACCACCATCTGACCTTAGCCTCTTCAAATGTCTACCTGTTTGATTCTCAACTAATGCAAGATATCTTTTGAAACAATTAAATACT
Source organism: Ceratopteris richardii (assembly GCA_020310875.1). NCBI lineage: Eukaryota > Viridiplantae > Streptophyta > Polypodiopsida > Polypodiales > Pteridaceae > Ceratopteris > Ceratopteris richardii. The sequence continues at coordinate 100,706,283 of CM035436.1, forward strand.
TCATCTTTATGTTTCATGAAGTACAAGACAGTCCATCTGCTATAATCATCTATAAAAGATACATAGTACCTTGATCCAGATATGGATGGCTCCTTGCTTGGTCCCCAAACATCTGTATGCACCAATTCCAAGTAGTCTTCATGCATAAAACCTTTTTTGGTATATGGCAATCTGTGTGACTTACCAAATTGACAAGCCCCACACTTGTATATCATGTGTTGCTTGGATACATTAGGTATCCCAAGCACACATTGATCCCTACTCATCTGCTTTATGGTCCTTTCTCCAATGTGACCCAATCTCTTGTGCCACATCTCCAATTCTGATAGAGTTTGGTCCTTGTAGTTGTATAATGCAATGTTCTTAGTATCCTCAAGTTCAAAAGTAAATAGTCTACCTGATTTCTCTCCCTTGGCTATCCTTCTGAATCCATGTCTTGGATCCTCCACATATGCACCATGTTGAGTGTGTGAAGAGAGATGGTGGATGCAATCCAAAGATGAGTAGGTGCCGCTACAACCAGCTTCACACCAGCCAACTGAGACTTCAGAGTTGATTAGTAGACCCTTTGAGCTTCCTAAATCCACCAAAATATCAGCCAAGTACTTTGGAACATGTATCCCAAAAGTTTAAGTCAAGACCGACAAGTTGCGAAATGACTAGCTCCCAAAACTTGCTATTTTTGGACATACACCTGCTGGAAAAAATGAACAGTGCTCTCAACCTGGAAGGAATTAGAAAAATTCCTTTTGGGCATAGCAAATAGACTTAGCAAGCTTCCTATTCCAAGTTAAAACACTTCAAATGATGGACTGAGCACTGAGAACAAGTTTCATCAAGTTCTGGAACATTCCCACAATTCTCGGGGCTCTGCAGAGATAGACCAGTAAGCAGTAAAATGCAGATATCTCCAAAAGTATAAATTCAATGACCTTGAAAATTTATAGGTAGAAACTAGACAGTGAGAACTATCCAACGCACTTTAAAACACTGAAAAATGTTCAGTAAAACTCGAGATATGACCTTCTGAAGTTACTGCTCTGAGTGAGTATAGCAGAGAACAAAACAGAGAGGTAGATGATAATAAATGTATAGATTCACATATGATTACAACCACATTGGCAATGAATCTTTGCACAATGGGAGTAGAATGATAGAGCTATGGAGTAAGCTCTTCAATCTCTACAAAATGACATGAAGTGGTCACGTACAAGGCTTGCTAATCGCCTCTTCCTTCTTGCTCCTTTTATAGCAATTCTTGGAGGGAGTTTTGAATTCGAATTCGAATGGCTCCACCTAAAAGTGATCCCCAAAGTTAGGAGAGATTCCCTCAGCTCAAAAATTCGTGATTTTGGTAGTTGGAGCCACGAATTTGCTTTTACATCATGGATGAGGTAAGCCATCCTTTTCCTTTTTTCTTTTTCCATTTACAAGAGATAAAATGTACTCTTTTACAAGAGGTGTTCACATGACTACTCATGTGACTTACAAATGAGGATAATATCAAGCATATCAAGCATGTAGGCTTGGGCAAAATGCACCAACAGCTCCCCCTCAAGCCTAACATGCTTGGCCTCCAAATAAGTCTTCAATTGTCCTTGATTTCCTGCAAGCCAATCATCAACTTGAATCTACTTAACTTCGTACCATCAAGAGCTTTCGTCAACATGTCTGCACATTGCATATCTGTAGAGACATAGGATAGTTGAATATCCTTGCTCAATAGCTTCTCCCTTACATAATGGTAGTGGACTTCAATATGCTTGGTTCTAGCATGGTATACCGGATTAGCTGCTAGATGTAGTGAGCTTGTGTTGTCACCAAAAATGTGAGGTGTTGAAGAATGAAGTCCAAGATCTGTGTACAAAGATTTTAACCACATGATTTCTTGAGTTGCATTAGCCAAACCTCTATATTCTGCTTCAGTAGAAGATAATGCCACGGTTGGTTGCTTCTTTGATGACCAAGAAATGATTTTTGAACCTGCAAATGATATATACCCTGATGTGCTTCTTCTATCATCTTTAGATCCGGCCCAATCTGCATCTGAGTAGACCTTTAGCTCAATATCTGAAGTAAATGAATAAAACAAACCTTCATTCATGGTCCCCTTTAGGTACTTGAGGACTCGCTTGGCCGCTTCCATATGTGGTCTTCTCGGCTTATGCATAAACTGACTCAATATGCTAACACTATAGCATATATCCACCCTTGTGAGTGTTGCATAGTTCAAACTTCCAACCAAGCTTTGATAGCTTGTGATGTCTTCAATTGGCTCTCCTTCATAAGCACTAAGCTTATGATTTTGCTCCATAGGTGTACCTGCACACTTTGTATTTTCCATCTTGAACTTGACGAGCATGTCATGGACATACTTCCTTTGTGTGATGTATATACCTGAATCTGTGTAGATCAACTCCAATCCAAGAAAATAAGTGAGTGGTCCGAGGTCACTTATTTTGAACTCCTCCTTCATTTGACTCTTTACCTGTTTGATTCCTTCAAGATCATTGCCTGTGATAATAATATCATCAACATACACACATAAATAGATCACTTCAGATCCATTCCTCTTTATGAACAAAGAGGTATCCGCCTTGCTAGCTTTGAATCCTTGGTCCTGCAAATAAGTAACCAATCTGAAATTCCAAGCTCTTGGAGCTTGCTTCAATCCATACAAAGCTTTCTTTAGTTTGCATACATAGTTAGGATGATGTGCATCCTCATATCCAGGAGGTTGTGCCATATACACTTCCTCAGAAATCCATCCATTCAAGAAGGCATTCTTTACATCAAGTTGATAAAGATTCCAATTTCTAGATGCAGCAAGACTTATGAGAACCCTAATTGTAGGCATTTTTGCAACAGGAGAGAAAGTCTCCTCATAATCAATACCATGGGTTTGAGCAAACCCTTTAGCAACTAACCTTGCTTTGTGTCTATTTATACTTCCATCTGGATTCCTCTTGATTTTGTATATCCATCGAGATCCGATTATCTTCATAGATGGCTTGTTAGGTACAAGCTCCCAAGTGTCATTCTCCTTCAAGGCTTCCATTTCTTCATCCATTGCATCTCTCCAAGCTTTCTTGCTTTGTGCTTCTTCGAATGTGGTAGGTTCTTCATTGGTTGAATCCTTTGCAATGTAGATTGAGTGCTTGGTGACCAAAGAAGTATCATAACCAAACCTCTCTGGTTTCTTCTTCTCCCTCGAAGACCTTCTAAGTGGTTGATGTGAGCTCTCGGGTCCATATGTAGCATCCTGCATCTTTGCTTTACCTTTGTTCTTCCATAGCTTTAGTCTTTCCAAGTCTTCTAGGTCAATCTCCGAATCACTTTCTTCAATCTGCTTTGGCTCCTTTGGTTGAAGTGATGGAAAATCTTCATCCAAGTCATATGGCAGCTTCACTTTCCTGTCATCATCAAACCATGATTTGTTTTCATCAAAAATTACATCTCTACTCACAGAAAATCCTTTATTGGTTGGATTGTACAATCTATATCCTTTTTGGTTTTGATCATAACCAATGAATACACACTTCTCTGCCTTGGGATCCAATTTCCCTCTTACTTGAGAAGGAATGTGAGCATAGGCTAAGCATCCAAAGATTTTACAATGCTCTAGACTAGGTCTTCTTCCATTCCACACTTCATATGGAGTGGTTCCATCTAGTGACTTAGATGGAAGTCTATTTATGAGATATGTGGCTGTCGACACAGCCTCTGCCCATAGGTAGTTCGGCAATCCCTTTTCATTGAGCATGGACCTTGCAGCTTCGACAATAGCTCTATTCCTCCTCTCTGCTACACCATTGAGTTCGGGTGTATACCTTGTAGTGACTTCCCTTTTAATGCCTCTTTCATGCAAGAAGGCATCAAATTCAGAAGAGAAGTATTCTCCTCCACCATCTGATCTGAGTCGTTTCAAAGTCCTACCTGTTTGGTTTTCAACAAGAGCAATATACTTCTTAAAGCAATTAAACACTTCATCCTTGTGCTTCATGAAAAACAGAATGGTCCACCTGCTACAATCATCTATGAAAGACACATAATATCTTGAGCCTGATATAGATGGCTCCTTACTTGGACCCCACACATCCGTGTGCACTAGATCCAAAGGATTTTGATACATATATCCTTTCTTATTGAAAGGTTGTCTATGAGCCTTGCCGAGTTGACAAGCTTCACACTTATAAATCATGTGTTGCCTTGTGATATTAGGCAAACCAAGTACACTTTGGTCCCTGCAAATCTGTTTGAGTGTCCTCTCACCAATGTGAGCAAGCCTTTTGTGCCATATCTCCAACTCTGTTAGAGTTTGAGATCCATAGCTAAACAAAGCTATGTTCTTTGTATCTTCCACTTCAAAAGTGAAAAGCCTTCCTGTCTTTTCTCCTTTGGCAATCCTTCGAAAGCCTTGCCTTGGGTCTTCAACATATGCTCCAAATCGATTGAATCTAACCTGCAATCCTTTTTCAACAATCTGTCCAACACTTATTAAATTTTTGGTAATTGTAGGGACATACAAGACTTTGCTTAAGAGGTTCATATTCCCATCTGATGTCTTCACATTACCTATCTTCTCCACTGAGTGCTTTGTGTCATCTCCTGTCTGCACTTCATGCTTGTTATGAGGATCTTCCAAATCAGAAAGTAAAGCCACATTTCCTGCTACATGGTTCGAGCATCCCGAATCAATGTAAAATATGTGATCATCATCCTTACCCTTCTTTGTTGATAGATTCATAATCAATAATGAATCTTCTTGACTTTGGTCCTCTGCATAGTTATTGTAATCTCTTCTTCCTCTATGGCCACTTTGATAGTTGTTGTTGTTGTTGTTGTAATTGTTGTTGTAGTAGTTGTTGTTGTTGTAGCCTCCATTGTACCTACCTCTATTTGATCCATAGCCACCTCTATTGAATCCTCTTCCTCTTGAGTTCCTTGGATTCCTGAAACATTCTTCAGTAGTATGGTTAGATAAGCCACATATGTTGCAAGGTTGAGATGATTGGAATCTCCCCCTGCCTTGCTTTCCACTTCTGCCTCTTCCTCTAGCTCTTCCTCTACCTGCAAAGTTTGCTTGGAAAGAGCTTCCTTCATCTTCATTCTTCCTATTCTTTGACTTGTCCTTGACCTTAGCTTTATCAGAATATAAGGCAGAAGTTTGATTACCTCTTGAGGACTCACCACCTTTGCTAATCTTTGCTTCATGAGTGAAGAGTTGGCCCATGAGTGTGTTGAGTTCGGGTACATGCATATCCATGTATAAATCCATGGCTGTTGTGAATGACTCCCACTTGTCGTCTGCTTTGATTCCATTCATGATTTGTCTTATGATTTGCTCCTCTTCAATTACCTCTCCAATGCTTCCAAGTTGGTCGGAAATCTCCTTCATCTTTGTGACATAATCAGTCACATTTTGCTTCGGGCTTTTCTTCATTGTTGTGAACTCCATCCACAATTGGTTCTTCCTTGCTCGAGTGTTGGAAGAGAAGAAAGAAGCAAGTGCATTCCAGGTTTCTCTTGATGTCTTGCATCCCTTGACATGAGGTAAAAGAAAATCAGAGATTGAGTTTAGAATATAAGACCTTGCAAGTGCATCCTTCGAACGCCAATTCGAAAGTCCTTCCACTTCTTCATGTGATGGTTGCCCTTTGTTACTCATGGTTGGCATTGCTTCATCTCCGGATATGAATCCATATAGATTCCTCCCTTGAAGGTAAGCCTCCATCCTTAGAGACCATGCCGGGTAGTTGTTTCGATCCAATTTGTCAATTGTTGATGGAAATCCATCTCCCATGTTGCTTGACTATGCTCTGATACCACTGTGAAGAGAGATGGTGGATGCAATCCAAAGATGAGTAGGTGCCGCTACAACCAGCTTCACACCAGCCAACTGAGACTTTAGAGTTGATTAGTAGACCCTTTGAGCTTCCTAAATCCACCAAAATATCAGCCAAGTACTTTGGAACATGTATCCCAAAAGTTTAAGTTTGAATCTACTTAACTTCGTACCATCAAGAGCTTTCGTCAACATGTCTGCACATTGCATATCTGTAGAGACATAGGATAGTTGAATATCCTTGCTCAATAGCTTCTCCCTTATATAATGGTGGTGGACTTCAATATGCTTGGTTCTAGCATGGTATACCGGATTAGCTGCTAGATGTAGTGAGCTTGTGTTGTCACCAAAAATGTGAGGTGTTGAAGAATGAAGTCCAAGATCTGTGTACAAAGATTTTAACCACATGATTTCTTGAGTTGCATTAGCCAAACCTCTATATTCTGCTTCAGTAGAAGATAATGCCATGGTTGGTTGCTTCTTTGATGACCAAGAAATGATTTTTGAACCTGCAAATGATATATACCCTGATGTGCTTCTTCTATCATCTTTAGATCCGGCCCAATCTGCATCTGAGTAGACCTTTAGCTCAATATCTGAAGTAAATGAATAAAACAAACCTTCATTCATGGTCCCCTTTAGGTACTTGAGGACTCGCTTGGCCGCTTCCATATGTGGTCTTCTCGGCTTATGCATAAACTGACTCAATATGCTAACACTATAGCATATATCCACCCTTGTGAGTGTTGCATAGTTCAAACTTCCAACCAAGCTTTGATAGCTTGTGATGTCTTCAATTGGCTCTCCTTCATAAGCACTAAGCTTATGATTTTGCTCCATAGGTGTACCTGCACACTTTGTATTTTCCATCTTGAACTTGACGAGCATGTCATGGACATACTTCCTTTGTGTGATGTATATACCTGAATCTGTGTAGATCAACTCCAATCCAAGAAAATAAGTGAGTGGTCCGAGGTCACTTATTTTGAACTCCTCCTTCATTTGACTCTTTACCTGTTTGATTCCTTCAAGATCATTGCCTGTGATAATAATATCATCAACATACACACATAAATAGATCACTTCAGATCCATTCCTCTTTATGAACAAAGAGGTATCCGCCTTGCTAGCTTTGAATCCTTGGTCCTGCAAATAAGTAACCAATCTGAAATTCCAAGCTCTTGGAGCTTGCTTCAATCCATACAAAGCTTTCTTTAGTTTGCATACATAGTTAGGATGATGTGCATCCTCATATCCAGGAGGTTGTGCCATATACACTTCCTCAGAAATCCATCCATTCAAGAAGGCATTCTTTACATCAAGTTGATAAAGATTCCAATTTCTAGATGCAGCAAGACTTATGAGAACCCTAATTGTAGGCATTTTTGCAACAGGAGAGAAAGTCTCCTCATAATCAATACCATGGGTTTGAGCAAACCCTTTAGCAACTAACCTTGCTTTGTGTCTATTTATACTTCCATCTGGATTCCTCTTGATTTTGTATATCCATCGAGATCCGATTATCTTCATAGATGGCTTGTTAGGTACAAGCTCCCAAGTGTCATTCTCCTTCAAGGCTTCCATTTCTTCATCCATTGCATCTCTCCAAGCTTTCTTGCTTTGTGCTTCTTCGAATGTGGTAGGTTCTTCATTGGTTGAATCCTTTGCAATGTAGATTGAGTGCTTGGTGACCAAAGAAGTATCATAACCAAACCTCTCTGGTTTCTTCTTCTCCCTCGAAGACCTTCTAAGTGGTTGATGTGAGCTCTCGGGTCCATATGTAGCATCCTGCATCTTTGCTTTACCTTTGTTCTTCCATAGCTTTAGTCTTTCCAAGTCTTCTAGGTCAATCTCCGAATCACTTTCTTCAATCTGCTTTGGCTCCTTTGGTTGAAGTGATGGAAAATCTTCATCCAAGTCATATGGCAGCTTCACTTTCCTGTCATCATCAAACCATGATTTGTTTTCATCAAAAATTACATCTCTACTCACAGAAAATCCTTTATTGGTTGGATTGTACAATCTATATCCTTTTTGGTTTTGATCATAACCAATGAATACACACTTCTCTGCCTTGGGATCCAATTTCCCTCTTACTTGAGAAGGAATGTGAGCATAGGCTAAGCATCCAAAGATTTTACAATGCTCTAGACTAGGTCTTCTTCCATTCCACACTTCATATGGAGTGGTTCCATCTAGTGACTTAGATGGAAGTCTATTTATGAGATATGTGGCTGTCGACACAGCCTCTGCCCATAGGTAGTTCGGCAATCCCTTTTCATTGAGCATGGACCTTGCAGCTTCGACAATAGCTCTATTCCTCCTCTCTGCTACACCATTGAGTTCGGGTGTATACCTTGTAGTGACTTCCCTTTTAATGCCTCTTTCATGCAAGAAGGCATCAAATTCAGAAGAGAAGTATTCTCCTCCACCATCTGATCTGAGTCGTTTCAAAGTCCTACCTGTTTGGTTTTCAACAAGAGCAATATACTTCTTAAAGCAATTAAACACTTCATCCTTGTGCTTCATGAAAAACAGAATGGTCCACCTGCTACAATCATCTATGAAAGACACATAATATCTTGAGCCTGATATAGATGGCTCCTTACTTGGACCCCACACATCCGTGTGCACTAGATCCAAAGGATTTTGATACATATATCCTTTCTTATTGAAAGGTTGTCTATGAGCCTTGCCGAGTTGACAAGCTTCACACTTATAAATCATGTGTTGCCTTGTGATATTAGGCAAACCAAGTACACTTTGGTCCCTGCAAATCTGTTTGAGTGTCCTCTCACCAATGTGAGCAAGCCTTTTGTGCCATATCTCCAACTCTGTTAGAGTTTGAGATCCATAGCTAAACAAAGCTATGTTCTTTGTATCTTCCACTTCAAAAGTGAAAAGCCTTCCTGTCTTTTCTCCTTTGGCAATCCTTCGAAAGCCTTGCCTTGGGTCTTCAACATATGCTCCAAATCGATTGAATCTAACCTGCAATCCTTTTTCAACAATCTGTCCAACACTTATTAAATTTTTGGTAATTGTAGGGACATACAAGACTTTGCTTAAGAGGTTCATATTCCCATCTGATGTCTTCACATTACCTATCTTCTCCACTGAGTGCTTTGTGTCATCTCCTGTCTGCACTTCATGCTTGTTATGAGGATCTTCCAAATCAGAAAGTAAAGCCACATTTCCTGCTACATGGTTCGAGCATCCCGAATCAATGTAAAATATGTGATCATCATCCTTACCCTTCTTTGTTGATAGATTCATAATCAATAATGAATCTTCTTGACTTTGGTCCTCTGCATAGTTATTGTAATCTCTTCTTCCTCTATGGCCACTTTGATAGTTGTTGTTGTTGTTGTTGTAATTGTTGTTGTAGTAGTTGTTGTTGTTGTAGCCTCCATTGTACCTACCTCTATTTGATCCATAGCCACCTCTATTGAATCCTCTTCCTCTTGAGTTCCTTGGATTCCTGAAACATTCTTCAGTAGTATGGTTAGATAAGCCACATATGTTGCAAGGTTGAGATGATTGGAATCTCCCCCTGCCTTGCTTTCCACTTCTGCCTCTTCCTCTAGCTCTTCCTCTACCTGCAAAGTTTGCTTGGAAAGAGCTTCCTTCATCTTCATTCTTCCTATTCTTTGACTTGTCCTTGACCTTAGCTTTATCAGAATATAAGGCAGAAGTTTGATTACCTCTTGAGGACTCACCACCTTTGCTAATCTTTGCTTCATGAGTGAAGAGTTGGCCCATGAGTGTGTTGAGTTCGGGTACATGCATATCCATGTATAAATCCATGGCTGTTGTGAATGACTCCCACTTGTCGTCTGCTTTGATTCCATTCATGATTTGTCTTATGATTTGCTCCTCTTCAATTACCTCTCCAATGCTTCCAAGTTGGTCGGAAATCTCCTTCATCTTTGTGACATAATCAGTCACATTTTGCTTCGGGCTTTTCTTCATTGTTGTGAACTCCATCCACAATTGGTTCTTCCTTGCTCGAGTGTTGGAAGAGAAGAAAGAAGCAAGTGCATTCCAGGTTTCTCTTGATGTCTTGCATCCCTTGACATGAGGTAAAAGAAAATCAGAGATTGAGTTTAGAATATAAGACCTTGCAAGTGCATCCTTCGAACGCCAATTCGAAAGTCCTTCCACTTCTTCATGTGATGGTTGCCCTTTGTTACTCATGGTTGGCATTGCTTCATCTCCGGATATGAATCCATATAGATTCCTCCCTTGAAGGTAAGCCTCCATCCTTAGAGACCATGCCGGGTAGTTGTTTCGATCCAATTTGTCAATTGTTGATGGAAATCCATCTCCCATGTTGCTTGACTATGCTCTGATACCACTGTGAAGAGAGATGGTGGATGCAATCCAAAGATGAGTAGGTGCCGCTACAACCAGCTTCACACCAGCCAACTGAGACTTCAGAGTTGATTAGTAGACCCTTTGAGCTTCCTAAATCCACCAAAATATCATCCAAGTACTTTGGAACATGTATCCCAAAAGTTTAAGTCAAGACCGACAAGTTGCGAAATGACTAGCTCCCAAAACTTGCTATTTTTGGACATACACCTGCTGGAAAAAATGAACAGTGCTCTCAACCTGGAAGGAATTAGAAAAATTCCTTTTGGGCATAGCAAATAGACTTAGCAAGCTTCCTATTCCAAGTTAAAACACTTCAAATGATGGACTGAGCACTGAGAACAAGTTTCATCAAGTTCTGGAACATTCCCACAATTCTCGGGGCTCTGCAGAGATAGACCAGTAAGCAGTAAAATGCAGATATCTCCAAAAGTATAAATTCAATGACCTTGAAAATTTATAGGTAGAAACTAGACAGTGAGAGCTATCCAACGCACTTTAAAACACTGAAAAATGTTCAGTAAAACTCGAGATATGACCTTCTGAAGTTACTGCTCTGAGTGAGTATAGCAGAGAACAAAACAGAGAGGTAGATGATAATAAATGTATAGATTCACATATGATTACAACCACATTGGCAATGAATCTTTGCACAATGGGAGTAGAATGATAGATCTATGGAGTAAGCTCTTCAATCTCTACAAAATGACATGAAGTGGTCACGTACAAGGCTTGCTAATCGCCTCTTCCTTCTTGCTCCTTTTATAGCAATTCTTGGAGGGAGTTTTGAATTCGAATTCGAATGGCTCCACCTAAAAGTGATCCCCAAAGTTAGGAGAGATTCCCTCAGCTCAAAAATTCGTGATTTTGGTAGTTGGAGCCACGAATTTGCTTTTACATCATGGATGAGGTAAGCCATCCTTTTCCTTTTTTCTTTTTCCATTTACAAGAGATAAAATGTACTCTTTTACAAGAGGTGTTCACATGACTACTCATGTGACTTACAAATGAGGATAATATCAAGCATATCAAGCATGTAGGCTTGGGCAAAATGCACCAACAGCTCCCCCTCAAGCCTAACATGCTTGGCCTCCAAATAAGTCTTCAATTGTCCTTGATTTCCTGCAAGCCAATCATCAACTTGAATCTACTTAACTTCGTACCATCAAGAGCTTTCGTCAACATGTCTGCACATTGCATATCTGTAGAGACATAGGATAGTTGAATATCCTTGCTCAATAGCTTCTCCCTTATATAATGGTGGTGGACTTCAATATGCTTGGTTCTAGCATGGTATACCGGATTAGCTGCTAGATGTAGTGAGCTTGTGTTGTCACCAAAAATGTGAGGTGTTGAAGAATGAAGTCCAAGATCTGTGTACAAAGATTTTAACCACATGATTTCTTGAGTTGCATTAGCCAAACCTCTATATTCTGCTTCAGTAGAAGATAATGCCATGGTTGGTTGCTTCTTTGATGACCAAGAAATGATTTTTGAACCTGCAAATGATATATACCCTGATGTGCTTCTTCTATCATCTTTAGATCCGGCCCAATCTGCATCTGAGTAGACCTTTAGCTCAATATCTGAAGTAAATGAATAAAACAAACCTTCATTCATGGTCCCCTTTAGGTACTTGAGGACTCGCTTGGCCGCTTCCATATGTGGTCTTCTCGGCTTATGCATAAACTGACTCAATATGCTAACACTATAGCATATATCCACCCTTGTGAGTGTTGCATAGTTCAAACTTCCAACCAAGCTTTGATAGCTTGTGATGTCTTCAATTGGCTCTCCTTCATAAGCACTAAGCTTATGATTTTGCTCCATAGGTGTACCTGCACACTTTGTATTTTCCATCTTGAACTTGACGAGCATGTCATGGACATACTTCCTTTGTGTGATGTATATACCTGAATCTGTGTAGATCAACTCCAATCCAAGAAAATAAGTGAGTGGTCCGAGGTCACTTATTTTGAACTCCTCCTTCATTTGACTCTTTACCTGTTTGATTCCTTCAAGATCATTGCCTGTGATAATAATATCATCAACATACACACATAAATAGATCACTTCAGATCCATTCCTCTTTATGAACAAAGAGGTATCCGCCTTGCTAGCTTTGAATCCTTGGTCCTGCAAATAAGTAACCAATCTGAAATTCCAAGCTCTTGGAGCTTGCTTCAATCCATACAAAGCTTTCTTTAGTTTGCATACATAGTTAGGATGATGTGCATCCTCATATCCAGGAGGTTGTGCCATATACACTTCCTCAGAAATCCATCCATTCAAGAAGGCATTCTTTACATCAAGTTGATAAAGATTCCAATTTCTAGATGCAGCAAGACTTATGAGAACCCTAATTGTAGGCATTTTTGCAACAGGAGAGAAAGTCTCCTCATAATCAATACCATGGGTTTGAGCAAACCCTTTAGCAACTAACCTTGCTTTGTGTCTATTTATACTTCCATCTGGATTCCTCTTGATTTTGTATATCCATCGAGATCCGATTATCTTCATAGATGGCTTGTTAGGTACAAGCTCCCAAGTGTCATTCTCCTTCAAGGCTTCCATTTCTTCATCCATTGCATCTCTCCAAGCTTTCTTGCTTTGTGCTTCTTCGAATGTGGTAGGTTCTTCATTGGTTGAATCCTTTGCAATGTAGATTGAGTGCTTGGTGACCAAAGAAGTATCATAACCAAACCTCTCTGGTTTCTTCTTCTCCCTCGAAGACCTTCTAAGTGGTTGATGTGAGCTCTCGGGTCCATATGTAGCATCCTGCATCTTTGCTTTACCTTTGTTCTTCCATAGCTTTAGTCTTTCCAAGTCTTCTAGGTCAATCTCCGAATCACTTTCTTCAATCTGCTTTGGCTCCTTTGGTTGAAGTGATGGAAAATCTTCATCCAAGTCATATGGCAGCTTCACTTTCCTGTCATCATCAAACCATGATTTGTTTTCATCAAAAATTACATCTCTACTCACAGAAAATCCTTTATTGGTTGGATTGTACAATCTATATCCTTTTTGGTTTTGATCATAACCAATGAATACACACTTCTCTGCCTTGGGATCCAATTTCCCTCTTACTTGAGAAGGAATGTGAGCATAGGCTAAGCATCCAAAGATTTTACAATGCTCTAGACTAGGTCTTCTTCCATTCCACACTTCATATGGAGTGGTTCCATCTAGTGACTTAGATGGAAGTCTATTTATGAGATATGTGGCTGTCGACACAGCCTCTGCCCATAGGTAGTTCGGCAATCCCTTTTCATTGAGCATGGACCTTGCAGCTTCGACAATAGCTCTATTCCTCCTCTCTGCTACACCATTGAGTTCGGGTGTATACCTTGTAGTGACTTCCCTTTTAATGCCTCTTTCATGCAAGAAGGCATCAAATTCAGAAGAGAAGTATTCTCCTCCACCATCTGATCTGAGTCGTTTCAAAGTCCTACCTGTTTGGTTTTCAACAAGAGCAATATACTTCTTAAAGCAATTAAACACTTCATCCTTGTGCTTCATGAAAAACAGAATGGTCCACCTGCTACAATCATCTATGAAAGACACATAATATCTTGAGCCTGATATAGATGGCTCCTTACTTGGACCCCACACATCCGTGTGCACTAGATCCAAAGGATTTTGATACATATATCCTTTCTTATTGAAAGGTTGTCTATGAGCCTTGCCGAGTTGACAAGCTTCACACTTATAAATCATGTGTTGCCTTGTGATATTAGGCAAACCAAGTACACTTTGGTCCCTGCAAATCTGTTTGAGTGTCCTCTCACCAATGTGAGCAAGCCTTTTGTGCCATATCTCCAACTCTGTTAGAGTTTGAGATCCATAGCTAAACAAAGCTATGTTCTTTGTATCTTCCACTTCAAAAGTGAAAAGCCTTCCTGTCTTTTCTCCTTTGGCAATCCTTCGAAAGCCTTGCCTTGGGTCTTCAACATATGCTCCAAATCGATTGAATCTAACCTGCAATCCTTTTTCAACAATCTGTCCAACACTTATTAAATTTTTGGTAATTGTAGGGACATACAAGACTTTGCTTAAGAGGTTCATATTCCCATCTGATGTCTTCACATTACCTATCTTCTCCACTGAGTGCTTTGTGTCATCTCCTGTCTGCACTTCATGCTTGTTATGAGGATCTTCCAAATCAGAAAGTAAAGCCACATTTCTTGCTACATGGTTCGAGCATCCCGAATCAATGTAAAATATGTGATCATCATCCTTACCCTTCTTTGTTGATAGATTCATAATCAATAATGAATCTTCTTGACTTTGGTCCTCTGCATAGTTATTGTAATCTCTTCTTCCTCTATGGCCACTTTGATAGTTGTTGTTGTTGTTGTTGTAATTGTTGTTGTAGTAGTTGTTGTTGTTGTAGCCTCCATTGTACCTACCTCTATTTGATCCATAGCCACCTCTATTGAATCCTCTTCCTCTTGAGTTCCTTGGATTCCTGAAACATTCTTCAGTAGTATGGTTAGATAAGCCACATATGTTGCAAGGTTGAGATGATTGGAATCTCCCCCTGCCTTGCTTTCCACTTCTGCCTCTTCCTCTAGCTCTTCCTCTACCTGCAAAGTTTGCTTGGAAAGAGCTTCCTTCATCTTCATTCTTCCTATTCTTTGACTTGTCCTTGACCTTAGCTTTATCAGAATATAAGGCAGAAGTTTGATTACCTCTTGAGGACTCACCACCTTTGCTAATCTTTGCTTCATGAGTGAAGAGTTGGCCCATGAGTGTGTTGAGTTCGGGTACATGCATATCCATGTATAAATCCATGGCTGTTGTGAATGACTCCCACTTGTCGTCTGCTTTGATTCCATTCATGATTTGTCTTATGATTTGCTCCTCTTCAATTACCTCTCCAATGCTTCCAAGTTGGTCGGAAATCTCCTTCATCTTTGTGACATAATCAGTCACATTTTGCTTCGGGCTTTTCTTCATTGTTGTGAACTCCATCCACAATTGGTTCTTCCTTGCTCGAGTGTTGGAAGAGAAGAAAGAAGCAAGTGCATTCCAGGTTTCTCTTGATGTCTTGCATCCCTTGACATGAGGTAAAAGAAAATCAGAGATTGAGTTTAGAATATAAGACCTTGCAAGTGCATCCTTCGAACGCCAATTCGAAAGTCCTTCCACTTCTTCATGTGATGGTTGCCCTTTGTTACTCATGGTTGGCATTGCTTCATCTCCGGATATGAATCCATATAGATTCCTCCCTTGAAGGTAAGCCTCCATCCTTAGAGACCATGCCGGGTAGTTGTTTCGATCCAATTTGTCAATTGTTGATGGAAATCCATCTCCCATGTTGCTTGACTATGCTCTGATACCACTGTGAAGAGAGATGGTGGATGCAATCCAAAGATGAGTAGGTGCCGCTACAACCAGCTTCACACCAGCCAACTGAGACTTCAGAGTTGATTAGTAGACCCTTTGAGCTTCCTAAATCCACCAAAATATCAGCCAAGTACTTTGGAACATGTATCCCAAAAGTTTAAGTCAAGACCGACAAGTTGCGAAATGACTAGCTCCCAAAACTTGCTATTTTTGGACATACACCTGCTGGAAAAAATGAACAGTGCTCTCAACCTGGAAGGAATTAGAAAAATTCCTTTTGGGCATAGCAAATAGACTTAGCAAGCTTCCTATTCCAAGTTAAAACACTTCAAATGATGGACTGAGCACTGAGAACAAGTTTCATCAAGTTCTGGAACATTCCCACAATTCTCGGGGCTCTGCAGAGATAGACCAGTAAGCAGTAAAATGCAGATATCTCCAAAAGTATAAATTCAATGACCTTGAAAAGTTATAGGTAGAAACTAGACAGTGAGAGCTATCCAACGCACTTTAAAACACTGAAAAATGTTCAGTAAAACTCGAGATATGACCTTCTGAAGTTACTGCTCTGAGTGAGTATAGCAGAGAACAAAACAGAGAGGTAGATGATAATAAATGTATAGATTCACATATGATTACAACCACATTGGCAATGAATCTTTGCACAATGGGAGTAGAATGATAGAGCTATGGAGTAAGCTCTTCAATCTCTACAAAATGACATGAAGTGGTCACGTACAAGGCTTGTTAATCGCCTCTTCCTTCTTGCTCCTTTTATAGCAATTCTTGGAGGGAGTTTTGAATTCGAATTCGAATGGCTCCACCTAAAAGTGATCCCCAAAGTTAGGAGAGATTCCCTCAGCTCAAAAATTCGTGATTTTGGTAGTTGGAGCCACGAATTTGCTTTTACATCATGGATGAGGTAAGCCATCCTTTTCCTTTTTTCTTTTTCCATTTACAAGAGATAAAATGTACTCTTTTACAAGAGGTGTTCACATGACTACTCATGTGACTTACAAATGAGGATAATATCAAGCATATCAAGCATGTAGGCTTGGGCAAAATGCACCAACAGCTCCCCCTCAAGCCTAACATGCTTGGCCTCCAAATAAGTCTTCAATTGTCCTTGATTTCCTGCAAGCCAATCATCAACTTGAATCTACTTAACTTCGTACCATCAAGAGCTTTCGTCAACATGTCTGCACATTGCATATCTGTAGAGACATAGGATAGTTGAATATCCTTGCTCAATAGCTTCTCCCTTACATAATGGTAGTGGACTTCAATATGCTTGGTTCTAGCATGGTATACCGGATTAGCTGCTAGATGTAGTGAGCTTGTGTTGTCACCAAAAATGTGAGGTGTTGAAGAATGAAGTCCAAGATCTGTGTACAAAGATTTTAACCACATGATTTCTTGAGTTGCATTAGCCAAACCTCTATATTCTGCTTCAGTAGAAGATAATGCCACGGTTGGTTGCTTCTTTGATGACCAAGAAATGATTTTTGAACCTGCAAATGATATATACCCTGATGTGCTTCTTCTATCATCTTTAGATCCGGCCCAATCTGCATCTGAGTAGACCTTTAGCTCAATATCTGAAGTAAATGAATAAAACAAACCTTCATTCATGGTCCCCTTTAGGTACTTGAGGACTCGCTTGGCCGCTTCCATATGTGGTCTTCTCGGCTTATGCATAAACTGACTCAATATGCTAACACTATAGCATATATCCACCCTTGTGAGTGTTGCATAGTTCAAACTTCCAACCAAGCTTTGATAGCTTGTGATGTCTTCAATTGGCTCTCCTTCATAAGCACTAAGCTTATGATTTTGCTCCATAGGTGTACCTGCACACTTTGTATTTTCCATCTTGAACTTGACGAGCATGTCATGGACATACTTCCTTTGTGTGATGTATATACCTGAATCTGTGTAGATCAACTCCAATCCAAGAAAATAAGTGAGTGGTCCGAGGTCACTTATTTTGAACTCCTCCTTCATTTGACTCTTTACCTGTTTGATTCCTTCAAGATCATTGCCTGTGATAATAATATCATCAACATACACACATAAATAGATCACTTCAGATCCATTCCTCTTTATGAACAAAGAGGTATCCGCCTTGCTAGCTTTGAATCCTTGGTCCTGCAAATAAGTAACCAATCTGAAATTCCAAGCTCTTGGAGCTTGCTTCAATCCATACAAAGCTTTCTTTAGTTTGCATACATAGTTAGGATGATGTGCATCCTCATATCCAGGAGGTTGTGCCATATACACTTCCTCAGAAATCCATCCATTCAAGAAGGCATTCTTTACATCAAGTTGATAAAGATTCCAATTTCTAGATGCAGCAAGACTTATGAGAACCCTAATTGTAGGCATTTTTGCAACAGGAGAGAAAGTCTCCTCATAATCAATACCATGGGTTTGAGCAAACCCTTTAGCAACTAACCTTGCTTTGTGTCTATTTATACTTCCATCTGGATTCCTCTTGATTTTGTATATCCATCGAGATCCGATTATCTTCATAGATGGCTTGTTAGGTACAAGCTCCCAAGTGTCATTCTCCTTCAAGGCTTCCATTTCTTCATCCATTGCATCTCTCCAAGCTTTCTTGCTTTGTGCTTCTTCGAATGTGGTAGGTTCTTCATTGGTTGAATCCTTTGCAATGTAGATTGAGTGCTTGGTGACCAAAGAAGTATCATAACCAAACCTCTCTGGTTTCTTCTTCTCCCTCGAAGACCTTCTAAGTGGTTGATGTGAGCTCTCGGGTCCATATGTAGCATCCTGCATCTTTGCTTTACCTTTGTTCTTCCATAGCTTTAGTCTTTCCAAGTCTTCTAGGTCAATCTCCGAATCACTTTCTTCAATCTGCTTTGGCTCCTTTGGTTGAAGTGATGGAAAATCTTCATCCAAGTCATATGGCAGCTTCACTTTCCTGTCATCATCAAACCATGATTTGTTTTCATCAAAAATTACATCTCTACTCACAGAAAATCCTTTATTGGTTGGATTGTACAATCTATATCCTTTTTGGTTTTGATCATAACCAATGAATACACACTTCTCTGCCTTGGGATCCAATTTCCCTCTTACTTGAGAAGGAATGTGAGCATAGGCTAAGCATCCAAAGATTTTACAATGCTCTAGACTAGGTCTTCTTCCATTCCACACTTCATATGGAGTGGTTCCATCTAGTGACTTAGATGGAAGTCTATTTATGAGATATGTGGCTGTCGACACAGCCTCTGCCCATAGGTAGTTCGGCAATCCCTTTTCATTGAGCATGGACCTTGCAGCTTCGACAATAGCTCTATTCCTCCTCTCTGCTACACCATTGAGTTCGGGTGTATACCTTGTAGTGACTTCCCTTTTAATGCCTCTTTCATGCAAGAAGGCATCAAATTCAGAAGAGAAGTATTCTCCTCCACCATCTGATCTGAGTCGTTTCAAAGTCCTACCTGTTTGGTTTTCAACAAGAGCAATATACTTCTTAAAGCAATTAAACACTTCATCCTTGTGCTTCATGAA
Source organism: Ceratopteris richardii (assembly GCA_020310875.1). NCBI lineage: Eukaryota > Viridiplantae > Streptophyta > Polypodiopsida > Polypodiales > Pteridaceae > Ceratopteris > Ceratopteris richardii. The sequence goes on from CM035436.1 coordinate 100,725,382, forward strand.
AAACAGAATGGTCCACCTGCTACAATCATCTATGAAAGACACATAATATCTTGAGCCTGATATAGATGGCTCCTTACTTGGACCCCACACATCCGTGTGCACTAGATCCAAAGGATTTTGATACATATATCCTTTCTTATTGAAAGGTTGTCTATGAGCCTTGCCGAGTTGACAAGCTTCACACTTATAAATCATGTGTTGCCTTGTGATATTAGGCAAACCAAGTACACTTTGGTCCCTGCAAATCTGTTTGAGTGTCCTCTCACCAATGTGAGCAAGCCTTTTGTGCCATATCTCCAACTCTGTTAGAGTTTGAGATCCATAGCTAAACAAAGCTATGTTCTTTGTATCTTCCACTTCAAAAGTGAAAAGCCTTCCTGTCTTTTCTCCTTTGGCAATCCTTCGAAAGCCTTGCCTTGGGTCTTCAACATATGCTCCAAATCGATTGAATCTAACCTGCAATCCTTTTTCAACAATCTGTCCAACACTTATTAAATTTTTGGTAATTGTAGGGACATACAAGACTTTGCTTAAGAGGTTCATATTCCCATCTGATGTCTTCACATTACCTATCTTCTCCACTGAGTGCTTTGTGTCATCTCCTGTCTGCACTTCATGCTTGTTATGAGGATCTTCCAAATCAGAAAGTAAAGCCACATTTCTTGCTACATGGTTCGAGCATCCCGAATCAATGTAAAATATGTGATCATCATCCTTACCCTTCTTTGTTGATAGATTCATAATCAATAATGAATCTTCTTGACTTTGGTCCTCTGCATAGTTATTGTAATCTCTTCTTCCTCTATGGCCACTTTGATAGTTGTTGTTGTTGTTGTTGTAATTGTTGTTGTAGTAGTTGTTGTTGTTGTAGCCTCCATTGTACCTACCTCTATTTGATCCATAGCCACCTCTATTGAATCCTCTTCCTCTTGAGTTCCTTGGATTCCTGAAACATTCTTCAGTAGTATGGTTAGATAAGCCACATATGTTGCAAGGTTGAGATGATTGGAATCTCCCCCTGCCTTGCTTTCCACTTCTGCCTCTTCCTCTAGCTCTTCCTCTACCTGCAAAGTTTGCTTGGAAAGAGCTTCCTTCATCTTCATTCTTCCTATTCTTTGACTTGTCCTTGACCTTAGCTTTATCAGAATATAAGGCAGAAGTTTGATTACCTCTTGAGGACTCACCACCTTTGCTAATCTTTGCTTCATGAGTGAAGAGTTGGCCCATGAGTGTGTTGAGTTCGGGTACATGCATATCCATGTATAAATCCATGGCTGTTGTGAATGACTCCCACTTGTCGTCTGCTTTGATTCCATTCATGATTTGTCTTATGATTTGCTCCTCTTCAATTACCTCTCCAATGCTTCCAAGTTGGTCGGAAATCTCCTTCATCTTTGTGACATAATCAGTCACATTTTGCTTCGGGCTTTTCTTCATTGTTGTGAACTCCATCCACAATTGGTTCTTCCTTGCTCGAGTGTTGGAAGAGAAGAAAGAAGCAAGTGCATTCCAGGTTTCTCTTGATGTCTTGCATCCCTTGACATGAGGTAAAAGAAAATCAGAGATTGAGTTTAGAATATAAGACCTTGCAAGTGCATCCTTCGAACACCAATTCGAAAGTCCTTCCACTTCTTCATGTGATGGTTGCCCTTTGTTCCTCATGGTTGGCATTGCTTCATCTCCGGATATGAATCCATATAGATTCCTCCCTTGAAGGTAAGCCTCCATCCTTAGAGACCATGCCGGGTAGTTGTTTCGATCCAATTTGTCAATTGTTGATGGAAATCCATCTCCCATGTTGCTTGACTATGCTCTGATACCACTGTGAAGAGAGATGGTGGATGCAATCCAAAGATGAGTAGGTGCCGCTACAACCAGCTTCACACCAGCCAACTGAGACTTCAGAGTTGATTAGTAGACCCTTTGAGCTTCCTAAATCCACCAAAATATCAGCCAAGTACTTTGGAACATGTATCCCAAAAGTTTAAGTCAAGACCGACAAGTTGCGAAATGACTAGCTCCCAAAACTTGCTATTTTTGGACATACACCTGCTGGAAAAAATGAACAGTGCTCTCAACCTGGAAGGAATTAGAAAAATTCCTTTTGGGCATAGCAAATAGACTTAGCAAGCTTCCTATTCCAAGTTAAAACACTTCAAATGATGGACTGAGCACTGAGAACAAGTTTCATCAAGTTCTGGAACATTCCCACAATTCTCGGGGCTCTGCAGAGATAGACCAGTAAGCAGTAAAATGCAGATATCTCCAAAAGTATAAATTCAATGACCTTGAAAATTTATAGGTAGAAACTAGACAGTGAGAGCTATCCAACGCACTTTAAAACACTGAAAAATGTTCAGTAAAACTCGAGATATGACCTTCTGAAGTTACTGCTCTGAGTGAGTATAGCAGAGAACAAAACAGAGAGGTAGATGATAATAAATGTATAGATTCACATATGATTACAACCACATTGGCAATGAATCTTTGCACAATGGGAGTAGAATGATAGAGCTATGGAGTAAGCTCTTCAATCTCTACAAAATGACATGAAGTGGTCACGTACAAGGCTTGCTAATCGCCTCTTCCTTCTTGCTCCTTTTATAGCAATTCTTGGAGGGAGTTTTGAATTCGAATTCAAATGGCTCCACCTAAAAGTGATCCCCAAAGTTAGGAGAGATTCCCTCAGCTCAAAAATTCGTGATTTTGGTAGTTGGAGCCACGAATTTGCTTTTACATCATGGATGAGGTAAGCCATCCTTTTCCTTTTTTCTTTTTCCATTTACAAGAGATAAAATGTACTCTTTTACAAGAGGTGTTCACATGACTACTCATGTGACTTACAAATGAGGATAATATCAAGCATATCAAGCATGTAGGCTTGGGCAAAATGCACCAACAGAGTGAACCTGACCTGTAGACCTTTTTCAACAATCTGACCTACACTCATCAGATTCTTAGTGATTGTTGGAACATACAATACTCTGCTTAGCAAATTCTGATTACCATCACTTGTTTTGACATTACCTACTTTAACCACTGAATGTTTAGTGTCATCACCTGTCTGCACTTGGTGCTTGCCTTTAGGTTCTTCCAAATCAGAGAGTAAGGCAACATTCCCAGCTACATGATTAGAGCAACCTGAGTCAATATAGAACAAATGATCATCATTGATACCTGATTTAGATGTCATGTTCATAATCAACAAGGAATCATCTTGATCCTCTGCATAATTGTTGTAATCCTTTCTGTTCCTGTATCCTCCTTGATAATTGCCATTGTGATTGTAGCTATTGTTGTAGTTATTGTTGTAATTATTGTTGTAGCCATGGTAGCCTTGAGATTGATTGAATCTGCCTCTGCCTTGAGAGTATCCTCCTCTTTGGTGACCTCTTCCTCTTTGATTCTTGTAGTTCTTGTAGCATTCATCTGTAGTATGATTAGACAAGCCACAAATATTGCATGGAGATTGATTATAGGGTCTCCCCCTACCTGACTTACCTCCTCTGCCCCTACCTCTAGATGATCTACCTCTCCCTGCATAGTTTGCTTGGGAGGTGGATCCTTCTTCATCAACTTTCTTACTTTTACCCTTGTCTTTAGACTTCTTATCTGTATATAGGGCAGAGGGATTGTTACCTTTTGATTGCTCTCCATTCTTTGTGATCTTTGCTTCATGTGTAAAGAGTTGTCCAATCAGAGTTGTTAGATCAGGTGCTTGGATGTCCATGTACAAGTCCATTGCAGTGGTAAAGCTTTCCCACTTGTCATCTGCTTTGAGTCCATTGATCACTTGTCTGACTATTTGCTCTTCCTCAATCTCTTCTCCAACACTTGCAAGTTGATCTGCAATGTCTTTGACTTTGGTGACAAAATCTGAGACACATTGTTTTGATTGCTTCCTAAGAGTTGTAAACTCAATCCATAGCTGATTCTTTCTGGCTCTTGTGCTTGATGAGAAGTATGTTGACAAGGTTTCCCAAGTCTCTTGGGAAGTCTTACAGTTCCTAACATGAGGTAGAAGGAAATCAGAGATAGAGTTTAGAAGATATGACCTTGCCAAAGCATCTTTAGCACACCATTGATTAAGTCTCTCATGCTCATCCTTTGTAGGTAGGCCTCTGGTTTTGAATGAGGGCAACTCCTCATCTCCTGATATGTATCCATACAAGCTTCTCCCTTGTAGATAGGTCTTCATTCTTAATGACCATGCCTGGTAGTTATTTCTATCCAATTTGTCAATGAAGGAACAGAAACCATCACCCATGATTACCTTATTTGCTCTGATACAACTGTTGGATGTGATGGCTGGGTACAATCAGAAGATCAAGCTGGTGCTGCTAGACCTGCTTCACACCTGCCCTCTTTTCTCTTCAGATATGGTTAGGAGAGTCCTTGAGCTTCCAAATGACACCAAGAAACTATATATGTGCTTTACAAAATGATTGAGTAATGTTCAAATCAAAACAGATGATTTTGAACCTTCACAACTCCAAAAACTTTCTATTCCTGTCTTGACACCTGCTCAGTCCTAAGCTCAGTGTGTCCAGCACACTTGCAATTGGTTTAATTCCTTCTGGGAGTATTAAATTAACTTTACAAGCTACCATTAGCAAGTTAAATCACTCCAAATAACAAACTATACACTGAGCATGATCTTTAGCAAAATTAGGGACACCCCCGATTTTTTAGGAACAACACAGAAATATACCAGTGATCACTTCGACAGCGATTTCTCCCATTTGGCTGAATAGAATGACTTGAAATTTTGTAGTGTTGTAGAATGCTTTGAGCTGATTCCAATGAGCCCTGGATCATCAAATTTGGTTCAGTAGATCTTGCGATATGCCCTGTTGAAGTTGACAGACTTTGAGGTGTATGACTCAGAAAAACACAGAGTTAAGAACTATGAGTATATGTATTGAAACTATCAAATGTACATTCCCATTGGCATGTAGAGTGATGCCCAATGGTACTCAGAGGTGTAGGCTAAGTAGTAGCTCTCACACACTCTATGATCTGCTTGGATTAGCCTCGGGAAGTGAGCTCTATGCCCGCGACTTTTACATTGCTCTTTTATAGGAATTTCTGAATGAATTTGAATTTGAATTCAAGTTAAAGTTCCCTTGATTCTCTCCACTAGACTTAGGGAGATATTCCCTCAACTAAATCATCTAACTTTTCCACGACTCTAGTCTAGTAGGTGTGATTACATTGTTGATAAAGTCACATAGACTTTTTACATGAGATAAAAGGTAAGAATCAATAAGACTAGGTTCATATGGTTATTGATTCTTGTGAATGTATCATTCAAGGGTCCAATCTTTTAATCTTCCAAGGTTCTAATAGTCCAAGCTTTATGTTGAGTCTTCAAGGCACAAATCAAAGCCAAGTGTTAAGGCTTGTTTGCACCAACAGCTCCCCCTCAAGCCAAACACTTGCTTGAGTCTTCATCTTTAGTCTTCAATGATATCCTGCAATCCTATCATGGATTTAAACCTGCATAGCTTGCTCCCATCCAAAGCTTTTGTAAGCAAATCTGCACATTGAATATTAGTGGACACACTATATGATAATTGGATTTCCTTGCTAAGTAATTTCTCCCTCACATAGTGGTAATGCACCTCTATGTGTTTTGTCCTAGCATGATAAACAGGGTTAGCAGCTAAGTGAAGTGAACTTGTGTTATCACCAAATATGATAGGTGGCCTTGTATATAGACCCAATTCTGAGTATAGTAGCTTCAACCATATGGCTTCTTGAGTGGCATTGGCTAGCCCTCTGTACTCTGCCTCAGTAGATGATAGGGCTACTGTGGGTTGTTTCTTGGATGACCAAGAAATTGGTTTATCACCTGCAAAGCATATGTAACCAGATGTGCTCCTCCTGTCATCTTTGCAACCTGCCCAATCTGCATCTGAGTATACCTTGATGTCAATGTCTGATGAATATGGATAATACAAACCATGATTTTGTGTTCCCTTTAGGTACTTTACTATCTTCTTGGCTGCCTCCAAATGTGGTACTCTTGGTTTATGCATAAATTGGCTAAGTACACTAACACCATATGAGATATCAACCCTAGTTAAGGTAGCATAATTGAGACTACCTACCAAACTTTGGTAACCTGTAATATCCTTGAGTTCTTCTCCTTCATGTGCACTGAGTTTGTGGTTGACCTCCATAGGAATGTTTGAGACTTTAGCTTCCTGCAAATTAAACTTCTTGACCATGTCCTAAATGTACTTCTTCTGAGTAATGAATATACCTGAATTTGTGTAGACCAATTCAAGCCCTAGGAAGTACTTTAATAATCCAAGATCATTGATCTTGAATTCCTTCATCATCTGACCTTTGATGTGTCTAATTCCTTGAACATCATTTCCTGTAATAATGATGTCATCAACATAGACACACAAGTATATTACCTCTGAGTTGTTCTTCTTTATAAACAATGAAGTATCTGCTTTACTCATCACAAATCCTTGATCCAAGAGATAGGTTGTCAATCTATAGTTCCATGCTCTAGGTGCCTGCTTCAATCCATACAGAGCTTTCTTCAATTTGCAAACATGATTTACCTTATTGGGATCCTCATAGCCAGGTGGTTGTGACATGTAGACCTCTTCAGATATCCATCCATTCAAGAATGCATTCTTTACATCCAATTGGTACATGTTCCAATTCTTGGATGCAGCTACACTCACCATAATTCTGATAGTTGGCATCTTTGCCACAGGAGAAAATGTCTCCTCATAATCAATGCCTTGGGTTTGTGCAAAACCCTTGGCTACCAACCTAGCTTTGTACCTGCTTATTGTACCATCTGAGTTCCTTTTGAGTTTGTAGATCCATCTGGATCCTATCACCTTCATGGAATCCTTCTTGGGTACCAAGTCCCAAGTATCACTCTCCTTGAGAGCCTCCATTTCTTCATCCATTGCTTCCTTCCATTCTGGTTTAGTAATGGCTTCCTCAAATGTACCTGGTTCTTCACTTAAGATATCCTTTGCAAGATATACAGAGTGCTTGGTTACAAGTGAAGTATCATACCCATACCTAATTGGTTTCTTCTTTTCTCTTGAAGATCTCCTCATAGCTTGAGTTGAGGATTCTGGATTGTCTTCAAGTTGCTTCATCTTCATCTTCCCTTTGGATTTCCAAGCCTTGAACTCTTCAATGTTGATGGTGTCTTCATCATCTGAGCTTGTGTCCTCATTCTGAATTGGTTCTTGCCTGACAAGCTTTGGAAAGTCTTCTTCCATGTCATAAGGTAGGCTAACTTTCCTGCACTCATTATCATACCATGAATCATTTTCATCAAAGATTACATCTCTGCTTACCTTGAAGCCTTTGTTTGAGGGGTTATAGAACCTGTATCCTTTCTGATTCAAATCATAACCAATAAAGATACACTTTTCAGCCTTAGGATCTAGCTTTCCCCTTACCTGTGAGGGAATATGCACATATGCAACACACCCAAAGATCTTGCAATGATCCAGAGATGGTCTCTTACCATGCCAAGCCTCATAGGGTGTCATTCCATCAAGTGTCTTTGATGGCAACCTGTTGATTAAGTATGTTGCAGTAGATACACTCTCTGCCCAAAGATAATTTGGTAGTTTTTTCTCATTAAGCATAGACCTAGCTGTCTCCACAATGAGTCTATTCCTTCTTTCAGCTACCCCATTTTGTTCAGGTGAGTACCTTGTGGTAATCTCCCTCTTGATGCCTCTTTCCTGCAAGAAGTCTTCAAAGTCATTGGAGAAGTATTCTCCACCACCATCTGACCTTAGCCTCTTCAAATGTCTACCTGTTTGATTCTCAACTAATGCAAGATATCTTTTGAAACAATTAAATACTTCATCTTTATGTTTCATGAAGTACAAGACAGTCCATCTGCTATAATCATCTATAAAAGATACATAGTACCTTGATCCAGATATGGATGGCTCCTTGCTTGGTCCCCAAACATCTGTATGCACCAATTCCAAGTAGTCTTCATGCATAAAACCTTTTTTGGTATATGGCAATCTGTGTGACTTACCAAATTGACAAGCCCCACACTTGTATATCATGTGTTGCTTGGATACATTAGGTATCCCAAGCACACATTGATCCCTACTCATCTGCTTTATGGTCCTTTCTCCAATGTGACCCAATCTCTTGTGCCACATCTCCAATTCTGATAGAGTTTGGTCCTTGTAGTTGTATAATGCAATGTTCTTAGTATCCTCAAGTTCAAAAGTCAATAGTCTACCTGATTTCTCTCCCTTGGCTATCCTTCTGAATCCATGTCTTGGATCCTCCACATATGCACCATGTTGAGTGAACCTGACCTGTAGACCTTTTTCAACAATCTGACCTACACTCATCAGATTCTTGGTGATTGTTGGAACATACAATACTCTGCTTAGCAAATTCTGATTACCATCACTTGTTTTGACATTACCTACTTTAACCACTGAATGTTTAGTGTCATCACCTGTCTGCACTTGGTGCTTGCCTTTAGGTTCTTCCAAATCAGAGAGTAAGGCAACATTCCCAGCTACATGATTAGAGCAACCTGAGTCAATATAGAACAAATGATCATCATTGATACCTGATTTAGATGTCATGTTCATAATCAACAAGGAATCATCTTGATCCTCTGCATAATTGTTGTAATCCTTTCTGTTCCTGTATCCTCCTTGATAATTGCCATTGTGATTGTAGCTATTGTTGTAGTTATTGTTGTAATTATTGTTGTAGCCATGGTAGCCTTGAGATTGATTGAATCTGCCTCTGCCTTGAGAGTATCCTCCTCTTTGGTGACCTCTTCCTCTTTGATTCTTGTAGTTCTTGTAGCATTCATCTGTAGTATGATTAGACAAGCCACAAATATTGCATGGAGATTGATTATAGGGTCTCCCCCTACCTGACTTACCTCCTCTGCCCCTACCTCTAGATGATCTACCTCTCCCTGCATAGTTTGCTTGGGAGGTGGATCCTTCTTCATCAACTTTCTTACTTTTACCCTTGTCTTTAGACTTCTTATCTGTATATAGGGCAGAGGGATTGTTACCTTTTGATTGCTCTCCATTCTTTGTGATCTTTGCTTCATGTGTAAAGAGTTGTCCAATCAGAGTTGTTAGATCAGGTGCTTGGATGTCCATGTACAAGTCCATTGCAGTGGTAAAGCTTTCCCACTTGTCATCTGCTTTGAGTCCATTGATCACTTGTCTGACTATTTGCTCTTCCTCAATCTCTTCTCCAACACTTGCAAGTTGATCTGCAATGTCTTTGACTTTGGTGACAAAATCTGAGACACATTGTTTTGATTGCTTCCTAAGAGTTGTAAACTCAATCCATAGCTGATTCTTTCTGGCCCTTGTGCTTGATGAGAAGTATGTTGACAAGGTTTCCCAAGTCTCTTGGGAAGTCTTACAGTTCCTAACATGAGGTAGAAGGAAATCAGAGATAGAGTTTAGAAGATATGACCTTGCCAAAGCATCTTTAGCACACCATTGATTAAGTCTCTCATGCTCATCCTTTGTAGGTAGGCCTCTGGTTTTGAATGAGGGCAACTCCTCATCTCCTGATATGTATCCATACAAGCTTCTCCCTTGTAGATAGGTCTTCATTCTTAATGACCATGCCTGGTAGTTATTTCTATCCAATTTGTCAATGAAGGAAGGGAAACCATCACCCATGATTACCTTATTTGCTCTGATACCACTGTTGGATGTGATGGCTGGGTACAATCAGAAGATCAAGCTGGTGCTGCTAGACCTGCTTCACACCTGCCCTCTTTTCTCTTCAGATATAGTTAGGAGAGTCCTTGAGCTTCCAAATGACACCAAGAAACTATATATGTGCTTTACAAAATGACTGAGTAATGTTCAAATCAAAACAGATGATTTTGAACCTTCACAACTCCAAAAACTTTCTATTCCTGTCTTGACACCTGCTCAGTCCTAAGCTCAGTGTGTCCAGCACACTTGCAATTGGTTTAATTCCTTCTGGGAGTATTAAATTAACTTAACAAGCTACCATTAGCAAGTTAAATCACTCCAAATAACAAACTATACACTGAGCATGATCTTTAGCAAAATTAGGGACACCCCCGATTTTTTAGGAACAACACAGAAATATACCAGTGATCACTTCGACAGCGATTTCTCCCATTTCGCTGAATAGAATGACTTGAAATTTTGTAGTGTTGTAGAATGCTTTGAGCTGATTCCAATGAGCCGTGGATCATCAAATTTGGTTCAGTAGATCTTGAGATATGCCCTGTTGAAGTTGACAGACTTTGAGGTGTATGACTCAAAAAAACACAGAGTTAAGAACTATGAGTATATGTATTGAAACTATCAAATGTACATTCCCATTGGCATGTAGAGTGATGCCCAATGGTACTCAGAGGTGTAGGCTAAGTAGTAGCTCTCACACACTCTATGATCTGCTTGGATTAGCCTCGGGAAGTGAGCTCTATGCCCGCGACTTTTACATTGCTCTTTTATAGGAATTTCTGAATGAATTTGAATTTGAATTCAAGTTAAAGTTCCCTTGATTCTCTCCACTAGACTTAGGGAGATATTCCCTCAACTAAATCATCTAACTTTTCCACGACTCTAGTCTAGTAGGTGTGATTACATTGTTGATAAAGTCACATAGACTTTTTACATGAGATAAAAGGTAAGAATCAATAAGACTAGGTTCATATGGTTATTGATTCTTGTGAATGTATCATTCAAGGGTCCAATCTTTTAATCTTCCAAGGTTCTAATAGTCCAAGCTTTATGTTGAGTCTTCAAGGCACAAATCAAAGCCAAGTGTTAAGGCTTGTTTGCACCAACATCTAGTAACTCACATAGCTTCCAAGTTTGATTCTTATGAATAGAGTCAATCTCTTCTTGCATAGCTTTTCTCCAAATAGGAATGTTAAGTGCATCTTTAACACATGCAGGTTCATCTTCAACAGTCGTAAGTGCCAAAATATCATGAATCTCAAAGTCTTCAGCAAAACTTACATGATCTCTTTGTTGTTGCTGTCTAGTCTGACTTCTTGTTCTTATATGATCTTGTTGTTGTTGTCTAGTTTGACTCCTTGTTCTTCCAGTAAAAGTCTTTATACCACTATCTTTCCAAGTCTAATAATAACCAAGTAGGTGTATCTTTAAATAGTGGTGAAACTCTTTCTGACCCTTCAGCTTCCATAGGTTCTAGAACTTGTCCTGTCGAGGTACTAGGACTTTTTGAAACTCTAACTTCTTCCATTTCTGGAATCAAAGTCTCTTGTGGAACTAACTCTGTAGAAGGTTGTGAAATTCCTCTTTCTTCAACTCTTTCTTGAATCCTAGGAATTTTAACTCCCTCCTGATATGGCTGAACATGTACATCCAGAATCTTTCTGAAAAATCCATAGTCATTTTCACTAATGAACTCTGGAATTTTTGCTTCTTTATCATAAACCTTATTTTTAGCAATATAAGCATTACGTGAAAGAATAACTTCACCTGTCTTTGGAACATAAAACCTATATCCTTTACTCTCAACAGGATATCCAATGAAAATAGCTTTCTTTGCTTTTACATCTAGTTTGCCTCGGTCCTTTTTCTAAACATGTACATAAGAAAGTGATCCAAATACTCTGAAGTAACTCACATTAGGTTTTCTACCATAATAAGCTTCATACAATGTGATTACCTTTAAAGCTTTTGTAGATGACCTGTTTAAAATGTGATTAGCTGTATATACTACATCAAACCAGAATTTTGGTGAAATCCTCTTCGATGCCATTATGCTCCATATCATTTCAACAAGTGCTCTATTCTTTCTTTCTGCAACACCGTTTTGCTTAGGAGTATAAGCAATAGTACGGTTGGGCTATCTCCAGAACTTAGCAATTGAGATCAAATCAAAGTGATGGAGGAAAAACAGTTTTAGTTGGTGATGAGGTCTCAGGTATAGTTACTCATGTATCAAATTCCTTAATTACTTTAGATGTTCCTTTGTAGTTTGGATTTGCAAGGGCCTTCATAAAAGTGGAGCTTCTATCAGACTTCAATGGGCATAGTGAACGATTCAAATCGTTGCTCATTCGAGCTTAGCACACACAATGTGGTTCCTAGCTACATTGCAAGCATTACAGAGAAAGGCTCTTTTGTTCATTTCCTTGGTGGACTTACCAGTCTGGCCTGTGTTCCATAGTTAGTAGATGGGTTTGTCTTAGCATTTCACTATAGGGTAGTCAATTCGAGCCCACGTTTTGGAGGTAAATTTGGACTTGGGAAGGTTTAATGTATCATTGACGCAATCTCTTTGCTACTCAACAGTCACAAATCTCATAAAAGGTTATTCCCTCAACGAGGAAGATTGCCGAATTGCAAGCTTCCAAGACAAATCTGGCTAACATGAATTCAATTGACTCTATTGTTGTGGGAGGAATTTTAAAAGGAATAGTACAAGATATCAAAGGATTTGTTATCATTGTTGACATTCAAAATTTGAAGAACTTTGTGGGATCTGTCACACATTTCCAGATTGACTCTGAACTCAAAGTTGGGGATGTTGTAATTGCTTGAGTACTCGATGTTGTGAAGAATGATGAGATCATAGATCGTACTCTTTGACGAAAACTTGTAAAATCAGGTTCAAAATATTGATCTTGAGATGTAGTGACATAAGTCGGATGTATAAATGACCTCACAATTGTTATCATGAGGAGGGATTTTATCTTGTTTTTCATTTTTCTCTACTCTTTTGGTGCCCATGTAGGTACACTGAGATTGAGGAGGGGGCAGGGTAGTGGTCTCTGTAAAAAAGAGCCCCACAATACACACAATAATGGGGCTCTTTTTCGGAGCATGCAAGATCTCATCAAGGAGGGGGGGCAACTGTAAATTTTTTTTGGGGGTTTTCAATGTTACTGAGGAGTCATAAGCAAGCAAAATGATGAACTCATGGGAGCCAAAGGATCGTCACTGATGATGTGATTGAGACCATTGAAAGAACAAGTGCTCACATCCTCATGCTTGCATAGATAATCTAGAGAAATGGCTATCTGAGAGGCAGGCAAAACAAACACCATATTAGGCACTCGTACGAAATCCTTCCAAGAGCTAAGGTAGGAGATGATGAATGTAGATGTTGCGGAAGCTCAAAATCTTTATTATGAATTCGGATTCAAAGATATCCAAAAGAGAATCCAAAGATTATATGAAACCCTACATATAGGTATGGATTAATCTTTCATAATCGTTAAAGCTATCATGAAGTTTAAGGGTTTTAAGAACTTCAGCATTTGATCATTGAGGACAATGATCACACTAAAAGGGGGAAGAGAATGTCATAGAGTCACAAATTAGGGCAAAAAATGGATAAACCATTTCACCATTTTGAAGTGGTTACTTATTCCCAGTAAGGTCCTCCCGTTATTAACAAGAAGCATGATCCACTTGGAGCTTTAAAAGATTGGCTTCAAGAGCATATATTTGGAGAAAAGAAAAAATAAAGGGTTGTAAGATACCCTAAAAACTATTACTCCAAAATATATCCTATGAACAAGCAGTAACTTTCCAATATGGTTAACAATATGAACAATTGGCTAAGTCAATGATGGGCTCATGATTATATCCTTTAAGATAAATGCACATCTATGTCAAAAGATAATATCTAGTGTGAAAATACTAGCTCTACTATCAAATGACAAACAAAGATACTTTCTATTGCATGTCATGAAAGAAATAGTTCTATGAAGGCTCAATCTTGAAAGTCTTTTCAAGAATATATTAAGTATTGGTAAGAATATAACTTACAAGAATGTTGGTTGTACTTGATTAGGCTAAGAAAAAAGTTTTCTTGATAAGAAATCCTTGAGTAAGAGCTAAAATTATTTGCACTAAAGTGAAAGTGTAAACTGGAGTTTACACTAGCACTAAAGTGGACTCAGGTTGTATGGAATATCAAATTTACACATAATGGAAGCTTAAACACAAGGATATTAGTCAAATTCAAAGAAAACAACAATGATCTCCGATTGGGTTCATAATTTGGAAATCGAATAAGCATCAATTTCTTATAAAGTTGGAGACAAAACTATTTAAAGGGGGGGTAGAGAGGTATCATTGATATAATATTTCTAAGAGAAAGATGCATTCCTTAACCCTTCTGTGAAAGTTAAGGAGTGCATTTGATGTCATGTACCTAAACGTGTTGGATTTAATCTCAAACAAAGTAAAGATAGGCTATGCAAAAAAGGAAATTCATTGAGGAATTCTATGTTGTATATTATTGAACAATGCATTGTTAATGTATTATATTATTAATGTATTAATATGTTTTTGATGTTTTTGATATAGCAGCTGAAGGTTCGTGAGGAGCGTGCAAGGCGTGAAAGGGCGAACATCAATAATCGGAATAATTATTATTTAGCTTGTAAATAAACCCGCGTAGAAGGTTCTATTGTTAGAAAAGTAATGGTCAGAATAAGGGTCATTGAAGACCGTAGTTTCTATTATTGAAAGCAATGGCTTTCCGTAAAAGTTATCAACTTTTAGTTTCATGCCTTCTTTTCGAAGCCGCCCTCTTGTAACCACTCTTTTTGACGTAATCAAAATTCCTATAAATACATGCACTCTGTGGACTGTCGAAACAGAGTGCATGGGGGGAGATTGCACCCAATCTTGCGTTCGGTCTCGTCTCTTGTCGTCTCTATTTTCTATGTGTTTTTCTGCGTCCGTAATCTCTGTATGCGCGTGAGCAAGATCCTGACAACAGTGGTATCAGAGCTCTGCACGCGTCAATACAGAGGGTTCTGCTCTCTGTTCGCGATTCTGAATTCCGATTCCATCTCCATCTCCATCTCCATCTCCGTCTCCGTCTTCGGTTTCTTGGTTTCTGTTTCTGTTTCTGTTCCAGAATTAGAACCTACGTTAGTACACCTACGTCTTACTCCAAGGGGTCGACTAAGGCAAAGAACTTAGGCAATACATTGGCAACATTGGCACCCAAGGCTCCCTTGGCGACCGTTGGCTACGCGCGAGGCAATTTTAATTTTTGAGTGGTAATAGAGAGGTTTAGAGTTCCTAAGGTAGGAGGATTTGAACCCACAACCTTCTACTTTCAAGGGAAGTACTTTGACCACTCCACCATCTCTTGGAGTTGTACTCAGGTCTCTCTCTCTCTTACTTGTGGAAGGCGCTCGCGGCGATTTCAAGGATGGACCCAACAAAGAATCAAGTGTAACTTTCAATCCGTAGGTCGGATTGAGGCGTGTAATATACCGTTGGAAAGCTCTCGGAACAAACTTTCCAATGAGGTAGCTTGGAAGTGTGAATTCCTTCAAAATCCTTGGGTGGCACTTGATTGAGTGTTCAAGATACCAAGCAAGGTTGAGAACACGGGATCGAGACACCAAGGTTGCAAACAAGAAGTTTCAATACACCAAGGTTGAGAGCAAGGGACCAAGAGCACCATGGAAGATTTTCGTAATTCACCTTTACCTGGAGTTTCATTCGAGCAAGAGTTAGAGATTATGAACCAAG
Organism: Ceratopteris richardii; assembly: GCA_020310875.1. Classification (NCBI taxonomy): domain Eukaryota; kingdom Viridiplantae; phylum Streptophyta; class Polypodiopsida; order Polypodiales; family Pteridaceae; genus Ceratopteris; species Ceratopteris richardii. The sequence goes on from CM035436.1 coordinate 100,740,912, forward strand.
AACTTCAAGCACTTCAACAAGCCATACAAGGACGTTATGCTATGCTTCAATTCGACGGACGAATAGATGGCCGCTTTGTCTTATCATGGCTATCCCTATTCAACGATTTCTTTTTCGATGAGTTATATTCAGAAAATAAGAAAATCGAGTTTGCCACTAATTATTTGGTCGGAAGAGCGCAGCAACGGTGGAATGATCTTTCTCAGACTGCAGATTGTCCACGCACATAGAAGGATTTTCAAGAAGAGTTTCGGGATTCATTTCTACCTTTAAAGTTTATCCTACATGTTTGATAATTGTGCTGCATTTACATATTGAATTTAGTTTATAGGAGCATATTCAAGTTTTGCTTGCCAAAATTCATTAGAAAGACTATGTCAGCATCTTACAGATACTCTTAATAATGTAACAGCTCCATGAACATTTCCATGCATGTATTTTTACATGGCACATGCCTATTTTCTTTATTCAGTGATGAAACATGTGACTGGCCATCCATGTTTATTATTTTATCACCTGAGGTCAGTTGCTTGTTCAACTGAGGGGCATGTTATACCTTATGGAATATGTTGAACAATGCATTGTTGGATTGTAACATGGAATATGTTAGCCAATGCATTGTTGGATTGAAATATGGAATAGCCAATGCATTGTTGGATTGTAACATAGAATATGTTAGCCAATGCATTGTTGGATTGTAACAGTAACATGGAATATGTTGAACAATGTATTGTAATTGTTAGAGTGATAAATTATTTTATCAATTGAGGTCAGTTGCTTGTCAACTGAGAGGCATGTTGTATATTATTGAACAATGCATTGTTAAAGTATTATATTATTAATGTATTAATATATTTTTGATGTTTTTGATATAGCAGCTGAAGGTTCGTGAGGAGCGTGCAAGGCGTGAAAGGGCGAACATCAATAATCAGAATAATTATTATTTATCTTGTAAATAAACCCGCGTAGAAGGTTCTATTGTTAGAAAAGTAATGGTCAAAATAAGGGTCATTGAAGACCGTAGTTTCTGTTATTGGAAGCAATGGCTTTCCGTAAAAGTTATCAACTTTTAGTTTCACGCCTGCTTTTCGAAGTCTCCCTCTTGTAACCACTCTTTTCGACGTAATCAAAATTCCTATAAATACATGCACTCTGTGGACTTCGAAACAGAGTGCATGGGGGGAGATTGCACCCAATCTTGCGTTCGGTCTCGTCTCTTGTCGTCTCTATTTTCTGTGTGTTTTTCTGCGTCCGTAATCTCTGTATGCGTGTGAGCAAGATCCTGACAACATTCTAAGTTTGCACTCTAGCCAATAACTTGAAGCATATCCATTATAAGGTACTTGAGAATGATAGATTAGCAAAGTTTGGATAGGTAAGTATGAGAACTTGCTTAGGACAAAGAGATAACATATAATTGTTAATCCCTAGAAAAATAACATAAAAGGTTCCGAGAACATCAACATGATGTTCAAGACTTAAGCAAAGATATAAACTCATGAAGGAATGAGTTAAAGATCCCAAGAAAATCCCGTGTGTAAATATTATTGAAAAAGGGATATAAAAGGGAAAAGACTTGGCCTTATCTCAAGTTAATTTGGCTAGAGGAATTTTGGGGAAAAACGAATCACCTAAAATTGGTAAAAGGATAAAATCTTTTATGGTTTGGTAAATCATGCCAAGGAAATATCAACACTAAATCAAAGAAATCTTTGATTAATTGGCATGAATTTCATGGAATTTTAGACCATAAGAAATAATTATAGAGCATTGAATGGATAGAGGAGATGGAAAGGTTAAGGATGTAGTTCTAGAGATTGGAGAAAGAACGCACTAGTATGGGATAGTGGGAACTAGCTGCCATTGTGAATTCTCTTTGATGAGCAAAGAGAAAAAAGACTCAAGATCATATAGAAAACATCAATGTAAGACTTAAAGATAAAACCATTGAGATTAAGATTTTGGATTCATGTACCTCCTTGAACCAATTAAATACACTTGGGGTAAAATAACATTTACCCTAGAAAAGGCTATCCTTTATCCTCTTAAGTAGATGCATTCTTTTCTTACCATTTGGTTTTGGAACAAGTTCCCAAGTCTTGTTCTCTTCAAGTGCATTGAACTCCTCCTTCATTGCTTCTTCCCATTTTTCTTTACCTTTTGCATCATTGTAATTCTGAGGTTCTTCATCCTCCTTTACTAAGTAAGCATAGTTTTTCTGAGTCAAATAAGAATTATTATAGGAATACCTTGTTGGTTGTTTTCTTACTCTGTTTGACCTTCTTGGTTCATACTCTTCATGTGTATCTGAATACACTTCTTCATCAAATCTCGGTGCATCTTCATTTCTCATAACTGATCCATAACTGGATGTACTTGCCTGCATATAGTCTTCATCTCTATTCACCTACATATGTGATTTAACTTTTTCATTTTTTCTTATCTCTTCTTCAATTGTTTCATCATTATGCTATTTATCTGCGTACCAACTCTTCTCTTCATCAAATGTCACATCTCTGGAAACAATAAACTGTTTGGTTAAAGGACTCCATAACCTATAACCCATCTGTTTTTCGTCGTATCCGATGAACACATATTTTTCTGCTTTTGGTTCAAGCTTATGTCTAAGTTGTGATGGTACATAAGCATAAGCAACTGATCCAAACACTTTGCAATGATCAAGTGTTGGTTTCTTACCCCACCAAGCTTCATAAGGGGTCATTCCATTTAAAGTTGCACATGGTAATCTGTTTACAAGATATGTGGCTGTATTTATAGCCTCAACCCAAAGATAATTTGGACAATTCTTCTCCTGTAACATTGCTCTGGTAAACTCAAATAGAGTTCGGTTTCTTCTTTCTACTACTCCATTTTGTTGCGGTGTATACCTGCAAGTTATTTCTCTTTTGATACCTGCATTCCACAGATAATCATTGAATTCTCGAGAAAAATATTATCCTCCTCCATCAGACCTTAGTCTTTTGAGTTTTTGTCTTGTAAGTCTTTCAGCATATGCATGAAAATGCTTGAAAGCTCCAAACACTTCTGACTCCTCTTTCAAAACATAAAGAGTTATCCATCTTGTTGCATCATCAATAAAAAAAACGTAATACCTTGAGCCCCTGATAGATCCTTCTTTTGTTAGTCCCCATACATCTGTATGTATGAGTTCTAGCAAACCATCGTGTTTGTAACCATTCTTCTATATGGTAACCTGTGTGCTTTTCCCATCTGAGAGGCTTCACATTCGTGAATCATATGTTGATTTTTCATATTTAGTAATCCTCGTACACATTCTTTTTCCACCATATTTTTTATTCCTTTTTCATTAAAGTGTCCTAACCTCTTATGCCAGAGGTCTAATTCTGTAAATGCTTTATCACCATTTGTGATCAAAGGTTGACCAACATTCCCTTGTACTTTAAGAGTAAAAAGTCTACCTTCCTTTTTACCATAGACAATTTGATTGTATCCATTCTCTGGATCTTTGACAAATACTCCTTCATTTGTAAACCTGACTTGAAAACCTTTTTCTACTATTTGTCCCACGCTGATCAGATTCTTTGGGATTGTTGGAACATACGAAACATTTGTTAGTAGGTCAGCTCCATTCTTACACTTTACTTTTCCAATTGACCTTACATTATGTTTCGTGTTATCACCTGTTTGTACTGTATGATTTGAAATACCTCCTTCCAATTCTGATAACAATTCTATATTTCTTGACAAATGATTTGAGTAACCAGAGTCAATATAGAATACCTTGAGAACTTCATTCTCTGACACACTTATCGAATTCATCATCAATGTCGTATGATTGTCATTCTGTGTATCATTTGCATAGTTGTAGTAGGTAGTGTTGTGAGATTGATTCTGTCCCCAACTTCTTGCTCTACCTCTACCATATCCGCCTCTTTGGCTTTGTCTACCTCTTTGATATCTTCCGCTTCTGCCTCTGCTATTGTTGTTTTGATTCTGACTTGATTCTTGAGAATTATGCCAGCAATCATGAGCCAAATGATTGCTTAATCCACAGATCCAACAAGGCTTCTTGTTGTTATTTTTATTACCTCTTCCTTTTGTATTTCCTCTATTTTTACTTTCGACATTACATCTTCCTCCTGCATAATTTGCTTGAATAGTCATCTCTTCTTCATCTTTTTCTTTTCCTTTGTCACCTTTCTTCTTACTCCTTGTGTACATAGCAGAACTATGTCCTTTAACTCCATCTGTCTTCAAATCTTGCTCAAACGTTAGCATTATTCCAAGCAACTGATTTAAATCTGGTACAAAATGATTTAACGAAACTTCAGTTGAGAGTACAAAAGGTTTCCACCTTTCATCTCCTCTTAATCCTGCAAGCACTTGCGCTATTAACCTGTGGTCTTCAATATCTTCGTCAATAGATCCAAGATTGTCTGCCAAGTCCTTCATCTTAGTGACATAATCACTAATGCTTTGACTTTGCTTTTTCTGGAACGTTGTAAACTCTGACCATAAGCTAGCCTTCCTAGCTTTCGTAGTATTTTGGAAATGATCTTCCAATGCACTCCATATGTCTTCCGCTTTCTCCAGACCTCTAATATGTGGTAGTAAATGATCTGTAACGGTATTGTCGATATAAGCTCTTGTTGTTGCATCTTTCTTCTGCCACAGCTTCAAGGCTTCTAACTCTTCTTTCTTCGGTTGACTGTCGTCTCCAAAAGTAGGCTTCTTTTCTTCTCCTGTCACATATATCATTAAGTCCTTACTCATAAGTAAGGCTTCCATTCGCATTACCCATGCGGAATAGTTATGTCTGTCCAATTTGTCAATAGAAATGTGATCTGCCATAATCTTCTTGTTTCTGTTACTGCTGGTGAGTATAACGTTAAGGAATTTTACCTTTTGTAAATCTTTACCCTTGAGAATGACTTCGGAATACTTCTCTAACTCCGTTTGCTGTTGATCACCTCAGCATACACCTTTCTTGTGAAGAATTCTTTAAATTCTCTTCTTTCTTCACTTTCGTTTGCTCTTGAGGACGTTTCTGCTCTGATAACACTTGTTGATGCGACGAAAGCTGAAACTTAGCTGCGGAATTTGCCACACCACAAGAACTAAGCTAAAGTGATGTTAGAACACCTCTATAATCATCAATAGCTTAGCAACCTTCTGAAAAATTGAAAACTTTATAACTGTATTTAGTGAACTCCAAAAATTCACTTTTCAGAAACCTTTGCCTTCCTACAGGCTTCAATTCTGATTCGGTTTACTTCAGTCTTTTCAATTCTATGCTAGCTTACTGTTAGATATTCTTTTCACCACTTAGATGTGCCAAAACTGTGTTTTAAATTCACCGGAATATCATCGGAACTTCACCGGACTGTTACCGGACTGTCACCGTAATTGCACCGGAATGTTACCGGAATAAACTGCAATTCTGATTGTAGTTACTCCAAATGATTTCAGATGAAATAAGGAAGTAATACCTGAGCTTTCTTCAGTGAATGAACTTTATCTGAAGTTTGAAGAAAAACCTTCACCAGTTCTGGATGCCTTTTCTGGTCAGACTTAGTACTGAGTGTACATGTCCTGTTTTACAAAATTTTTGATCAGTTTGTAGTTGAGACTACTAGCTTTAAGATAAGCTATTTGTCATGAAAAACTTTACACTATACAGTGAGATCTAACTTGTAGAAATACCGTAAAATGTGTACTGAGAAAACTGTAACTGTTAACTAACTTTCACAGTAACATGAAATCACTTAGATTTCTTCACATACAAAGAATGCGCTGAAATTCTTCCACATGAACATGCGTTTTCTATTAGAGAAGATGTGTACAAAATGACTTGGCCTTCCTTTGCTCAGTCATGGAAAACTCTCCTATGCTGAGTAGTTCTTCCTTACCATCTCTCTTACATATGAATACCCGACTGTTCAGGTTCTATTATTCATCTCTACATACGTGCACTTTCTAGCCTCTCTCATTGGCTATATCTAACTCCTCTTGAGCTCTTCCTATATCTATTATTTTCGGCTCTATTACAGCCTCTTTTTACGGTAGCTCTCACTCTATCTCTCTCTCCCCTTTTTTTTTATTATGATCTTCTAACTCATTTATATACATATTTGTTCCCAAATTCAAAAATGGTGATTCTGGAAGTTTCTATGAACTATAGTACAGTCGTGAATTTGTCCCGTCACTAAAGGCTTGATTTTCTGAATACTTTGTTTCTGCTTCTCTTCGTCTTTCTTTATCCTTTGTATGTCTTCATGTCTTTATGTATAATTAGTGAGTGAATATCCAACAGCTCCCCCTCAATCACTAATTTGCATTTTTCTAATCTTTCATATATTCTTCTTTTCTTTTATTCCTGCCATTTCTTTGAGTTTACTTGTCTTTACTCCATCCAAGCTCTTCGTCAGAATATCTGCAATTTGATCTTTTGTAGGAGTGTATACTATTTCAATCTCCTTTTCCATTACTTTTTCTCTCAGGAAATGATATTGAATCTCTATGTGCTTTGTTCTTGCATGAAATACTAGATTTGCTGCAAGATACAATGAACTCATATTATCTCCATGTATGATAGGTATACCTTGATCTATACCCAAGCTTTTGAACAAGGTCTGCATCCATATCACTTCTTTTGCTACTTCCAAAAGTCCTTTATATTCTGCTTCAGTTGACGATAAAGCCAATGTATGCTGCTTCTTTGAACACCAGTTTACAAGCTTATCTCCTAGTTATATCATATACCCATGTGTTGACCTTCTGTCATCTTGACTTTCTGCCCAGTCTGAGTCACTGTATGCTCTCAGCTTTATATCTGACGTAAAAGGATAATATAATCCTTCCTTTATAGTTCTTTTGATATATCTAAGAACTCTTTGTCCTACAACCCAATGTTAATTCTTTGGACAATGCATAAACTGTGATAGAACTTCCACTGCATAACTGAGATCAGGTCTCATTAGTGTAGCATAAATCAAGCTTCCTACTAAAGATTGATACTTTCTCATATCTTTGAATTCTGCACCATCATATTTGCTAAGTTTATGATTGACCTCAAGTGGTGTTGAGGCTTCTCTGCAATTCTCCATGTGAAACTTCTTCAGTAAGTTTAGGAGATACCTTTCTTGCGAAACATATACACCATGATCTGTATATGTGACTTCCATTCCAAGAAAGTATGATAACTTTCCTCGATCACTGATCTTAAACTCTTTTTCAAGCAATCTTTTTACCTCCTTGATTCCTTCATCTGAGGTTCCTGTGATTATAATGTCATATACATAAATACAAATGTAGATCATACCTTCATCTGTTCTCTTAATGAGTAGACTTGCATCTGCCTTTGAACTTTGGTATCCAAGGTCATTGAGATACTTCACAAGTCTGTAATTCCAAGCTCTTGGAGCTTGCTTCAATCCATAGAGTGCTCTTCTTAATCTGCAAACATGATTTGGGTAACTGGAACTTACAAACCCTTCAGGTTGTTCCATGTAGACTTCATCTTATATATATCCATTGAGAAATGCATTCTTTATATCCAACTGACTTAACTTCCATACTTTTGATGCTGCTATAGCAATCACTGTCCTTATGGTTGACATCTTTGCCACCGGACTAAATGTCTCATCATAATCTATGCCATGCATATGGGCATAACCTTTAACTACCAGTCTAGCTTTGTATCTGGCTATTCTTCCATCTGCAAGCTTCTTAACTTTGTAAACCCATTTATTTCCAATCACTTTCTTACCATTTGGTTTTGGAACAAGTTCCCAAGTCTTGTTCTCTTCAAGTGCATTGAACTCCTCCTTCATTGCTTCTTCCCATCTTTCTTTACCTTTTGCATCATTGTAATTATGAGGTTCTTCATCCTCCTTTACTAAGTAAGCATAGTTTTTCTAAGTCAAATAAGAATTACCATAGGAATACCTTGTTGGTTGTTTTCTTAATCTGTTTGACCTTCTTGGTTCATACTCTTCATGTGTATCTGAATACACTTCTTCATCAAATCTCGGTGCATCTTCGTTTCTCATAACTGATCCATATCTGGATGTACTTGCCTGCATAGTCTTCATCTCCATTCACCTGCATATGTGATTTACCTTTTTCATTTTTTTCTTATCTCTTCTTCAATTGTTTCATCATTATGCTCTTTATCTGCGTACCAACTCTTCTCTTCATCAAATGTCACATCTCTAGAAACAATAAATTATTTGGTTAAAGGACTCCATAACCTATAACCCATGTGTTTTTCATCGTATCCGATGAACACGTATTTTTCTGCTTTTGGTTCAAGCTTATGTCTAAGTTGTGATGGCACATAAGCATAAGCAACTGATCCAAACACTTTGCAATGATCAAGTGTTGGTTTCTTACCCCGCCAAGCTTCATAACGGGTCATTCCATTTAAAGTTGCACATGGTAATCTGTTTACAAGATATGTGGCTATATTTACAGCCTGAGCCCAAAGATAGTTTGGACAATTCTTCTCCTTTAACATTGCTCTAGCAAACTCAAATAGAGTTTGGTTTCTTCTTTTCGCTACTTCATTTTGTTGCGGTGTATACCTGCAAGTTATTTCTCTTTTGATACCTGCATTCCACAGATAATCATTGAATTCTCGAGAAAAATATTATCCTCCTCCATCAGACCTTAGTCTTTTGAGTTTTTGTCTTGTAAGTCTTTCAGCATATGCATGAAAATGCTTGAAAGCTCCAAACACTTCTGACTTCTCTTTCAAAACATAAAGAGTTATCCATCTTGTTGCATCATCAATTAAAAAAAAATGTAATACCTTGTTAACAGAGAATGGATCTCTCTGCAACAATGAAAGGGGAAGAGAAAAGGAGCTCACGACGCCATAACTGCTCGTAACACGCAGTAGAGGAACAAGAAGTCGCACGCATCCGTAAGCGATCGATTCAAAAGGGAACAATAAAAAAGGAAGACTGAAACCCTAACTCCTTGATAAAAAAACATCAGAAGCCATATGGGCGACGAAATAACAGAGAGCGCTCTCTCCCTTTTTTCATTAACCCAATGATTTATTTATACAAAAAGATGTGGCTTTTAAGTCTCTTCCCACTCAGCCCTTCCTCAACCCTTCAAATGGACCTTCATCAATAAATGCAAATGTGCCCTTAACACTGGCACGCACGGTGGACTTGAACTGCCACATCCCTTGATAAGTGATAACCCCCTCACAAGATGAAAATTACATGGGAACCATTTATAGGCTGGGAACCTTTATACAATATATCATTCAACCAAAGGAATACATCTAATCCTGAAGAGTGTTTCAATCCGCGAGTCTCCACATCACTCATGCCCGAGAACACCGGTTCCATCACACTCACCAAGATCAAATACATCAATTCAAGCCTTCACATCAAGGCCAACATAAATCGAACCAAAGTCTAAAGATAAAACCCAACGCATATACAATCTCCATGTACATTTTCAGAATGCTAAAGCGGTAGCACCGTTCTTGGAATAGAATAGTTCAATGCCATGTATGTAACCAATGAAATAACAACCCCTCAATCCAAAGGTATATGTGCACACACAATTATGCTCTACCCTATGAAACATTATTTACCAACCAAAGTGCATGGCCCAAATCCATGGTATGGAAGGTAAGATAATGCCCATAATAATCCAGAACTAGGAGTGATGTGTAATGCAAAGCAAAGTGCCTGGAACTTAATCCAAGGTATGCAAGTACACTACACACAACCCATAGTCTGCCCTCCTATATGAAGACTCAAATCAACAAGAAGGTGTGTATCCCATATATTACATCATCCACTATTCAAAACATGCTCACAAATGAGAAATAAAATCAGTGAATGCTTCTGCCGAATTAACGCTACCTCACATTCACAATCCATATAGAGTGTTTCTGCCGACTTAACGCTACCTCACACTCTCTCATTACCGAAGACAAAACAAATGAGTACTTCTGCCGAGTTAACGCTACCTCGCACTCATATCACACCACCTCATGCATACGCTCATTTAATTGAAACCTTCATGTGATTAAAGTTTTCATAACTCAAGTATCATCATGTCCAAAAAACATCATATGACATACCACCAAAGCCAACGTGACCCATATCAGCATCGTCATTACCGTAAATTGCCAATATAGGTAGCAAAGTGGATCATAGGGAGCATCATAAACTATGTATCGTTTAAAGGAGGGACCATATAATAAAATGGCAATAGAGAATCATTGAACACTAAGTTGGACAGAGAGTTAAGAGCATAAAAGGAAAATGCTTTCATGGAAAAAGACAATATTGGAAAAATTGATGGGTCTCCTTGATATTGCTGGACTTATAACTATGCACGAACTATCTTTATTGCAACGCAAATATCATTAAGTATTCTAATTCGTGTGAAATAGTAGCAAACATTGTGCAACCCGGATGGGCCCCGTAATGGAGGAGTCCGTTGTACTAGAATGATAGGCGCTCACACATAGTTAATCCCTGAGTCCAAACGTGCAGCATTATATGAAGTAGAACATGCACACCGAAGTCTAGCTATAAGCGATGGATAATGGGAGTTCCATATGCACACCAAATGAATATTGCCTCCTGTCAAAGTTGAAGAAATGGAAGGTGTAGGACGACAAGACAAGCGGGAGATTACGACTTACTATCCCCAGAATGTTGTATGATGTCAAAGATAATTGGCGATGCTAGAGATAATTGCACCAAAAGGAGGAACATCATTCCATCGACACTGGAGAGTTTCAAGTAAACACCGGAATATTTCGGTAGTATCACCGGAGCAAGCCGTGATTATCAAAATCATCAGGGTAACATTGAAAAGACAAGCAGAACAGAATCTTTGGACTCAACCGAAACACCAAATCGCCAGCATGCAGTACGGTTTATTTCACGACGTGGTAGCATCAATAGATATGTAGAACATTGGGGGTTGCCAATCGCATTCAACAAGCCAACAAGATCTAGGTCGTCTCCAAAATTGCACTCATATAGTGTAATGATTGCGCACACCAAAACAGGAGCCGAGAAAGGATAATAGCCCGAAGCAATCAGAGACAGCACTAAGGGATGTATCGGCGCACTGTATGGGCATTATGCACTAGAATGGAGCATTCGCTGACGATGCACCGGGTATCACGCCGAAATTGCCTCAGTGAAGAACTAGTGGGGCTCTCACAACTCACCTTACCATGACCGGACCAACACCGAAAGTTTACCATAATCAGTGGGATCAAACTGGCACCGGGACACGACATGACCATCGGGATGTCCAAAGTACGAAACGTAGTGTTTATGATCAAAGTATCAAATCGAATGCTAATCCTTGGATCACCGAACGGGGTAACAAGTGCACACTAGACACCGGACTAGCGAAGCAGCGGACTGAGAATCGCACCGGAAAGCATTAAACATGACAACACTGAAATTGTATGGGAGGGCACCCGACAGACTGAAGTGCAACTTAACTTGCCAGAATGAATGCGTGGAATCTCCTTCGTCTGCATGATACGACACATGAGGACAATTACCATCCATAGGCTTGCACACCATATCTCCGATGAGCAATGTCTGCGATGAGCACACAGCATCCATAGGACAACGGACAGAGCTATAGGTGCGCAACCCATAGATTGTCAGAGAAGGATCATTTGCTCAGCCGGCAGAGTACAGTGGGACGTGGATGTACAATTCCAATGTCTTCAAATTCTTTATCCGTGGATGTACTGCAATACTCTTCTATTGATCCCCAATACTTCAAGTAGTGCTAAGCCGTTTTACATGATCTACACGTCTCAAACTTCACACTATTATTATGAAGTACATCATTGGAGATGAACATAAGTGAAATTGGAATTTTTTTTTTTTATGCTTAAATTTGTTCAGGAAGTTCATGAAAACGGATATTTCAGATACAACCACACGTGATCACAGCATATCCCACTATTCACGTTCTATATGGAAGAACACAATACTGCCATCATCATAAAAGCAATTTTCTGTTGGTCAAACATAAGCGGGCACCATGGAAAATCTAAACATTCTGTCAGTAAACCATTAGGAAGCAGTTCCCATTATCGGGCAGCAGAGATATAGAAAGGAGCTCTTGGATGGTAAAACATTTTTATCCTGAACAGATAAGAAATGCTGCCTTTCAATCTATTGCCCTTTAATTCCACGCTGATATCCCGTCTCCCAAGAGTATCAACCGGTGGACAGACCATAAAAACTCAGATCAAAGTTGATGTACTGCGATGCAAAGAGCAGCAATAGCTTCATATGTCCGCTCTAAGAAAACTAACAGCGCTGGAAATTCTTGCCACTTCTTCATGCACTCGTGAGATCCTATTAGAAATGGAACTCTTGATACAGCAGCTTGCTACCAATGGGGCATAGTGCTACCATACGTATCTAATGCACCCACAGTGGACGATCATCAACACTCCCTTGATGGCATGCAATTTCGTTATGCCGATGTAACTGATTCAAATAAGTGACATGAACATGTCCTGGATCCATCACAAAGGATGATGTAGACGCAGGGTAATATCACGGCTCATCAATCGGCCCACGAGCAAGTTAGGAACGCAAATAGATTAATGGAGATGCTCACATTTAAAGGCGACAACTATACATATGTATGAACTCCCAGAGCGCAAAACAAAAGTTTACTGTCATTTCAAACAAATGCATCAAATATTTCAAACATGTGATTACTACTCTTCGTGCATACATTTCGCACGCGCGTGATGAAGAAGATCTGACGCTCATAATATTCCAATTGCCCATCGAGCCTATCAGACAAAGAAATGAAAACCGCACAGCCATCCATGGAATACAATGTTGTAACGTCCTTAACAATGCACACAATATGCATTCCAGCACAGTGTCCCTAACGAAGAACAGCGCATCGGCAAGCAGACATAAGTAGTCAGTGCAACGTGAACATGCAAAAGAGACATAAACACGAGATATCACTCATCAATCGACATCGCCTGTGATCAAAATATTAGCAAAGGATAGGGTCAGGAGAAGTTGCGTAGCGCAGCCAACAGTAAGACCAAAGTGAAGGATGCATAGCACTCGAAACGACCGCCTGTGGACATCACCAAAGGGAGGAACGGCCGCGTGTGGTCGCCAGTGTTAATAAATGCAAATGTGCCCTTAACAACCTTCAGCCACTGATAGATCCTTCTTTTGTTGGTCCCCATACATCTGTATGTATGAGTTCTAGCAAACCATCGTGTTTGTAACCATTCTTCTGAAATGGTAACCTGCGTGCTTTTCCCATCTGACAGGCTTCACATTTGTGAATCATAGGTTGATTTTTCATATTTAGTAATCCTCATACAGATTGTTTTTCCACCATATTTTTTATTCCTTTTTCATTAAAGTATCCTAACCTCTTATGCCAGAGGTCTAATTCTGTAAATTCGTTATCACCATGTGTGATCAAAGGTTGACCAACATTCCCTTGTACTTTAAGAGTAAAAAGTCTACCTTCCTTTTTACCATAGACAATTTGATTGTATCCATTCTCTGGATCTTCGACAAATACTCCTTCATTTGTAAACCTGACTTGAAAACCTTTTTCTACTATTTGTCCCATGCTGATCAGATTCTTTGGGATTGTTGGAACATACAAAACATTTGTTAGTAGGTTAGCTCCATTCTTACACTTTAATTTTCCAATTGACCTTACATTATGTTTTGTGTTATCACCTGTTTGTACTGTATGATTTGAAATACCTCCTTCCAATTCTGATAACAATTCTATATTTCCTAACAAATGATTTGAGTAACCAGAGTCAATATAGAATCCCTTGAGATCTTCATTCTCTGACACACTTATCGAATTCATCATCATGTCGTATGATTGTCATTCTGTGTATCATTTGCATAGTTGTAGTAGGTAGTGTTGTGAGACTGATTTTGTCCCCAACTTCTTGCTCTACCTCTACCATATCCGCCTCTTTGGCTTTTTCTACCTCTTTGATATCTTCCGCTTCTGCCTCTGCTATTGTTGTTTTGAATCTGACTTGATCCTTGAGAACTATGCCAGCAATCATGAGCCAAATTATTGCTTAATCCACAGATCCAACAAGGCTTCTTGTTGTTATTCTGATTACCTCTTCCTTTTGTATTTCCTCTATTTTTACTTCCGACATTACCTCTTCCTCTTGCATAATTTGCTTGAATAGTCATCTCTTCTTCATCTTTTTCTTTTCCTTTGTCACCTTTCTTCTTACTCCTTGTGTACATAGCAGAACTATGTCCTTTAACTCCATCTGTCTTCAAATCTTGCTCAAACGTTAGCATTAGTCCAAGCAACTGATTTAAATCTGGTTAATGATTTAATGAAAGTTTAGTTGAGAGTACGAAACGTTTCCACCTTTCATCTCCTCTTAATCCTGCAAGCACTTCCGCTATTAACCTGTGGTCTTCAATATCTTCGTCAATAGATTCAAGACTGTCTGCCAAGTCCTTCATCTTAGTGACATAATCACTAATGCTTTGACTTTGCTTTTTCTGGAATGTTGTAAACTCTGACCATAAGCTAGCCTTCCTAGCTTTCGTAGTATTTTGGAAATGATCTTCCAATGCACTCCATATGTCTTCCGCTTTCTCCAGACCTCTAATATGTGGTAGTAAATGATCTGTAACGGTATTGTCGATATAAGCTCTTGTCGTTGCATCTTTCTTCTGCCATAGCTTCAAGGCTTCTAACTCTTCTTTCTTCGGTTGACTGTCGTCTCCAAAAGTAGGCTTCTTTTCTTCTCCTGTCACATATATCATTAAGTCCTTACTCATAAGTAAGGCTTCCATTCGCATTACCCATGCGGGATAGTTATCTCTGTCCAATTTGTCAATAGAAATGTGATCTGCCATAATCTTCTTGTTTCTGTTACTGCTGGTGAGTATAACGTTAAAGAATTTTACCTTTTGTAAATCTTTACCCTTGAGAATGACTTCGGAATACTTCTCTAACTCCGTTTGCTGTTGATCACCTCAGCATACACCTTTCTTGTGAAGAATTCTTTAAATTCTCTTCTATCTTCACTTCCGTTTGCTCTTGAGGACGTTTCTGCTCTAATACCACTTGTTGATGCGACGAAAGCTGAAACTTAGCTTCAGAATTTGCCACACCACAAGAACTAAGCTAAAGTGATGTTAGAACACCTCTATAATCATCAATAGCTTAGCAACCTTCTGAAAAACTAAAATATTATAACTGTATTTAGTGAACTCCAAAAATTCACTTTTCAGAAACCTTTGCCTTCCTACAGGCTTCAATTCTGATTTGGTTTACTTCAGTCTTTTCAATTCTATGTTAGCTTATTGTTAGATATTCTTTTCACCACTTAGATGTGCCAAAATTGTGTTTTAAATTCACCGGAATATCATCGGAACTTCACCGGACTGTTACCGGACTGTCACCGTAATTGCATCGGAATGTTACCGGAATAAACTCCAATTCTGATTGTAGTTACTCCAAATGATTTCAGATGAAATAAGGAAGTAATACCTGAGCTTTCTTCAATGAATGAACTTTATCTCAAGTTTGAAGAAAAACCTTCACCACTTCTGGATGCCTTTTTTGGTGAGACTTAGTACTGAGTGTACATGTCCCATTTTACAAAAAAGTGGGACATGTAGTTGAGCTTTCTTCAGTGAAAGAACTTCATCTGAAGTTTGAAGAAAAACCTTCACCACTTCTGGATGCCTTTTTCGGTCAGACTTAGTACTGAGTGTACATGTCCCGTTTTGATGAGTTTGTAATTGAGACTACTAGCTTTAAGATAAGCTATTTCTCATGAAAAACTTTACACTATACAGTGAGATCTAACTTCTAGAAATACCGTAAAATGTGTATTGAGAAAACTGTAACTGTTAACTAACTTTCACAGTAACATGAAATCACTTAGATTTCTTCACATACATAGAATGCGCTGAAATTCTTCCACGTGAACATGTGTTTTCTATTAGAGAAGATGTGTACAAAATGACTTGGCCTTCCTTTGCTCATAGTCATGGAAAACTCTCCTATGTTGAGTAGTTCTTCCTTACCGTCTCTCTTACAGATGAATACCCGACTGTTCATGTTCTATTATTCACCTCTACATACGCGCACTCTCTAGCCTCTGTCATTGGCTATATCTAGCTGCTCTTGAGCTCTTCCTATATCTATTATTTCCAGCTCTATTACGGCCTCTTTTTACGGCAGCTCTCACTCTATCTCTCTCTTTCCTTTTTTTTATTATGATCTTCTAACTCATTTATATACATATTTGTTCCCAGATTCAAAAATCGTGATTCTGGAATTTTCTATGAACTATATTACAGTCGTGAATTTGTCCCTTCACTAAAGGCTTGATTTTTTGAATACTTTGTTTCTGCTTATCTTCTTCTTTCTTTATCCTTTGTATGTCTTCATGTCTTTATGTCTAATTAGTGAGTGAATCTCCAACATACATGTCCTTGAGTGATGGGTGAATGTAAATTAAAGAAAACATCTTTATTGCAACTCATATGGTTGCTACAACCACTATCAATGTACCATGTAAAATCTGAATTAACTCTTTCACTTGAACCATACATCATAAGCAAGTTCTCATTTTCTGAATTTGTTGAAGTACTATCATAATTACCTTGGTTCCTTTTGTATCCTTGATTGCCTCCTCCTTTGGACCAAAAATCTCTTGCATAATGGCCCGGTTTTCCACAATTGTAGCATTCTCCATTGGATGCTTCTCTTCCATGTGATGTTCCTCCTCTTCCTCTACTCTTTCCTCTTCCTCTTGATCCATAGCTTTGGTTGGAGCCTTCTTGGTTGTTTGAGCTTGAGCGTGATCTTCCTCTCCGTCTGCCTTGGGAGTTTTGTCCACCTCTTTTGCCTTTGCCTCTACCTGCATAGAAAACTTGGACTTGGCTGCCCTTTGATTGTGAACCTCCTTGGTTCATCTCCTCGGTCAGCATCAATGTGACTAATTGATCAAATCTTGGTAGGGAATCCCTCACATAAACTGATGTGGTGAATGCTTTCCACCTTTCATCATCTCTCAAGCCATTGAGAGTGTATGCAACAAGATCATCGTCTTCGATTGGGCTCCCAATTGAGCCTAAAGCATTTTTTACCTTTTGATAGCTTCCCCCTTGCTAACCTTCAACTAGTTGAGATCTCGATCGACATAGCCCCCTTTTGATGTCTTCTTGCTTTGATGAGTCCTCCCTGTGCGTCCATGAGTTGTTTTGATCCCTTCAAGTCTTCAATATGATGCCACTTATGTCTCCAAGCCTTCAAAATAGTTATGATACCACTGATGGGGGATGGTTCTAACACCCCAATGCAAAAATGGAAGATGGCTGCCCTCCACTAGGTCCACAAGCAGTGATATATGCACACTATTCTAAACTTTTCTCTGCACCAGTACAAAGACTTAAAATGAAATTTTGCAAACTTATAATAGACTATAAGAGCCAGCGAACAAGCTTTAAATAATCCCAAATGGATATTCTAGCTGGGAGAACCACCCTCTGCAAAACAGGCTACCTGTTTGCAACACTCTCTGCCTATGTGCATAGATATACCTTCACAAAGTTGGCAATTTCTCACGACTCACTCAGCCAAATAACTTGAAACTTTGGAAAAGTTCAAGGCACAAGAGAGACCAAATGAAGCTTGAAATCAATGAAAATGGGTATAATGAGAGAGCAAACAATGGTCTACAATCTGGTACAATCAGATTTGGAAAAGCCTAACTACACCTCTAGATAGAGCGGAGCAAAGTCATGAGAAATTGAGGTAAGCAAGCAAGGGGGCTGCTTGTTGGAGTTTATGACTTCACTAAACTAAGTAGGAAACTTGTGGAATGCATACAACTTAAGAAACAAAGGCGGGATGATGCTTATATAGGCTTTTACTTTTTCTACAATCTAGCTAACCACCCATCAATCAGTTTAGGTGCACTTTTTGGTGGTTGATTTGATGAGATTTGAATTTGATTGAGTTTGGTGGAGCTTCTAACTTTATTCCACGGCTTTGGGTCCTCCTTTTTTATTGGTCCACTTGCAAAACTCATGGTTGAGCATTTTTGTATGATTGAGACTTGATTTTCAACAACAGAGAGGTATATATATGGGTGGAGTTGTATGGGTGGAGACATGTCACTTACTTGTCGTGGTCTTGCTAGATAGTTGGTTTAGTTCTTAGAGTTAATGTTGTTTTACAACATTGACTATCAGAGCCTAGGTGTTGTTCTTTTTTGTAAGTCAAGTTCACATAAGGATTTTTGTCTGAGAGACTTGCATCATTCGTGAGTTCTGCTTTCATTTAGGCTTTGCAAAAGTCTATTATTAGATGTCCCAGCTATTAAGCTCACGGGAACCCCTTCCTTTATATCTCAAGGTAAGTTTTCTTGGATGTGGCCCTAACTTGAAGTTATACACCAACACCCAATCTCCAACCTTAAATATTTTGAATTTCACATTCATATTTACCCAAGCCTGTCTCCTTCTTTGAATTACCTCTGTTATGTATGCACTAACTAAACGATCCTCCTCTAACTGAAGAAGATACTTACTCTTGTGCTTGACCGATACTTCAGGTGACATCTTCTCTACTATGACTCACAAACTTGGAACCACAAACTCCATTGGAACTACTTCTTCCAACCCATACACCAATATGAATGGTGTCATACCTGTTGTCATTTTGAAAGCTATTCGAAACAACCATAATGCTGAATCAAGCAATAAATCCCAATAATTTCAATTGTCATGTAGCTTTTTAATATACGTAGCAAAGTCTTGTTGGTACTTTCTGCTTGACCATTTGCTTGAGGATGATAAGCTGTAGACCTTTTATGCATGATCAGATGTGTTCGTGTTAGCTCTAAAATTACTTCATTGAGAAAGTGAGCACCTCTATCACTTACCAACTCAACTTGAGAACCAAACCTGATCATGATGTTGTGGTAGAGGAACTTTGCAACACTTGATGCCTTATTTTCGTTGAGTGCAACTGATTCCACCCAATTTGTGCAATAATTCATAGCTACTAAAATATATCTATTACCACATTGGGTAATAGGCTTGGTAGGCCCAACAAAATCCATGCCCCATTTTTGAAATGGATCCAATGGCAAAACAAGATGATCAGACATACGATCTGAATTATTTGTTTAGCCTATTTTTTGACAAAGCACACACCTTTTAGCAAATTCATGAGCATCCTTTAATACTGTAGGCCACCACAATCCTGGTTGTAAAGTCTTTTTCCCTGTAATATCACCTGATAGATGTCCTCGTGTTGCACCGCTGGTTGCTCAAAAACTGTTACACACCTTCTAATGACCTGATCCACTGCTTTTTTGTACAATGCACCTGCTATTACCAAATATGGTCTACTTTTAAGAGCAAACTTATTCCTTTGATCAGGTGTAAAAT
Source organism: Ceratopteris richardii (assembly GCA_020310875.1). NCBI lineage: Eukaryota > Viridiplantae > Streptophyta > Polypodiopsida > Polypodiales > Pteridaceae > Ceratopteris > Ceratopteris richardii. Next base: position 100,760,372 of record CM035436.1, read on the forward strand.
GTTGAGGTAATGCTCCACCTATTAGAAACACTAATAATTGGTCATATCAAGAATCATATTCAGTAATTTGTGCATTGAATAACTCCGCAACTAGAAACTCATCACTAACACCTGTCGGTGCTTCCCCTGATTCCAATCTACTGAAGTAATCCACTATTGCATGTTCCTTGCCTGGAGTATGAATAATGAAAAAATCAAATTCCTACAATAGAAGCATCCACCTAGCCAATCTCCCTATTAACAATGGCTTTTTGATCAAATACACTAAACCCTGGTGATCAACATGAAAGATTACTTTATTGCCCAATAAATAATGTCTAAATTTATTAAGAGCATACACCATGAGGGTTACAAGATTACACACACAAAAACAAAATGAAAAGAAGAGTGTACTCACAAAAACAAAGAATATGAGACTCAAAGTGAGTAGACCATGAAATGGGAAAACTCACATGGATTAGAGTGAGCTTGCCAATAGCATGGGTTAGGCTCCTCAAGCTTCGAACCAAGTACAAATGGGGAGAGGCCCTCCATATATAAGAGTTGGAGTGGGCTCTCCAAAGTACATCGTATGTGGGATAATTCCCCTTGAAGGAGAATGAATACATAGATAGAAGCAAATGGCGAGGTACCTAAATACAAAGAGATATAATATAAAATGAAAATGATATGGAAATGGAGTGTCTCTTAGATAAAAAAGGGAGATGCACTTTCATCTTCTCAACACTTCTCTGCAGGTCCATTTTGTAGAGTATGGAGGCTACTAGGGTATGAGAGGATGGTCCACCATGAATATAGCAACAACAACAACAACACGAGCTCCAAAAGTGAGTCTCCATGTGGAAATCCATAGCCTCCAAGTGGGATCCACCATATGTGATTTCCATGTACTCCATAAGATGTCCACCAGATGGATCAAGCAAATGCTCCATAGGTATACCACCAACAAGTACAGGAATGGAACAAGATCTCATTGGACAAGATTGCCTCCAGGGAAGAGAGAGAGGATGCCTCCATGTGGTATGTGGGAAACTCCAAAGCTTTGACAATATCCACCATGAGATGTCTATCGCCAAGAAGTAGGTCTTGCAAGAATGAAATGTAAAACATGAGGCATGAAATCATAATCACATGGTAGTATATTCATAAATTATAGTCCTCTATGGAATATACAAAATCCTGAGGTATATGGGTAGGACCATGGAAGCTTCCTTTGAACCGAGTGGATGGTCTAGAAAAGGATCCAATTGAGTGATGTATCCAAGTAGATTCAAGAGTATCTTGTGGAGAATGGAAAGATGTTAGAATCCATGAAAGGAACACTATATGGTCAGAATGTTGCTCTAGATGAGGCAAGCGGACTCTCGAAGATATGAATGGAGAATGATGAGTCACTGACCTTGGAGTAAAGCCCAAGTGAAGCTGAGGGGAAATGAAAACCTTCGATGGTACAATGGGAGGTGTATCCATATGTGGTGTAAAATAAGACTATATATTTGAGTCCTCATGCTTCAAAATTGTGCATTGATATGGAAATTCGTGTACAAAGAGAGTGTGCTCCACATAGTGTGACTGTTTGGTAGTGGAATTATCCCCCTCAAAAGAGGGAATGAGAGGATTGGAATACTTAGAAGAATCCAAAAGGGATGAAAACTTAGAGTATTCATCAAAAGTGAAGTCTCAAAAAACAAAAAAAGAGTGACTCTTTGGGTCATAGAGTTTGTATACCTTTTGACGATCATTGTTACTGATGAAAATGTATTGCTTAGGCGGATCATCATCATGGCCTTGCACATAGGTGTCACTACCAACGACTCTCAAATAGCTGACAGTTGGCTTCTTCCAAAAGTAAGCCTCAAATGGAGTTTGGATCTTCAAAACATGTGAGAATCCTCTGTTAAGAATGTGTATTGTAGTGTGGATAACTTCACCCCAAAACTTTAGTGGAAGTTGCTTTTGATGAAGCATAGTTTTGGCCATCTATATCACACTTTGAATCCTTTGAAGAGCAATACCTTGTTGAGTATCTTGCTTTTCTTAATACTTAATGCTTTGTTGCTTCAAATACTTGAAGAAGTTATGGTTGACAAAACCACTGTCTCCATATGATTAGATGGTCCTCAAAGAACTTGGAAAGTCTTCTTGAATTGTCTGTGCCCACTCCTTAAACTTGGAAAGTGCATCCTCTTTATGCTTTAGCTGATAAACCCAAGTCTACCCCTAAGTCTCCCTAATGAAGTCATCTACTATCAACATGAAGTAAAGTGACCCACTTAGGGAGGGTGTATAGGTCCACAAAGATCAACATGGACTAATGCTAAGGGTTTATATGAGGAAATGGATGCTTCTATAGATAAAGGGATAAATGGTTGCTTAACACATGCTTGGAAATTCAATTCCACTTGTGCAATCCTAGGTACACCCTTGACAAGATGACTTGAAGAGATCTTTGCTAAATAAGAGGTATGCCCAAATCCAAAATGCCATGGGCTAAAGGATAAATCTTTAGCCATGAAACTTGAAAGTTTCTAGAGACCTTTTTCTTTGAATCCTTGAGCTATGACTTCTCTGGATTGATGATCAATGACTTGAACATTGGTTGGATCGAATTGCACCGTTATGTTGCACTTAGTAATGACCTTCATTGAGAGAAGGTTACTACAAAGGCTTTGTACATAAAAAACATCTTTGAATAACTTGGTCTCACCTTTGAGTTTGTGATTTGAACTTTTCCTCTTCTATGGATCTCAATGCACTTGTTATCTCCAAGAAAAACTTGGCCTTTGTGCTCTTGAAACTCATGAAAGTCTTGTTGTTCATTGCACATGTGATATTAAGCACCACTGCCAAAAATCCATTCTTTGCTAGGACTAGCTGCAACAAGTGCCTTTTGTTCAATTCTAAGAAAGAGATCTTCACCTATGAAGTGAGAGTGATGTTAGATCTTTGGAGTGGACTTGGAATTTTCCTTGTTCTTCTTCTTGAAGCAGTACTTCTATATGTGTGCAGGTTTGCCAAAAAAGTTGCAAGTAAAATTCTTCTTGCCCTTGTCCTAGACTCTTGAGCACCTTTTTTACTTTTAATCTTATTGAAAATAGCTTTGGACTTCATAGCTGTTTCTTATGTATCTTGAGTCTTCTGCTTAGAGCCATGGAGAAGCAAAAGTCTTCTTACTTCTTCCCAAGTGAGTTCTTGACCTCTGTTGTAAAGAGTAGTCACAAAAGTTTAATAGGACCTTGGGAGCTTGTTAAGCAATCTGATAGCAATGTCTTCACTTTAGATCTTTCATCTACAAAGTGCTAACTTTCTTTGATAATCTTCAAACTGGGCAATCACTTTTGTGATGGAGTCTTGAGGATGAATAGTGAGATTGTGAAAGTTGACCTCTAAAGCATAAATCTTGGAAGGAGTTTTATCTTCATATAGACTTGCTTATGTGTCCCAAGCTTCTTTGGAAATCTTAGAGGAAGTGATGCAAATAATATTTGAACTTATTTAACATGAACATGATGGATAAAGCTTCCCTTTTGGTAGTGCTATAATTACTTTTGACTAGTGAAAGTAACCTAGTAGCATAGTAAATTGGCTGATCAAGTCTATGTTGAGGGCTAGGTTGAGTTGATTCAGCCCCTACTACTTGAGAACTTGAATCTGTATGCACATGAAAAATCTTTTCCCAATCTAGGTGTATTATGATAGCTTCAACTTTTGGAAGGACTTTTCCTCTATGCACGTCCACTAGAAGGTTGTTTTTCTACATGTAAGACTTGTTAGTCATGGGGCTAATTTTGAGTAACTATGAACAAACTTCCTATGGTAACTTGTATGGAAAGTTCTTTGGGTCTCAAGGGGCATGTAATCCTTAGTATTACAATAATTCTATCCAAATAAAGGTCCATCCCTTCAATAGAGGCAACATGACCTACTAACGTAATTGTATGTTGTAGTGACTTATTCTCCATAATGGCCTCTAAATAGGAAGCAGGGTTAAAAATTTTAAACCTAATGAAGGACAGTGTGCACACTCTGGTAGGGTGGAGGACTTGCAACAACTGTTTGTGGATTGTACTCATGCCAATAGATTTTTGCATATCTTACAACATTATATAGACAAAAGGAATGCCAGTTCTTTCAATGTCAAGGAGATTCTTGTTGGTTGCTGTTATAGGATGGATTTAGAGCTATGGAACATATGGAGAGGTCACATACTCTGGAGCATATGGACTAGCAAGAATCAACTTGTTTTTCAATCTCGTAAAAAAAGGCTCTGGTGTATTCTCTTAGAAGAACTCTGTATAGGAGTGGTATAGATAATGTTTATGCCATTAAAGATCTTCCATCGGATCAATGTAATAGTTCATTGGTTGTTACATGTTACCCTAACAAGACATGGAAATCTGTTCTACTATCATTGTATTCTAGAGAATGATCTGATATGGTCTTTGCCCTTTAATCCTATTGTTGTAGTGCTGTAATTGGGTGGTTCCTGTACCATTGTTTATTAATTAAACTTTCCTTGTTGTCTAAAAAAACACTTCGTACAAAAGTATTAAAACAATTAAAATTTATACCTCGAATTTCCAAGTCGAACGGCATCCACGTTGTGTGTGGATAACCGGATTCAGGAGGGAGCTGATCCACGTGATCGAAAAAGTGCCTTTTTAACGTTGAATGATTGACCGAAAAATTTGTTTAGCTATGGAATAGATCATAACTTATAAGGTCCACCGTCCGAGGCTCGAGCGTCGGGAATCAGAGAAACGGACACACTGACAGTTGAGATTTTGCTGCCAACCCGGAGGCTGGAGTCCTTGAGCCTGGACTCTGGACTCTGGCGTCGGCATTGGAATTTGGAAGCTGGGCCCTGGAGCCTGGAGGGTTCAGGGTCTCTGATACACACGTGACACGAATCACTGACCTGATTCACGGTTTTCGAGGATGGGACAATCGATGATAACCTTGGCCCCATGCTCCAGCTTTCCACAAGGATTGTCACAGTGTCAGTCCACTCGTGAGTCGTGACCGTTGGGTTGGAACTTGGCATTGCATACTCCAATAGATTTCAGGTAATAGATGGTGAAGGTATTTCTGTCGGACATCGATTGCGGACGCCCTTTGGCTGCAGAATCTGGCTGCCGACACCAGAGTCCATCAAACTTTTTTCATAGTTTAATCTTTCCGACCAGCCCAAATTCTACTACAGAGTCTACAGTGTACACTACACGATCGTTACAGCTTACAAGTTACAGCGACGATAATGTATGCTATGAGCCGCGCCGTTGTCCATAGTTGTTGCATCTGTCACTGGCCTCAGCATTTTTGTCTCTGACTTGCACACACTTCCATCATGTTTTCATGAGCTGATGTATGGCTGAGAAAGGGTGGTTTTAAGCGTCTAGCGCAGTCAGTCTGGGTCTTCTAGTCTTCTATATTCTTGCATGATATCTCCACAGCTTAGCGGACTTCCTTTGTGTAGATATGGATGACTCAGATGTTTTTTCTACTGAGGGTAATACGTTGCCTTCAACCCCCACTTGGGCAATCGCCTCTGTTATGGCGACCTTTGTCTTCATCTCTCTTCTTCTTGAACATTTCATCCGTTACGTTACTCGGGTAAGTATTTGAGCGTTTGGGATGTTCTATCGATCGGAGATAATCCTTTCAACGACTCTCACTCGTTTTTCTTTCTTTTTCGCGTGTTTAGTCCTTTTCGTATTAAGTATCTCAAGCGTTTGCTCTAGATGAATGACGGTGGCAGGTTGTTAAAGGAGCGGAAAATGTACAACCGAATCTTATTTCTGCTTATATTTAGCTACATACCTGGCTTGTTTATCCGAGTCTCCATCCTTTTGGATGGTATTACAATGGATTTATAACATATCTCACAGACCTACCCTGGTAAGGTCGAGGTATGTTGGATAAGGTAGAGGACCCAAACTTGTAGCCTTATGGAAGTACTCCATCTGGGGCTTGACCCCGTTTAGCAGCTGATCCCTTGTAGAAAGGAACCCAGGTCAATCACTCATTCGCTGCACCATGTGTCAGTCCTTATTGTATTCAAGCATTTTATTTTCATTGAAATGCTCAATAGTTTTTCAACATTGGCATTCACTCTATGACTGGGAAAGTGGTTATGCTTAGTATTGCCTTTCATTCTTTTTTTCAGTGCCTCGCAAGGACACGCAAGAGGTCTCTTTATCAAAGTTTGGAGAGAATAAAGGAAGGTGAAACTTATCTTGTAGTTTTTAAATCCCAAATAAGCACTGATTCTTTATGGTTTGAGTGTGTGTGAACTTTTGAAGAAATTAAAGACGTGAATTGAACACGGTGGCAAGGCTAAATGTGACAAAGGAGAGTTAGATAGAATATAGAAAATTACCAATGAAGACAAACAGAAAATGTGCCTATGATAGGAAAATACGAAGCTAGCAACAGATGTGAATTAACTAGGGCAACAACAATGAGAATAATGCATATATGTATATCGGACGCTGAAAACTGTTTTAAAAACTAAAACTTGTACATAGCGACATACCCTTCAGTGATCAGTTATAAAAGGTGAAGCAAAAGGACATTGGCTGGAAAGTGAAAGTTGAAGGAGAATGCTAGGGTGGATCAACTCATAGAGGTAAAGAGATACATGAATGGTTGGCAAGCATACGAAAGTACGAGGAAGATGCAACATGAGCGCTCATTTGGAAATGCAAGTATTCAATCTAGTAGGTTACACATTTCAAGTTCCTCTAGCTGGCTACCATGGATGCAAGATGTGTTAAGACTTCCATATGGAACCCTTCTTTATTTGAAAAGCTCAATTATTTTCACTAAATTCCACACGTAAGGAGATTTTCTTTGCACTCCGAGGGAAATTGCAAGTGCTCTTTTCCTCTCATTCTTGTACTCAAACCTTGCCTTGTGGATGGGACTCATAAATTTCTAGGTGCACCAAGAGAGCGTGTAGGTGGCACGTTGTAGTATTTATCACTTTCAGTGTTTTTGGTTCATTATCTTCATACGAGCATCCATTTGCCACATCCATGGTATATTGTGTGCACATAAAGCTTTTCTTTGGTTCTAAACAGGGTCTCAAAGAATTCAGTATAACCTATCTTTCGATACACTCCCTCTCTTTTTAACTTCTTTTGGGTGGGGTGTCCCCCCCTTTTTTTTCCCACAAGAAGATCCTTTCATTAGTTAGAAAAAAAAACGCAAAGGGCTACAAATCCAATCGAGAATCATGAAATGAATAGAAGGGGGACAAACCACCCCACACACCCACCCAAAACCGTGAAAGTTTTAGCTCTTAGAGGAGGAGATGAGGGAAGGGGAAAAAACCAAGGCGGTGGCAAGTAACTCCAATGGATAGTATCACCTTGAACGGTAAAGAAGGGGCCTCTCTTCTTGAGCTCGAGAAAGGCATGCCGCCTCATCTGAGTCACCTTGGAGATGTTCCAGCTCGAGAAAGGCATGCCGCCTCATCTGAGTCACCCTGGAGATGTTCCAGCTGCCCCCGCAGAGCATGGATCGATTCCAGCCAGAAGTCCCAAACAGTCCGGACTAGAGGGATCGTACACCTAAGATGCACCGGATGCTAGCCCTCCAGCTAAACCACATGGCAAGGTTGCTGATCAGCTCCCAGTATGGGTCATGAGCACAAGTCCACCAGGAAATGCTTAGATCTTGAGTGATGCCAATCGGCCCCTCTTGGATCGATAAAATAGTACTACTTGGCTCATGCTTGTAGATGAGGGCCGGGCCACTAAGCTAGCCCCAAGCAACCATGCTCCAAGAAATGGTATGAGGCCCCACCTTCCAAGTGAGTCGTCTCAAGATCTTCCGCCAAACCTACTTGGCAAGGATCCAATTCCAAAGACAGTGCCGCTGAGACTCCCTATAAAAGCCACAACCCATGCAATCTAGAGGAAGACCCCCGTAACTCAGCTAAGTGTCGGCAACAATGCTCATGTGGGCAACCAACCACTGAAAGAGAACAACCCGACGAGATTGTTTAGCACCCCATATCCGCTACTAGGCCCATACCGACTCCAAGCCTGAGTCAAAGCATGGCGATGAGATTGGAGGATCCTCGTCCCCAACTCCAAAGAGTACTGAAAGAAGGGATTGTTTGGGCTCCCCGATGGGGAAAAAGGATTGCGCCACTTCCACTCCCTTGGATCCCAAAGAAGGCAGAACAATGGATGGGCCTCCCAGATGGAGAGGCACAAACTGGTGAGCCCGAATGTCCGCGGGGTCAAGTTCATTGTGCAAGTTATGACCATGGGTGCCAACTTGGCCAATACACTGAAAAGTGAAGTCGTCAACACCAATCTTAAAGATGAGAGTCCCCTCCTAAATAAAGCCCCAAACAACAATCAAGACCCATGTCTGAGTGAAGGCACCCAACAAGGCTTCCGAAGGAGAGAGATTCAGATTAGGTCCCCCAATCCCTTGGAATAGAAGCCTCAATATCCCTAAGCATATGAGGCATGCCATGCATCCCCATACAATGATCTTGCTGACACACCTCTGTGAGACTCCTAAAATTGGTCCAATCTACCACGCTGAACCCAAGACCTCTGGCAAATGCACCCCAAGAAACATGAGGCCGGGAACCAATCATGAACCCTCTCTCCTTACGAATGAGAGGATTCTAGGTAATGGGCTGAGGGGGCTGCCCTTGAGACACGAGGGAGGAAGTTGGATAAGAGAATGCCGAAGCTTCTCCCAAGATTTCAAGATACCGCAATCAAACAGATCCTCACTCCACCTCATCAACCTCGCACTCATCTCAGCAAAAATCCATCTGATCTAAGGCTGCCAAGGCTCGCCATTTGGAGGAGCAAAGAGGCCGAGTCTCTGACGAAGGATATGAAGAAAATCCTTCCAAGGCTGAGGGCCATGAAGCATACCACGAACAATGAACTTGCCAAGGAGGGCTCTTCTCTAGTAGGCAAGGTTGATAATCCCAAGGCCACCACGCTCCGTGGGAAGGGCGATGACCTCCCAAGAAACCTTAGCCGGGACTGTCATCCCCTCCATACCATAAAAAGTTCCTTATCAGCCGTTGAATCTGGCTAATACAGGGGCTTGAGAAGAGAGAAGATCCAACAAGAGGTGAAATACCACATCGTAGTGAGGAGAACCTGGTTATTGACCACAACCCTCCCAGCTAGGGACGAGCCAGAAGTGCTCCAATATATTAACTTCCTCCCGATGGTTAGGAGGAGAGGTGATATCTCCTCCCCTCATGGCCTTCCAAGTAAATTGCAATGTCATCGGCAAACTTAGCATCCAATAGAACCTCCTCCCTAACAGGAATCCGGATACCTTGTAACCCAGTGTCCTAAGCAAATAGAAAGACACTCATGGCCTCAACAAGAATAGAAACAAAGTAGGAGTTAGAGGACATCCCTGTAAATGCTAAATGTCTTCCCTCGACGGCCGGCCATAAGAGCGTGGCTATGGGTGGAATGGTAGAGGGAAGCCACACCCCTAATCGAGTCATTTGGGATGCCCATACAAATCATAGTGTCCTCAAGAAAAGCCCGGTCAACCTGATCATAGGCTTTTGCAAAACCCAAAAGAAGAACTGCAAGAGGCTCATCATGCATCTCAACAAGATAGACAACCTCCCAGAAGGTAAGGATACTCTAACCCTTGACAAACCCCATCTAAGTATGGTGAATCAATGTCTCAAGCAATGGCTTCAATTTCAAACTCAAAGCCTTAGCCAATAGTTTATAGGCTCAGCTGAGAAGAGTAATCGGACTCCACTGATATCATCTAGGTTTCCCCTTCCTTGGGGATGAAAATAATCAGACCCTCAGCAAGAGACGAGGGAATGTGACCCCCTCCATGACCTCTTGGAAGGCAACCTTGATCCCATCACGAATGGTTCCCCAGTAGTGGAGAAATAAACTGGGTGAAAGATAGTCCTCACTAAGACAATGGTCCCTAGCCATGCCATGCAATGCATCACACAACTCACTATCAGGAAATGGAGCAAAGAGCAAAGCTTGCATCTCAACATGCTGGAGGATATAGTGTCTATTCTCTTGCCAAGTCTTAGATGGAGTCTTTGCATATAACAAGATGAAGTAAAATTGAGTGGGGATCTCTCTGAGCTCCCGAGGCTCCGTAGCCATAGATCCATCCACCCAGAGGACCTTCCTGATCCCACAATGCGCATGCCGTGATCAGACCACAAAGAAAAACTCACCAAAAACACGATCACCAACTTGAGTCTAGTGAGAAGCCTACCTATGGTGGAAGAAGGAAGACCGCCTATCCTTGACCTCTCGAAGCTCTTCTAAGCCAAGGCAAGCTAAGAGCAAGTTCTTTCACGGTCAGGATGATGCTCTAGGAAATGCTGGAGGGAGGCAATACCTCTGTGGAGGAAGCGCTTGCTCTCCTGAAGACAAGCAAGCCCATAGGCCTCATGCAAATACAAACTAATGTGCTGAAGGAAGTAGCCACAGACTCAGCCCGAGATCCCTCCTCCCATGGGAGATGAGACCAAATCGTTGTAATTTGATCACCCAAGCTCCACCAAGCTTCTCTTTGCAAAGAGTTTTGTTGGTCTAGAGAAAAGATTTCTCCAATCAATGCTTTTGGTCAAGAGTTTTGGTGTTCTAAAGAAAAGTTTTCATAGTAGACCGGTCAAGATTTGTTAGAGCTTTTGGCCTCTCCATTATCTCTAAGGTAATAGGCACATGACTTCTTGTGATAGACCTTGTAGTGTCAAAATGTGTTGTAGCAAGATATTCACAAAATGAGTGTCCCTATCATTAGTGGCTTCAAGTGGTACCTCAACCGTGATAAAATCTGTTCATATATGAATTTAACCAAAGTTGATGCAGTTCAATCCAAAGTTGCCTTAGCCTCTACCCACTTGGTTCAGTAATAGATGGCCATCAGAATGTACCTCTTATTTCTGGGTTGATTTGTTGGACAGAAGGGTCCAATGAAGTCCACACCCTATGGTTCAAAAGGTTTCCATTCAATTGAGATCACGAAGGGCTGAAAATTTTGCCTCATTGGACGAGGGGCACACCTTTGACAAATATCGCATTCTTTCACATACTTGGAAGGGTCAATCTAGAGATGAGGCCAGCATAAACCTTCATGAAAAATTTTGTGCACCAAGTCCTCTCTCTTGGGATGTCCTTCACTATGTCCGACTTCAACAAGAGGCTTATTTCATGGGGATAAACACATATGTGTAGAATACCATCTTGGAAATACTTATATAACTTGTCCTTTATGAGTGAAAATGATTTAGCTTTAAATAGTAACTTCCTTTTTTCCAATGGGGTCATACTGGGAGGAAATTCTCTTAAAGTGAGGAGTTACTCTATTTCTTCATACCAATTGAATTCAGAAGCAACAAAAAAAAGGTTGCTATCAATAGGCTCATCATCAATACTTGTTGGCTGCTCCACCTTGGCTGTTCTTGACACTTGGTTTGTTGATTTGATATGTATTTCAAAATCATACTCCTTAAAAAGTAGTAAGCAAAACCATACCCCTTTTGTTACCCATGGTTTATTGATTAAATACCTTAATGGCTGATGGTCGGACATGACAATAAAATGCACACCTAAGAGATATTGTCGAAACTGTTGGAGTGCAAACACAATGGTCAAACCTTCTCTTTTGCAAGCTTTCTCCAAGGTGGGCCTCTTGTTTAGGAGTTGTTTTGCCTCAAGAAAATAATTGTACATTCTTTGGATGTCTCACATTACCTCCGCTTTTGCCCACCCTTTGTGCCTTCACATGTGTTGATGTAGATATGTCCATCGTGTGTCCATCGTCTACATAAGCTCCTTCACCCCCTGTTCAACTTTGTTGTGATCTTTTAGGCTAGTTACTCTCACCTGTAAAGTAGACGAGTGCCTCCTTTGCTCTTCCTCAATTGTCATGCTGATGATTATTGGAGTGGGGACTTTGGTTTCCTTGGCTTTGCCTTTCTTAGTGACTTCTATACATTTGTCTTCTTCATCCATGTTTTTCTATGTTTTGGTGATGACCCCTACCCAAGAAGAGATCTTTGCTTTGTTCTCCTTTATTGCCCATATTTGCTCCTTGATATTTCTAATCTACTCCATGATTGAGGATTGAAATTCACGCTCCTTGAGGTTCCCATTTATTTTTGCTTCATTTAGTTGTTATTTGAGTGCTTAGATTTCCTCGCACTTGTTTTCTCTTCTGCCCATGACTTGACAATAGTGAATTTCCATTATTTCATCTTTCTCTCCACTTGACTCATCCATATTTTCGTTATCATGAACATGTCCTTCATAGTCAACGATGTCCCATTTTGAAATGAGGAGGCCATGAATGTGTTCATGTGTGGTCTAGTCCTTCTTCATAGTGAGAAGAGAGAGAGAGAGAGAGAGAGAAAGAAAGAGATATAATCACTTCTAAAGAGTGACAATGAAATGAGATGAGACGAGATGAAATGCAATGGAATAAGATAAAATGAAAAGGAAGATCTAAACGAAACGATGGAAGACTAAAATGAGATAAAACGAGAATGAAGATGAAAATGAAATGTAAATAGATAGACCAAACAAGATGTGATAGAGATGAGAAGAAATGCAATGAAATGAAATTAATTGGAATGAAGAGATAGAAAGAATGGAGGGCTGAGGGTAGTGAGGGAGACATGGTTTTGGTGTGGGGAGGGTGTTGGCTCGAAAGTTGAGGAGAGAGGGACTAATGGTGGGGAAGTGGGCGTGTGAAGTTAAGGAGAGAGGGAAGGGTGGTTGGGGGATCGAGGAGGAGGTGGTGCGGGGACTCGGTAGAGAATGAGAGATCACACACACACACACACACACACACACAGAGACAGAGAGAGAGAGAGAGAGAGAGAGAGAGAGAGAGAGAGAGAGAGAGAGAGAGAGAGAGAGAGAGAGAGAGAGAGAGAGAGAGAGAGAGAGAGAGAGAGAGAGAGAGAGAGAGACTTTTTAACGTCTATTAGAGGCCAAAATCTGCCTATGAGACAAAACATATATATCAGTATGATCCAATCCACTTTGATCCCAAAAGGAAAATAAAGTATGAGTACAAAACAGAGTATAAAAGGAGTGGATGATAATAGCTGGCGTCGAGGGTGTGGGATGCTATGGGCATGCACTCTATATGCTCAATAGATGAGATACAAATATGAATATGCCTACGCAGGGGAGGCTCGGTGGTATCATAACCCTCTAAATGTCTGGAGTGGTTGTAGGATATAATGCATCGGTGGGTAAGGCATCATGGCGATCCGCAAAATGCTCTGCACATCGAGGTCGATGGTGGTGCGGTGCTGACGTCTCCGTATCTCCATGTCATGGCGTGCGTGAATCGCCTGAATTTCTCTTTGGTGGGGATGGGCTCTCCGGAGTGGGGGTCTTGGTTGTCGACGCTGTCATCTAAGCTCCTCTTCTCTCTGTAATGTGATACCCCGCGTCGATCTGGGTCCTCGGGTGGTTGTGGGTCTGAAAAAATCTGTAATATAAGTCTAGGGGGTCAGGTGTATCTCCATCTGCTGCTGGAGAAGTGATGCACGTCGGTGCTGGAGCTCTACTAGGAAACGACTGAGAGGGCACTGGTCCTCTGTCTCCAATAAAGCCCTGATCTCTCTGGGCCCCCTGAAGAGATGTGGGTAGCAGTCTTTGATGTCCTCATATGCCTGGCATCTTCATGTGTAGTGCTCCTAGTCCTCCACCTCCTCTCGACATATCATGCATAATCTCTGATCCCTGGGGGTATGTGTCTCACGCCCAACCTCAATCTCAAGCTGGTGTGATGATACTCTGAGCTGCCCAATGGCCACTCTCTTTGTTGGTGCCATGTATGTATCCATGTATCGTGGTCTCTGAATGAAACCATCCGCTGTCACAGTCAGGAAGTGCTCTCTGTAGTGTTGCCTCTTTGTGGAAAGAGGCCCCCGTGGTGCTACCCATGTCTCCCTGACGTGTATATGTAGTAGGTCCTGACCGATGATCCTATTCCTCTCCAAACGAGAGAGGGTAATGTAGGGGGAGGAGAGGTCATACTCAAAAGGTGGGAGATTTGTAATGCTCATGCCATGGTCCGCTAACCATTGGTAGGTCTATGAGTACCATACTCTCTCATGCCCCGTCTCTGCTGAAAGAGGGCTTCCACTAGCATCGGTGGTGTGCCAAGCTCAGCTCGTATAATGTCATGGGGAACAGAGGGCTTGGTGCCGAGCAAGCATGAGATCATGGTGACCTTGGGTCTCTCAATGTGCGTCAACATCGCCTCCGTGATCCTTGGTGCCCATATTGCCGCTGCATACATCAATGCACGTGTCACTAGAGTATCAAAGAGCCACCCCTTAGTCCGGGGCTCCTGAAAGAGGTCTTCCACTAGCATCGGTGGTGTGCCAAGCTCACGGAGGGCTGAAAGAGGGCTTCCACTAGCATCGGTGGTGTGCCAAGCTCAGCTCGTATAATGTCATGGGGAACAGAGGGCTTCCACTAGCATCGGTGAAAGAGGGCTTCCACTAGCATCGGTGGTGTGCCAAGCTCAGCTCGTATAATGTCATGGGGAACAGAGGGCTTGGTGCCGAGCAAGCATGAGATCATGGTGACCTTGGGTCTCTCAATGTGCGTCAACATCGCCTCCGTGATCCTTGGTGCCCATATTGCCGCTGCATACATCAATGCACGTGTCACTAGAGTATCAAAGAGCCACCCCTTAGTCCGGGGCTCCTGAAAATGTGCCTAAGAGCAGCGCGTCTCCAATTCTGCCAGTGCTGCATAGCCTTGCGTCAATCTGTCTCTCGCTGCCTGTGCCATGGAGAATACCCTTGTGCTGCCCGAGAAGGTGATACCTAGGTAGACATAGGAGTCCACTACCTCTATCTGTCCTCAAGCTTCAGTGAAGGAGGCGCAATGGCGTACTGCCCTGGAGGTATGGAAGATCATGACCTTGGTCTTGCCAAGGTTCACTGTGAGTCCTCTCTCCATGCAGAGGTATCGAGCGCCTGTAAATGTGAGTGCAACCCCTCATGTGACTGCAACCCCTCCTGGGACTCTGAAAGAAGAACAATGTCATCAACATATAATAGGATGTGTACTGGCGTACCTCCGAGGTCTCCTCCTAGCCCTCCTTCTCACTGTATATACTCCGTGATCTCGTCGATGTAAAGGCCGAAGAGAGTGGGTGAGAGAGGGAAACCTTGTTTCACACCAACGGTGCTAACAAGTTGTCCGATAGGCCATCGGAGCAGCGCACCCTGCCTGTGACTCGTGCATACAAAGCATGGATGGCCCATAGCATGTCTTATGGTAGCTTCAACTCATGAGTCACCGTAGTGGTCTCTCTCGAGGGACCATGTCGAAGGCTTTGCGGAAATCCACAAAGCAACAGTATAGTCTCCGCTTCCTTGCCTTCGCGCTCTCAATCATGCAACGAAGTACGAAGATGTGGTCGATGGTGGAGAAAGTGCGGCGGAAGCCTGCTAGTATGTCATATAAATTTTGGGCGTAGGTGTGCCAAGTCTGACGATCTGCTATGGGTGTAGGTGGGAGTGGCTCATGGAGGGCCCTCCACGCGATGGCGCAATCCCTACTCATGAGAAGTTCAAACAACTCTGCCTCCTGTCTCTCCTCGAAAGCTTGCCTCTTCCGACGTGTGAGGGCTCGCATCTGTCGTCGTGCCTCCCTCTCTGTGATGGATCCCAAGATACTCTGTGCTCTGAGATGTCGGTATAGTCGTCTACACTCCTCATTGTACCACCTATTCTGAGGTGTATGCCCCAACCGAGTCGAATGTGTGGTGCTATGGGTGGTGTATGGAAAGCTGAGAGTAGCGAATGTGTGGAGGATCGAGGAGAAGTGGGTGGTGAGGGTGTCTAATGGTGCGGAGCTATAGATATGTGCTAGCTCATGTCTAAAGTGAATGGTGGTATGGGCATGTGGCTGTATGGTGGCCGGGATGCATGGTGAGCCCCGTATGGATAGGGCGAGATATGCGTGATCAACTCCAATCGGTATGGGTGGGATGGTGAATGAAGTGATGAGATGAGTCGCCTCCGCGGGTCTGATAATATAGTCTACCACACTGCCTCCATGTGGCATCGTGGGTGGGATGCAGGTGAGACCACCCGAGGTGGGCCATGTCGCCATCCCATTATATATAGTGAGACGGTGTGCTGCTCCCATTTGGAGTAGGTGTCGGCCGTATGAGGTGGGTGTGGAGGTGTCGGCACATACCTCTGGATCTCTGGCTACCACCTGTATCCTATGCTGTAGTGACTGGCTAGAGAGAGAGAGAGAGAGAGAGGGAGAGAGAGAGAGAGAGAGAGAGAGAGAGAGAGAGAGAGAGAGAGAGAGAGAGAGAGAGAGAGAGAGAGAGAGAGAGAGAGAGAAAAGAAAGAAAGAAAGAAAGTCATATTAACGTCTTCTGGAGGCCAAACTTGGCCTACGAGACAAAAACCATGTACAAGTGTAGTAACCCTGTGTAGAGGATGAAATGAAATAAAAGGTATATCGCGACACAAAGATATATATAAGGCTGGAAAAGGATGGGGAGATGTGGCTCTGACTCCGCAGATAGCGGCCACCTAATACATGGGGGACATGTGAGTAAAAGTGTGAGTAAAACACCCTAGCTACCGGTGAATGGGTGGAGGTGGGTGTAGTATGTGGTACATCGGGGGTGGTCTGAGTGCCTCCTGAAGGAAGACAACCCATGGGGTGGTGGTGCGCCTATGCTCCATCATGTGGTCGTAGGCTGTCTTGATGCGTGAGATATCCTCCTGATGTAGTCGTGGTCGATGATATCTGCCCATGTGTGGTCGGCGTCGTGCTCTCTGTGCTGCTGCCTGGTGGAGCCCGAGCCCTATAGATGGACTCTGATGTAGCTCAGCTCGCTGAAAAAACTGGGTAATGGTCTTCTGCGTACTCACCCGTGGCTGATGTGTGGGCTGGAGTGATCGATCTCGCCTCTCGTATGCTGTTGCGAGGAAGCGTCCCAAGCGTCGCTGGTCTCCCATAGTCATGCATAACTAGAGTGACTCCTCTATCTCGAACTGTCCTCGTAGGTCTACATATGCTGGGCATCTGATAACAAAATTCTCCTCACTCTCTACCTGTGTCTCGCATATTGGGCACCACCTCTCCTCACGGGGGACTCCCTTGCATCGACCCCTCTCAGTCTCGAGCTGATGTGATGAAACCCGGAGCTGCCCAATGACGACTCGAAGCTGGTGGGGTAGATATGACTGCATGTATCTTGGAATCTCGATGAAGCCCTCGTCCGATATATGTAGAAAATGCTCTAGTAAAGAAAGAGGAGTGTGTGGGTCGAGGCTCAAGTGGCTATGGGATGGGTGGCTGTCGAGGCACATCATATAATCTCGCTGCATAATCTCGCAAGATTTGTGGGTCTTCAATGGGTGTAGTCGAACACGGCTCGCGGAGAGCATGCCATGCTGTCGTACCATCCATGCTCATGAGTAGACAATATAGCTCAAGCTCCTATGCCGCCTTGAATGCATGTCGCTTTCGATGGGTTAGTGCCTTCATCTGTCTATTGGCCTCTCTCTCTGTAATCTCACCCAAGGCTTCTCGCTCATGTAGGTGTCTATAAAGTGCTCTCCACTCATCATCATACCAACTCTGCTGGGTTTTAGTCCCAGGGGAGGGATACGTCCTGCATGAGTGGTGTGAGGGAAGGAGGTGACAGCTTTGTGTAAGATGGATGAGATATGTGAGGTGAGAAAAGAGAGGGGGGTGAACGGGTGTAGTAGGCATAGGCCACACTCTACCTAAGATGAGTATATAGGAGCTAACTCACATTTGAAGTGAATGGTGGTGTATGGGGACATGTGATAGGTCTATGTGGGGTTCTATCCCTAGCGATGGAAAGAGAGAGGTATGTGTGATCGGCTCCGATGTGTATGGGCGGGATGGTAAGCGATGTAATGAGGTGGGTGGCCTCCCTCGATCCCAAGATATAGTCAAGTGTGCTCCTCCTCCCCCAACAGACCCATGTTGCATGCAAATCAAGCCTCCTGAAGTAGGCCAATGAGCCATCCCGTTATAGATGACGAGACGGCGCTCGATCCAAGCCTAAGTAGATGTCGTCCATACGTTGTGATAGGAGCTGTGTTTGTGGAGTGTCTCATGATAGTCTCCTCATGTAGGGCATGTACTACATGTGGATCCTCTTCATCATATGTCTCGCACTGCTCACTGCGTGTGCGAGCATTGAAGTCTCCCATGAGGAAGACTTCACCAAGTGTGGAGTACTCCATGATCTCATCTGATAGACATGCATAAGGTGAGGTCTCCCCTGATGAAGAGTCATGCTCAGTGGAGGCTAACTGAGAGCATGTGGGGTCGAAATAGCATATGGCTATGTAGATGAAACTGTCATGTGATAGCTAAAGGAGGGTCCACATGTATTGGGCCTGTGGGTCGGGGGCCATGATCTGTAATCTACTGTGTAGTCTCTTTCAAAAAAGTATGGCCACCCCTCTTGATGTGTGGGATGTGTGCTATCGTGTGCATCCTCGGTGTAGAGACTTCCACTAGAATCCATGTATCCGGGGCAATCCTCTCTCTTGACTCTCATGTGTCTTTGTAAGTAGGATAATGTCATGGTCTCTCATCACCTCCTCGAGTCTCTTCGGGTGTGTCCATAGCTCTCCATTGCACTTCCAAACTACCAAATGGATCTCTTCTCGTGGTCCACAGGCCACGAGTCCCTATGCGATGACCTTGCCATCTATGATGACCTAACCATCTCTATAGGATGCTCGTTTCCCATCTTTGCGGGGTTGGTGCACCGTGCACCCTAGGCATACATGCACGCCTATGTGCGACTTGCATTTTGGTGAGGTCATCATCAAGATAAACGGGTGGGCATTCGAGTCGTCGTAGGATTATCCTCTTGTGAAGGAAAATAGATTGTGACTCGCCATCGAGGAAGTGGAGGATGAGGGCTTGTTTTTTAGTGGCATCTTTGCCCACTCTCCAAGCTTTAGTGAAGGAGATGGTTCCCCCTCCTTATATCAGAGTTTGGCGCATAAGATCCTTCCATCTTCCTCCGGAGTGGATCCCTCCCTCCCCCCCATTCCTTCGACTCGTACATTGAGGCGTCTAGCTTGCCTCATCCTCTCTTCCTCTATAGTGTTGCGTACGAGGAGAGTCTCTTCTTTATGTGCTTCCTCAGGGGCCTCCTTCTTGATGTTTCTTTTTACTACTTCCATCCAACCCTCTTAGGTGGCTTCGAGTTTGTGTTCCATGTGCTTTGTGATTTCTGCTTTGAGGGCTTCCTTGGTGATGGTATGAATCTCACCTTCCTCTAGGGAGAGTGATTCTACCGTTGTCTTGAGGAGAGCTATTTCTCTCTTCAAAATATCTCGTTCCTTCCTCCATTCCTCTTGTGCCTCTTCCCAAGTTTCTTTTTTTGTTATCCTCCTCTTCTCCCACTCCTCTTTCTCTTTCTTCCATTGATCTTTTTCTTTATGGAATGTCTCGGTCTCTTTTTCGAGCTTAGATAGGCGGGCAATGATGTTGTTGATGGTGGAGTCTGTTGGTGCAAGAGAATCCAAGCCCATATACTTGGATGATTAGCATAAATCTCATGGAGTCATATATGATCTATCCCTTGTAAAATCTATTACCTTTTACCTTTGTAAAAGTACCTTACTTCCACGTGGAGTTAGGAAGCATCAAATCTCGATATATTTGGTAGATGATTGATGAGAGAGTATATCCTATAGTTTAGGATTTACTTTTAGGTGAACATTTGACTTTGAATTCAAGATTGTCTCCAAACTCAACTATAAAGGTGGATCAAAAGACTCGCGTGATGCCCCGACTTTTAGAGATCAATAAAGAGGTATTCTATGTGATTTTAGAGCTTACTCCATAGCTCAATCACTACCCTCACATTGTGCAATAGATTATTGCCAATGACATTGTATTTCTATGTGATCTAATACATACATTTTGGTTATATCTCTATTTCACTTCTTTGCCATATTTACATCAGTACAACGATCTTCTCAGAGCTTGTTCTCAGTATATGATTGATCATTTGTCGTGATTTAAGCATCATAGATTCAGTATACTATCTAGTTTATAGCTACAAAATCTCATTATCATTGGTTCTCTCAATCGTGAGATATCAACACATCTTTACTCTCCAGTCTCTTCTCTAATGCATCCCGAAAATGTCTGGGAACTCTTATGATTTTCTAAACTTCATACTCAGCGTATAATTCATCTTTTTTATTGAAATCATTCATGGTTGGTAGCCGTCTAAGTTAAGTAGACACCATCAAAAGAAATTAGGCTAATTGCTAGTAGGCTCAGAGCATTGTTCATTATATTGAACAGGTGTAGAGACTAAAATAGCAAGTCTATGACTTTGGATTAATTTCCTACTCATCTGTTTTAATCCATTGATTAGTGGATCATGTTCCAAAGAACATAAGTGATTATTGATGATCATTAGCAAGCTAAAGAGGCCCACTACACTCTCCATCACTTGCTCTTGGCTTGTGTGAAGCAAGTTTTAGCAACACCACTTCATTTCTCAAGACTATCCACCATCTCCTCCAATAGTGGTATCAGAGAAACAACAAGAAAGATGGGAGATCGATTTCCATCATTCATTGATAAATTGGACAGAGGATATGAAGAGATGACAACATTGAGGAGCAAACATCAACCCACAAGGGAAGAGCAAGAAAGGCTGACCACATGGTGTGCAAAGGATTCTCTTGACAGGTCTTACCTACTAAACTTAATATCTGATTTCTTATTACCTCACATTAGGAATTGAAAGACCTCCCAAGAGACTTGGGAAGTACTTTCTTCATACTTCTCATCAAATACAAGAGCTAGGAAGAACCAACTCTGGATGGAGTTTACAACCCTAAAAAAACAACCAAAACAAAGTGTAGGTGATTATGTGACCAAGATGAAGGATGTGGTTGATTAGCTTGCAAGCATTGGAGAGGAGATAAAAGAAAAACACATAGTAAGGCATATCATAAATGGCATCAAAGCTGATGATAAGGTGGGAGTCCTTCACCATAGCAATGGACCTTTATATGGATATGCAGATACCTAACCTCAACACCTTGATGGGGCAACTCTTCACCCATGAGACAAAGCTCAAGGAAGAATGGTGACAACTCTAGAGGTGACCAATCTTCTACCCTTATATTCTGAGTCTCTACCTTCCTGAGAGTGAGCCATGGGCCAGCAGGGATGGTCGTGGCTCAATACTCTAAAAGAAATGGGTAATCCTTTGCTATATACCCTCACTTGTTGTCTATTTAGGATGTATCAAAGTCTCACATCTATGATGTGCAACCACGAGGAACTGTCCAAAACGACACATGATCCTCTCTCCTCATGCACTGTTGAGTGATCCCTCTATCCCTCTATCTGGAACTCTACTCTAAGTTAGGCAAATGCGAGGCATTGTATAACAAAAATGCTCCTCGCTCTGTACCTTTGTCTATCAAACGGGGCATATGCGATCCTCCTTGGGTATCCTGCTAATCCCACCTCTCTCAATCTGGAACCGGTGTGATGAAACTCTAAGCTGCCCAATGGCAACTCATATGTGATGTGGCATATAGATCTGCATGTACTGAGGCATCTCCATGGACCCTTGATCTGGAATCTGTAGAAAAAACTGACGATAGTGGAGCTTTTTCGTTGGTAGTGTCTCCCTAGGTAGGATCCATGTCCTCTATATGTATCTGTGCCATAACTCCTGTCGAGTAGTCCTATTTATCTCTAGCAAGGATAGGGAATAGGTGGGAACAGGTGTACCATATTGTAGGGGTGCTAGCCTGTCCATGTCAAATCCATGACTGACCAGCCAATCTCTAGTCTGGGCATAGCAGCATGAAGTATATCCTGCTAGGGCAAGGTCACATGATGCATGAAAAGCTTTATATGTGATGCGTCTACTATCCATATCCTGGAGTCTATGTAGTAAACATACTGCCTGGAACAAAGCCTTGATCATCATCGGGGGTGTAGGCTCAGCTCTAATGATGTCGTGTGGTACTGGCTATGAATAAGCCTAGAGATCATGAGTATCTGAGAGAGAGAGAGAGAGAGAGAGAGAGAGAGAGAGAGAGAGAGAGAGAGAGAGAGAGAGAGAGAGAGAGAGAGATTTTGTTCTTCTTTTGGATGTAGAGTTGATGCTGCTGGGATTCATATCATTGTTTATGTCTGTTCTAGCAACTGTCTTTCTAGAAATTTGTGTAGATGAATCCTCCTACAATCGACAAGTAACAATATGTAAACAAAGCATGCATCTGAATGAAGATCTGCAAGAGAAGAACGGTTTCTTCCTATTTTATAGATATGTGATTGATCATCATACAAGAAGTGAGCATATGTGTCCCAAGGTTAGATGAGCACTGCTTGTTTGTGCATGGGAACATCTGATGTTCCTTGTGGTACATTGATGTCTTTGTTCTTCCTTTTACAGGGTAAAAGGCCGTTTGTTTCTTTTGAAGATATTCATGAAATACATGGCTTGTTATTTGTGACTGCTGCCACACACATTGTCTATAGCTGTATGACTGTGCGCTTTGCATTGTTGAAGGTACTAATAATCCTAACTTCATATTTCTCATACCTTTTTCATGAATTTACAAGCCTTGTTTTCATTCATGATGTTCTCTATGTATACACTGAAGTAGGCTGTTGTGATGGACATTCAACCGATGGAGACTTGAAATAAAGATGCAAATTAATTTTAGTGATTTTCCCCCCATCACTCCAAAGTGCTTTAGAAACTCGCATATGTCAAGTGCAATGTGTGACTCTTGTTCTACTGATATTTTGGGTTCCATTAATGGCAACATCATCATACAGATGTATTAGTAACTTTGATTCTGCTTTACAGGTTCTTGATCAACTTGAAAGGAAAATATTGTACCTTTCATAACTATTGTAAATATTTCCTTTTGGTGAAAGAAGT
Organism: Ceratopteris richardii; assembly: GCA_020310875.1. Lineage (NCBI taxonomy): Eukaryota > Viridiplantae > Streptophyta > Polypodiopsida > Polypodiales > Pteridaceae > Ceratopteris > Ceratopteris richardii. The sequence goes on from CM035436.1 coordinate 100,783,355, forward strand.
CCATTAGGTCCTTTCATAACTAGTGCACCTTTCATAACTCGTGTAGATGTTTTTTTTCGGAGAAAGAGGTCCACGAGGTCCTTTATGCTTTGTTCACGGAATTTTGTGTACTTGTATATGGGATTTTTGGTGTATCTTAGATAAATGATGAATCAAGCATAATTGATCTCTTGGAGCACATGAAAGAAGGGAAATTTATTTTGATCAAAGCAGTTTTTTAGTGACAACCACATTTCCTTAAGTCCTTCCCCACAAATCATTGTGGGCTTCACAATTTGATACTTAAACTATAGTATTCTCAAATGATCCTTTGAAGCTCAAGTATGCTACAACTATTTTGATGATCATGGGAAACTTTGGATCTTAAGCTTGTTTTGAATGGAAGAAGATGATCATTGATAATTGCTTCCATTCAATGCTCTCCTGGAAATTAATCTTAAGAATGTATTACGTACGAGTTGGGATTCGTTACGAAGGTATTTGTATAACAAAAGTGAATTTTCTAGAAATTTCTTATTCTGTGCATAGGGATTTATTACAATTCTTAAGGTTCACTGATGCTGTAGACTTGGTGCAACATACAGGGAGAACATCCATGATGAACAAATGTACAACAATTGGCGTTTAACTGGAATGGAAAGATAGTGGAGCTGTTTTATGGCTGCAGTGTATAGAAAATCAAAATATCAAGCTGGTTTAAGTGTTTTGTAATAAAAGGTAGGGGACATACCTGTATGCTGGGGTAAATGGTCAAGCAGAGAGCACAAATAAGGTTCTCATGCTCCTACTGAGAAAAACATGCTTACAGTTTCCTAATACATGGGGACAGGCATATCTTGGTACATTGTGGGCCTACAGAACTTCATTCAAGGCCACAACAGGACATACTCCATTTGAGATAGTCTATGGGATACAAGCAATTGCTCCTTTTGAGTTCTTGCATGGCTTAGCCGCGTTGGAACCAATCGAATTCCTAGGTTTACTGGCGAACTCTAAGCCAACATTGTGAGGCTACAACTTCTTGAAGAAAAGAGAAAGATAGGCAATGAGAATCTGGTGGAAGTACAGGAAAAAAGGAAACAGAATCATGATGCAAACCTCTGGAAATCAAAGATCAAGGAAGGAAGCTTAGTTTTGTTGTACCACCCGCGGCTCTTTGAGAAGAAAGCCAAGAAGAAATTGATGCCGAGATGGAACGGACCTTTTAGGGTCATACTCACACTTCCAAAAGGTGCTGTACAAATCTCCACATTGACCAGCACGATACTACCCTTAGTCAATGAATCTAAGCTAAAACCCTATGTGGAATGATCGGAGAGCAGGAAATTGCCTTGTATATAATGTATATACCTCCTATGTCTTTTCCTATTAGCTTATGTCCTTTCCTTATTAGCTAGTGGATTTTTTTCGTCTATCTCCTTCTCATTTCCCATCTATCTCCTTCCCTTTCCACCCCACTACCACCACTACTACCACCACTACCATTTTCCTCTGCTACTCATAGGCATTACGCTACTCACTTCTTCTACCTCTTATCATATAGGGATTCTCCTCCCTTATCCTCCCTATGTAACTTCTTTAGGCAAAGAATGGCACAAGATCACTTTATAACACTTACCTAGGCGACAAGCTCTTTTGCACCTTCATCCACTACTAGGCGACCAACTCTTTTGGCGACCACACCAACCATACTCCTCCTTCCTACTTCTTTGGGCGACCACACCACCATACTCCTCCTTCCCACTTCTTTGGGCGACCTCACCTCCTCCTACCTCTAAAGCTAACAAGGGCGACCTCTCCTCCACTTCCCCCTTCCCACTTCTTTGGGCGACCTTACCTCCTCCTACCTCTAAAGCTAACAAGGGAGACCTCTCCTCCACTTCCCCCTTCCCACTTCTTTGGGCGACCTCACCTCCTCCTACCTCTAAAGCTAACAAGGGAGACCTCTCCTCCACTTCCCCCTTCCCACTTCTTTGGGCGACCTCACCTCCTCCCCCCTCTAAAGCTAACAAGGGAGACCTCTCCTCCCCTTCCCCCTTCCCACTTCTTTGGGCGATCTCACCTCTGCCTACCTCTAAAACTAACAAGGGCGACCTCTCCTCCACTCCTCCCTTCCCCTTCTTGGGCGACCAACCCTCCCTCTCCCTCATGCATAGACACCACCTCCCCTACTCCTCCCTCCAATGCCACCACATCTCCTTTCTTCTCCAAGGGCGACATCTCCTCCACCCTTCCTCTCCAAGGGGACATCTCCTCCTCCCTTCTCCAATGCAAGGCAAAAATCGCTTACTCCTCCCTCCTAATGATTACAAGGACGACCCTCCTCCTTTCCCCCATCTCTTCTCCTCTTCAAGAAAACTACCTCTTACCTCCTTCTACCTAGGCTAAGGCAACCTCTAATCCCTTTCCCTCATGTTAAGACTTGTCCATCTCCATCATGTTGGGCAGCTATCCCTACCTCCTTCCCTCATACACCCTTGGGCGACACTCCTCCAAGTTTTGCCTAGCTGGAGCAACCTAGAGTTGTCTAAGGCCAACTCCTCCCTAACCCTCATACAAGGGGCGACCTCCCCTCCTCCTCCATTGAAATGGGCGACCTCTCCACCCTCTAGCACTTGAACACCTCCCTTCTAAATAGACTAGGGCCATCTCCCCTCCACGTAAATATGGAGCATCCTCCCCTCCTTCTTTGTGGTATAAACTAAGGTGACCTCCCCTCCTATTCCTTATATCTGGCGACCTCTCCTCTGCCTCGCATAGGGGCTTAGGCGAACCTACTCCCTCCTCCTATCTCTAATTCTCCTCCTCCTTCTAAATCTACCTACTCCCTCCTCCTACTTCTAAATCTGGCGACCTCACCTCGACTTACCAACCTTCTCAAGTGACTACCCTCAAAGGAGACCATCCAGTAGCATAACCTTCCCCACGAATTAGTGCGCCACTCCTCCCTGCCCATCAAACCTCCCTCCAAAATTGTCTAAGGCCACGTCACATTCCCCTTTTTAAATGGGCGACCTCCCCTTTCCTTGCAGCCAATCTTCCTCTCCATCATGCATCAAGGAGACCACTCCGCCCACCCCCTCTGCCTAGGACGACCTCCACTCCTACACCCTAAAAGAACCTATCTCACCATATAATTCCACTATCAAAGGTTTTTCCAAATCCAATGAATCTAAAATTCAACAATAATGATTTCTCCGATGCAAAAGTAACCACTCTCTACCATAGTGCACGATTACTATGACACCTCGGATGCTACATATTGGCGACCACCTATATATATGATACAAGATCGCGACCACCCGCTTGGATAACCAATTGTTGCCCTCCATACGAATTCATCCTCTGACCTCCATAATTAGATATGCTTCTAAATTTGGACGACTGAGCGCGAATTATAGCACCGGCTTCGCGATCCACATCACATCATCTATACCCACGTGCCAATTATAACCAATCTAGGCGGTCCTAATTGGTCCACATCACCTCATCTAACTCCTTATAACCTGCACCTTCCTCCATCCACTTCAGCATCATCTCCTCACTGTAGGCTTCTCTTGACTTGCGTCACCTATTCAGCATCATCTCCTCACTGTAGACGACTCTTGACTGGAGTCACCTAAGCCTCATTGTGAACCAGGTAGCCTTCGATTCCGGCCTCCAATTGTGCTGACCTTGCATCGCCTGGGCCTCATCGTGAACAAGGTGGCCTCTGAATTCTGGCCTATTGCCTATACTGTGCTGAGTGCAAACCAAACGAACAATCCATGTACCTCATCGATCAAATCGTTGTGCCGAACGTGACCTTCTGCTGAGCAAGGGCCAGGGCATCAAACATACTGGTATCTTTGAGCAAGGGGCAGAGAATCCAACCTACTGGTATCTTCAATCCTGCTGTAGTGTTGAAGCGTGGGTGTGCTGAGCGTGAACATTGTGCTAAGGCCTAATCGATCGAGACTTCAATGTTCATGGCCTAATCGATCCAAACTCCAATTGGGCTATCGAGCTCTGATTGAGGACTGAATAGAATTGCCCCTTCAAAACACGTCTACAATTCACTGTTATCTAGGTCTGCAGTTCGGTTATCCAACTCTGCTATCCAAGTTTGCTAAAATTAACAACCTCAACCTCAATATCTGTTCATCAATCACGACTCAATTCACGCAAGGAACTATAGTTATCATGGCATCTTCTTCCGTGGAAATAGAAGACACATTTTTTGAATTCAAAGCAGATGCAGAGAGTGGATCTTGGCAATCAAGCTCCCATGGAGACTCTAGCGATTCATTATACGTGGTCTCTGAGGAGAATCCTTCAGAATCCGAGTCACTAGAAGAGGAGAATCAACACGATGAGGGAGCATCTACAACAACCACTGAAGCAAACACTCAGATCAAGGACACTGGAGCACCATGAGCAAATGTTGCCAATGTGGCAACGACAACAGAAATCATCATCTCCATTCCAGGGGAGATCTCTCTGAAGTTGGATTTAAGCATTTCCGGTAAGCTTCAAAACTCCTTCACTTTAGTGGAATTGGGCAATATGGGATTAATCACGATAGCAAAAGCCACGCTCCCATCCCTTAGTAACCCTCAGAATTGTGGTATGGAGATCCTAACCCTCTTCAAGTCATTTCCATCCCTTTCTGGAGGTAGGGTCACTAAGGAGAAATTAGCAATTATGTTGGGTAGACAAAGGATTCCAGAAACAAAGAAGGCAGGTAGTTATGTTGAATTGCCGGTTCCTGATATCTTTTAGGCATGTGCAACTAATTTTTCAACTTCCAACTGTAGTCAAGGCATGATGAAGGGGCTACTCTTATTCAAGGCATTCTTCCTCCTATTCAAGGCATTCTTCCTCCTCAAAGATAATTTACACTTCATGGATATCAAGATATGTGAACCACTTCTTTGCTTCGTCAATGCAAAATCTTATCCATATCATAAAACTCTTCTGCAGACGCTCGCCGAACGAAAGAAACGCTATGGGAAGCACGTAGGCAAGAAGACTCTTACCTTCAAAGTGGTAGGAGGTCACATTATGCTCTACATCTCTAGGTACTTTTCAGCCCTACATTCGAGAGATGTATCACGCCGGGCATCATCTAAACAACCTAGTACCGTGCATCCTCAAAAGAAATGAAGAGTGAAGATACAAAGGGATTCGAGGGAGGCTCTCGATGCTCTTCCAATAAACCAGCGAGGATATACCCGAACAACAAAAAAGGTACGCATATCAGCTAATACCCCATTTCCACCTATCAGACTAGTCCCTACTCCCTCCAAGAAACCTTCACCAGCCGTTCCACTTTCCCCACCTTCACAAATCCCACACACCTGAGACGCACCCACTATCACTCCCCATTCCACTACCGCTCCCACCCTACCTACTCACATCACCATCGACCCAGCTATAGATCCCATTCATCTCCAATTTCAAGCATTACCCACACGACCACCTTCTCCTCCACAACCTGGGCCGCCCCATTCCCCCTCACCACATATGCCAACACACCCCCCGTTTCCAACCCCATCACCATCGACATCTATCCCCCCAAATGATACACCCACTCCACCTACTCACAGTCAGAAACACTATTCAACAGCCACCATTCGAAATACTATCCTTTCCATCTCCATTCAGGTTCTCTCCTAGTCGACGTAATCCAGCTACGGAAGTACCTCCATATCCATTTCTTGACTTTTTCCATTCCACCCGTTCAGAAGCACAAAAGCTATCCGCAAACACAGAATATGTGTCAGATGGATGATGCCAAGAATAGATTTTCCGAAATTACTAATAAACTTTTGGAAGACAGGAAGGCTTGTCGGCTACGCATTCATGCTAGCATGCTGAATGAAGAATGTCTCAGAGTGAGTCTAGTCAACAAGGAAATGTACATGCAAATAATAGAATTGTCCGGGGACTTCAGGGATGCGAACAGGCTTGAAAAGAAAGTAAACAGCCTAGAAGCATTTCTTCAAGATGAAGAAGAGAAGAGCACAAAGTTGAAGGCTGAGAACAAGGACCTTAAGAAAGCTAACAAAAAGCTACAGGCAGAAAATGCACTGCTAAGGAAGCGAAGAGATGCCCTAAAGTCCAAATTTAGTGCCTTAGAATTTTGCTTACTTCTTCAGACACAGAGGACATCCCACAAGAAGCACGCGAAGATGAAGACAAGGAAGATGCTCCAAATGAAGATGAGGAGGACAATCTAGCTGAGAATAGAAGGCCTGGAAGCAACCTGCATGTGACTAGCATAATTGTCATTTGGCTAGAGATCACACATTTTTTGCTATAGAATGTCCTAGTACTTTATTTTATTGTTGCACAGTATCATAGTATTTTATTTTGTACCAGTTTTATAGGACTTCATGGGACTTTATTTTGTACTGACATAACTCCTTGCAGAATTACATTTGGCACTTCATGATGTATTCACTCCTCTTATTCTCTTGATATATTTGGCACTTCATGATATAATCACTCCATTTATTCTCTTTCTCTAATAACTCAGTACTTGATTTTTCCTTTCTCTCCGACACGGAGAGACACTAGTGGAAACCAAGGAACCAAATAACCAAATTAGGCACCAAGACTTCCCAAATCTAGAGTTGGGAGCCAAGATGTCCGAAATCTGGAGTTGGGCGCCAAGACGTCCAAAATCTGGAGCTGTGCGCCAAGATGTCCAAAAGCTCGAGTTGGGCACCAAGATGTCAAGTTGGGTGAGTAGGGCAATGGCATGACCAGATTCATCAAGACGACAAGCAGGCCTGAAGGTAAAGAGCCTCGATATCCAGAATAAGATGTCGATGTTAGCTTTGTGTAGGATAGCCCATGGTGCAAGGTTGTCTCCTAGCATGATAGATCTAAGCCTACTTAAGAGTCACAGAGAGAGAGAGAGAGAGAGAGAGAGAGAGAGAGAGAGAGAGAGAGAGAGAGAGAGAGAGAGAGAGAGAGAGAGAAAGAAAGAAAGTCATATTAATGTCTTATGGAGGCCAAACTTGGCCTATGAGACAAAAACCATGTACAAGTGTATTAACCATGTGTAGAAAATGAAATGAAATAACAAGTATATCGCTACACAAAGCTATTTAGGGCTTGTAAAATATTGGGGAGACGTGGTTCTGACTCTGCAGAAAGTGGCCACCTAATACATGGGAATCCATAATATGAGTGAGTAAAACACCCTAGCTACTGGTGATAGGGGGAGGTGGGTGTAGTATGTGGTACATCGGTGGTGGTGTGAGTGCCTCCTGAAGGAAGACAACCTAGGGGGTGGTGGTACTCCTATGCTCCATCATGTGGTCGTAGGCTGTCCTTACGCGTGAGACATCCTCCTGATATAGTCGCGGTCGACGATATCCTACCATGCATGGTTGGCGTCGTGCTCTCTGTGCTGCTTCCTTATGGAGAGTGAGCCCTATAGAAGGACCCCTTTGATGTAGCTCAGCTCGTTGAAAGAACTGAGTAATGGTTTGCTGGGTACTCACCCGTGGCTGATGTGTGGGCTATAAAGACCGCTCTCGTCTATCGTATGCTGCAGAGAGGAAGCATCCCAAGCGTCGCTGGTCTCCCATAGTCATGCACAATTGGAGTGACTCCTCTACCTGGAACTTTGCTCGTAGACCTAAGTATGCTTTGCATGTGATAACAAAATGCTCCTCACTCTCTACCTCTGTCTGGCATTACCCACACCACCACCTTCTCCTCCACAACCTCGGCCGCCCCATTCCCCCTCGCCACATATGCCAACACACCCCCCGTCGCCAACCCCACCACCATCGACATCTATCCCCCCAAATGATACACCCACTCCATCTACTCACAGTCAGAAACACCATTCAACAGCCACCATTCGAAATACTATTCTTTCCATCTCCATTCAGGTTCTCTCCTAGTCGACGTAATCTAGCTACGGAATTGCCTCCATATCCATTTCTTGACTCTTTCCATTCCACCCATTCAGAAGTACAAAAGCTATCCGCAAAGGAAAGGTACAAAAAACATATATGACCCTTAGTTCTCTATCACTTACAGAATATGTGTCAGATGGATGATGCCAAGAATAGATTTTCCGAAATTACTAATAAACTTTTGGAAGACAGGCAGGCTTGTCGGCTACGCACTCATGCTAGCATGCTGAATAAAGAATGTCTCAGAGTGAGTCTAGTCAACAAGGAAATGTACATGCAAATAATAGAATTGTCGGGGCACTTCAGGGATGCGAACAGGTTTGAAAAGAAAGTAAACAACCTAGAAGCATTTCTGCAAGATGAAGAAGAGAAGAGCACAAAGTTGAAGGTTGAGAACAAGGACCTTAAGAAAGCTAACAAAAAGCTACAGGTAGAAAATGCACTGCTAAGGAAGCAAAGAGATTCCCTAAAATCCAAATTTAGTGCCTTAGAATCTTTGCTTACTTCTTCAGACACAGAGGACATCCCACAAGAAGCACGCAAAGATGAAGACAAGGAAGATGCTCCAAATGAAGATGAGGAGGACAATCCAGCTCAGAATAGAAGGCCTGGAAGCAACCTGCATGTGACTAGCATAATTGTCATTTGGCTAGAGATCACACATTTTTTGCTATAGAATGTCCTAGTACTTCATTTTATTGTTGCACAATGTCATAGTATTTTATTTTGTACGAGTTTTATAGGACTTCATGGGACTTTATTTTGTACTGACATAACTCCTTGCAGAATTACATTTGGCACTTCATGATGTATTCACTCCACTTATTCTCTTGATATATTTGGCACTTCATGATGTAATCACTCCATTTATTCTCTTTCTCTAACAACTCAGTACTTGATTTTTCCTTTCTCTTCGACACGGAGAGACACTAGTGGTGGGCAACCTGCAGAATGAATTTTTTGAAGAATAGAGTAAAGGATGGAAACCAAGGAACCAAATAACAAAATTGGGCACCAAGACTTCCCAAATCTAGAGTTGGGAGCCAAGACGTCCGAAATGTGGAGTTGGACGCCAAGACGTCCAAAATCTGGAGCTGGGCGCCAAGATGTCCAAAAGCTCGAGTTGGGCACCAAGATGTGGAGTTGGGTGAGTACGGTGACGGCATGACCAGATTCATCAAGACGACAAGCAAGCCTGAAGGTAAAGAGCCTCGATATCCACAATAAGATGTCGATGTTAGCTTTGTGTAGGATAGCCCATGGTGCAAGGTTGTCTCCTAGCATGATAGATCTAAGCCTACTCAAGAGTCACACAGAGAGAGAGAGAGAGAGAGAGAGAGAGAGAGAGAGAGAGAGAGAGAGAGAGAGAGAGAGAGAGAGAGAGAGAGAGAGAGAGAGAGATAGAGAGAGAGAGAGAGGAAGAAAGAAAGTCATATTAATGTCTTCTGGAGGCCAAACTTGGCCTATGAGACAAAAACCATGTACAAGTGTATTAACCATGTGTAGAAAATGAAATGAAATAACAAGTATATCGCTACACAAAGCTATTTAGGGCTTGTAAAATATTGGGGAGATGTGGTTCTGACTCTGCAGAAAGTGGCCACCTAATACATGGGAATCCATAATATGAGTGAGTAAAACACCCTAGCTACTAGTGATAGGGGGAGGTGGGTGTAGTATGTGGTACATCGGTGGTGGTGTGAGTGCCTCCTGAAGGAAGACAACCTAGGGGGTGGTGGTACTCCTATGCTCCATCACGTGGTCGTAGGCTGGCCTTATGCGTGAGACATCCTCCTGATATAGTCGCGGTTGATGATATCCTACCATGCATGGTTGGCGTCGTGCTCTCTGTGCTGCTTCCTCGTGGAGAGTGAGCCTTATAGAAGGACCCCTTTGATGTAGCTCAACTCGTTGAAAGAACTGGGTAATGGCTTGCTGGGTACTCACCCGTGGCTGATGTGTGGGCTATAGTGACCGCTCTCGTCTATTGTATGCTGCAGAGAGGAAGCATCCCAAGCGTCGGTGGTCTCCCATAGTCATGCACAATTGGAGTGACTCCTCTACCTAGAACTGTGCTCGTAGGCCTAAGTGTGCTCGGCATGTGACAACAAAATGCTCCTCACTCTCTACCTCTGTCTCGCATATTGGGCACCACCTCTCCTAATGGGGCACTCCCTTGGACTTACCCCTCTCAATCTCGAGCTGATGTGATGAAATCCGGAGCCGTCCAATTACGACTCGGAGGTGGTGGGGAAGGTATGTTTGCATGTATCTCGGAATCTCAATGAAGCGTGTGTCTGATATATGTGAAAAATGCTCGCGGTAATAGAGCATTTTTGCTGGCAATGTATCCCTAGGGCTCACCCATGTCCTCTGTATGTATGTATGCCATATCTCCTAACGAATAACCCTATTCCTCTCTTGATGAGAGAGCGAGTAGGTGGGTGCATGTGAGTCGTACTGTAGTGGTGGTAACCTGTCTATGTCAAAGCCATGGTGGGCCAGCCAGTCTCGTGTTTGTGCATACCATGAGGAGGTGCGTCAACTAGCATATTGTCTGGAATGGTGCCTCAACTAGCATCGGTGGTGCAGCGAGCTCTGCTCTAATGATATCATGTGGTACTGAAGGTTTGCTACGCATAAGTCTGGAAATCATGAGGATCTGTGGCCTCTCTAATGGTGTCCATACTGATGTAGCTAATCCAGGTCCCTATATGGCTTCCCCATACATGAGCGCTGGCGTAACGAAAGTGGAGAAGAGAGAGAGAGAGAGAGAGAGAGAGAGAGAGAGAGAGAGAGAGAGAGAGAGAGAGAGAGAGAGAGAGAGAGAGAGAGAGAGAGAGAGAGAGAGAGAGAGAGAGAAAGAAAGTCATATTAACGTCTTCTGGAGGCCAAACTTGGCCTATGAGACAAAACCATGTACAACTGTAGTAACCCTGTGTAGAAAACGAAATGAAATAAAAAGTACTCGCTACACAAAGCTATATAGAACTGGAGAAGGCTGGGGAGACGTGGCTCTGACTCTGCAGATAATGGCCACCTAATACATGGGGGATCCATAATGTGAGTGAGTAAAATACCCTAGCGACTGGTGATGGGCTGGCGGTGGATGTAGTATGTGGTATATCGGTGGTATATCGGTGGTGGTCTGAGTACCTCCTGAAGGAAGACAACTCAGGGGGTGGTGGTACACCTATGCTCCATGATACGGTCGTAGGATGTCCGGATGCGTGAGATATCCTCCTGATATAGTCGTGGTCGACAATATCCAACCATGCGTGGTCGGCGTCGTGCTCTCTGTGCTGATGCCTGGTGGAGCGTGAGCCCTATAGATGGACCTCTCTGATGTAACTCAGCTCGCTGAAAGAACTGAGTAATGGTCTGCTGGGTACTCACCCGTGTCTGATGTGTGGGCTGTAGTGACCGCTCTCGCTTCTCGTATGCTGCTCTGAGGAAGCGTCCCTAGCGCCGCTGATCTCCCATAGTCATGCAGAGCTGGAGTGACTCCTCTATCTGAAACTGTGCTCGTAGGTCTAAGTATGCCGGGCATCTGATAACAAAATGCTCCTCACTCTCTACCTATGTCTGGCATACTGGGCACCACCTCTCCCCACGGGGGACTCCCCTGGATCGGCCCCTCTCAATCTCGAGCTGATGTGATGAGACCCGGAGCTGACCAATGACAATGCGAAGGTGGTGGGGTAGGTATGTTTGCATGTATCTCGGAATCTAGATGAAGCCCTCGTCCGATATATGTAGAAAATGCTCACGGTAATAGAGCATTTTCGGTGGCAATGTATCCCTTGTGCTCACCCATGTCCTCTGTATGTATGTATGAAATATCTCCTGACGAATGAACCTATTCCTCTCCTGATGAGAGAGCGAGTACGTGGGTGCATGTAAGTCATACTGTAGTGGTGGTAGCCTGTCTATGTCAAGACCATGGTGGGCCAGCCAGTCTCGTGTCTGTGCATACCATGAGGAGGTGTCGCCTGCTGATGCCATATCACGTGATGCCTGGAAAGCACGATAAGCAATGCGCTCTGTATCCATGCTCCGAAGTCTGTGTAGAAGGCATACTGTCTGGAATAGTGCCTCGACTAGCATCGGTGGTGCAGGGAGCTCTGCTCTAATGATATCATGTGGTACTGAAGGCTTCCTACGAATAAGTCTGGCAATCATAAGGATCTGTGGCCTCTCCAATGCTGTCCATACTGATGTAGGTAACCCCGGCCCCCAAATGGCTGCCCCATACATGAGCGCTGGCATAACCAAAGTGTCGAAAAGCCACCCCTTTGTGCGGGGCTCCTAAAAATATGCGTGGTGGCACCGTCTCTCCATCAAAGCTAGTGCTGTGTACCCACGTGTGATCCGATCACGGGCTGCCTGAGACATAGAGAATATCCCTGATGCTGCTGTAAATGTCACTCCCAAGTAAACATATGATCCGAGCACCTCGATTGGTCCGCCTGCTGCTGTGAACAAACTATGCCCGCGTACCTGTGCTGATGTATGAAAGATCATGACCTTGGTTTTACCAAGGTTCACAGATAAGCCTCTGTGTCTGGAGAAGTCATCTAGGCCATGTAGATGATGCTGTAGACCTTCTCCAGACTCTGAAACTAGTACAATATCATCAGCATAATATAGAATATGAATAGTGGACCCGCATACCTCAATGCCATCACCTCCCTGCTGCTGTATGAAGTCCACTATCTCATCAATGTAGAGACCAAAGAGGGTCGGTGAAAGAGGGCACCCTTGCTTCACCCCGATAGTGCTAGCAAGTGGATCAGATAAGCCCCCTGGACATCTGACTCTACCTGATACTCTCTCGTACAAGGCGTAGATCCCCCATATCATCTCATCTGGGGCTCCAATATCAAGCAGTCGCCTGAAGAGACGGTCCCTGGGGACAGTGTCAAATGCTTTGCGGAAGTCCGCAAAGCAGCAATATAGTCTCCTCTTCCTCACCCCTGGCTGGTCGATCAGGCATCTCAAGGTGACGATGTGGTCAATGGTAGAGTAATCTCGTCTGAAACCTGCCTGTCCTGGAGCCTTCCTCTCAGCGAGAGTACTCAACTCTATCTCTAGTACCACCCCATATAACTTGGCCAATATAGGGCCAATCATGATCGTCTTGTATGTAGCTAGATCCGTAGTATCACCCGACTTATGAATGGGCACTATGGTGTGCTCAGTCCATGAGTCAGGAAACCCTTCAACCAATGCACGGTTGAAGAGGTGAGCAATGAGTGGTGCGAGAGTCGTGCCTCCGTAGATAAGGTGCTCTGCCTGTAAACCGAAATGGTCATGGGCCCTGCCATGCTGTAGACGGGCAATAGTGCTTCCCACCATAGTGGGTGTGAAGAAGTCAGAGGTAGTGGGACGTGAACTCTGTGGCCTAGGAATAGGGGGCTGGTCTGGGATCTCGTATAGGCTCCATGCATAGCTATGCCAAGTGCTCGGGTCTCGAATGGGTGTCTGCTGTCTCCTCTCTCTCAGATGTCGCCATGCCACTGTACTGTCTCGACTCATGAGCAAATGATAAATATCCCAATACTGTTTCCATGCGACGCTGTGCCTGTGTGTGTGTAATATCCCCTCTTTGCTCTAAAATCCGTAGGTGCTTCCATAGCTCACGACAATCTGCATCATACCATCGGTTCTGGGGCATGGATCCTGTGCGTGGAGGGTGTATATGTATGCGATGTGGGAAGCTGCAGAGAGCTGAGTCCTGTAGGATGGTGGTGATCTGTGATGTAAGTGTGTCTAGGGGTGAGAGTGGATCGAGGGAGAGTAGACGGGTGTGTAAATGGTGTGCATAAACATGTGAGAGCTCGTGTGTGAAGTGTATCGTGGTGTGTGTCTCAGTGGGTGGGGAAGGGTCTAATGGAATAGAAGATGAAAGTATGAATGTGATAAAGGTATGGTCAGCACCAAGTGGGCGTCGGCCAATACTAAGTGAGGGGATGAGTGAAGCTCCAGAGATGGTACCCAAAATGTAGTCGACTATGCTCTCACCTCCCCCGTGAGGGAAGCAAGTAAGTCCGCCCGAACCTGGCCATCGATGCATCCCATTATATATAACGAGATGGTCTCTGCTACCCAACTCAAGCAAGTGTCTGCCATATCCGGTGGCATCGTGACCCATATCTGTTGACACTCTACTGGTGCATGTGTCCTCCGGATCTCTCCCCCTCATGATATGTGGATGGTCCATGTCGTATACCTCGCACTGATGTGACTGGGTGCGGTCGTTGAAGTCCCCCATGAGGAAGACTTCACCTAAGGTGCTGTAATGTAGTATGTCATCTGAAAGTGATGTGTATGGTGAGTCTCTGTCTCGAATCGATCCTATAAGGCCCTCCCCTGCGTATCGGGATCCACCTGGTGGAAAGTAGCATATCGCAATGTAAATCAAGCTACCTGGTGCTATCTCTATGCGGATCCACATGTAGCGTGCTTCCTCATCTCTGATGATATGGATCCGGCTCTATATTTCTTGTCTAAATATGATGGCAACACCCCCCGACCCTCGTGCTCTACTCTGTCTCATCGTGGTCCTGAATGCAGATTCCCAGTGAAAACCTTCAATGCGTGGCAAGCCTCTCTCTGGGCTCTCATGTGTCTCTGTAATGCAAACAAAGTCATGCGAGTCTAGGATCTCCTCAAGTCTGTCTGGTCGTGTCCAGAGTGCCCCGTTGCAATTCCACACTGATCCTCTGAGTGGTGCCTCCTGGTGTAATGATGTCTCATAGGCCGCGTTGCCCTATTTGATAGGGCGTCCATCTATGAAGATCTTACCATCCCGATAAAAAGCCTTCCTTCCCTCTCGACGTGCCTGGAGTATCTGTGGCATGCAAGCACGTCTCTGTGCTATCTGCATCCTCATGAGGTCCTCGTCCATGTAGAGGGCGCCGCCTGGTAATCCCCATAGTATTGGTCGGCGTCTAAAAAGGGAAGTCCGTGTCTCCTCGGAGCTCATATGAAGGATGAGTGCTCGCGGACGAGACGTATCCCTCCCAACCCTCCACGCGCATGTGAAGGGCATGTTCTCGTACCTGAGGTGACGGCAAATATCGGTGGCGTCAACTTCTGGTGATGCTCCCTCTGGTAGGCCCGTAATCCGAATGTGGAGTCTTCGAGTGTGTCGAAGTCTCTCCTCCTCGAGTGTATCCTGGACTCGTGTGAGTTCTTCCTTCTTCACATCTTCTTTCACTTCCTTCTTCACTTCTTCTTTGACCTCTTTTTTAATGTTTTTACTTACAACTTCCACCCAACTAGTTTGAGTTGCTTCTATCTCTGATCTGATGTGTTCTTGTACACTCATCTTCCAATCATTTTTTATTTCTTCTTTCAAGTTATCTAGCTTTGTGATCTCTCCTTCTTCTTTGGAAATCCTGAGCTGAATGATTTCTTCTTGAAGCCTATGCATCTCAGCTTTCATTTCATCTCGGTCTTCTTCAAGAATTTTGACATGCTCTTCTAGGGCTCCGATTCTATCACTGGACTTCCTCATTTCTTGATTAAGTACTCTGTCCTCCTCTTTCTTTACCTCTCTCACTGCTTTAGTAATCATATCTTCCACATCCCTTTTTTCTAGTCGAGCCATGCTGCTTCAAATAGAGAGAGAGAGAGATCAAGGTTACGATTTAGGGTTAGGCTTGTGGTTTTAAAGGCTAGGGTTAGGGTTCGAACTAGGGTTGAGATTTTGGGTTAGGGTTTTGGTTTATGGTTTAGATTAGGGTTAGGTTAGGCGATTCAAAACAGGCTCATGATGAGGGTTAGGGTTAGGTTTCTGGGGCTAGGGTTAGGTAATTTTGATTTGAATCTGATGCTAGGTTTAAGCTTCGGGTTAAGGTTGGACATTGCATACGACGGGTTGTGTTTAGGGTTTCCACAGACGATGGGATGCACTCAGGGCGACGGGGATAGGGACGGATGAGGCCGCGATGGGGGCTGCGAGGGCGTACAGGGCTGCGACAGATAAGGCTGCAACGTCCGACGGGCTGCGACGGCTGTGACGGACATGGGGCGACGGGCTGCGACAGCTGCACGTCCGACGGGCTGCGACGGACAGAGGGCGACGGGCTGCGATAGAGGACGGAGAGGGGGACAGACAGAGGGCGACGGGCTGCGACGGGCTGTGACGGACAGAGGGCGACAGGCTGCGACAGAAAGGACAGAGAGAGAGAGAGAGAGAGAGAGAGAGAGAGAGAGAGAGAGAGAGAGAGAGAGAGAGAGAGAGAGAGAGAGAGAGAGAGAGAGAGAGAGAGAGAGAGAGAGAGAGAGAGAGAGAGAGAGAGAGAGAGAGAGAGAGAGAGAGAGAGAGAGAGAGAGAGAGAGAGAGAGAAAAGAAAGAAAGTGTTTTTACGTCTATTAGGAGGCCGAACTCGGCCTATGAGACAAATCGATGTACATGGGTGTATCTTCTGTCAATCAGAAAAGATAAAAGTGCTGAAAAGAAACTGGTTAAGCTGATATAGATCTCCGTAGTATGCGTGTGGGGATACCCATGAAAATGGTGGGGGGTGTATGGAGTGCGATATCTATGATAGTCTATATGCAAAAGGGTAGTACAACAACCATGAGAATGCATCTAAAACGACTACTAGCTCCATCCTGTGCTAGTGGGTGGGTGTAATATGTGATACATAGGTGGAGGTGGAGTCAGGGCCACCCTGATGGCTGCAACGGGATCGGCCATCATCTGGGATCGTCTCTCCTCCATGGCGCGATGGTCACAAGCCTGGATCTCCGCAATCTGGTGTTGGTGAAGTCTCGGGGCCCGATATCCTATAGCACGGGGTCGTCTCCTAGCTCGAGATATCTGAGCCTGCTGAAGAGTCACCCCGCTCGGTGTGTGGGCTGAGGGGGGGAGGGCTGCAGCACGTCGTGGAATAAAGAAGTCAGTGAGCTGACTCTGTCTCCCTCCTGTGTGGAGTGCTACAGTAGGCTGGAGTAGGGAATCTCTGTGACTCTGTATCTCTAGTAAGAATCGCCCGAGTTGTCGCTGGTCTCTAGAGTCCATGATCTCTCGGAGGGTGGGCTGCCCTGCAAACAGAGTCTCGTATCTGCCTCTGATGCCATCATATGCGCTACATCTGCATACAAAGTGCTCCTCATCCTCCATCTCTACTCTGCATACTCTGCATATCCGCTCCTCTCTGGGAATGTCTGCGGCTCTGCCCGTCTCAATCTCGAGTCGGTGTGATGAGACTCTCAGCTGGCCAATCGCTACCCTCGAGCTATGAGGCATGTGAGTATCCATGTAGCGTGGTCGCTGGATGAAACCGTCAGCTAGTATGTCTATGAACTGGTCTCGATAGTGCGATAGTCTCGATCCCATGTGTGGTGTGTGCCATGTCTGACTAATGTAAAGCTGCCAGAGATCCTGTCTGAGCACAACATTCCTCTCACGACGAGAGAGGTGGATGTGAGGTGAATCTGGGTCATACTGAAAAGGCGGCAATCTGTCCATATCAAGTCCATGACTATCAAACCAGACTCTAACCTGAGTGTACCAAGCTCTCTCATATCCTGACTCTGATATCTGTATAGATGCCTCAAGAGCTCTGTGTGTGAGTCTATCTGTAGGGAGGTCCCTAATCCTCTGAATAAAGCAGATAGTCTGGAATAGTGCCTCTACTGCCATGGGTGGTGCAGCTAGCTCTTCCCTGATGATGTCATGTGGCACCGACTGTTTCCCACGAAATAATCGCGAGATCATACGTACCTGTGGCCTCTCGATCGCACTCCACTGGGTGACTGTGAGACCTGGGGCCCAAACCGTCGCGGCATACATCATAGCTGGTCTGACCAGTGTGTCAAATAGCCAGCCCTTCGTGCGGGGCTCCTGGAAGTGTGCTTGGTGACATCTCCGCTCTAACATGGCTAAAGCTGCATATCCGCGTGTGAGTCTATCGGTGGCTGCCTGTCTCATGCTGAAGGAGAGAGAGAGAGAGAGAGAGAGAGAGAGAGAGAGAGAGAGAGAGAGAGAGAGAGAGAGAGAGAGAGAGAGAGAGAGAGAGAGAGAGAGAGAGAGAGAGAGAGAGAGAGAGAGAGAGAGAAAAGAAAGAAAGAAAGAAAGTGTTTTTACATCTATTAGGAGGCCGAACTCGGCCTATGAGACAAATCGATGTACATGGGTGTATCTTCTGTCAATCAGAAAAGATAAAAGTGGTGAAAAGAAACTGGTTAAGCTGATATAGATCTCCGTAGTGTGCATGTGGGGATACCCATGAAAGTGGTGGGGGGTGTATGGAGTGCGATATCTATGATAGTCTATATGCAAAAGGGTAGTACAACAACCATGAGAATGCATCTAAAACGACTAACTAGCTCCATCTTGTGCTAGTGGGTGGGATGTAATATGTGGTACATAGGTGGAGGTGGAGTCAGGGCCACCCTGATGGCTGCAACGGGATCGGCCATCATCTGGGATCGTCTCTCCTCCATGGCGCGATGGTCACAATCTTGGATCTCCGCAATCTGGTGTCGGTGAAGTCTCGGGGCCCGATATCCTATATCACGGGGTCGTCTCCTAGCTCGAGATATCTGAGCCTGCTGAAGAGTCACCCCGCTCGGTATGTGGGCTGAGGGGGGGAGGGCTGCAGCACGTCGTGGAATAAAGAAGTCAGTGAGCTGACTCTGTCTCCCTCCTGTATGGAGTGCTACAGTAGGCTGGAGTAGGGAATCTCTGTGACTCTGTATCTCTAGTAAGAATCGCCCGAGCTGTCGCTGGTCTCTAGAGTCCATGATCTCTCGGAGGGTGGGCTGCCCTGCAAACAGAGTCTCGTATCTGCCTCTGATGCCATCATATGCGCTACATCTGCATACAAAGTGCTCCTCATCCTCCATCTCTACTCTGCATACTCTGCATATCCGCTCCTCTCTGGGAATGTCTGCGGCTCTGCCCGTCTCAATCTCGAGTCGGTGTGATGAGACTCTGAGCTAGCCAATCGCTACCCTCAAGCTATGAGGCATGTGAGTATCCATGTAGCGTGGTCGCTGGATGAAACCGTCAGCTAGTATGTCTATGAACTGGTCTCGATAGTGCGATAGTCTCGATCCCATGTGTGGTGTGTGCCATGTCTGACTAATGTAGAGCTGCCAGAGATCCTGTCTGAGCACAATATTCCTCTCACGACGAGAGAGGTGGATGTGAGGTGAGTCTGGGTCATACTGAAAAGGCGGCAATCTGTCCATATCAAGTCCATGACTATCAAACCAGACTCTAACCTGAGTGTACCAAGCTCTCTCATATCCTAACTCTGATATCTGTATAGATGCCTCAAGAGCTCTGTGTGTGAGTCTATCTGTAGGGAGGTCCCTAATCCTCTGAATAAAGCAGATAGTCTGGAATAGTGCCTCTACTGCCATGGGTGGTGCAGCTAGCTCTGCCCTGATGATGTCATGTGGCACCGACTGTTACCCACGAAATAATCGCGAGATCATACGTACCTGTGGCCTCTCGATCGCACTCCACTGGGTGACTGTGAGACCTGGGGCCCAAACCGTCGCAGCATACATCATAGCTGGTCTGACCAGTGTGTCAAATAGCCAGCCCTTCGTGCGGGGCTCCTGGAAGTGTGCTTGGTGACATCTCCGCTCTAACATGGCTAAAGCTGCATATCCGCGTGTGAGTCTATCGGTGGCTGCCTGTCTCATGCTGAAGGGGCCAGGCAAGCTCGTGAATGTGACTCCGAGATAGACATAGGAAGTGACCACCTCAATCTGTCCACCACCAGCTCTGAATCCTGCTCCATTCCTCACCATGGGGGAGGTGTGGAAGATCATGACCTTGGTCTTGCCAAGGTTTACTGTCAAGCCCCTCTGTGTACAAAACTCATCCAGGGCCTCAAGGTGGCGCTGTAATCCCTCGGGTGACTCTGAAGTCAAGACAATGTCATCGGCATATAATAAAATGTGGACATGTGTACCTGCGAGGTCTGCACCCTCTCCTCCAGCTCGGAGAATGTAGTCCTCAATCTCGTCAATGTAGAGACCAAATAGAGTGGGAGAGAGTGGGCAGCCTTGCTTAACATCGATGGTGCTAGCAATGGCCTCAGACATACCTCCTGGACACCGTACCCTCCCAGTCACCTGCTCATAGAGTGCATAGATGGCCCAAATCATCCCTGATGGTACTCCCAAGCTCTGGAGGCGTTGGAAGAGCCTCTCTCGCGGCACTGTATCAAAAGCTTTGCGGAAGTCCACAAAGCAGCAATATAGCCTCTTCTTCCGCACCCTTGCCCCATCAATGAGGCAGCGCAGAATGAAGATGTGATCAATAGTAGAGAAAGCTCGTCGAAAACCTGCTTGGCCTCGTGCTCGTAGCCCCTCAGTCTCTGCATATGAACTGAGCTCTGCCTCAAGTATGGCACCGTATAGTTTGGCCATGGTGTGGCCAATCATGATGGTCCTGTAGTTCCCTGGATCCAGGGTGTCGCCAGATTTGTGGATAGGCACAATGGTGTGCCTAGTCCACTCCTCTGGGAAGCCCTCTCCTATAGCCCGGTTGAAGACATGTGCAATCAACGGGGCTATAGTGGAGGCTGCATATATGAGATGCTCGCTCTGCAATCCTGCGTGGTCTGTCCAACGTCCATGTCGAAGTCGTCGTATGGCCCTCTCAACCATCTTTGCTGTGAAGAGAGAAGAACTAGTAGGGCGAGGCTCAAGTGGCTGGGGAATGGGAGGCTGCCTAGGTACCTCATATAACCTCTGAGCATAATCATGCCATGTGTGTGGGTCTCCAATAGGTGTGGTCGGGCGTGGCTCTCGTAGGCTGCGCCATGCTGCAGCACTGTCCATACTCATAAAGAGATGGTATAGCTCAAGCTCCTGTGCCTCCTCAAAGGCTCGCCTCTTTCGACGTGTGAGAGTCTTCATCTGTCCCTTGGCCTCTCTCTCTGTGATCTCTCCCAATGCTCGCTGAGCTCGTAGTCGGCGGTAAAGATCTCTGCAATCCTCATCATACCAATGATGTTGTGGCATAGTCCCGGGAGGAGGTGTGTGACGAGAATGGATGGTGTGTGGGAAGGAGCTGATGGCTGATGTCTGAAGAACTGATGCTATCTGAGAGGTGAGTAGGGATAGTGGAGTGTCAGGATGAAGTAAGAGAAGACCCTACTCGACTCGAGCCGCATATATGTGAGCTAGCTCGTGTGTGAAGTGGATGGTGGTGTGTGGGATGCGTGCTGCGGGTATGCGTGTAGGGGTGTCTCCCTTCAGGGAGAGTGCGAGGTATGTGTGATCGGCCCCAATGGGTATGGGTGGGATGGTGAATGAGGTAAGTAGGTGGATGGCCTCTCTGGACCCCATGACGTAATCTACTGTGCTTCCCCCGCCATCTGTGACTGAGTGTGGTATGCATGTCAATCCTCCTGAGGTAGGCCACTGAGTCATCCCGTTATAGATAACGAGATTATGTCGAGAGCCTAGTCTGAGTAGGTGAGTGCCATAGTGAGTGTGTGTAGCGTCAGCTGAAGCTCGAGCTGTAGACTCATCCTCTATGGTATGTAGTATCTCCGGGTCTTCTGGGTCAAATATCTCACACTGATCATTGCCTGTCCTGGCATTGAAGTCTCCCATAAGGAAGACTTCCCCTAATGCAGAGTACTCTGTAATCTCTTCTGACAAGCAAGTGTATGGTGAGTCCTCCTCTCGATCTATGATAGCGAAACGCGAGCTAGAAGGAGCAAAGTAGCATAATGCTATGAAGATGATCCGCTCCTGCGAGAGCTCGAGACGAATCCAAAGATATCAGGCCTGTGAATCACGTGCGACTATCTGTATCCTGCTCTGAAGTCCATCTCTAAAGAGTATGGCTACTCCTCTTGATCCTCGGGTGGTGTGCTGACGTGTACACTCTCTGTATGTGGACTCCCACTGAAAACCGTGGACACGAGGTAGGCCCCGGTCCGGGCTCTCATGTGTCTCTGTGAGCATAATGATGTCTTTGCCTTTGCGCACCTCTTCCAATCTCTTTGGGTGTGTCCATAGATCTCCATTGCAGTTCCAAACTGCAAGGTGTATCTCCTCGAGTGTCTCACAGGCCGCGAATCCCTATGGGATGGCCTTGCCATCAATGATGACACGACCATCTCTGTATGAAGCCTTCTTTCCTTCTTTGCGAACTTGATGTACTCTCGGCATGCATGCACGACGGTGTGCTACCTGCATGGGTGTGAGATCATCGTCAAGGTAGATGGGGGGGCCATCAAGTGCTCTCAAAATCACCCTCTTGCGTAGGAAAGTAGATCTTATATCTTCGGAAGGGAAGTGTAGAATGAGAGCTCTCTTCTTCGTGGGGTCTCGTCCCGTTCTCCAAGACTTGATGAATGGGGGGGACTCCTCTTTGTAGCCGAGTATCTTGCATAGTGTCTTCCCATCGGACTCGGGGGTAGAGCCTTCTTTTTCTTCAATGCCCGTGATGCGTACATTGAGACGGCGGGCATGTCTCATCTTTTCTTCCTCAATAGTGGTGTGCACGATGAGGGCTTCTTCCTTTTGTGCTTTCTCTTTGGCTTCTTTTTTGATGTTCTTCTTCACTATGTCGATCCACCCTTCTTTGGTAGCTTCTAATTTGTTTTCCATGCTCTCGGTCAAGGATTTGGTGCTTTCTCTTTGGCTTCTTTTTTGATGTTCTTCTTCACTATGTCGATCCACCCTTCTTTGGTAGCTTCTAATTTGTTTTCCATGCTCTCGGTCAAGGATTTGGTGAGTTCTTCTTTGAGAGCTTCTGTCTTGTTCATATTAATCTCTCCTTCTTCGGGTGTAAGAGAGACCATTGAAGCTTTGAGGAGCTCCAATTCCTCTTTCATGTTTGCCCTCTCCTTAGCCCATTCTTCTTTCTCTTTCTGCCATGCTTCCCTCTCCTTATGATATGTTTCTACTTCCTTCTCGAGCTTTGAGAGGCGGCTGATGATGGCCGTGATAGTGGAGTCCACCATCTTCTTGTTTTCTTTGATAGCTATGGTCAGTTTGTCCTCCATTTTTGTCAAATCGTCCTTCTTAGCCGTAGCGCTCATTGCATTCGAAGATGAAAAAATGCTCAGAGTACTGAGCCTAAAGACTTGCGATGAAGACGGGAGCGCGCCCGATGCGCGATGGAGCAAGGGTGGGAGTGAAGGAGAGAGAGAGAGAGAGAGAGAGAGAGAGAGAGAGAGAGAGAGAGAGAGAGAGAGAGAGAGAGAGAGAGAGAGAGAGAGAGAGAGAGAGAGAGAGAGAGAGAGAGAGAGAGAGTGAAGGAGAGAGAGAGTGAAGGAGAGAGAGAGAGAGAGAGAGAGAGAGAGAGAGAGAGAGAGAGAGAGAGAGAGAGAGAGAGAGAGAGAGAGAGAGAGAGAGAGAGAGAGAGAGAGAGAGAGAGAGAGAGAGAGAGAGAGTGAAGGAGAGAGAGAGTGAAGGAGAGAGAGAGTGAAGGAGAGAGAGAGTGAAGGGAGAGAGAGAGAGAGAGAGAGAGAGAGAGAGAGAGAGAGAGAGAGAGAGAGAGAGAGAGAGAGAGAGAGAGAGAGAGAGAGAGAGAGAGAGAGAGAGAGAGAGAGAGAGAGAGAGAGTGAAGGAGAGAGAGAGAGAGAGAGAGAGAGAGAGAGAGAGAGAGAGAGAGAGAGAGAGAGAGAGAGAGAGAGAGAGAGAGAGAGAGAGAGAGAGAGAGAGAGAGAGAGAGAGAGAGAGAGAGAGAGAGAGAGAGAGAGAGAGAGAGAGAGAGAGAGAGAGAGAGAGAGAGAGAGTGAAGGAGAGAGAGAGAGAGAGAGAGAGAGAGAGTGAAGGAGAGAGAGAGAGAGAGAGAGAGAGAGAGAGAGAGAGAGAGAGAGAGAGAGAGAGAGAGAGAGAGAGAGAGAGAGAGAGAGAGAGAGAGAGAGAGAGAGAGAGAGAGAGAGAGAGAGAGAGAGAGAGAGAGAGAGAGAGAAAAAGAAAGAAAGAAAGTCATATTAACGTCTTATGGGGGCCAAACTTGGCCTATGAAACAAAAACCATGTACAAGTGTAGTAACCCTCTGTAGAAGATAAAATGAACTAAAAACTATATCGCTACACAAAGCTATATAGGGCTGGAAAAGGCTTGGGAGACGTGGCTCTGACTCTGTAGATAGTGGCTCTGTAGATAGTGGCCACCTAATACATGGGGGATCCATAATGTGAGTAAAACGCCCTAGCTACTGGT
This sequence comes from Ceratopteris richardii, assembly GCA_020310875.1. Lineage (NCBI taxonomy): Eukaryota > Viridiplantae > Streptophyta > Polypodiopsida > Polypodiales > Pteridaceae > Ceratopteris > Ceratopteris richardii. Next base: position 100,807,444 of record CM035436.1, read on the forward strand.
GATGGGTGGAGGTGGGTGTAGTATGTGGTACATCGGTGGTGGTCTGAGTGCCTCGTGAAGGAAGACAACCCAGGGAGTGGTGGTATGCCTATGCTCCATCATGTGGTCGTAGGCTGTCCTGATGTGTGAGATATCCTCCTGATATAGTCGTGGTCGACGATATCTGCCCATGCGTCGTCGGCGCCGTGCTCTCTGTGCTTCTGCGTGGTGGAGAGTGAGCCCTATAGATGGACCTCTCTGATGTAGCTAAGCTCGCTGAAAGAACTGGGTAATGGTTTGTTGAGTACTCACCCGTGACTGATGTGTGGGCTGTAGTGACCGCTCTCGCCTCTCGTATGCCGATGTGAGAAAGCATCCCAAGCGTCACTGGTCTCCCATAGTCATACACAGCTGGAGTGACTCCTCTATATGGAACTGTGCTCGTAGGTGTAAGTATGCAGGGCATCTGATAACAAAATGCCTCACTCTCTACCTCTCTCTGGCATACTAGGCACCACCTCTCCTCACGGGAGACTCCCCTGGACCGACCCCTCTCAATCTCGAGCTGATGTGATGAAACCCGGAGCTTCCCAATGACGACTCGTAGGTGGTGGGGAAGGTATGTCTGCATGTATCTCAGAATCTCGATGAAGCCCGCATCCGATATATGTAGAAAATGCTCGCGGTAATAGAGCATTTTCGGTGGCAATGTATCCCTAGGGCTCACCCATGTCCTCTGTATGTATGTATGCCATATCTCCTAACGAATGACCCTATTCCTCTCTTGATGAGAGAGCGAGTAGGTGGGTGCATGTGAGTCGTATTGCAGTGGTGGTAGCTTGCCTATGTCAAGGCCATGGTGGGCGAGCCAGCCTCGTGTCTGTGCATACCATGAGGAGGTGTCGCCTGCTAATGCCATATCACGTGATGCCTGGAAAGCCCGATAAGCAATGCGCTCTGTATCCATGCTCCGAAGTCTGTGTAATAGGCATATTGTCTGGAATAGTGCCTCTACTAGCATCGGTGGTGTAGCGAGCTCTGCTCTAATCATATCATGTGGTACTGACGGCTTGCTGCGGATAAGTCTGGCAATCATGAGGATCTGTGGACTCTCTACTACTGTCCATACCGATGTAGCTAATCCCGGTCCCCATATGGATGCCCCATACATGAGCGCTGGTGTAATCAAAGTGTCAAAGAGCCACCCCTTTGTGCGGGGCTCTTGAAAATATGCCTGGTGGCACTGTCTCTCCATCAAAGCTAGTGCTGCGTACCCACGTGTGATGCAGTCGCGAGTCACGAGCTGCCTGAGCCATAGAGAAGACCCCTGATGCTACTATAAACCCAAGTAAATATATGATCCGACCACCTCGATCGGTCCACCCGTTGCTATGAACAAACAGTGCCTGAGCCATAGAGAAGACCGCTGATGCTACTATAAATGTCACCCCCAAGTAAATATATGATCCGACCACCTCGATCGGTCCACCCGTTGCTATGAACAAACTGTGTCTGCGTACCTGTGCTGATGTATGAAAGATCATGACCCTGGTTTTTCCAAGGTTCACAGATAACCCTCTGTGTCTGCAGAAGTCATCCAGGCCATGTAGATGATGCTGTAGACCTTCTGCAGACTCTGAAACCAATACAATATCATTAGTGTATAAAAGAATATGGACAGTGGACCCGCGTACCTCAATGCCATCTCCCCCCTGCTGTTGTAGTATGAAGTCCACTATCTCATCAATGTAGAGACCAAAGAGGGTGGGTGAAAGAGGGCACCCTTGCTTCACCCCGATAGTGCTAGCAAGTGGATGAGATAAGCCCCCTGGACATCTGACTCTACCAGATACTCTCTCGTATAAGGCGTAGATCCCCCATATCATCTCCTCCGGAGCTCCGATATCAAGTAGGCGTCTGAAGAGTTGATCCCTGGGAACACTGTCAAATGCTTTGCGGAAGTCCACAAAGCAACAATATAATCTCCTCTTCCTCACCCTTTCCTGGTCAATCAGGCATCTCAGAGTGAAGATGTGGTCAATGGTAGAGTAATCTCGTCTGAAACCTGCCTGTCCTGGAGCCGTGATGCCCTTCCTCTCAGAGAGAGTACTCAACTCTGTCTCTAGTCCTGCCCCATATAACTTGGCCAATATAGGGCCAATCATGATTGTCCGGTATGTAGCTGGATCCATAGTATCACCTGACTTATGGATGGGCACTATGGTGTGCTTAGTCCATGAGTCTGGGAACCCTTCAACCAATGCACGGTTGAAGAGATGGGCAATGAGCAGTGCCAGAGTCGTGCCTCCATAGATGAGGTGCTCTGCCTGTAAACCGAAATGATCATGGGCCCAGCCATGTTGTAGTCGGGCAATAGCACGTCCCACCATAGTGGGTGTGAAGAAGTCAGAGGTAGTAGGAGGTGAGCTCCTTCGGTCTGGGAATGGGGGGCTGGTCTGGGATCTCGTATAGGCTTCGTGCATAGCTATGCCAAGTGCTCGGGTCTCGGATAGGTGTCTGCTGTCTCCTCTCTCTCAAATGTCGCCATGCCACTACACTGTCTCGGCTCATGAGCAAATGGTAAGTATCCAAATACTGTCTCTCCTCCCAATCTCGCCGTTTGCGGCGAGTAAGGCTCTGCATGCGACGCTATGCCTGTGTGTGTGTAATATCTCCTCTATGCTCTAAAATCCGTAGGTGCTTCCGTAGCTCACGACAATCTGCATCATACCAATGGTTCTGGGGCAAGGATCCTGTGCGTGGAGGGTGCATATGTGTGCGGTGTGGGAAGCTGCGGAGAGCTGAGTCCTATAGGATGGTGGTGATCTGTGATGTAAGTGTGTTCAAAGGTGAGAGTGGATCGAGGGAGCGTAGGCGGGTGTGTAAATGGTGTGCATAAACATGTGAGAGCTCGTGTGTGAAGTGTATTGTGGTGTGTGTCTCAGTGGGTGAGGGAGGATCTAATGGAATGGGAGATGAGAGTGTGAATGTGATAAGTGTGTGGTCAGTACCAAGCGGGCGTCGTCCAATACTAAGTGAAGGGATGAGTGAAGCTCCAGAGGTGGTACCCAAAATGTAGTCGATTGTGCTCTCACCTCCTCAGTGAGGGAAGCAAGTAAATCCGCCTAAACCTGGCCAACGATGCATCCCGTTATATATAACGAGATGATGTCGGCTGCCTAGCTCGAGTAGATGTCTCCCATAGCCGGTGGTGTCTTGACCCATATCTGCCGATACTCTGCTGGTGCTAATCTCATCCGGGTCTCTGGCCCTCATGAGATATGGGTGATCCATGTTGTATGCCTTGCACTGATGCGACTGAGTGTGGCCATTGAAGTCCCTTGTAAGGAAGACTTCACCTAGTGTGCGATAATGTAGTATCTCATCTCAAAGCGCTATGTATGGTGAGTCTCTATCTCGACTTGGTCCCCCCAGATCTTGTCCTGCGTATCGAGATCCTCCTGGTGAGAGAGAGAGAGAGAGAGAGAGAGAGAGAGAGAGAGAGAGAGAGAGAGAGAGAGAGAGAGAGAGAGAGAGAGAGAGAGAGAGAGAGAGAAAGAAAGAAAGAAAGAAAGGTATATTAACGTCTTCCAAAGGCCAAACTTGGCCTATGAGACAAAATCATATACAACTGTGGTAATCTCTGTGTAGCAATGGAAAGGAAAAAAATACTCGCTACACAAAACTGTGTAGGCGGAAAATAGCAAAGGATGGTGGTACCTGTAATGAGGGTAGTGGGAATAAAATAATGGTGCCTGGGGGAGAGTGGCTCTGGCTGAGAAGATAATGACCACCTCATACAAAGGGGAGCCATGAGGGAGTGAATATGTATACCCTAAGTGCTGATGATGGGTGGAGGTGGGTGGAGTATATGGTACATCGGCGGCGGTAGGAGTGCCTCCTGGAGGAAGCCTGTCCAAGTGGTGGTAGTGCGCCTATGCTCCATCATATAGTCGTGGGCTATCCTGATGCGTGAGATATCCTCCTGGTGTAGTCGTGGTCGTCGGTACCCAACTAGATGTGGTCGGCGTCGCACTCTCTGTGCCGCTGCCTGTTGGAGTGTGAGCCCTATGCCTCTGGGAGGCGGGTCCGTCCGATGTGGACCAACGCGCTCAAAATACTGAGTAATAGTCTGCTGGGTACTCACCCGTGTCTGGCGTGTAGGCTCTAGCATCTGATCTCGTCTCTCATATGCAGCCATGAGGAAACGCCCCATCCTCCGCTGGTCTGCACTGGTCATGCACAACTGGAGTGACTCCTCTATCTGGAACTGTGCTCGTAGGTCCGAGTATGGCGGGCATCTGAAAACGAGGTGCTCCTCACTCTCTATCTCTGTATGGCATATTGGGCACCACCTCTCCTCTCGAGGGACTCCTCTAGCCCGACCCCTCTCGATCTCGAGCTGATGTGATGAAACTCGAAGCTGCCCAATGATGACTCGAAGGTGGTGTGGTAGGTATGTCTGCATGTAGCGTGGAGTCTCAATGAAGCCCTGGTCTTAAATCCGTAGAAAATGCTCACAGTAGTGAAGCATTTTCGGTGTCAATGTCCTCCCCGGGTTCATCCATGTCCTCTGTATGTATGTATGCCATATCTCCTGACGGATGATCCTATTTCTCTCTTGGTGAGAGAGTGAATAGGAGGGAGCCTGGGAGTCATACTGTACTGGTGGTAGTCTGTCTATGTCAAAACCATGGAGGGCAAGCCAATCCCGTGTCTGTGCATACCATGATGAGGTGTCTCCGGCTAGTGCCATGTCGCGTGATGCCTGGAAAGCTCTGTAAGTGATGCGCTCTGTGTCCATGCTCTGGATCCTGTGTAATAGGCATACTGTTTGGAAGAGTGCCTCTACTAGCATCGGTCTCTCTAGTGCTGTCCATGATGATGTAGCTAATCCTGGTCCCCATATAGCTGCACCATACATGAGTGCTGGGGTAACTAAAGTGTCAAAGAGCCACCCCTTTGTGTGGGGCTCCTGAAAATATGCCTGGTGACACTGTCTCTCCATCAAAGCTAGCGCTGCGTATCCACGTGTGATGCGATCACGGGCTGCCTGAGACATGGAGAAAACCCCAGAGGCTGCTGTGAAAGTCACTCCCAAGTAGACATATGAACCAACTACCTCAATGGGTCCGCCTTCCGCTGTGAAAGAACTGTGTCTCCTCACCTGTGCTGATGTATGGGAGAGAGAGAGAGAGAGAGAGAGAGAGAGAGAGAGAGAGAGAGAGAGAGAGAGAGAGAGAGAGAGAGAGAGAGAGAGAGAGAGAGAGAGAGAGAGAGAGAGAGAGAGAGAGAGAGAGAGAGAGAGAGAGAGAGAAAGAAAGAAAGAAAGACTTTTTAACGTCTATTAGAGGCCAAAATCGGCCTATGAGACAAAACATATACATCAGTATGATCCAATCCACTGTGACCCAAAACGAAAATAAAGTGTGAGTACTGCAAACGGGTATAAAAGGAGGGATAGTAGCTGGTATCAAGGGTGTGGGGTGCTATGGGTATGCACTCTATATGCTCAATGGGTGAGATACAAATATGATATGCATAGGGAGGGGAGGCTCGATGGTATCACAACCCCCTAAATGCCTGGAGTGGGTGTAGGATATAATGCATCGGTGGGTAAGGCATCATGGCGATCCTCAAAATGCTCTGGGCGTCCAAATCGATAGGGGTGCGCTGCTGACGTCTCTGTATCTCCATGTCATGGCGTGCGTGAATCGCCTGAATCTCTCTCTGATGTGGACGAGCTCTTCGGACAAGGGGTCTCGGTCGTCGACGCTGTCGTCTAAGCTCCTCTGCTCTGTGTAATGTGACACCCCGCATCGAGCTGGGCCCTCGAGTGTATGTGGGTCTGAAAAAATCTGTAATATAAGTCTGAGGGGGGGGGTCAAGTGTATCTCCATCTGCTGCTGGAGGAGTGATGCACGACGGTGCCGGAGCTCTACTAGGAAACGACCTAGAGGGCGTTGGTCCTCTGTCCCCAATAAAGCCCTGATCTCTCTAGGCCCCCTGAAGAGCTGTGGGTAGCGGTCTCTGATGTCCTCATATGCCTGGCATCTACATGTGTAGTGCTCCTCGTCCTCCACCTCCTCTCTACATATCCTGCATAATCGCTCATCCCTGGGGGTATGTGTGGCTCGCCCAATCTCAATCTCGAGCTGGTGTGATGATACTCTGAGCTGCCCAATGGCCACTCTCTCAGCTGGTGCCATATATGTATCCATGTATCGTGGTCTCTGAATGAAACCATCCGCAGTCACATTCAGGAAGCGCTCTCTGTAGTGTTGCCTCTTTGTGGGAAGAGGCTCCCGTGGTGCTATCCATGTCTCCCTGACGTGTATCTGTAGTAGGTCCTGAGGGATGATCCTATTCCTCTCCGAACGAGAGAGGGTAATGTGGGGGGAAGAGAGGTCATACTGAAAAGTGGGGAGATCCGTAATGCTCATGCCATGGTCTGCTAACCATCGGTAAGTCTGTGCATACCATACTCTCTCATGCCCTGTCTCTGCCAAATGTCTAGAGCTCTCAAATGCAAGCCTGGTGAGTCGGCTAGTGGGGAGCTCTCTGACTCTCAGAATAAAGGTCACCAACTGGAAGAGGGCCTCCACTAGCATCGGTGGTGTGCCAAGCTCAGCTCGTATAATGTCATGTGGAACGGAGGGCTTGCTGCGCAGCAAGCGTGATATCATGGTGATCTTGGGCCTCTCAATCTGCGTCCACATCGCCTCTGTGATCCCTGGTGCCCATACTGCTGCTGCGTACATGAATGCGGGTGTCACTAGAGTGTCAAAGAGCCACCCCTTAGTCCGGGGCTCCTGAAAATGTGTCTGAAAGCAGCGTCTCTCCAATCCTGCAAGTGCCGCATAACCTCGCGTCAATCTATCTCTCGCAGCCTGTGCCATGGAGAATACCCCTGTGCTGCCCGAGAAGGTGATACCTAGGTAGACGTAGGAGTCCACTACCTCAATCTGTCCTCCAGTTGCTGTGAAAGAGGCGCGATGGCGTACTGTCTTGGAGGTATGGAAGATCATGACCTTGGTCTTGCCAAGGTTCACTGTGAGTCCTCTCTCCATGCAAAAGGTATCGAGCGCCTATAAATGTGACTGCAACCCCTCCTGTGACTCTGAGAGCATGACAATGTCATCAGCATATAATAGGATATGTACTGGTGTACCTCCGAGGTCTCCTCCTCGCCCTCCTGCTCGCTCTATATAATCCGTGATCTCGTCGATGTAGAGACCGAAGAGAGTGGGTGAGAGAGGGCAACCTTGTTTCACACCAATGGTGCTAACAAGGCTGTCTGATAGACCGCCGGGGCAACGTACCCTGCCTGTGACTCGTGCATACAAAGCGTGGATGGCCCATAGCATGTCTCATGGAAGCTGTAACTCTTGGAGCCTCCGTAGTAGTCTCTCTCGAGGGACCATGTCGAAGGCTTTGCGGAAATCCACAAAGCAACAGTATAGTCTCTGCTTCCTCGCCTTCGCGCTCTCAATCAAGCAACGAAGCACGAAGATGTGGTCGATGGTGGAGAAAGTGCGGCGGAAGCCTGCCTGGCCAGGTGCTTTGATCCCCGCTGCCTCAGTGTGTGTACTGAGCTCTGCCTCTAGTACTGCCCCATAGATCTTGGCCAGGATATGGCCTATCATAATAGTCCTGTAGTTCCCTGGGTCCATCATATCGCCGCACTTATGGATAGGCGTAATGGTATGCATAGTCCATGAGTCGGGTAATCCCTCAACCAAAGCACGGTTGAAGAGATGGGCGATCAAGTGGGAAACTACATCTGCTGCGTATATAAAGTGCTCTCCTTGTAGCCCCGTGTGGTCTGCTGAACGGCCATGCTGTAGCCTATGGATGGCCTGTCGTACCATGCCTGCTGTGAAGAGGGTGGATATCACCGGACGCGGTGTGGAAGGAATCGGTAATGGTGGCTGTCCTGGGATGTCATATAACCTCTGGGCGTAGGTGTGCCAAGTCGAAGGATCTGCTATGGGTGTAGGTGGACGTGGCTCACGTAGTGCCCTCCACGCGGTGGCACAATCCCTACTCATGAGAAGGTCGATCAACTCTGCCTCCTGTCGCTCCTCGAAAGCTCGCCGCTTTTGGCGTGTGAGGGCTCGCATCTGTCGTCGTGCCTCCCTCTCTGTGATGGATCCCAAGATACTCTGTGCTATGAGATGTCGGTATAGTCGCCTACACTCCTCATCGTACCATCTATTCTGGGGTGTATGCCCCAGTCGTGTCGGATGTGCAGTGCTGTGGGTGGTGTATGGGAAGCCGAGAGTAGGGGATGTATGGAGGATCGAGGAGAAGTGGGCGGTGAGGGTGTCCAAGGAGGCAGAGGGATCAAGGGAGTAGATGCGCTCTCGAACATGGGAGCTATAGATATGTGCTAGCTCATGTCTAAAGTGAATGGTGGTACGGGCTCGTGGCTGTATGGTGACGGGGTGGGGTATGCATGGTGAGCCGTGAATGGATAGGGCAAGATATGCGTGATCAGCTCCAATCGGTAAGGGTGGGATAGTGAATGAGGTGATCAGATGTGTCGCCTCCGGAGGTCCGATAACATAGCCTACCACACTGCCCCCCTGTGGTGTCGTGGGTGGAATGCAGGTGAGACCGCGCGAGGTGGGCCAGCTCTCCATCCCATTATATATAAGGAGACGGTGTGCTGCTCCCATCTGGAGTAAGTGTCGACCATATAAGGTGGGCGTGGCGGTGTCGGCTGAGGCTCTGAGTGTAGGCATGTCCTCTATGGTACGAAGCATCTCAGGGTCGTCAAAGTCGTAGATATCACACTGGTGGCTCTGAGTGCGGGCATTGAAGTCTCCTACAAGGAAGACTTCACCCATCCCGGTATACTCCATAATCGTGTCACTGAGGCAGTCATATGGCGATGTGGTGTCTGGTCCCTCCCCTCCTGATAGCTGCTCAGGAGAATGTGTGAAGCGTGAACCAATGGGTGCAATATAGCATACGGCGAAGTACGCTGCTCTCTCCTCTGATAGCTGCAAGCGTATCCACATGAAACGTGCCTCTGGGTCTCTGGCTACCACTTGTACCCTGTGCTGTAACGAATGTCTATAGAGCACGGCTACTCCTCCTGATCCCCGTGTGGTGTGCTGTCTCATCTGGCGGCGGTGAGCTGACTCCCACATATAGCCCTCAATCCTCGGTAGGCTCCTCCCCGGGCTCTCGTGTGTCTCTGTCAAGAAGATAATGTCTCTGCCCTCCATCACCTCCTCGAGGCTCCCTGGATGTGTCCATAAAGATCCATTGCAGTTCCAGACTGCAATGTGCACCTCCTGGTGTGCTGTCTCATAGGCCGCGAATCCCTAGTCAATGGGCCGTCCATCAATGACGATCCGACCGTCTCTGTAGAGGGCACGATGTCCCTCTCGTCTGGCCTGGAGGACACGTGGCATGCATGCCCGTCTGTGCTCTACCTGCATCCGTGTGAGGTCGTCATCCAAATAGATGGGGGTGCCCGGTGTAGTGCGTAGTACCGCCCGTCGTCTGAGAAAGTCTCTCCTCCTGGCCTCATCTGAGAACTGAAGGATAAGTGCTCTGCTCCGTGTGGTGTCCCAGAGAGAGAGAGAGAGAGAGAGAGAGAGAGAGAGAGAGAGAGAGAGAGAGAGAGAGAGAGAGAGAGAGAGAGAGAGAGAGAGAGAGAGAGAGAGAGAGAGAGAGAGAGAGAGAGAGAGAGAGAGAGAGAGAGAAAGAAAGTCATATTAACGTCTTCTGAAGGTCAAACTTGGCCTATGAGACAAAAACCATGTACAAGTGTAGTAACCCTGTGTAGAGGATGCAATGAAATAAAAGCTATATCGCGACACAAAGATATATAAGGCTAGAAAAGGATGGAAGACGTGGCTCTGACTCCGCAGATAGTGGCCACCTAATACATGGGGGACATGTGAGTAAAAGTGTGAGTAAAACACCCTAGCTACTGGTGAATGGGTGGAGGTGGGTGTAGTATGTGGTACATCGGGGGTGGTCTGAGTGCCTCGTGAAGGAAGACAACCCATGGGGTGGTGGTGCCCCTATGCTCCATCATGTGGTCGTAGGCTGTCCTGATGCGTGAGATATCCTCCGGATATAGTCGTGGTCGATGATATCTGCCCATGGGTGGTCGGCGTGGTGCTCTCTGTGCTGTTGCCTGGTGGAGCGTGAGCCCTATAGATGGACCTCTCCGATGTAGCTAAGCTCGCTGAAAAACTGGGTAATGGTCTGCTGTGTACTCACCCGTGGCTGATGTGTGGGCTGGAGTGACCGCTCTCGCCTCTCGTATGGTGCTGCGAGGAAGCATCCCAAGCGTCGCTGGTCTCCCATAGTCATGAATAGCGGGAGTGACTCCTGTATGTGGAACTGTGCTCGTAGGTCTAAGTATGCTGGACATCTGATAGCAAAATGCTCCTCACTTTCTACCTCTGTCTCGCATACTCGGCATCAGCTCTCCTCACAGGGGACTCCCCTGGATCGACCCCTTTCAATCTCGAGCTGATGTGATGAAACCTGGAGCTGCCCAATGACGACTCGAAGGTGGTGGGGTAGATATGTCTGCATGTATCTCGGGATCTTGATGAAGCCCTCGGTGGAGAAAATGCTCACAGTAATAGAGCATTTTCGGTGGCAATGTATCCCTAGAGCTCACCCATGTCCTTTGTATGTATGTATGCCATATCTCCTGGCGAATGATCCTATTCCTCTCCTGATGAGAGAGTGAGTAGGTGGGTGCATGTGAGTCGTACTGTAGTGGTGGTAGCCTGTGTATGTCAAAGCCGTGATCGACCAGCCAGTCTCGTGAGCCAGTCTCGTGTCTGTGCATACCATGAGGAGGTGTCGCCTGCTAATGCCATGTCCCGTGATGCCTGGAAAGCCCGATAAGCAATGCGCTCTCTATCCATGCTGTGGAGTCTGTGTAATAAGCATACTGTCTGGAATAGTGCCTCAACTAGCATCGGTGGTGCATCGAGCTCTGCTCTAATGATATCATGTGGTACTAAAGGCTTGCTGCGCATAAGTGTGGAAATCAGGAGGATCTGTGGCCTCTCTAATGCTGTCCATACTGATGTGGCTAATCCTGGCCTCCATATGGCTGCCCCATACATGAGTGCTCGTGTAACCAAAGTGTCGAAGAGCCACCCCTTTGTGCGGGGCTCCTGAAAATATGCCTGGTGGCACTGTCTCTCCATCAAGGCAGGTGCTGCATACCCACGTGTGATGCGGTCACGTGCTGCCTGAGACATAGAGAAGACCCCTGATGCTCTTGTAAATGTCACTCCGAAGTAAACATATGATCTGACCACCTCAATCGGTCCACCCGCTGCTGTGAACAAACTATGTCTGCGTACCTGTGCTGATGTATGAAAGATCATGACCTTGGTTTTACCAAGGTTCACAGATAACCCTCTGTGTGTGCAAAAGTCATCTAGGCCATGTAGATGATGCCGTAGGCCTTCTCTAAACTCTGAAACTAGTACAATATCATCAGCATATAAAAGAATATGGACAGTGGACCCGCGTACCTCAATGCCATCACCCCCCTCCCCTGCTGCTGTATGTAGTCCACTATCTCATCATTGTAGAGACCAAAGAGGGTGGGTGAGAGAGGGCATCCTTGCTTCACCCCGATGGTGCTAGCAAGTGGATGAGATAAGCCCCCCGGAGATCTGACTCTGCCAGATACTCTCTTGTATAAGGCATAGATCCCCCATATCATCTCCTCTAGAGCTTCGATATCAAGTAGTCGTCTGAAGAGTCGTCCCCTCGGAACGGTGTCAAATGCTTTGCGGAAGTCCACAAAGCAGCAATATAATCTCCTCTTCCTCACCCTTGCCTGGCCGATCAGGCATCTCAAAGTGAAGATGTGGTCAATGGTAGAGTAATCTCGTCGGAAGCCTTCCTATCCTCGAGCCCTGATACCCTTCCTCTCAGCGAGAGTACTCAACTCTGTCTCGAGTACTGCCCCATATAACTTAGCCAATATAGGGCCAATCATGATCGTCCGATATGTAGCTCGATTCATAATATCCCGTGAGTTATGAATGCGCACTATGGTGTGCTCAGTCCATGAGTCAGGGAACCCTTCAACCAATGCACGGTTGAAGAGGTGGGCAATGAGCGGTGTAAGGGTCGTGCCTCCATAGATGAGATGCTCAGCCTGTAAACTGAAAAGGTCATGGGCCCTGCCATGCTGTAGACGGGCAATAGCACGTCCCACCATAGTGGGTGTGAAGAAGTCAGATGTAGTAGGACGTGAGCTTTGTGGTCTGGGAATGGGGGGTTGGTCGGGGATCACGTATAGACTCTGTGCATAGCTATGCCAAGTGCTTGGGTCTTGGATGGGTGTCTGCTTTCTCCTCTCTCTCAAATGTCGCGATGCCACTGCATTGTCTCGACTCATGAGTAAATGATAAATATCCCAGTACTGTCTCTCCTCCCACTCTTGCCGTTTGCGGCGAGTAAGGCTCTGCATGCGACGCTCGACGCTGTGCCTGTGTGTGTGTAATATACCCTCTATGCTCTAAAATGCGTAGGTGCTTCCGTAGCTCCCGGCAATCTGCATCATACCACCGGTTCTGAGGCATGGAACTGTGCGTGCAGGGTGTGTATGTGTGCGCTGTGGGAAACTGTAGAGAGCTGAGTCGTGTAGGATGGTGGTGAACTGTGATGTAAGTGTGTCCAAGGGTGAGAGTGGATCGAGGGAGAGTAGGCGGGTGTGTAAATGGTGTGCATAAACGTGTGAGAGCTCGTGTGTGAAGTGTATCGTGATGTGTGTCTCAGTGGGTGAGGGAGGGTCTAATGGAATAGGAGATGAGAGTGTGAATGTGATAGATGTATGGTCAACACCAAGTGGGCGTCGTCCAATAGTAAGTGAGGTGATGAGTGAAGCTCCAGAGGTGGTACCCAAAATGTAGTCGATTGTGCTCTCACCTCCCCCGTGAGGGAAGCAAGTAAGTCCTCCCGAACCTGGCCAACGATGCATCCCGTTATATATAACGAGCTGATGTCGGTTGCCTAGCTCAAGCAGATGTCTTCCATACCTTGTGTCCTGACCCATATCTGCTGATACTCTAGTGGTACTCATCTCCTTTGGGTCTCTGGTCCTCATGAGATGTGGGTGATCCATATCGTATGCATCGCACTGATGTGACTGAGTGCGTCCATTGAAGTCTCCCATAAAGAAGACTTCACCTAGTGTGCTGTAATGTAGTATCTCATTTGAAAGTGCTGTGTATGGTGAGTCTCTATCTCGGATCGGTCCCCCAAGATCCTGTCCTGCGTATCGAGATCCCCCTAGAAGGAAGTAGCATATAGCAATGTAAATCCAGGTCCCCTGTGCTATCTCCATGCGAACACACATATATCGTGCCTCCTCATCTCTTCCTATAATATGGATCCGGCTCTGTATCTCCTGTCTAAATACGATGGCCACCCCTCCCGACCCTCGCGCTGTACTCTGTCTCGTCGTGGTCCGGAATGCAGATTCCCAATGAAAACCTGCAATGCGTGGGAGAGATCTCTGTGGGCTCTCGTGTGTCTCTGTGATGCATGCAAAGTCATGTGATGCGAGGATCTCGGAGAGAGAGAGAGAGAAAGAAAGAAAGAAAGAAAGACTTTTTAACGTCTATTAGAGGCCAAAATCGGCCTATGAAACAAAACATATACATCAGTATGATCCAATCCAGTGTGATCCCAAAAGGAAAATAAAGCGTGAGTACAAAAGACGGGTATAAAAGGAGTGGACAATAGCTGGCCTCAAGGGTGTGGGGTGCTATGGGTATGCACTCTATATGCTCAATGGGTGTGATACAAATATGATATGCATAGGGATGGGAGGCTCGATGGTATCACAACCCTCTAAATGCCTGGAGTGGGTGTAGAATATAATGCATTGGTGGGTAAGGCATCATGGCGATCCTCAAAATGCTCTGAATGTCCAGATCGACAGGGGTGCACTGCTGACATCTCCGTATCTCCATGTCATGGCATGCGTGAATCGCCTGAATCTCTCTCTGGTGTGGACGGACTCTCCGGAGTGGGGGTCTCGGTCGTCGACGCTGTCGTCTAAGCTCCTCTGCTCTGTGTAATGTGACACCCCGCATCCAGCTGGGTCCTCGAGTGGATGTGGGTTTGAAAAAATCTGTAATATGAGTATGAGGGAGGGGGGCCAAGTGTATCTCCGTCTGCTGCTGGAGGAGTGATGTACGACGGTGCTGGAGCTCTACTAGGAAACGACCTAGAGGGGGGTGGTCCTCTGTCTCCAATAAAGCCCTGATCTCTCTGCCCCCCCCTGAAGAGCTGTGGGTAGCGGTCTCTGATGTCCTCATATGCGTGGCATCTACATGTGTAGTGCTCCTCGTCCTCCACCTCCTCTCTACATATCCTGCATAATCTCTGGTCCCTCGGGGTATGTGTCGCTCGCCAAACCTCAATCTCGAGCTGGTGTGATGATACTCTGAACTGCCCAATGGCCACTCTCTCAGCTGGTGCCATGTATGTATCCATGTATCGTGGTCTCTGAATGAAACCATCCGCTGTCACAGTCAGGAAGTGCTCTCTGTAGTGTTGCCTCTTTGTGGGAAGAGGCTCCCGTGGTGCTATCCATGTCTCCTTGACGTGTATCTGTAGTAGATCCTGACGGATGATCCTATTCCTCTCCGAACGAGAGAGGGTAATGTGGGGGGAAGAGCGGTCATACTGAAAGGGGGGAAGATCGGTAATGCTCATGCCATGGTCTGCTAACCATCGGTAAGTCTGTGCATACCATACTCTCTCATGCCCTGTCTCTGCTAAATGTCTGGAGCTCTCAAATGCAAGCCTGGTGAGTCGGCTGGTGGGGAGCTCTCTGACCCTCAGAATAAAGGTCACCAACTGGAAGAGGGCCTCCACTAGCATTGGTGGTGTGCCAAGCTCAGCTCGTATAATGTCATGTGGAATGGAGGGCTTGCTGCGTAGCAAGCGTGAGATCATGATGACCCGGGGCCTCTCAATCTGCGCCCACATCGCCTCCGTGATCCCAGGTGCCCAAACTTCTGCTGCATACATCAATGCGGGTGTCACCAGAGTGTCAAAGAGCCACCCCTTAGTCCGGGGCTCCTGAAAATGTGTCTGAAAGCAATGTCTCTCCAATCTTGCAAGTGCCGCATAGCCTCGCGTCAATCTATCTCTTGCTGCCTGTGCCATGGAGAATACTCCTGTGCTACCTGAGAAGGTGACACCTAGGTAGACGTAGGAGTCCACTACCTCTATCTGTCCTCCAGCTGCAGGATTGGAGAGAGAGAGAGAGAAAGAAAGAAAGAAAGACTTTTTAACGTCTATTAGAGGCCAAAATCGGCCTATGAGACAAAACATATACATCAGTATGATCCAATCCACTGTGATCCAAAACGAAAATAAAGTGTGAGTACTGCAAACGGGTATAAAAGGAGGGATAGTAGCTGGCATCAAGGGTGTGGGGTGCTATGGGTATGCACTCTATATGCTCAATGGGTGAGATACAAATATGATATGCATAGGGAGGGGAGGCTCAATGGTATCACAACCCCCTAAATGCCTGGAGTGGGTGTAGGATATAATGCATCGGTGGGTAAGGCATCATGGCGATCCTCAAAATGCTCTGGGAGTCCAAATCGATAGGGGTGCGCTGCTGACGTCTCTGTATCTCCATGTCATGGCGTGCGTGAATCGCCTGAATCTCTCTCTCATGTGGACGAGCTCTCCGGACAAGGGGTCTCTATCGTCGACGCTGTCGTCTAAGCTCCTCTGCTCTGTGTAATCTGACACCCCGCATCGAGCTGGGCCCTCGAGTGTATGTGGGTCTGAAGAAATCTGTAATATAAGTCTGAGGGGGGGGGGGGGGGGCCAGGTGTATCTCTATCTGCTGCTCGAGGAGTGATGCACGGCGGTGCCGGAGCTCTACTAGGAAACGACCTAGAGGGCGCTGGTCCTCTGTCCCCAATAAAGCCAAGCCCTGATCTCTCTGGGCCCTGTGAAGAGCTGTGGGTGGCGGTCTCTGATGTCCTCATATGCGTGGCATCTACATGTGTAGTGCTCCTCGTCCTCCACCTCCTCTCTACATATCCTGCATAGTCGCTCATCCCTGGGGGTATGTGTGGCTCGCCCAATCTCAATCTCGAGCTGGTGTGATGATACTCTGAGCTGCCCAATGGCCACTCTCTCAGCTGGTGCCATATATGTATCCATGTATCGTGGTCTCTGAATGAAACCATCCGCTGTCACAGTCAGGAAGTGCTCTCTGTAGTGTTGCCTCTTTGTGGGAAGAGGCTCCCGTGGTGCTATCCATGTCTCCCTGACGTGTATCTGTAGTAGGTCCTGACGGATGATCCTATTCCTCTCCGAACGAGAGAGGGTAATGTGGGGGGAAGAGAGGTCATACTGAAAAGGGGGGAGATCCGTAATGCCCATGCCATGGTCTGCTAACCAAGAGTAAGTCTGTGCATACCATACTCTCTCATGCCCTGTCTCTGCCAAATGTCTAGAGCTCTCAAATGCAAGCCTGGTGAGTCGGCTAGTGGGGAGCTCTCTGACTCTCAAAATAAAGGTCACCAACTGGAAGAGGGCCTCCTCTAGCATCGGTGGTGTGCCAAGCTCAGCTCGTATAATGGCATGTGGAACGGAGGGCTTGCTGCGCAGCAATCGTGATATCATGGTGATATGGGGCCTCTCAATCTGCGTCCACATCGCCTCTGTGATCCCTGGTGCCCATACTGCTGCTGCGTACATCAATGCGGGTGTCACTAGAGTGTCAAAGAGCCACCCCTTAGTCCGGGGCTCCTGAAAATGTGTCTGAAAGCAGCGTCTCTCCAATCCTGCAAGTGCCGCATAACCTCGCGTCAATCTATCTCTCGCAGCCTGTGCCACGGAGAATACCCCTGTGCTGCCCGAGAAGGTGATACCTAGGTAGACGTAGGAGTCCACTACCTCTATCTGTCCTCCAGCTGCTGTGAAAGAGGCGCGATGGAGTACTGTCTTGGAGGTATGGAAGATCATGACCTTGGTCTTGCCAAGGTTCACTGTGAGTCCTCTCTCCATGCAAAAGGTATCTAGCGCTTGTAAATGTGACTGCAACCCCTCCTGTGACTCTGAGAGAAGGACAATGTCCTCAGCATATAATAGGATATGTACTGGCGTACCTCCGAGGTCTCCTCCTCACCCTCCTGCTCGCTCTATATAATCCGTGATCTTGTCGATGTAGAGACCGAAGAGAGTGGGTGAGAGAGGGCAACCTTGTTTCACACCAATGGTGCTAACAAGGCTGTCTGATAGACCGCCGGGGCAGCGTACCCTGCCTGTGACTCGTGCATACAAAGCGTGGATGGCCCATAGCATGTCTCATGGAAGCTGTAACTCCTGGACCCTTCGTAGTAGTCTCTCTCGAGGGACCATGTCGAAGGCTTTGCGGAAATACACAAAGCAACAGTATAGTCTCTGCTTCCTCGCCTTCGCGCTCTCAATCAAGCAACGAAGCACTAAGATGTGGTCGATGGTGGAGAAAGTGCGGCGGAAGCCTGCCTCGACGGGTGCTCTGATCCCCGTTGCTTCAGCGTGTGTACTGAGCTCTGCCTCTAGTACTTCCCCATAGATCTTGGCCAAGATATGGCCTATCATAATAGTCTAGTTCCCTGGGTCCATCATATCGCCGGACTTATGGATAGAGAGAGAGAGAGAGAGAGAGAGAGAGAGAGAGAGAGAGAGAGAGAGAGAGAGAGAGAGAGAGAGAGAGAGAGAGAGAGAGAGAGAGAGAGAGAGAGAGAGAGAGAGAGAGAGAGAGAGAGAGAGAGAGAGAGAGAGAGAGAGAGAGAAAGTCATATTAACGTCTTTTGGAGTCCAAACTTGGCCTATGAGACAAATCTATGTACAAGTGTAGTTACCATGTGTAGAAAATGAAATGAAATAACAAGTATATCGCTACACAAAGCCATTTAGTGCTTGTAAAAGGCTGGGGAGATGTGGCTTTGACTGTGTAGATAGTGGCCACCTAATACAGGGGGATCCATAATATGAGTGAGTAAAACACCCTAGCTATTGGTGATGGGGGGAGGTGGGTGTAGTATGTGGTACATCGGTGGTGGTCTGAGTGCCTCCTGAAGGAAGACAACCCAGGGGGTGGTGGTATGCCTATGCTCCATCATGTGGTCGTAGGCTGTCCTGATGCATGAGATATCCTCCTGATATAGTTGCGGTCGATGATATCCTACCATGCATGGTCCGCGTCGTGCTCTCTGTGCTGCTTCTTGGTGTAGCGTGAGCCCTATAGAAGGACCTCTCTGATGTAGCTCAGCTCGTTGAAAGAACTGGATAATGGTTTGCTCGTACTCACAAGTGGCTGATGTGTAGGTTGTAGTGACTGCTCTCACCTCTCGTATGCTGCTGTGAGGAAGTGTCCCAAGCGTCGCTGGTCTCCCATAGTCATGCACAACTGGAGTGACTCCTCTAGTTGGAACTATGCTCGTAGGTCTAAGTATGCTCGGCATCTCATAACAAAATGCTCCTCACTCTCTACCTGTGTCTAGCATAGTGGGCACCACCTCTCCTCACGGGGGACTCCTCTGGAGAGACCCCTCTCAATCTCGAGCTGATGTGATGAAACCCGGAGCTTCTCAATGAGGACTCGGAGGTGGTGGGGAAGGTATGTTTGCATGTATCTCAGAATCGCGATGAAGCCTGCATCCGATATATGTAGAAAATGCTCACGGTAATAGAGCATTTTCGGTGGCAATGTATCCCTAGGGCTCACCCATGTCCTCTGTATGTATGTATGCCATATCTCCTGATGAATGAACCTATTCCTCTCTTGATGAGAGCGAGTAGGTGGGTGAATGTGAGTCGTACTGTAGTGGTGGTAGCCTGTCTATGTCAAAGCCATAGAGAGAGAGAGAGAGAGAGAGAGAGAGAGAGAGAGAGAGAGAGAGAGAGAGAGAGAGAGAGAGAGAGAGAGAGAGAGAGAGAGAGAAAGAGAGAGAAAGAAAGAAAGAAAGTCATATTAACGTCTTCTGGAGGCCAAACTTGGTCTATGAGACAAAAACCATATACAAGTGTAGTAACCCTGTGTAGAAGATGAAAGAAAGAAAGAAAGACATATTAACGTCTTTTGGAGGCCAAACTTGGCCTATGAGAGAGAGAGAGAGAGAGAGAGAGAGAGAGAGAGAGAGAGAGAGAGAGAGAGAGAGAGAGAGAGAGAGAGAGAGAGAGAGAGAGAGAGAGAGAGAGAGAGAGAGAGAGAGAGAGAGAGAGAGAGAGAGAGAGAGAGAGAGAGAGAGAGAGAGAGAGAGAGAGAGAGAGAGAGAGAGAGAGAGAGAGAGAGAGAGAAGAAAGAAAGAAAGAAAGACATATTAACGTCTTTTGGAGGCCAAACTTGGCCTATGAGACAAAAACCATGTACAAGTGTAGTAACCCTGAGTAGAGGATGAAATGAAATAAAAGGTATATCGCGACACAAAGATATATAAAAGGCTGGAAAAGGATGGGGAGATGTGGCTCTGACTCCACAGATAGTGGCCACCTAATACATGGGGGACATGTGAGTAAAAGTGTGAGTAAAACACCCTAGCTACAGGTGAATGGGTGGAGGTGGGTGTAGTATGTGGTACATCGGGGGTGGTCTGAGTGCCTTCTGAAGGAAGACAACCCATGGGGTGGTGGTGCGCCTATGCTCCATAATGTGGTCGTAGGCTGTCCTCATGCGAGATATCCTCCCGATATAGTCGTGGTCGATGATATCTGCCCATGCGTGGTCGGCGCCGTGCTCTCTGTGCTGCTGCTTGGTGGAGCGTGAGCCCTATAGATGGACCTCTCTGATGTAGCTCAGCTCGTTGAAAAAACTGGGTAATGGTCTGCTTCATACTCACCCGTGGCTGATGTGTGGGCTGGAGTGACTGATCTCGCCTCTTGTATGCTGCTGCGAGTAAGCGTCTCAAGCGTCGCTAGTCTCCCATAGTCATGCATAACTGGAGTGACTCCTCTATCAAGAACTGTGCTCGTAGGTCTACATATGCTCAGCATCTGATAACAAAATGCTCCTCACTCTCTACCTCTGTCTCGCATACTGGGCACCACCTCTCCACACGGGGGACTCCCCTGGATCGACCCCTCTCAATCTCGAGCTGATGTGATGAAACCCGGAGGTGCCCAATGACGACTCGAAGGTGGTGGGGTAGATATGTCTGCATGTATCTCGGAATCTCGAAGAAGCCCTCGTCCGATATATGTAGAAAATGCTCACGGTAATAGAGCATTTTCGGTGGCAATGTACCCCTAGGGCTCACCCATGTCCACTGTATGTATGTATGCCATATCTCCTGATGAATGATCCTATTCCTCTTCGGATGAGAGAGCGAGTAGGTGGGTGCATGTGAGTCGTACTGTAGTGGTGGTAGCTTGTCTATGTCAAAGCCGTGTTGGGCCAGCGAGTTTCGTGTCTATGCATACCATGGGGAGGTGTCGCCTGCTAATGCCGTGTCCCGTGATGCCTCGAAAGCCCGATAAACAATGCGCTATGTATCCATGCTGCGGGGTCTATGTAATAGGCATACTGTCTGGAATAGTGCCTCAACTAGCATCGGTGGTGCAGCGAGCTCTTCTCTAATGATATCATGTGGTACTGAAGGCTTGCTGCGGATAAGTCTAGAAATCATGAGGATCTGTGGCCTCTCTAATGCTGTCCATACTGATGTGGCTAATCCTGGTCCCCATATGGTTGCCCCATACATGAGCGCTGGTGTAACCAAAGTGTCGAAGAGCCACCCCTTTGTGCGGGGCTCTTGAAAATATGCCTGGTGGCATTGTCTCTCCATCAAGGCAAGTGCTGCATACCCACGTGTGATGCGGTCACGTGCTTCCTGAGACATAGAGAAGACCCGCGATGCTGCTGTAAATGTCACTCCCAAGTAAACATATGATCCGACCACCTCAATCGGTCCACCCGCTGCTCTGTACAAACTATGTCTGTGTACGTGTGCTGATGTATGAAAGATCATGACCTTGGTTTTACCAAGGTTCACAGATAACCCTCTACCAAGGTTCATAGATAAGCCTTTGTGTGTGCAAAAGTCATCTAGGCCATGTACATGATGCTGTAGACCTTCTGCAGACTCTGAAACCAGTACAATATCATCAGTATATAAAAGAATATGGACAGTGGACCCGCGTACCTCAATGCCATGACCCCCCTGCTCTCAATGCCATGACCCCCCTGCTGCTGTATGTAGTCTACTATCTCATCAATGTAGAGACCAAAGAGGGTGGGTGAAAGAGGGGATCCTTGCTTTACCCCGATAGTGCTAGCAAGTGGATGAGATAAGCCCCCTGGACATCTGACTCTGCTTGATACTCTCTTGTATAAGGCATAGATCCCCCATATCATCTCCTCTGGGGCACCGATATCAAGTAGTTGTCTGAAGAGTCGTCCCCTGGGAACGGTGTCAAATGCTTTGCGGAAAACCACAAAGCAGCAATATAATCTCCTCTTCCTCACCCTTGCCTGGTCGATCAGGCATCTAAGAGTGAAGATGTGGTCAATGGTAGAGTAATCTTGTCTGAAGCCTGCCTGTCCATGAGCACTGATACCCTTCCTCTCAGCGAGAGTACTCAATTTTGTCTCCAGTATCGCCCCATATAACTTGGTCAATATAGGGCCAATCATGATCGTCCTGTATGTAGCTGGATCCATAGTATCTCCTTATTTATGAATGGGCACTATGGTGTGCTCAGTCCATGAGTCAGGGAACCCTTCAACCAGTGCAGGGTTGAAGAGGTGGGCAATGAGCGGTGCAAGGGCCGTGCCTCCGTAGATGAGGTGCTAAGCCTGTAAACCGAAAAGGTCATGAGCGCTTCCATGTTGTAGACGGGCAATAGCGAGTCCCACCATAGTGGGTGTGAAGAAGTCAGATGTAGTAGGACGTGAGCTCTGTGGTCTGGAATGGGGGGCTGGACTGGGATCTCGTATAGGCTCTGTGCATAGCTATGCCAAGTGCTCGGGTCTCGGATGGGTGTCTGCTATCTCCTCTCTCTCAAATGTCTCCATGCAAGTGCACTGTCTCGACTCATGAGTAAATGATAAATATCCCAGTACTTTCTCTCTTCCCAATCACTCCGTTTGCGGCGAGTAAGGCTCTGCATGCGATGCTGTGCCTGTGTGTGTGTAATATCCCCTCTATGCTCTCAAATGCGTAGGTGCTTCCATAGGTCGCGGCAATCTGCATCATACGAGCAGTTCTGAGGCATGGAACTTGTGCGTGGAGGGTGTATATGTGTGCGGTGTGGGAAACTGCAGAGAGCTGAGTCGTGTAGGATGGTGGTGAACTGTGATGTAAGTGTGTCCAAGGGTGAGAGTGGAGGGAGAGTAGGCGGGTGTATAAATGGTGTGCATAAACGTGTGAGAGCTCGTGTGTGAAGTGTATCGTGATGTGTGTCTCAGTGGGTGAGGGAGGGTCTAATGGAATAGGAGATGAGAGTGTGAATGTGATAAATGTATGGTCAGCACCAAGTGGGCGTCGTCCAATAGGAAGTGAGGTGATGAGTGAAGCTCCAGAGGTGGTACCCAAAATGTAGTGGACTATGCTCTCACCTCCCTCGTGAGGGAAGCAAGTAAGTCGGCCCGAACCTGGCGAGCGATGCATCCCGTTATATATAACTTGCTGATGTCGGCTGCCTAGCTCAAGCAGATGTCTGCCATATCCTGTGGTGTCCTGACCCGTATCTGCCGATACTCTAGTGGTACTCATCTCCTCTGGGTCTCTTGTCCTCATGAGATGTGGGTGATCCATATCGTATGCATTGCACTTATGTGACTGAGTGCGTCCATTGAAGTCCCCCATAAGGAAGACTTCACCTAGTGTGCTATATTGTAGTATCTCATCTTAAAGTGCTCTGAATGGTGAGTCTCTGTCTCGGATCGGTCTCCCAAGATCCTGTCCTGCGTATCGAGATCCTCCTAGAGGGAAGTAGCATATAGCAATATAAATCCAGCTCCCCTGTGCTATCTCCATGTGAACCCACATGAATCGTGCCTCCTCATCTCTTCCTATAATATGGATCCGGCTCTGTATCTCCTGTCTAAATACGATGGCCACCCCTCCCGACCCTCACGCTGTACTCTGTTTCGTCGTGGTCCTAACTGCAGATTCCCAATGAAAACCTGCAATGCGAGGTAGACCTCTCTCTGGGCTCTCGTGGGTCTCTATGATGCAAGCAAAGTCATGAGTGTCTAGGATCTCTTCCAATCGGTCTGGCCGTGTCCAAAGTGCTCCATTGCAGTTCCAGACTCCTCCTCTGAGTGGTGACTCCTGATATGGTGTTGCCTCATAGGCCACGTATCCCTATTTGATAGGGCGTCCGTCGATGAAGACTTTACCGTCCCGGTAGAAGGCCTTATTTCCCTCTCGTCGGGCTTGAAGAATATGTGGCATACATGTCCGACGGTGCTCTATCTGCATTCTTGTGAGATCCTCGTCCATATATAAAGCTCCTCCATATAGTCGGCGTAGTACTGGTCGTCGTCGGAAGAAGGCGATACGTGTATCCTTAGAGCTCATACGAAGAATGAGTGCTCGTGGTCGGGACGTGTCTTTACCAACCCTCCATGCCTCTGTGAAAGGCATGCTCTCGTACCCCAAGCGTTGGCAGATGTCAGTGGCATCTGCATCTGGTGATGTGCCTTCTGAGAGCCCTGTAATCCGTACATGCAATCGGCGTGTGTGTCGAAGTTTTTCTTCCTCGAGAGTGTCCCGGACTCTAGAGAGCTCTCCCTTCCGTGCCTCTTCACTGACTTCTTTCTTGACCCTCTTGTGAACTACTTCTACCCATGTCTCTCGAGTGGACTCCACTTCTGATCTGATTTTCTTTTTGAGCTCTTCCTTGAGTTCTTCCACTTGAGAGATCTCTCGTTCCTCTTTCACCCTAGAGATCTTCATGTGAACAATCTCTTCTTGAAGGAGGTGGACTTCAGCCTTCAATTTGTCTCGCTCCTCTTTGATGTCTTTGATTTGATCTTCAAAAGCTTTAATCTTCTCAAAAGCTCTTCTCATTTCTTGATTTAGTGCTTTGTCTGCCTCTTTTTTAACATCTTTGATAGCTTTACTGATCATCTCTTCCACCTCTTTTTTCTCTAACCGTGCCATTCTCTTCTTCTATTTATGTGTGCTTTTTAACTCAGATAAACTGTTGTCTTCTTAAAAATGCCCTAAGCAGCTGTTGATGGTTTGTTTTGTGGCCATTTTGCATAGGTATAGAGGTGTCAAGCTAGGGTTAGGGTACAGAGAGAGAGAGAGATACAAAGGTTAGGGTTAGGGTTAGGTTTTGAGATTAGGGTTAGACTTTTGGTTGGGGTTAGGGTTGCATGTGCTCATCATCTCCATACCCCTTGTGTCTTGATTAGGGGAAGCTGAGCAGATGATCCAGGAGGGGCGCAGAGCAGCTATTCCAAGGAACTGAACAGCAGATCTAGCTTTGGGATTCGCGTTCGCTGCAAAACAGATGGTGGCGGGAGGAGTTCCTGAGAGAGGACTGATGCAGATCTGCTCTCTGACGCAGAGCTGACGAGCTGATGCAGATGTCTTTCCTCTGACGCATACAGACCTGACGAGCTGACGCAGAAGTGACGAGCTGAGGCAACAGACCTCTGATGCAGACCTGACGAGCTGACGCAACAGAGCTGACGCAACAGACCTGACAAGCTGACGCACCTCTGACGCAACAGAGCTGACACACCTCTGGCGCAACAGAGCTGACGCACCTCTGACGCAATAGAGCTGACACACCTCTGACGCAACAGAGCTGAAACACCTCTGACACAACAGAGCTGACGCACCTCTGACGCAATAGAGCTGATGACCTCTTACGTAACAGAGCTGACGCAACATAGAGCTGACGCACCTCTGACGCGAGAGAGAGAGAGAGAGAGAGAGAGAGAGAGAGAGAGAGAGAGAGAGAGAGAGAGAGAGAGAGAGAGAGAGAGAGAGAGAGAGTCATATTAACGTCTACTAGAGGCCAAACTTGGCCTATGAGACAAAACCATGTACAACTGTAGTAAGGCTATGTAGAAAATGAAATGAAAAAAGTACTTGCCACACAAAGCTATATGGGGCAGTAACATACCCTATCTAGTGGTGATGGATGGAGGTGGGTGTAGTATGTATAATGTGGTACATCGGTGGTGGTCTGAGTGCCTCCCGAAGGAAGACAACCTAGGTGGTGGTGGTACGCCTCTGCTCCTTCATGTGGTCATAGGCTGTCCTGATGCGTGAGATATCCTCCTGATAAAGTCATGGTCGACGATATCCAACCATGCGTGGTCGACGTCGTGCTCTCTATGCTGCTGCCTGGTGGAGCGTAAGCCCTCTAGATGGACCTCTTTGGTGTAGCTCAACTTGTTGAAAGAACTGAGTAATGGTTTGCTGGGTACTCCTCCATGTCTGATGTGTCGGCTGTAGTGACTGCTCTTGTCCTCTTGTATGCCGCTATGAGGAAGTTTCCCAACCGCCTAAAGGTCAAAGTTGGCCTATGAGATAAACCGTATACAATGAAAATGATCCAATAAGTTGAAAATCAGAAACGTCGTTTCTGACTTGACCATTTATCCCGAGGCTGAATGCTTAATTTATGCAAAAATGGAGTGCTGCTGGGTACTTCACTTGTTGAGTTGACTGTTGTAAATCAACAAAGAGAGAGAGAACATGGTGAACAGTGATTGCTGCCATCTTCAAGGTGATATCTTGAACTCTTCCTTTGTCCTTCATCTCCATTAATATATGGCATTCTTTTTCAACTGGATTCCCCTCCTCAGAGCACCATAACAGGGCATTTCAAATTCACCCAGCCATGAATAGCATCAGAATTTCTGATCAGTAACCTGTAGGTGCCAATCTTCTTGCTGTGCTTCTGATTGGATTGGGCACACCACCTGAAAGGGTCAAGCTTGTTCCCCAGCTGTTGGCGGCCATCTGAATGCATCATCAGCCACAACCAACCTAGGTCTCACCTACAGGCTGTGGTGCAGGCAATTGCCAATGAACTCCCATGCATAACATAGAATTTCAAAAAACAAGGAAAGACAAGTTTCAAATAGTTTACGCAATCTTATCATTATATAAGTTAAATGCAAATATGCTTGTAGGCTGTAAATTGTACGTGCATACAAACATTCACACTTTTATTTCAATTATATTAGAACGAAAGGTGTAAATGTTTGTCTGCAATGACAATTTACAGCCTAAATATCTTAAAAGTTGTTAAGTGATACATCATACATGGTTCATGTAAGATTTGTTTAGTCATAAAATGATAATCTCAACATACATTATACATCTGAATATCTATTACTTAGTGCCGAGTCTCCATTATGGACTTTGATGATAGCAACATCGAATTGTTTTGATGGTTTTGTTTTCTCTATTTGAAGTTTATTTTTATGTCTATAGTGAATTACTAATGTTATGTTTACATTTAATATTTTTTCTGAAAAATTTTGGGTCACATCGGGAAACGTCAGATACGTTATACCTGACTCGTCATAAGTGAGATTCCCGTTAGAAGTCAGAAGTCAGGATCCCTTCAATAACAACTATGGCTATAGCAACCGCTCTTGTCTCTCATACGCTGTCGTGTGGAATAGTCCCAATCTCTGCTGTCTCCAATGGTAGTGCACATCTGTAGTGACTCCTCTATATGGAATTGTGCTCGTAGATCTGAGTATGCTTTGCATCTGGTAACAAAGTGCTCCTCACTCTCTATCTCTGTATGGCATATTGGGCACCACCTCTCCTCTCTAGGTACTCCCATGGTCCGACCCCTCTCAATCTCGAGCTCATGTGATGAAACTTGAAGCTTCCCAATGATAACTCGGAGGTGGTGTGGTATGTATGTCTGCATGTATCGCGGAGCCTCAATAAAGCCATGATCTGAGACTGTAGATGATCTGAGATTTGTAGAAAATGCTCCCGATAGTGGAGCATTTTCAGTGGCGATGTATCCTTGGGACTAATCCATGCCCTCTGTATATATGTATGCCATATCTCCTGGCAAATGACCTTGTTCCTCTCCTAGTGGGAGAGCGAATAGGTGGGGGCTTGTAAGTCATACTAACGTGGTGGTAGTCTATCTATGTCAAATCCATGATGGGCCAGCAAGTCTCGTGTTTGTGCGTACCCTGAGGAGGTGTCCCCTGCTAGTGCCATGTCGCGTGACTCTTGGAAAGCTCGATAAGTGATGCGCTCTGTGTCCATGCTCTAGATCCTATATAATAGGGATGCTGTAAGGAACAGTGCCTCTACTAGCATCGGTGGTGAAGCGAGCTGTGCTCTGATGATATCATGTGGTACTGAAGGCTTGATGTGGATGAGTTTGGCAATCATGGGAATCTGTGGCCTCTCTGCATGTATCGCGGAGCCTCAATAAAGCCATGATCTGAGATTTGTAGAAAATGCTCCCAATAGTGGAGCATTTTATGTTTGCATGTATCACGGAGCCTCAATAAAGCCATGATCTGAGATTTGTAGAAAATGCTCCCGATAGTGGAGCATTTTCAGTGGCGATGTATCCTTGGGACTAATCCATGCCCTCTGTATATATGTATGCCATATCTCCTGGCAAATGACCTTGTTCCTCTCCTAGTGGGAGAGCGAATAGGTGGGGGCTTGTAAGTCATACTAACGTGGTGGTAGTCTATCTATGTCAAATCCATGATGGGCCAGCAAGTCTCGTGTTTGTGCGTACCCTGAGGAGGTGTCTCCTGCTAGTGCCATGTCGCGTGACTCTTGGAAAGCTCGATAAGTGATGCGCTCTGTGTCCATGCTCTAGATCCTATATAATAGGGATGTTGTCAGGAACAGTGCCTCTACTAGCATCGGTGGTGAAGCGAGCTGTGCTCTGATGATATCATGTGGTATTGAAGGCTTGATGTGGATGAGTTTGGCAATCATGGGAATCTGTGGCCTCTCCAATGCTGTCCATGCTGATGTAGCGGATCCTGGACCCCATATGGCTGCTCCATACATGAGCCTTGGTGTAACCAGAGTGTCGAAGAGCCATACCTTTGTGTAGGGCTCCTGAAAATGTGCTTGATGGCACTATCTCTCGATCAAGCTAGTGCTGCGCATCCACATGTGATGTGATCCGGGGCTGCCCGAGACTTAGAGAAAACCCTAGAGGCTGCTGTGAATGTCACTTCGAGATAGACATAAGATCCAACTACTTCAATCGGTCCGCCTGCTGCTCTGAAAGAACTGTCTCCTCGCCTCTGCTGATTGTATGAAAAATTGTAACCTTTGTTTTACCAAGGTTCATAGATAGCCCTCTATGTATGCAGAAGTTGTCTAGGCCATGTAGGTGGTGTTGTAGACCTTGTGTAGATTCTGAAACCAGGACAATATCATCCACATATAAAAGAATATGAACAGTAGTCCATCGTACCTCAATGCCCTCCCCTCCTTGCTGTCATATGAAGTGCACTATCTCATCAATGTATAGACCAAAGAGGGTGAGTGAAAAAGGGCACCCTTGCTTCACCTCGGTAGTGCTATCAAGTGAGTCAGATAAGCCACCTCGACATGTGACTCTACCAGATACTCTCTTCTATATCATCTCCCATATCATCTCATCTAGAACTCCGATATCGAGTCGGCATCTCAAGAGCCGTTCTTTGGAAAATGTGTCGAAGGCTTTGCGGAAGTCCATGATGCAGCACTATAATCTCCTCTTCCTCACTCCTGCCTGGTCGATCAGGCATCTTAGAGTGAAGATGTGGTCAAAGATAGAGTAATCTCGTCTAAAACTTGCCTTCCTTGGGGAGAGAGAGAGAGAGAAAGAAAGAAAGAAAGAAAGTCATATTAACGTCTTCTGGAGGCCAAACTTGGCCTATGAGACAAAAACCATGTACAAGTGTAGTAACCCTGTGTAGAAGATAAAATGAAATAAAAAGTATATCGCTACACAAAGCTATATAGGGCTGGAAAATGCTGGGGAGATGTGGCTCTGACTCTGCAGATAGTGGCCACCTAATACATGGGGGGGGTCCAAAATGTGAGTAAAACGCCCTAGCTACTGGTGATGGGTGGAGGTGGGTGTAGTATGTGGTACATCGGTGGTCGTCTGAGTGCCTCCTGAAGGAAGACAACCCAGGGGGTGGTGGTACGCCTATGCTCCATCATGTGGTCGTAGGCAATCCTGATGCGTGAGATATCCTCCTGATATAGTCGTGGTCGACGATATCCGCCCATGCGTGGTCGGCGCTGTGCTCTCTGTGCTGCTGCCTGGTGGAGCGTGAGCCCTATAGATGGACCTCTCTGATGTAGCTCAACTCGCTGAAAGAACTGGGTAATGGTCTGCTGGGTACTCACCCGTGTCTGATGTATGGGCTGTAGTGACTGCTCTCGCCTCTCGTATGCTGCTGTGAGAAAGCGTCCCAAGCGTCTCTGGTCTCCCATAGTCATGCACAGCTGGAATGACTCCTCGATCTGGAACTGTGCTCGTAGGTCTATGTATGCCGGACATCTGATAACAAAATGCTCTTCACTCTCTACCTCTGTCTGGCATACTGGGCACCACCTCTCCTCACGGGGGACTCCCCTGGACAGACCCCTCTCAATCTCGAGCTGATGTGATGAAACCCGGAGCTGCCCAATGACGACTCGTGGGTGGTGGGGAAGGTAGGTCTGCATGTATCTCGGAATCTCGATGAAGCCCGTGCCCGATATATGTAGAAAATGCTCGCGGTAGTAGAGCATTTTCGGTGGCAATGTACCCCTAGGGCTCACCCATGTCCTCTGTATGTATGTATGCCATATCTCCTGACGAATGATCCTATTCCTCTCTTGATGAGAGAGCGAGTAGGTGGGTGCATGAGAGTCGTACTGTAGTGGTGGTAGCCTGTCTATGTCAAAGCCATGGTGGGCAAGCCAGTCTCGTGTCTGTGTATACCATGAGGAGGTGTCGCCTGCTAATGCCATATCACGTGATGCCTCGAAAGCACGATAAGCAATGCGCTCTGTATCCATGCCTCGAAGTCTGTGTAATAGGCATACCGTCTGGAATAGTGCCTCAACTAGCATCGGTGGTGCAGCGAGCTCTGCTCTAATGATATCATGTGGTACTGAAGGCTTGCTGCGGATAAGTCTGGCAATCATGAGGATCTGTGGCCTCTCTAATGCTGTCCATACTGATGTAGCTAATCCTGGTCCCCATATGGCTGCCCCATACATGAGCGCTGGCGTAACCAAAGTGTCAAAGAGCCACCCCTTTGTGCGTGGCTCCTGAAAATATGCCTGGTGGCACTGTCTCTCCATCAAAGCTAGTGCTGCGTACCCACGTGTGATGCGGTCACGGGCTGCCTGAGCCATAGAGAAGACCCCTGATGCTGCTGTAAATGTCACCCCCAAGTAAACATATGATCCGACCACCTCGATCGGTCCACCTGCTGCTGTGAACAAACTATGTCTGCGTACCTGTGCTGATGTATGAAAGATCAAGACCTTGGTTTTACCAAGGTTCACAGATAACCCTCCGTGTCTGCAAAAGTCATCTAGGCCGTGTAGATGATGCTGTAGACCTTCTGCAGACTCTGAAACCAATACAATATCATCAGCGTATAAAAGAATATGGACAGTGGACCCGTGTACCTCAATGCCATCTCCCCCCTGCTGCTGTATGAAATCCACTATCTCATCAATGTAGAGACCAAAGAGGGTGGGTGAGAGAGGGCATCCTTGCTTCACCCCGATAGTGCTAGTAAGTGGATCAGATAAGCCCCCTGGACATCTGACTCTACCGGATACTCTCTCGTATAAGGCGTAGATCCCCCATATCATCTCCTCCGGAGCTCCGATGTCAAGGAGTCGTCTGAAGAGTCGATCCCTGGGAATAGTGTCAAATGCTTTGCGAAAGTCCACAAAGCAACAATATAATCTCCTCTTCCTCACCCTGGCCTGGTCGATCAGGCATCTCAGAGTGAAGATGTGGTCAATGGTAGAGTAATCTCGTCTGAAACCTGCCTGTCCTGGAGCCCTGATGCCCTTCCTCTCAGCGAGAGTACTCAACTCTGTCTCTAGTACCGCCCCATATAACTTGGCCAATATAGGGCCAATCATGATCGTCCGGTATGTACCTGGATCCATAGTATCACCCGACTTATGAATGGGCACTATGGTGTGCTCAGTCCATGAGTCTGGGAACCCTTCAACCAATGCACGGTTGAAGAGATGGGCAATGAGCGGTGCGAGAGTCGTGCCTCCATAGATGAGGTGCTCTGCCTGTAAACCGAAATGATCATGGGCCCTGCCATGCTGCAGCCGGGCAATAGCGCGTCCCACCATAGTGGGTGTGAAGAAGTCAGAGGTAGTAGGACGTGAGCTGTGCGGTCTGGGAATGGGAGGCTGGCCTGGGATCTCGTATAGGCCCCGTGCATAGCTATGCCAAGTGCTCGGGTCTCGGATAGGTGTCTGCTGTCTCCTCTCTCTCAAATGTCACCATGCCACTGCACTGTCTCGACTCATGAGCAAATGGTAAATATCCCAATACTGTCTCTCCTCCCAGTCCCGCCGTTTGCGGCGAGTAAGGCTCTGCATGCGACGCTGTGCCTGTGTGTGTGTAATATCTCCTCTATGCTCTAAAATCCGTAGGTGCTTCCGTAGCTCACGACAATCTGCATCATACCAGCGGTTCTGGGGCATGGATCCTGTGCGTGGAGGGTGCCTATGTGTGCGGTGTGGGAAGCTGCGGAGAGCTGAGTCCTGTAGGATGGAGGTGATATGTGATGTAAGTGTGTCCAAAGGTGAGAATGGATCAAGGGAGAGTAGGCGGGTTTGTAAATGGTGTGCATAAACATGTGAGAGCTCGTGTGTGAAGTGTATCGTGGTATGTATCTCAGTGGGTGAGGGAGGGTCTAATGGAATCGGAGATGAGAGTGTGAATGTGATAAATGTGTGGTCAGCACCGAGTGGGCGTCGTCCAATACTAAGTGAAGGGATGAGTGAAGCTCCAGAGGTAGTACCCAAAATGTAGTCGACTGTGCTCTCACCTCCCCCGTGAGGGAAGCAAGTAAATCCGCCTGAACCTGGCCAACGATTCATCCCGTTATATATAACGAGATGATGTCGGCTGCCTAGCTCGAGTAGATGTCTGCCATAGCCGGTGGTGTCCTGACCCGTATCTGCTGATACCCTGCTCGTGCTAATCTCATCGGGGTCTCTGGCCCTCATGATCTGTGGGTGGTCCATGTCGTATGCCTCGCACTGATGCGACTGAGTGCGGCCATTGAAGTCCCCCATAAGGAAGACTTCACCTAGTGTGCTGTAATGTAGTATCTCATCTGAAAGCGCTGTGTATGGTGAGTCTCTATCTCGGATCGGTCCCCCCAGATCCTGTCCTGCGTATCGAGATCCGCCTGGTGGGAAGTAGCATATAGCAATGTAAATCGAGCTCCCCTGTGCTATCTCCATGCGAACCCACATGTATCGTGCCTCCTCATCTCTACCTATAATATGGATCCGACTCTGTATCTCCTGTCGAAATACAATGGCCACTCCTCCCGATCCTCGTGCTGTACTCTGTCTCATCGTGGTCCTGAATGCAGATTCCCAATGAAAACCTGCAATGCGTGGTAGACCTCTCTCTGGGCTCTCGTGTGTCTCTGTGATGCACGCAAAGTCATGTGATGCGAGGATCTCCTCGACTCTGTCCGGTCGCGTCCAGAGTGCCCCGTTGCAGTTCCACACTGCTCCTCTGAGTGGTGTCTCCTGGTGTAGTGATGTCTCATAGGCCGCATGGCCCTATTTGATAGGGCGTCCATCTATGAAGACCTTACCATCACGGTAAAAGGCCTTCCTCCCCTCTCGACGTGCCTGGAGTATCTGTGGCATGCAAGCGCGTCGGTGTGCCACCTGCATACGCGTGAGGTCCTCGTCCATGTAGAGGGTGCCGCCGGGTAGTCCACGTAGTACTGATCGACGTCTAAAAAAGGCGGTCCGTGCCTCCTCGGAACTCATCTTGAGGATGAGTGCTCGCAAACGCGATGTATCCCTCCCCACCCTCCATGCGTCTGTGTAGGGCATGCTCTCGTATCCAAGACGACGGCAAATGTCAGTGGCATCTGCCTCCGGTGATACCCCTTCGGGTAGGCCTGTAATCCGAATGTGAAGTCTTCGAGTGTGTCGAAGCCTCTCCTCCTCAAGTGTATCCTGGACTCGTGTGAGCTCATTACTTGTTCTTCGAGTCCTTTGAACTTTTCCATCATCTTTCGTATCTCCATATTGAGGTTACGGTCTGCTTCCTTTTTGGCCTCTTTGAGAGCTTTAGCGATAAGGTCGTCCACTTCCTTTCGGTCCATGGGAGCCATTTCAATGTTTAGGATTAGAGAGAGAGAGAGAGAGAGAGAGAGAGAGAGAGAGAGAGAGAGGGATGTGGGGGTTTCTTAGGGTTTGGGATTAGGGCTAAGGTTCAGGTTAGGGTTAGGGTTAAGGTTAGGGTTAGGGTTGGGTTGAGGTTAGGGTTAGGGTTAGGTTTAGGGTTAGGTTTTCAGGAGATTGCATGGGCATGAGGAGGTTAGGTTACGATTTGGTTAAGTTAGGGTTTCGATTAAAGATCGAGGGTTAGGGTTTCGATGAGGTTAGGGTTTCCATGGGGTTAGGGTTTCCATGGGGTTAGGGTTTCGAAGGTTTCAGACCGACTCCGGGCACTGATTAGGTTTCCAGACCGTCAGTGAGAGAGTGATGCCGAGTGATCTCGCAGGAGTGATGGCGCTGCAGCTAGAGAGAGATGGTGATGGCGCAGGAGGGATGATGGCACAGCAGTCGCTTGATACTTCCATCAACAACAGCAGCTCGAGAGGGAGCAACAAGTTGACGGGATGCTTCAGCAGGAGCTCGAGAGAGACCAGCAGGGCGACGGGCTGCTTCAGCAGGGCGACGGGCTGATTCAGCAGAGAGAGAGAGAGAGACAAGAGAGAGAGAGAGAGAGAGAGAGATGTGCACTATGTGCATCTGCAAGAGAGAGAGAGAGACAAGAGAGAGAGAGAGAGAGAGACAAGAGAGAGAGAGAGAGAGAGAAAGAAAGAAAGAAAGAAAGTCATATTAACGTCTTCTGGAGGCCAAACTTGGCCTATGAGACAAAAAACCATGTACAAGTGTAGTAACCCTGTGTAGAGGATGAAATGAAATAAAAGGTATATCGCGACACAAAGATATATAAGGCTGGAAAAGGATGCGAAGACGTGGCTCTGACTCCGCGGATAGTGGCCACCTAATACATGGGGGACATGTGAGTAAAAGTGTGAGTAAAACACCCTAATTACTGGTGAATGGGTGGGGGTGGGTGTAGTATGTGGTACATCGGGGGTG
Source organism: Ceratopteris richardii (assembly GCA_020310875.1). Lineage (NCBI taxonomy): Eukaryota > Viridiplantae > Streptophyta > Polypodiopsida > Polypodiales > Pteridaceae > Ceratopteris > Ceratopteris richardii. Next base: position 100,841,772 of record CM035436.1, read on the forward strand.
GTCTGAGTGCCTCCTGAAGAAAGACAACCCATGGGGTGGTGGTGCACCTATGCTCCATCATGTGGTCGTAGGCTGTATTGATGCGTGAGATATCCTCCTGATATAGTCGTGGTCGATGATATCTGCCCATGTATGGTCGGCGCCGTGCTCTCTCTGCTGCTCCCTGGTGGAGCGTGAGCCCTATAGGTGGACCTGTCCGATGTAGCTCAGCTCGCTGAAAAAACTGGGTAATGGTCTGCTGCGTAGTCACTCGTGGCTGATGTGTGGGCTGGAGTGACCGATCTCCCCTGTCGTATGCTTCCGCGTGGAAGCGTCCCAAGCGTCGCCGGTCGGCCATAGTCATGCATAACGAGAGTGACTCCTCTATCAAGAACTGTGCTCGTAGGTCTAAGTATGCTGGGCATCTGATAACAAAATGCTTCTCACTCTCTACCTCTGTCTCGCATACAGGGAACCACCTCTCCTCACGGGGGACTCCCCTGGATCGACCCCTCTCAATCTCGAGCTGATGTGATGAAACCCGGAGCTGCCCAATGACGACTCGAAGGTGGTGGGGTAGATATGTGTGCATGTATCTCGGAATCTCGATGAAGCCCTCATCCGATATATGTAGAAAATGCTCATGGTAATAGAGCATTTTCGGTGGCAATGTACCCTTAGGGCTCACCCATGTCCTCGGTATGTATGTATGCCATATTTCCTGACGAATGATCCTATTCCTCTCCTGATGAGAGAGCGAGTAGGTGGGTGCATGTGAGTCGAGTCGTACTGTAGTGGTGGTAGCCTATCTATGTCAAACCCATGGTGGGCCAGCCAGTCTCGTGTCTGTGCATACCATGAGGAGGTGTCGCCTGCTAATGCCATGTCCCGTGATGCCTGGAAAGCCCGATAAGCAATGCGCTCTGTATCCATGATGCGGAGTCTTTGTAATAGGCATACTGTCTCGAATAGTGCCTCAACTAGCATCGGTGGTGCAACGAGCTCTACTCTAATGATATCATGTGGTACTGAAGGCTTGCTGCGGATAAGTCTAGAAATCATGAGGATCTGTGGCCTCTCTAATGCTGTCCATACTGATGTGGCTAATCTTGGTCCCCATATGGCTGCCCCATACATGAGCGCTGGTGTAACCCAAGTGTCAAAGAGCCACCCCTTTGTGCGGGGCTCCTGAAAATATGCCTGGTGGCACTGTCTCTCCATCAAGGCAAGTGCTGCATACTCACATGTGATGCGGTCACGTGCAGCCTGAGACATAGAGAAAACCCCTGATGCTTCTGTAAATGTCACTCCGAAGTAAACATATGATGCGACCACCTCAATCAGTCCACCCGCTGCTGTGAACAAACTATGTCTACGTACCTCTGCTGATGTATGAAAGATCATGACCTTGGTTTTACCAAGGTTCACAGATAACCCTCTGTGTGTGCAAAAGTCATCTAGGCCATGTAGATGATGCTGTAGGCTTTCTGCAGACTCTGAAACCAGTACAATATCATGAACGTATAAAAGAATATGGACAGTGGACCCGCGTACCTCAATGCCATCACCCCCCTCCCCTCCTTCTGTATGTAGTCCACTATCTCATCAATGTAGAGACCAAAGAGGATGGGTTAAAGAGTGCATCCTTGCTTCACCCCGATAGTGCTAGCAAGTGGATGAGATAAGCCCCCCGGACATTTGACTCTGCCAGATACTCTCTCGTATAAGGCATAGATGCCCCATAGCATCTCCTCTGGAGCTCCGATATCAAGTAGTCGTCTGAAGAGTCGTCCCCTGGGAACGGTGTCAAATGCTTTGCGGAAGTCCACAAAGCAGCAATACAATCTCCTCTTCCTCACCCTTGCCTGGTTGATCACGCATCTCAGAGTGAAGATGTGGTCAATGGTAGAGTAATCTCGTTTGAAGCCAGCCTGTCATATTAACCTCTTTTGGAGGCCAAACTTGGCCTATGAGACAAAAACCATGTACAAGTGTAGTAACCCTGTGTAGAAGATGAAATGAAATAAAAAGTATATCGCTACACAAAGCAATATAGGGCTAGAAAAGGGTGGGGAGACATGGCTCTGACTCTGGAGATAGTGGCCACCTAATACATGGGGGATCCATAATGTGAGTAAAACATCCTAGCTATTGGTGATGGGTGGAGGTGGGTGTAGTATGTGGTACATCGGTGGTGGTCCGAGTGCCTCCTGAAGGAAGACAACCCAGGGGGTGGTGGTACGCCTATGCTCCATCATGTGGTCGTAGGGTGTCCTGATGCATGAGATATCCACCTGATATAGTCGTGGTCGACGATGTCCGCCCATGCATGGTTGTCGCTGTGCTCTCTGTGCTACTGTCCGGTGGAGCGTGAGCCCTATAGATGGACCTCTCTGATGTAGCTAAGCTCGCTGAAAGAACTGGGTAATGGTCTGCTCGGTACTCACCCGTGGCTTATGTGTGGGCTTTAGTGACCGCCCTCGCCTCTCGTATGCCTCCGTGAGGAAGCGTCCCAAGCGTAGCTTGTCTCCCATAGTCATGCAAAACTAGAGTGACTCCTGTATCTGGAACTGTGCTCGTAGGTCTAAGTATGCTCGGCGTCTTATAACAAAATGATCCTCACTCTCTACCTTTGTCTCGCATACTCGGCACCACCTCTCCTCACAGGAGACTCCCCTGGACCGACCCCTCTCAATCTGGAGCTGATGTGATGAAACCCTGAGCTGCCCAATGAAGACTCGGAGGTGGTGGGGTAGGTATGTTTGCATGTATCTCGAAATCTCGATGAAGCCCTTGTCCGATATATGTAGAAAATGCTCATGGTAATAGAGCATTTTCGGTGGCAATGTATCCCTAGGGCTCACTCATGTCCTCTGTATGTATGTATGCCATATCTTGTGACGAATGACCCTATTCCTCTCCTGATGAGAGAGTGAGTAGGTGGGTGCAAGTGGGTCGTACTGTAGTGGTGGTAGTCTGTCTATGTCAAAGCCATGGTGGGCAAGGGAGTCTCGTGTATCTGCATACCATGAGGAGGCGTCCCCTGCTAATGCCATATAACGTGATGCCTGGAAAGCACGATATGTAATGCGCTTTGTATCCATGCTCCGGAGTCTGTGTAATAGGCATACTGTCTGGAATAGTGGAATAGTGCCTCAACAAGCATCGGTGGTGTAGCGATTTCTACGCTAATGATATCATGTGGTACTAAAGCTTTGCTGCAGATAGGTCTGGTAATCATGAGGATATGTGGCCTTTCTAATGCTATCCATACTGATGTAGTTTATCTTGGTCCCCATATGGTTGTCCCATACATGAGCGAAGGTGTAACCAAAGTGTCGAAGAGCCACCCCTTTGTGCGGGGCTCCTGAAAATATGCCTAGTAGCACTGTCTCTCCATCAAAGCTAGTACTGCATACCCACGTGTGATGCGATCACAGGCTGCCTGAGACATAGAGGAGACCCCTGATGACATAGAGGAGACCCCTGATGCTGCTTGAAATGTCACTCCGAAGTAAACATATGATCCGACCACCTCAGTCGATCCACCTGCTGCTGTGAACAAACTATGTTCGCGTATGTGTGCTGATGTATGAAAGATCATGACCATGGTTTTATCCAAGGTTCACAGATAACCCACTAACCCTCTGTGTCTGCAAAACTCATCTAGGCCATGTAGATGATGTTGTAGACCTTCTACAATCTTTGAAACAAGTACAATATCATAAGCGTATAAAAGAATATGGATAGTGGATCCGCGTACCTCAATGCCATAACCCCGTTGCTATATGTATGTAGTCCACTATCTCATCAATGTAGAGACCAAAGAGGGTGGGTGAAAGAGGGCATCCTTGCTTCACCCCGATAGTGCTAGCAAGTGGATGAGATTAGCCCCCCAGACATCTAACTCTACCAAATACTATCTCGTATAAGGCGTAGATCCCCCATATCATCTCCTCTGGAGCTCCGATACCAAGTAGTCGTATGAAGAGTCGTTCCTTGGGAACACTGTCAAATGCTTTGCGGAAGTCCACAAAGCAACGATATAATCTACTCTTCTTCACCTTTGCCTGGTCGATCAGGCATCTCAGAGTGAAGATGTGGTCAATGGTAGAGTAATCACGTCTGAAAATTGCCTGTCCTGGAGCCTTGATGCCCTTTCTCTCAGCGAGAGTACTCAACTCTATCTCTAGTACCGCCCCATATAACTTGGCCAATATAGGGCCAATCATGATTGTTCGGTAAGTAGTTGGATCCATAGTATCTCCTGACTTATGAATGGGCACTAGAGTGTGCTCAGTCCATGAGTCAGGGAACCCTTCAACCAATGCAATGCAGGGTTGAAGAGGTGGGCAATGAGCGGTGTAAGGGTCGTGCCTACGTAGATGAGGTGCTCTGCCTGTAAACCGAAATGGTCATGGGCCCTCCCATGTTGTAGACGGGAAATAGCATGTCTCACCATAGTGGGTTTGAAGAAGTCAGAGGTAGTAGGACGTGAGCCTCCCTGCATAGCTGTGCCAAGTGCTCGGGTCTCAGATGTGTGTCTGTTGTCTCCTCTCTCTCAAATGTCGCCATGCCACTGCACTATCTCGACTCATGAGCAAATGATAAATATCCCAGTATTGTCTCTCCTCCCAATCTCGTCGTTTGCGGCGAGTAAGGCTCTGCATGCAACGTTGTGCCTGTGTGTGTAATATCCCCTCTATGCTCTAAAATCCGTAGGTGCTTCCGTAGCTCATGGCAATATGCATCATACCAGCGGTTCTGGGGCATGGAACCTATGCGTATAGGGTGTATATGTGTGCGGTATGCGAAGCTGCAAAGCGTTGAGTACTGTAGGATGGTGGTGAACTGTCATGTAAGTATGTCCAAGGGTGAGAGTGGATCGAGGGAGAGTAGGCGGGTGTGTAAATAGCTAATACCCTAACCTAACGTCGGGCTAAAGAAAACTGGTGTGCATAAACGTGTGAGAGCTCGTGTGAAGTGTATCGTGTGAAGTGTATCGTGGTGTGTGTCTGAGTTGGTGAGAGAGGGTCTAATGGAATAGGAGATGAGAGTGTGAATGTGATAAATGTATGGTCAGCACGAAGTGGGCACCGTCCAATACTAAGTGAGGGGATGAGTGAAGTGCCAGAGGTGGTGCCTAAAATGTAGTCGACCGTGAGAGAGAGAGAGAGAGAGAGAGAGAGAGAGAGAGAGAGAGAGAGAGAGAGAGAGAGAGAGAGAGAGAGAGAGAGAGAGAGAGAGAGAGAGAGAGAGAGAGAGAGAGAGAGAGAGAGAGAAAGAAAGAAAGAAAGAAAGTGTTTTTACGTCTATTAGGAGGCCGAACTCGGCCTATGAGACAAATCGATGTACATGGGTGTATCTTCTGTCAATCAGAAAAGATAAAAGTGTTGAAAAGAAACTGGTTAAGCTGATATAGATCTCCGTAGTGTGCATGTGGGGATACCCATGAAAGTGGTGGGGGGTGTATGGAGTGCGATATCTATGATAGTCTATATGCAAAAGGGTAGTACAACAACCATGAGAATGCATCTAAAACGACTAACTAGCTCCATCCTGTGCTAGTGGGTGGGATGTAATATGTGATACATAGGTGGAGGTGGAGTCAGGGCCACCCTGATGGCTGCAACGGGATCGGCCATCATCTGGGATCGTCTCTCCTCCATGGCGCGATGGTCACAATCCTGGATCTCCGCAATCTGGTGTCGGTGAAGTCTCGGGGCCCGATATCCTATATCACGGGGTCGTCTCCTAGCTCGAGATATCTGAGCCTGCTGAAGAGTCACCTCGCTCGGTATGTGGGCTGAGGGGGGGAGGGCTGCAGCACGTCGTGGAATAAAGAAGTCAGTGAGCTGACTCTGTCTCCCTCCTGTATGGAGTGCTACAGTAGGCTGGAGTAGGGAATCTCTGTGACTCTGTATCTCTAGTAAGAATCGCCCGAGCTGTCGCTGGTCTCTAGAGTCCATGATCTCTCGGAGGGTGGGCTGCCCTGCAAACAGAGTCTCGTATCTGCCTCTGATGCCATCATATGCGCTACATCTGCATACAAAGTGCTCCTCATCCTCCATCTCTACTCTGCATACTCTGCATATCCGCTCCTCTCTGGGAATGTCTGCGGCTCTGCCCGTCTCAATCTCGAGTCGGTGTGATGAGACTCTGAGCTGGCCAATCGCTACCCTCAAGCTATGAGGCATGTGAGTATCCATGTAGCGTGGTCGCTGGATGAAACCGTCAGCTAGTATGTCTATGAACTGGTCTCGATAGTGCGATAGTCTCGATCCCATGTGTGGTGTGTGCCATGTCTGACTAATGTAGAGCTGCCAGAGATCCTGTCTGAGCACAACATTCCTCTCACGACGAGAGAGGTGGATGTGAGGTGAGTCTGGGTCATACTGAAAAGGCGGCAATCTGTCCATATCAAGTCCATGACTATCAAACCAGACTCTAACCTGAGTGTACCAAGCTCTCTCATATCCTAACTCTGATATCTGTATAGATGCCTCAAGAGCTCTGTGTGTGAGTCTATCTGTAGGGAGGTCCCTAATCCTCTGAATAAAGCAGATAGTCTGGAATAGTGCCTCTACTGCTTATGGGTGGTGCAGCTAGCTCTGCCCTGATGATGTCATGTGGCACCGACTGTTTCCCACGAAATAATCGCGAGATCATACGTACCTGTGGCCTCTCGATCGCACTCCACTGGGTGACTGTGAGACCTGGGGCCCAAACCGTCGCAGCATACATCATAGCTGGTCTGACGAGTGTGTCAAATAGCCAGCCCTTCGTGCGGGGCTCCTGGAAGTGTGCTTGGTGACATCTCCGCTCTAACATGGCTAAAGCTGCATATCCGCGTGTGAGTCTATCGGTGGCTGCCTGTCAAAGTCGGCCTATGAGACAAAACATAAGATACATGATACGGATGTCATCCGGATGTCACAAAACTAAAGTAAGATCATAAAAAGCTAATACAATCTAGTCTCCAACATGTGTGGTAAAATATTAAGGCTGATGGTGCCCTATCCCTGGGGGTATATGCATGTCTATATGCTGAGGGAAATACAATCATGAATATGCATCTGTCTACTAGCTCCATCCAGTGGTAATGGAGGGGTGGAGGATGTGATACATAGGTGGAGCCGGTGCTAGAGCTTTCTGTATGAAAGCTATAGGATCTGCTCTCATCATGGCTACTCGCTGTGCAGTCTCCTCGAGATGTCCGGCTCGAATCTCCTCTATCTGGCGATGTTATAGCCTAACTCCTCTGAGCGCTGTGACTCATGGTCATCCTCTATCTGGACTCACCTCAGCCTGCTGTAGTGTCACTCCTCGCTGGGAATCAGGTGGGGAGGGGACTCTAGACCTCTCGAAAAAATCAGTGAGCTGTAGCTGTCTCCTCTCCACCTGTGTAGCTGTGTGTCTCAGTGGTAAGAGTGCATCTCTATGCCTTTGAATCTCTATCAAGAAATGTCCTAACTGTCTCTCATCTCCGGAGTCCATAATCTCTCGTAGGGTGGGCTTCCCTCTGAACAAAGTCTCATGTCTGTCTCTAATCTGAGTGTATGCTGTGCATCGACATACGAAATGCTTCTCAGTCTCCTCCTCCTCTGTACATAGTTTGCAGATCCCCTGTGCTCTCAGGACCCCACTGTGTCTCCCACTCTCGATCTCTAGTCTGTGTGCTGCGACCCTGAGTTATCCAATCGCTACTCGTTAACTCTGTGGCATATAGATGTCCATATAGAGTGGTCTTTGTATGAACCCATCTGACATAATGGTGAGAAACTGATCCCTGTAGTTTGACATCCTCCCCTCTAAACTGGGAGAGCTCCATACTCTCCTGATGTAGAGCCTCCATAAGTCGTGTCTGATCACCAGATTCCTCTCGCTACGAGAGAGCTGATAGTAAGGTGAGTTTGAGTCGTACTGAAAAGGTGGCAAACTCTCCATATCGAGCCCATGTGTCGCGAACCAAGCTGTGACCTGAGAGAGAGAGAAAGAAAGAAAGAAAGAAAGTCATATTAACGTCTTCTGGAGGCCAAACTTGGCCTATGAGACAAAAACCATGTACAAGTGTAGTAACCCTGTGTAGAGGATGAAATGAAATAAAAGGTATATCGCGACACAAAGATATATATAAAGCTGGAAAAGGATGGGGAGATGTGGCTCTGACGCCGCAGATAGTGGCCACCTAATACATGGGGGACATGTGAGTAAAATTGTGAGTAAAACACCCTAGCTACCGGTGAATGGGTGGAGGTGGGTGTAGTATGTGGTACATCGGGGGTGGTCTGAGTGCCTCCTGAAGGAAGACAACCCATGGAGTGGTGGTGCGCCTATGCTCCATCATGTGGTTGTAGGCTGTCCTGATGGATGAGATATCCTCCTGATATAGTCGTGGTCGATGATATGTCTCCCTGCGTGGTCGGCGCCGTGCTCTCTGTGCTGCTGCCTGGTGGAGCGTGAGCCCTATAGATGGACCTCTCTGATGTAGCTCAGCTCGCTGAAAAAACTCGGTAATGGTCTGCTGCCTACTCACCCGTGGCTGATGTGTGGGCTGGAGTGACCGATCTCGCCTCTCGTATGCTCCTGCGAGGAAGCGTCCCAAGCGTCGCTGGTCTCCCATACTCATGCATAACTGGAGTGTCTCCTCTATCTGGAAATGTGCTCGTAGGTCTACATATGCTGGGCATCTGATAACAAAATGCTCCTCACTCTCTACCTCTGTCTCGCATACTGGGCACCGCCTCTCCTCACGAGAGAGAGAGAGAGAGAGAGAGAGAGAGAGAGAGAGAGAGAGAGAGAGAGAGAGAGAGAGAGAGAGAGAGAGAGAGAGAGAGAGAGACTTTTTAACGTCTATTAGAGGCCAAAATCGGCCTATGAGACAAAACATATACATGACTATGATCCAATCCACTGTGATCCAAAAAGGAAAATAAAGTGTGAGTACAAAAAACGGGTATAAAAGGAGTGGATAATAACTAACATCAAGGGTGTGGGGTGCTATGGGTATGCACTCTATATGCTCAATGGGTGAGATACAAATATTATATGCATAGGGAGGGGAGACTCGATGGTATCAGAACCCTTTAGATGCCTGGAGTGGGTGTAGGATATAATGCATCGGTGGGTAAGGCATCATGGCGATCCTCAAAATGCTCTGAACGTCCAAATCGACAGGGGTGCGCCGCTGACGTCTCCGTATCTCCATGTCATGGCGTGCGTGAATCGCCTGAATCTCTCTTTGGTGTGGACGGGCTCTCCGGAGTGGGGGTCTCGATCGTCGACGTTGTCGTCTAAGCTCCTCTGCTCTGTGTAATGTGACACCCCGCATCGAGCTGGGTGCTCGAGTGGATGTGGGTTTGAAAAAATCTGTAACCGGGGGGGGGGGGCGGGCAGGTGTATCTCCATCTGCTTCTGGAGAAGTGATGCAAGGCGGTGCTGGAGCTCTACTAGGAAACGACCTAGAGGGCGCTGGTCCTCTGTCCCCAATAAAGCCCTGATCTCTCTAGGCCCCTGAAGAGCTGTGGGTAGTGGTCTCTGATGTCCTCATATGCCTGGCATCTACATTAGAGAGAGAGAGAGAGAGAGAGAGAGAGAGAGAGAGAGAGAGAGAGAGAGAGAGAGAGAGAGAGAGAGAGAGAGAGAGAGAGTTTTTACGTTATTAGGAAGTAGAACTCGGCCTATGAGACAAATCAATGTACATGTCTGTGTCTTTTGTCAATTGGAAAAGATAAAAGTGCTGAAAAAACTGGTTAAGTCCATATAAATCTCCATAGTATGCATGTAAAGATGCCATGAAAGTGGGGGGGTGTATGGAGTGCTATATCTATGATAGTCTATATGCAAAAGGGTAGTACAAGCATTACAAGCATGAGAATGTATCTGAGCAACTAACTAGCTCCATCCTGTACTAGTGGGTGGGTGTAAGATTTGGTACATAGGTGGAGGTGGAGTCAGGGCCACGCTGATAGCTACAGCAGGATCAACTGTCGTGTCGTCTGGGATCATCTCTCCTCCATGGAGTGATGGTTAGGAGTCTGGATCTTTGGAATCTAGTGTCGGTGAAGTTTCAAGGCCCGATATCCTATAAAAGGGGGCCGTCTCTTAGCTCGAGAGGTCTGAACCTGCTGAAGAGTCACTCTTCTCGGTGTGTAACTGAGGGGGGGAGGGCTGCTGTACATCGCATAACAAAGAACTCACTGAGCTGACTCTCTGTCTCCCTCTTGTCTGGGCGCTGCGGTGGGCTGGAGTAGGGAATCTCTGTGATTATGTATCTCTAGTAAGAATCGCCCGAGCTGTCGCTGATCTCTAGAGTCCAAGATCTCTCGGAGGGTAGGCTGCCCTGTAAACAGAGTTTCGAACCTATAATCTGCCTCTGATGTCATCATATGCCCTACATCTGCAGACAAAGTTCTCCTCATCCTCCATCTCTACTTTGCATATCCTGCATATCCACTCCTCTAGTTTGGGAATGTCTGCTCCTCTTTGGGAATGTCTGCAGCTCTGGCGGCCTCAATCTCTAGTCCATGGAGCCCATCTCAATCTCGTCAGAGAGAGAGAGAGAGAGAGAGAGAGAGAGAGAGAGAGAGAGAGAGAGAGAGAGAGAGAGAGAGAGAGAGAGAGAGAGAGAGAGAGAGAGAGAGAGAGAGAGAGAGAGAGGTGAAGGAAGTTATAAACACAATCCTTTCCAGCTGCTTATATATTTAATCTTCTAGGCTGCCAAGGCAGTCCCATGTATTATTAACCCTACTGGGCACATGTATTGTTGTACATTTGTATATGTATATCTACATACGCAAGTATGTACATATGTATGTATGGTTGTATGTACATATGTACATATGTACGTATGTACCTTAATACATGTTTATTAGATGAAAAAAATAGATCTTTCATATTATTGTATTTATTTCATTATCTGATCCTGATTCATTAATATTTTTGGGTAGATATTTAAGCATTAAGTGTATTGGCATCTGTAACGTTTTTAGGTGTGGAGTTGGAGCTCTTGGGAGAATGATGCCCATGGTGACAGCTATAATAACTTTGCTGGTAGGTTGGATTTGCACTGCCATGAATCGATAAATGACAATTAAAATTTGATGATGACAATATCTATGAATTTTCTTCAACATCTACCCCTCCCCCTTTTGCCCCCGTTTTTTTTTTTTTTCCCTTTTTTCATTATAGATATTTCAAAAGAAGCTTCTTTGGATCGGCATTTTTTGTTTACACTCTATCACACATCAAAGCCGTGGAATTTTAAAAGGTTTCTTGTGTGGATGGTAAGAAGGGAATTGGAACGCAGTCCTCTAATTTGGTATTCTCTAAATACAGATAGAAAATGATTTTTTATTGTCAATAGGCATGTTTCATTAGGCAATTCAGCAATGCAATCGACCGGGCAGATTATTTAACTATAAGATCGGGATTCATTGCAGTTTGTGTTTGTTCTTTCTTCTCTCCGTCAATATGCTTTATCATTATCATTCTGGTCCTCTGCATCTTCTGACTATTCGGTTGGATTCATACAGGCACATAAATTAGATCGTACCTACAATTTTCATACTTATATTGTACGCTGTATGGAGGATGATTTCACAAGGATCGTTGGAATAAGGTACTAAATGTTATGCTCGTTGTAAACCAAATACAGTTGTAGATCTTACACATACGCATATGTACCCCCTACATATATGCATGGGCATCCTTATCTTAATTTGCTGTGTTTTTATGGAGAAGGAGTGTGCAAGGATCATGGGATCAAGGTTTTAAGTTCTACTTACCCCTCATTTATCTAAAATTCAATTAGTAGATGTCGCGCACCTTCACAAATTCAAGAAAATGCATGGATGAATGAAAATTAACAGAAACATGTATATGTATATGTAGGTAGTACGTAATAACATTAGCGAGTGATGTCATGCCTACTTCTCTGCAAATACCTTTCTTCCCCTGCTAGCCATTGTTTTCCCTGTCACGAGCCTTCCACTCTTCCTTGCTGTCTGCCCATTGCCACCTGTGTTAGCTTTAACTTACGTGTACCAGTATGGCTACCCCTACTTTTAGGGGTGACCTCGTTCAGTTACTAATGTTGATGTTTTTGAGCAGATACATTATTCTGGTTATGGTCTGTATGTAGTCATTTGTCTGAAGATTGAGACGATTCTACTTTCACATTGTGCTGTTCCATATTTTGGTGGGATTACATGTCTTCCCTCGAAACCCAATATGACATGTCCATGAAGAACTCTTCTGTATTAGTCTGGTTTGGGTTGATTTTCTTGATCTTCCATGCTATCTTTGAGATAGAGTAGTTGATATTGGTAAAGAATTAGGTAAATATTTGGATATTCTACTTTGGCTCCAAACTGCTATTGTATGCCTGTTATGTGGGTTGTAAGCAAAACGTTTCCAACTTCTATGGTTTTATTTGTGGATGATGTGGGTGGGTGGGCCCTTGTTTATTTGACATGAGGGAATCTTATAGGTGCATGCTTTCAGCTAGGTAAATTGGATTTTGTGTTATTGTCCTCTCTGAATGAGAGGAAATACCCATGGTTCTTAATACTCAAACAGTTCTACTTAAGATATAGAACCATCTTTTTGTTCACCCATGATCGACACAATCTCCTGCTTCCAAAATATTATGAACCAAACCCCAATCTAAATCCTTGTCTGCTGTTGATAAAAGAGAATCTTTGTCCACCAAACTGGCTACTAATTGAGAACGTCATTACTATCTTTTAGTTGGAGGCTCACTTAAATCTCTTCCTGAATTCATCTCCTCTGCTCCCTAGTTTTTTGACTAAAAATAATCACATAACCCATATGTGCAACATCTCTTGGGAAAATGGTTTTGTGTTGATTACTTTTGGGTCTAAACAAGTAAAGGGACAAAGTAAACTGCCTTCCATATTCATGAAGATGTTTGCTATTATGATGACTCCCATTTCAATGTCCACAATAGAGCATGGAATGGCCAACTTCAACGGAACAAGAATGTTGGGAATTGAACTCACAACCTCCTAGCTAGGAGTATGATGGGCCAACCACTAGCCCCAAAAGCCATGGATGAGGATTTCTTTCTAATCCTCTCTCTTAAGGTATGGTTCAACCATCCTTTGCTAGGATTATGTGACATTCGTTTCCCCTTAGACTTAGCATTGCCCTCAATGCTCACTTATGGACCATTTTGACTCTCTTGGACCCACTTTCCATGCATGAGCGCTTCCACCAACTTCAAACTCTAGCGCATGGACCAAATTTGGACCTATCCCACCCTCTGTGGGTAGCCAAATACCCATGCGCTTTCATCTAAGGCTAGCTTCACACTCACCAAGGACAAGCACTTTTTCCAAGTGCCCACTAAATGAGGCACCTTACCTCCATCTACCCCAAGTTCCTCAACTAGGCTATGATACCAATGTTGGGAATTGAATTCACAACCTACTAGCTAGGAGTATGATGGGCTAACCACTAGCTCCAAAAGCCATGGATGAGGATTACTTCCTAATCCTCTCTTTTAAGGTATGGTCCAACCATCCCCGGCTAGGATTATGTGACAATGAATTCCTTCTAAGCTCTCAAATGTGACCGTGAAGATTATCACATAGAATTATCACATAGAATAATCATTGCCTTGGTTCATGCACTAAATGGAAATTTTTTTGATCTTGGTTTCTACAACATAATATGGGTAATCTCTTTCATTCAAGAAATTTGTAAGTTACATCAAAAGAGTGGCCTTACAAAATCTACCAAAAATTTTTGGGTATTATTTGCTTGCATTCTTTCTTCATCTTACTAGATGCTTTTTCATTATTCCTCGCTCCTTGTAGCCTTTTGTGGTGTTTAATGATCTCATTGGAAGCCTTCTTATTTGTACTTTTCCATGCTATGCTGAAGTTCACGTGTTGATCAGTCTTTATGGGTGTATTTTTTGTATGAGTTGAATGGAGCTATGGAGTTCTTTGGCTACTTTTCTTGTGTGCTCTTAATATGCACATATATGATTTATGGGGGATTTTAACGTGGTGGATGATATTCAAACTCTTGGAGCTTCCCACATGTATTACGCTGAAAATGAACCACGTAAACAATGCATACAAGTCAGTGGCTTTGTTGACCTTTGGCCTCTGAAATATGATGTCACACATGGATACACGTTTTGCTCTTCATCACATCATGATGCACGATCAACTTTGACTGCATCGATTATTGTGGTGATGGAGTCCATGCACACAAGTGGGATATTTCTCTGATCATGGATCTCTGTGGATTGTATCATTTTCATCTTAGGCTACGTTGCTTGAGCATGCATGTGTTTTGTTAACTATAGACTCTACTCACAAACCTTTAAAAACTAATAATGTTATTATTTGCTTTCTTTCTTTCCTAGACAAGGTTCCATAGTTGCACTAGGAAATCTCTTTGGTGTCTTTTTCACCAATTTTGTACTAGACGCATTTCACTTTGAGGATAAAGTTGTCATATATGACTATGACAAACTTTTCATTCACTTGCATGGAAAAAAACTTGCACTTGCTTCAAAGTATATTTCTTATCTTTGTTATATTGTTCTCTAAGTCAATGACATTATGAAGAATAGTGTATGCATTCTCACATTGTATACTTGCTCAAGCTATATGATCTAGAATGTAAGAAAATGTTTTTCTCACAAAGTTGCAGTGTGCAATAAATCTTTCCATTGGAAGATACTTCACAGTGATTTGAAATAGAAGTCTTCTACTGCCATCGGAAGTCCAACAATGTAGCCAAAATATGAAATTGTTGTCTCATAGATCATGGGACTTATGCATGAAATACTATCAACTGAACTTGATGAAGATTTTCCTCTAGCTGACGTTCTAGTCAGATTGAACATTGAATAATTCCAAGTTTCTTTCATTAAATTAGATTTGCAAAAAAATATTCTCCACCATCTTCTGAAGAAGTTTCACTATACCTTTTACTAGAAGAGTCTCATTATTAGCACAAGAAACCAAATATTTGTTGAGCTGATAAAATGGATTGGAACAAGCTAAGGCCATATGTCATGTGCTTTGATGCACCACTAGGGAACAATTAATTGATGTATTTTACCATGTTTTTTGAAACCATGGAGAACATAAAATCTTGATCATCACAATCTATGAGTTTTATGTTTCAACTTCTTCATCAGATTTTTTTATCATCATTATCTATTCTATTACTATAACTTCTTTTTTGTTTCACTACTCTAGGTCTATACTCATTTACTAGATTTCTTACAACATAAATAATTCCCTTTCTTAAAGATCTTTTTCTTTATATCATAATCATCAGGATCGTCACAATATGAGTCACTAAGATAATATTTACTAGAAAGGATTAACAAATCTCTTTGTAGAAAGAAACATGTTAACTAGAGCTTATGCATACCTCGTATCTTTCCTTTTTTGACCTTGAGAAGAAGATCAAGTAACAAGAGCATTTGTAGATAGGGTTCGTGACTCAATAAAGAGATATACTTTATCTAACAAATAGGAACAGGCACTTGGGAGCACTATCTAACAAACAAGAACAAGCACTCAGGAGCACTAGCAAAAACTCGAAAACTTGAAATTAATTTAAAAAAGTCCAAAAAGAAATGAGAGTTTAAGTCTTTCTCTTTGAAACAAAGTCCTTTCTTTGACTAAGTTGACTTTCTTTTTTGCAAGTTTGATGTTTTTGGACAAAGTTGGTCAGCACTGACTAGAGTTAACCAACCTATAGCCTACAACTGAGTCAAATAGGCTACTAGGATGCAAGAGGAAGAAGGAAAGATGCAGAGAATGGCTAGAGAGATTGGCTGAAAACTATGAGTTAAATATTGTTGAGCACAATCAAATAGAGTTGACCAACTCTTTGAAGTCTTGTTGTTGTTGACGACATGATTTCCCCTACTTCATCTACATTTGTATCCGCATGAGTGCATCTCCATTTTGTATTTAGGAGGCACTCCATTTCTATTCTATTTCCATTTTATATTGTATTTCCTTTGTATTTGGGTACCTTGCCATGTGCTTCTACCAGTTGTATTCATTCTCCTTATCCCACATATGATGTACTTTTGAGAGCCCCTCCCAAATCTATATAAGGAGGGCCTCTCCCCTCACTTGTACTTGGTTAAAAGATTGAGGAGATTACTTAATGCTCTTGGCAAGCTCATTTCTAATCCACATGAGTTTACCCATTTCATGGTCTACTCATTTTATGTCTCACATATTCTTTGTTTTGTGAGAGTACTTTACTTTTCATTTTGCTTCCGCGTGTGTACTTTCTACATGGTATCACAATGCTAGGTCGAGGTCTTGGCGGTGATTTTGGTGGTGGTGGTGCTTTTGCTTTGGTGGTGTGCTTTCTCTTCATTGGAGAAGTCTTTTGTCATCAATTATTGGGCCTCATTTTGCCCATTTGCCCATCCTCCTACCCTTTCTTCCTTATTTTGTACCTCTTTAACCCCATTTTTCCTTCCCTCCCACCCTCTTTGTAAGGACAATTGGTTGTGCCTATTGTTTTTATTGTCAAGTTGATGCACCTCATCATGTTGAAGTAACACTTTCCTACTGTGAATCGTGAATCTCATGTTTACTAGTGTTTATAAATGCTCGTTCACTTCATGCTGTGTGAGAGCTTTAAGACATATATTTTCATCAATTATTGTTTGTGGATACAATGCTGTCCGCTTGTGAATCAGCTACCTTCATTAGCGTCTGAGATATATATAGGAATTATCATTTGGTCTTTCGTACATCTTGCAAGAACAAGATCTCTGTTGTCTTTGCCTACCTTCCAATTTCACACATCATCTCTGTAATCATCTATCAGTCTTATCTTTGTAATAGTCTGCGTGGGCAATCCGAGACAACAGTCTGCGACATGGACAACTAATGATTGCGGAGCATCGACTCCTACTCGGATGATCACACCTGAGAGCATCATGGAGCTGCTTCATGCTCCTTCAACAGAGAGTGATAGAGAAGGACACCTTCATCAAAGTGGCTTGATCCCAAATGGAGCCCTAGAGCAACAGAAGTAGAAACATTGCAACTCAAGGAAGGTGCTGGTGGATGAGGAATAGAGAGGTGATCACACAAATGAGCACATTAGGCCGTGCTGCAGACATTCCCGACAAGCTCCAAACCATTCAAAGTCGTTAGAGACAGCATTATTAGTCTCATTATCCTTTGTGGATTTTAAGGACTGAATGCCCCTGTGCATCCTCAACCGTTTTATCTGGCCTAAGGCTCGAATCAACTTCTCTGGTTCTTGCTCAGAGAGCGATGACAGGTGACAGGTGCAGAAAGATCTACAAGAGAGCAAAGCTCTCGAGAAGCCACCAACAGATCGAGAGTGGTTCACTCTCTACTCTCCTCCATCCCATCTAGGCAGCGCAAAGCTCTGTGCGCAACACGGTATCTGTGAGTGGCCGAGAGAGAGAGAGAGAGAGAGAGAGAGAGAGAGAGAGAGAGAGAGAGAGAGAGAGAGAGAGAGAGAGAGAGAGAGAGAGAGAGAGAGAGAGAGAGAGAGAGAGAGAGAGAGAGAGAGAGAGAGAGAGAGAGAGAGAGAGAGAGAGAGATTCTGTCTTTCAGAACCGACTCTCCATCTGCCCCAAGGTCTCGGAGGCATTGCGTCCATTCCTTTGGAGCCATCTCTCTACCGTGTTAGCACTGTTGAAGTCAGACTCAGAGTTGCTTGCTCGCATTCCTCTGCAGCAAAAGGGCTCCACTTCTCTCTGCAAGCGAGAAAAAGGCCATAGTGTATCTGTGCAATCACACTTAGACAAGGGCGCAGGGCGCATCGGAAAACTACAAGGGGAAGGCGACTTCGTCAGAGCCACTTCTTCTATGAAGAAGTCTGCGTCCAGGATACGATTCATTGCATCTTGCTTTGCACCCTTCTCACAAAGTGATAAGGAGAAAATCTCTCTGTGCCATCCTCGCCACGCAATAGAGCATTAGTGGCCACGTGATCTCCAATTGGATCCATTTTCCAGTTTGCTTGACATCATTGATGATTTCAGTCCTTGCTTAAAATTCATTTTTCTGATGACTGCGTGATTACATGCTCTGGAAGATACCTGCGATGCTATTTGAACAACACAATACATTGTCCATGACATACGGCATTCATATGATACTCTAAGTATTCACCCAAGCGAATCTATTTTGTGGTTACAAATCCATAATTTAAATCTCACACATTATGAATGTTTCAGCTATGAACTTGGTTTTTTTCTAGAATCCTTCTCTATTGAGATGGAATAATTATTGATGCACCTTCATAAGTTTTTGGGCATCTCCCTTTGCACTACACACTATTGTACTCCAACTCTCAAGGGTAAATTGCAATTCATTTCACTCCATATTTAAGGGGTCACATTGTATTTCTTTAGGGGTTATTTTTTAGGGTACCATACCCAACCTCGACAGAGCATTTGGAACCCCTTTGTTTGTATTACCCAATGGTCATAACCCTCCCCATCAAGAACACATTTGGCACACTCACTTTGGCACTCAGTGCCCCCCTTTGTAACTCCAATATAAGAAGAAGGTGTTTAGTGTGTGCATACTTGTGGGTTGGAGGCTAGTCTAAGCCCACCCATAAGCTTCTTTTAGTTTCTGAGCCTAACCTAAGGCAAGTGTGATGTGCAACGAGCTAATCTAAGCCCTCTCCTCTCACGTCGACTCATCTTGGTGTTTTGCAAGAGTAGGGCTACTCTAAGCCCCCCCCCTCCCCAAGAATTTTGAGTGTGGTGTCCAATTGTTCATTTCAAACTTTGCAATTATTTTGAAGAGGCATTTTTGGAAAGTGTCTTTGATAGAGTTTCTAAACACTTAATCCTCAAAGCTTTGTAATGACCAAAAGTGAAGGTAGCTCATTATCTATGGCAAACTTCTTACCCTCTTTCACCCTTATTTTTATGCCTAAGGATGAACACCTCAATGGAAAAAATTACAATCTATGGAAAGATGTCATGTGCGCATATCTCTACACGAATCTCCTTCATGAGGTAGTAGACGGGTCAAACCCCGAACCCAATAGGGATACCAACTTAGACAATTGGCATGTGTGGAATATCAAGGACAAACGAGCTTTAGGTCAGTTGTTACTTGCCTGTGACGAACTGATGAAAGGATATATCATGGCCTGCAAGACGTCCAAGGATGATTGGGATACGTTAGCCGCTTTGTATGAAGACAAGACCCCTTCGAAAATATATGCATTAGAGACCGAATTTCATAATTTGACCATTCGGCCACACGACACAATTACCAAGGTCATAGCCCAATTTGAGGACTACGAGCGTAAATTAGCACTATGTGGTAGGCAGATCTCTAATGAAGACATGGCCATTAGGCTTCTTAACAAGTTACCTAAGTCGTACGAGACATTTGCCACAACTTTGTATAATCGCGGCCAAGTCTTATCTTGGGAAGAGGTTCGTCGACTTTTGCTCCTCCACGATTCGCGGGCCAAATCGACTTCCTCCCAAGAGTCTTCCATGAAGGCAAAAGGCCCATTCAATAAAGGAAAAACCACAAGTCATCGTGCTATCAATGGATCTAAGCAAGGATCACATAATTCATCGAAGAAGTTTACCTGTAATTTTTGTGGAAAATCAGGACACTTAGAAAAGTTTTGCTATAAAAAGAAACAATTATCGAAGGATTCTACGTCTAGGCGAGCATCCAAAGGATCCCAACATAGATCCCATTGCTCTAGTGAGGAACTCTTCATCTCCACAGAAGCCAATGCCCTAGTTACTTCTAGCTCCCTGCATGAGTGGATCTTTGATAGCGGAGCTACCTCCCATATGTGCAAAAACAAGGACTCCTTTCAAGAACTCGAAGAGCACACGGGAGAAGTCTATCTTGGCAACAACAAAAGTTTACCCATCGAAGGAAAAGGGAAAGTTCAAATTACGAACAATCAGGGGGAATGAAAGTCTTTATCCAGTGTTCTTTTTGTTCCAAATTTTATGTATGAATCTACTTTCCGTCAAGGCCATTACAGATCAGGACAAACATGTATGGTTTGATAATACCTCAGTTAAGGTAGTTGATCCCCGTACAAAGGATGTCATTGCTCAAGGTATTGAAGAAAAGGGCCTCTACAAACTATCTTGCTTTGTATCCAAAGAATGAACCTCAAGTTTGTGGCACCAAAGATTTGGCCACACTTCTTACTTATCAAAAATCTCTTCATACCAACTTGTGAAGGGATTTCCAAAGATAGGGCAACTTACGGATGTCTTCCAAGCGCTTGCACCCAAGGCAAGCAACATAGGGCCCCAGTTCCCAAGGAAGCTTCAACAAGAGCGAGGAACCCTCTAGCCCTCATCCACATGGACTTATGTGACCTATGAACACCCCATCCCTGAGTGGATCCCTCTACTTTTATCTTCTAGTAGATGACCACTCGCTATATTTGGGTGTACTTTTTGAAGTCAAAGGTAGACATATTCTCTAAGGAAGTTGAGAATGAAGCTTCGACTGAAGTTAAAACCATCTGATCAGATGGAGGTGATGAGTTTATCAATCATGACTTTGATAACTTTCTCAACCAGAAAGGGATCAAAAGACAAGTCACTGAGCCTCATACTCCATCCCAGAATGGAGTAGCTGAAAGAAAGATACGCAGTGTGATGGAAATGGAAAGAACTATGCTTCATCACAAAGATCTACCCTACAAGTTCTGGGTAGAAGCCGTGCATACTTCCGTTCACATTCTTAATCGAGGATTTACAAGTGCATTACACAACAAAACACCCTTCGAAGCATACTATGGAAGAAAACCAAATGTGAATTACTTTCGAGTCTTTGGTAGTGAAGCTTTTATCCATGTACCAAAAGAAGATAGAAACAAGTTACAATCAAAGTCCAAGAAACACATATTCATAGGGTACAATGACCAATCAAAGGCATACCGTCTATATGATATGGAAAACCACTCCATCATCATTTCGAAGGATGTGATCTTCAATGAAGCTTCCTCATACTCAAGAAAAGATTCAAGTACAAGTCTTAATCCACCTATGTACACTTCAGAGGGGGACTCAGTATTTCCAAACTCAAACTCAGAAGCCAGTACTTCACAACAACCACATCGATCTCAAAGGCTACTTGATAAGAGACAACGCGAACAAAGTCATTATGTTAATTATGCTCTAATACACCAAATTCAACAAATTCCAGAGCCTTCCAACTACAAAGAAGCTCAAGGCGAACTAGAGTGGGAAGCGGCTATGAAAGAGGAACTGGATGCAATAGCAAAGAACAAGACTTTGACATTAGTTCCCAAACCAACAAACCATCAAGTCATAGGAGTCAAGTGGATATACAAAGTCAAATACAAGTCTGATGGCACTCTAGATAAATATAAGGCAAGATTAGTCGCTAAGGGATACAAACAACAACATGGAATTTACTATGAAGAAACCTTTGCTCCTACTGCAAGATTCACAACCATAAGAATCATCTTAGCACTAAGTGCTCATTTTAAGTGGCCCATTTACGAGCTGGACGTCAAAAGTGCATTTGTCAATGGCGATCTTCAAGAAGAAGTATATATTGAACAACTTGAAGGCTTCAAGATCAAAGGAAAGGAAGATCAAGTGTACAAACTTCACAAAGCACTTTATTGACTCAAGCAAGCTCCGAGGTCCTGGTATGAAAAGATTCACAAGTTCTTTGAAGACAAAGGATTTCAGAGAAGCAATGCTGATGCTAATCTCTATATCTATCAAAAGGAGTCTTTAGTAGCCATCATCATTCTCTATGTAGATAACTTGAACTTGACAAGCTGAGACCAAGAACGCATCCAGTTTATCATCACATAGCTTCACCTTGAGTACTCTATGACAGATCTTGGATTACTTCACTACTTCTTGGGTATGGAAGTTTGGCAAACAAAAGAAGGTATATTCCTATCACAGAAGTACTCCTCTTATCTACTTTCCAGATATAAAATGGACCAGTGTCTCTCAGTTTCTACACCACTTGATCCAAACATCAAGCTTACACTGGAGGAGTCATCATCACTTGTGGATGTGCATACCTATCGACAGCTTGTTGGTTCATTACTCTATCTTGCCAACATTAGACCAGAGATTGCCTATGCAGTTGGTATACTCAGTCAGTTTGCACATCAGCCTCGTCAGACTCACTGGGATGCTGTGCAGAGACTACTTCGATACCTTGCCCTCACCTGACATCATGGTCTTTGGTATAGAGGAGGCATCGACCTCGTCGGATATTCAAATTCTGATTGGGCTGGTGATCCTGATTCTCGACGGTCTACTTCTGGGTATATATTCTTTCTTTGCTCCGGACCTATCTCTTGGGAAAGTAAGAAGAAGCCTACAATTCCTCTATCATCTACCGAAGCCGAGTATCGAGCATCCGGCTTTGTAGCATATGAGGCCATCCGGTTTCGACGTTTGTTATCTGACATTGGTGTTTTGAAGGATACTCCGACATGTATTCGCACGGACAACCATTCAGCCTTGGCCATCGCCAAAAATCCAGTGTTCTACGCACGGACGAAGCACATCGAGATTCAGTACCACTTCATCCACGAGAAGCTCATATCTTAGGAGATTACTCTGGAGGAGTGTACCTCTTAGGAGAACCTGGCAGACATGTTCACGAAGGCTCTACCTCCGGTTCCGCTTCAATGCTTGGTGGACCTGTGCAGCATTCAGCCGCTCCAAAATGGAGCTGCAGAGGGGGTGTTGATGACATGATTGCTCCTACTTCATCTACATTTGTATCCGCATGAGTGCATCTCCATTTTGTATCTAAGAGGCACTCCATTTCTATTCTATTTCTATTTTATATTGTATTTCCTTTGTATTTGGGTACCTTGCCATGTGCTTCTACCAGTTGTATTCATTCTCCTTTCAAGAGACTTATCCCACATATGATGTACTTTTGAGAGCCCCTCCCAAATCTATATAAGGAGGGCCTCTCCCTTCATTTGTACTTGGTTAGAAGCTTGAGAAGCGTACTCTATGCTCTTTGCAAGCTCATTTCTAATCCACATGAGTTTACTCATTTCATGGTCTACTCATTTTGTGTCTCACATATTCTTTGTTTTGTGAGAGTACTTTACTTTTCATTTTGCTTCCGCGTGTGTACTCTCTACAGTTGTAACTACAAATCTAGCTCTTATACCAACCACACTTACATCCCACATAATTGTACTTGCAAGAACTAGCTTTGATGAAGAATTGTTATCAAGATTGAATAATAATATATATGAGAGATTATGTGCACATAAACAAGAGAACAAATCACACAATACATAAAGTATGGTAAAAAATAATATGCTTTAATTCTTGGTAATTGATGTACGAGATGATGGTATGCTCCAAAGTCTAATTAGAAAAGTAACAACATGTGAAGGGTAAGGGATAAACCATGAAGAGGCTTAGGTAAGATGCGGATCTCAAAAAAAAACTCTCATAAGAGTATGTCAGACCTCCAATAATGTATGGGCTTACATTATTCCAAGCACTCCATGATCTCCAAGAGTAAAGGTGTTACTTCTCCAAGCATGAACTCCTCCAAGTTATGCAAAGAGCACTCATCATTCACTCACTCACAAGGAAGAGTGTGAGAGAAGCACCTCTATGTGTGAGATGTACATGATGTACGATGGTATGTCTAGAGTCCTATTCCTCCTTTCTGCTACTCCATTTTGTTGAGGGGAGTACCTGCAAGTCACTTCTCTTTTGATACCTGCATTCCACAAATAATCATCAAACTCTTTTGAGAAATACTCTCCCCCTCCATCTGATCTTAACCTCTTTAGCTTTTGTCCTGTGATCCTTTCTGCATAGACATGAAAATGTTTGAATGTCTTGAAAACTTCTGATTTATCCTTGATTACATACAAAGTAATCCACCTGGTTGCATCATCAACAAACAACACATAATATCTGGATCCATTTATGCTATAGTCCCTTGAGGGACCCCATACATCTGTATGAACCAATTCAAGCATATTTGAATACTTGTACCCTGATTTGTTATAAGAACTCTTATGTGCTTTACCTAATTGACAAGCTTCACACTTGTACACCATATGTTGCCCTTCAATATTTGGCAATCCAAGCACCACCTGATTCTTTGACATCTCCTTTATAGCTCTCTCATTGAAATGACCTAGCCTTTTATGCCATAGGTCTAATTCAGACACCTTTTGACCTCCATAGGTAAACAATGCATGTCCCACATTACCTTGGACTTTGAGAGTGAACAATCTTCCTTCCTTTTTACCTGCAATTATGGTTCTATATCCCTGATTTGGATCTTGTACATAGACACCATCATTTGTGAATCTTACTTCATATCCTTTCTCCACAATTTGCCCTACACTTATCAAATTTTTAGGAATAGTAGGAACATAAAGTACCTTGCTCAGAAGTGTACTTCCACTCTTTGTCTTCACTGATCCAATGCTCTCCACTTTATGCTTGGTATTGTCACCTGTTTGAACTGTATGTCCATTCACCCTAGCTTCCATATCAGTCATCAAAGATAGATTCCCACTCAGATGGTTACTGCACCCTGAGTCAATATAAAACACTCTTTGATCTTCTCCCATTGATTCATGAGTTGCATTCAAGATAAGAGTCATGTCATCCTTCTGATCTGATGCATAATTGTAATAATTATTGTTGTAGGACTGAGATTGGAAGTTTCTTCCACCTCCTCTACCATATGATGTCCTACCACCTCTTCCTCTGAAGTTGCCTCTTTGGTTTCTGCCTCCTCTACCTCTTTGACTATAATTCTGATTGTTGTATCCTCCATTTTGATTGTTATACCAACAATCATTTGCCAAATGATTTGTTCTGCCACAAATCCAACAAGCTTTAGCATTATCTTTGTTCTTACCTCCTCTTCCTTTACCTCTGAAATTTGTCTTCCCTTTTGTGAAGTTAGCTTGATTTGAATTCCCTTCATCATCATTTGATTGCTTTCCCTTGCCATTCTTTTTCTTGTCCTTGGAGTACATAGCTTGACTTGTACTTCTATCATTGTCTCCTTTAAGATCCTGCTCAAAGGTTAGCATATGTCCTAGCAATTGATTAAGGTCAGGAGTAAAGTGATCAAGTGACAACTCTATGGACAATATAAAAGGCTTCCACTTCTCATCTCCTCTCAAACCTGTAAGTATTTGTCTTACTAACTTTTCCTCTTCAATGTCTTCATCCACTGCTCCCAAACTATCTGCAATATCTTTCATCCTTGCCACATAATCTGAAATTGATTGTGAGCTCTTCTTCTTGAAGGTTGTGAACTCAGCCCATAGTGAGGACTTCCTTGACTTAGTTGTATTTTGGAAATGCTCTTCCAAGGCATTCCAAACATCTGTGGCACTTTCCAAACCTCTGATATGAGGTAGAAGATAATCATTTACAGCCATGTAGATGATACTCCTTGTTTGAGCATCCTTTCTCATCCAAGTCTTCAACATTGCAAGTTCTTCCCTAGTAGGAATACTTGGATCTGCAAACTCAGGTTTTTCTTCATCTCCTGTAATAAATGATATAAGATCTTTGCTCATGAGGTGTGCTTCCATCCTCATGGACCATGCTGGATAGTTCTCCCTATCTAGCTTATCAATCTGCAAGCTTTCTCCCATCTTGTATCCACCTGTGTATTGAAAAACTTCAAGCTTTACAACCAATGTATGTACCTTTACTTCGAATTGGACTCCTTTTGCCTTTCTTGATGTCAAATAGTCTTCTCCTCAAGCTTTGACTCCAAGCTTTCACTTCTTAGTCCTTCAAGTGTTGAATTTCTTGAATCTGCAGCAGTCGGGATCCTTCTTTCTTCAAATTGATGTCTCCTGCTCTGATACCACTGATGGAGAGTGTTAATCTCCAAAAGAACAACTTATTCTTGTGATTAGAGCACCTCTATACCAAGAATAAGTTAAAACCTTCCACTCATTTAGAGGATCAACTACTAATTGTCAAAAGGTTAACAAATCTGTGAAGAAGATGATATGCAGAAAAGTCTGCTGCACTATTTCTTCACATTGACCTATCAAATGTGTAAAGTTTTTTATGAAACTTTGTATGAATTATCTCCTAGAGATTGCGCATCTCTTCCAAGTTGAATCACTTCAAAAGATTAAGTATAACTTGAGAAATCAACTTCTCAAGTTACCTATGTCAGAAACTGTCATCCAAAACAGTCGATTTTACACCTGTAACTTTTAAGACTTGGTTCTCCTTGAATAGAACCCGTTTTACAAAATGCTTCTAGACATGAGTAGCTTACCTTCCAACTTAAAGATTAAGCCCTCACTCATGCAAAACTTTAAACTGTGCTAGGAGAAATGATCAAAACATTAACTTCGAAATCTGCGCCTGTTTTAGGAACCAGTGAACATACTTCACATATGAATGTTCCTACACTTAATTCACTCAGCCTGATTACAATTGGAAGCTAAAACTTTGCACAGAGGTCAAGCAACTCTCAACTTAGACTTGTACAAAAGGATTTCACAATTGATCTACTGTAGAAGGAGAACACGCAGAAACATCGGGCGCAAAAATTTTCATTTACTCAGAGAAATTACAACTGAGTGATGAGAGCTAACACACACAACTTTTTCTCTATCTCATGACTTCTATCTCCCTCATTCTTGACTTCTAACTAATGTCACATATGCTCTCATACATGCCCCGACTTTTCTCAAAGTATTTATAGATAATTTGTACATGATTCTTACTGAACAAAAGATCTAAGTCATCTATGACTATGCTAATGTACATATGTGTACACTTCTCTTGTCCTCTGAATGTAATCTTCTTCCACACTTTAGGAATTGATTCTTCCTTCATCATTTGATCTCCCAAGCCTTCAATTGGTGATTGGCCTGCACCAACAACACACTCAAAAGTCGTTGTGAACGCTGCCCTATACTCAGCCTCACAACTAGAAGTGGCCACAGTAGGCTACTTCTTGCTCAACCAAGATATACATGAGCTACAAGCATGCAAATCTGGTGGTAGTGATCCCCGTTGGGATAAAACAACCCAAGTAGCCGAGTATCACTCAAGTAGCGAAAGATGCGCTTAACTGCCTGCCAATGCTTGACACCTGGGCAATACATAAACCTGCTCATCTGTGAGACAAAAAACTGAATATTTGGCGGAGTAATGCATAAGTAAATCAGGCATCCAACAGCCTGCTGATAAAGGACAACATCAAATGCATCTCCACCATCATGAAGACTCAATCATAAACCTGTCTCCATAGGAGTGGAAATAGGCTTACAGTCTTCAAGGCCAAAACACTGCAATAATGTGTCAATATATTTTGTTTGATACAAAGCCATTCCACCATCAACTTAAATAAATTGAATGCCCAAATAGTGATGCAAATGCCCCGAATCAAACATCTCAAATGAGGCATGCAAATAAGCCTTAAAATCAGCAATATGCTTCTCAATAGGAGTAGTGAGCAACATGTCATCAACATAGACAACAATGATCAAAAGCACATCATTAGCATGCTTAATGTATAAGGTGGTTTCAGTTGGACTGTTCTCAAAACCATGTGCAATCAGATAGGCATGTATCTTCTCATACCAAGCACGTGATGCTTGCTTTAAACCATATAATGCCTTCTTTAACTTGCACACCTTGTTTTTCATGCCCTTTCTACACAAAGCCACAGGGCTGAAAAACATACACTTCTTCATGCAAGTCACCATTCAAAAATGCAATTTTAATGTCCAATTGATGTACATTCCAACCATGATGAGCTGCAAGTGCACAGATGCTCCACAATATTCATACGACATGTAGGTGCAAAGATCTCATCAAAATCAATGCCTCTTTCATGTGCATAACCCTTTGCAACAAGCCTAGCCTTATACGTATCAATTGTTCCATCAGGCTTACGCTTCAGCTTGTATACCCACTTTGTGCCTATGGCCTTCTTGCCAAGAGGCAAGTCACATAAAGAACATGTACGATTCTTCATTATAGCATCATATTCAAATTGCATAGCAGCCATCCAATTTTCTGAATTTTGTGCTTCATCAAAAGAAACAGGCTCATTCTCATCATAGAGACTAGATGTAGCCATAGCATAGCAATCTGATGCAAAGGAGGCACTATGAGAGCCTCCTTTGCATCTAATTTGCTATCATGCAAAGTTTGCACCAGCCATTTTCACATAGTTTTTGCCTGCTCAATATCAGCTCTCTCATCAACAAGTGCATCATGTAAATCTGCATCAGAAATGGAATGATCTGAATCATCATATGAAACCTGCAAAGGTTGAAAAGTTGCCTCATTAGGACCAGCACTAGACTGTCCACCTGTAAAAAGAGGCATCAAAGTATCATACATGTCTTTAGAGCTAACAGATGTCTTCTTAGTACATGAAAGCAATGGCTGAATAGCATCTTCCACAAAAACAACATCATGGCTAACCAGAATGTGTTTAGTCTGTGGAAGATATAGACAATAGGATTTACTTTCAGAATGTTGATATAATTAGGTAGTGATGTGTGTGAACACACTAGGACCACCGGGGCACTTTTTCCCCTCTTTAGGAGGTTTTTCTCCCCAGGCTTTTATATACGCCTATTGCCCTAATGGGCTACTAATCTTTGTACATTCTCTAGTAATACATTCAGTATTGTGTGTTGTGCTCCAAGCTTCTTCTCCTTCCTTGTGCTATTTGCATGCTTCCACAGATGTTTATCTCCAACACTTGGTATCAGAGCAGGTCGTCGCTTCATCTAGGGCGCCATCGACACTTCTCCGGTTGTAGACTCAAAATCGCACGAATTTTGGTAAGCATACTCAGTGTGTTTTCGAGATCAAAACAACTTTGATCTGTGGTGCCAAAATCACGATCTGAGCTCGTTTTAGCCTCCGAACGCAGTATCACAGTGCTTGTACAGGCTATTTTTTCTTCTTGTGCCAAAGGTATATACCATTTTCTGTTCACGAGTATAAGTGTCTCAAAGTCTGCTACAGGTCTAGTGGAATTCGTCTAGGCAGTTTTGTTCAATGTTTTGAGATACAATCAATTTTTTGCATCAAGCTACTTTAGTCACCGACCATGGCTGAAAGCAGTGATGTATTCCGTATGTTGGTTGTTGAGGATAAGTTGGATGGTACCAACTACCCGTTATGGGCTTATATGATGCGACATGTATTGGTTGCAAAAGGACTGTGGAACATTGTGTACGGTGTTGAAAAACATCCTATCACACCTGCAACTGTTACAAATGCAGGTATAGAAGCTGATGCAGAAGGTGTCGAAGATGATGATATTCTACATATTCCTGTTCATGCTACGGTTTTTGCTACACCTACTGCAGAGAAGATTTGTTGGGATGGCAAAGATGCCCAGACACATGCATTGATAGCTTTGTTTGTCAAACGTGCCATTATTCCTCACATTCGCTCTTGCAGAACAGCTAAGGATGCTTGGGATGCACTTACCACACTGTACCAAGCTAGGAATGAGCCTCGTGTTGCTTACCTCCAAAAACAGTTGGAGAGTGGGCACATGAATGAAGGTGATTCTATGGACAATTTTCTAACAAAGATCAAAGACTTGAAGGAACAATTGATTTCTGCTAATGAGGTTATACCCGATAGCTCATTTGTGAAGACCGTTCTGAATGGTCTTCCTGATTCATATCAGAGTTTTTCTTCTACTCTTCGGTTAATGATGAAAGGCAATCCAAATGCCTTGTCATTTGAGGACTTAGTCTCTGTTCTGTTGCAAGAAGATCAGTCCAGGCAGAACAGGTCCATTATGCGTGTTGTAGATCAAGCTTTCGTGGCTAGTCAGAAGGGCAAAGGAAAATGGAGCTCTTCAACTAGTAAGCAGAAATCTGCAAATGCTCCACATTCGAAGAAGGAAGATAAAGATGAGAAGAAATCAGAAATGCAGAAATTGTTTTGCAAGTACTCTAAGGGAATGATCATATCATAAAGAACTGTCCAAAATTGGCTGCTAAAGAGGCAAAGAAGAAAGAGGTTGGAATGATTGTTGTAGATGCCTCTACACAAAAAACAGAGTCTACTAATCTTGTGCAGGAAGAAGAATGGGCGTTTACTACTGTCTGCAATTTTGACCTATCTTCTCATGAGCAGTGCATATCTGCAATAGACTCAGATGTTTGGTACTTTGATAGTGGGGCGACCAAACATATTACCTCACAACATAGTTTCTTCTCTTCACTCGAGCCTACCCCTATAGGGAATACTGCTACATGTGCCAAAACTCCTCTTATCCTATTATGCGAGTTGGTAAGATCATTTTGACTACTGCTGATGGTATTTCTTTCACTTTGTCAGATGCTTTATTTGTGCCAGGGATCAAGAAGAACCTATTATTATTTTCTGCATTAGCCAAGATTGGCTTGGTTGTGAAATTTGTTGATGAGAGGTGTACAATTCATGATCTATCAAATGGCGATGCGATTATTGATTTTGGCACTTTATCTCGTGGGTTGTATAAGCTCATAGAGTATGAAAGATCTGTGAATGATTCGACATGTGCAGTACATGATTCTCAGGCTATGTCAGATGCAAAGCTTTGGCATGCATGCTTTGGTCATCGAAATTTCGCTAGTTTGCTATGCTTGTAGAAATCTGAAATGGTGTCCTCTTTGCCCAAACTTGAGGCACTTGGAAAACATGTTTATGAAGGCTGTATTTTGGGCAAAATGTAGCATTATGCATTTCCAAAAGATGGTTCAGTTCGGGCTACTTGGAAATTGCAAGTTGTACATAATGATGTCTGTAGTCCTATGCAGATACCTTCTTTTGGAAATTATCTTTACCTTGTGACTTTCATTGATGATTTTTCTAGGCATGCATGGGTATATCCATTGAAGGAAAAGTCCGAAGTGTTCATGTGCTTCAAACAATTTTTGCTTTTGGCTGAAAATCTATCAGCATGTAAAATGGGCACCCTCCGTTCCGATCGAGGGGGGGAATATGTCTTCTAATTTTAATGCATTTCTGGCTGAACATGGGATAAAACACCAGTGTACAGTGCCATATACACCTCAACAGAATGGAGTTGCTGAATGAAAGAACATGTCACTCATGGAGATGGCGAGGTGTATGGTCAAGAGTCAGGCTTTACCACATAGTTTCTAACTTGAGGTTGTCATGCGTGCAGCATATGTAATGAACAGGTGTCCCACTAAAGTGTTGCAATCTATCACTCCATATGAGGCTTGGCATGATCGCAATGATGGAGAGTGTTAATCTCCAAAAGAACAACCTACCCTTGAAATTAGAGCACCTCTATATCAAGAGTAAGTCAAAACCTTTACCAATTTTGAGGATCAACATTCAATTATAAGGATTCTGGAAAATCTGTGAAAAGGATGATTCTACAAAAAGTCTGCTGCACATATCTTTCTCATTGACTTATCAAATGTGTAAAGTTTTTGATAAAACTTTGCACAAGGTGTCGCCTAAAGATTGCGCACCTCCTCCAAGTCGAATCACTCCAAAAGATTTAGTAGATTTTGAGAAATCAACTTGACAAGTCACATATGTCTAAAACTGTATTTCTGAGAAGTCGATTTAGACCCTATAAATTCTAAGACATAGTTCTCCAAGAATAGAACCCCTTTAAGCAAATTCTTTTAGCCACAAGTAGCTTACCTTCCAACTTAAAGATTAAGTTCTTACTTGCTCAAAACTTTAAACTGTGGAAGGAGAACTAATCAAAACATTGACTTCAAATTTTGCGCCTGTTTCAGGAACCAGTAAACACTTCTTCACATACAAATGTTCCTACACATAATTCTCTCAGCCTGATCACAATTGGAAGCTAAAAATTTGTACAGAGGTCAATCACCTATAGACTTAGACTTGTACAAAAGAATTTCACAAAAGATCTAACATAGAAGGAGAAAACTCAGAAACATCGGGCGCAACATTTTCTTCATTTCTGAGAATTTTACATCTAGTGATGAGGGAGACTTAACTCACTTCTAGGATGACTAAAAAACTCATACAACTTCTGATTACTCTATTCTCATGCTCTCTCATACTTGTCCCGACATTTTCAATAGTATTTATAGGCAAATATTTACAAACTTATGACTAATCAAAAGTATAAGTGACCTATATCTGAACTAATGTACATATGTGTACATTTCTTTCAACTCCTAAATGTAAACCTTTTCTATGCTTCAAAACTTGATCTTGTCTTCATTCTTTGACTTCCAAAACTTCAATTGTTGATTGCTCTACACCAACAGCTCCCCCTCAATCATCAATTGAGATTTTCTCTATTTTCTTTATGCCTGCCATGTCTTTGAATCTTTGTAGCTTTGGTCCATCCAAGATTTTGGTAAGCATATCAGCTATCTGATCTTTAGTTGAAGTATGTATGAATTCAATCTCTTTGTCCATCACCTTCTCTCTTAGAAAATAGTACTGAATCTACAATGTGTTTGGTCCTGGCATGAAAAACAGGGTTAGAAGCTAGATACAATGAACTCATGTTATCTCCATGAATAGTAGGAGTACTCTGAATGATATCAAAACTCTTCATCAGAGTCTTAAGCCATATCACTTCCTTTGCAGCTTCAACCATGCCTTTGCACTCAGCTTCTGTAGATGATAAAGCAATTGTGTGTTGCTTCTTTGAACACCAAGAGATTAACTTATCTCCCACATAACACATGTACCCATAGGTTGATCTTCTATCATTAGGATTACCTGCCCAATCTGCATCACTATATATTTTGATATTTGTATCTGATGTAAAACCATAATACAAACCCTCTTTGAGTGTACCCTTAATGTACCTCAACACTCTTTGACCTGCAATCCAATGTTCTTTTCTAGGACAATGCATGAATTGAGACAAAACCCCAACTGCATATGATAAATCAAGCCTAGTTAATATAGCATAGATAAGATTACCAACCAAACTCTGATATAACTTCATATCCTTGAATTCTTCTCCACCAAATCTGCTCAATTTGTGATTCACCTCCATTGGAGTAGGTGCTACCCTGCAATCATTCATTTAAAACTTGATTAACAAGTTCTTCAAATACCTTTCTTGAGTCCAATGCACTCCATGTTGAGTATATGAAATCTCCATGCCCAAGAAATATGACAAATCTCCCAAATCACTGATTTTAAATTCTTTCTCCATTTGCTTCTTTAGGCTTTGAATGCCTTTCTCATCTATACCTATAAGAATTATATCATCAACATATATGCACGTGTAAATGAACCCATCATCACTTGCTTTGACAAGCAAACTACTATCTGCTTTTGATACTTGAAATCCAAGTCCTTTCAAGAACTTCACAAGTCTATAATTCCATGCCCTTGGGGCCTGCTTCAACCCATGCAAGGCTCTCTTGAGCTTACACACATGATCTGGATACCTCCCATCTCTGAATCCTTGAGGTTGCTCCATGAAAACATCATCTGAAATGTAACCATTTAAAGAAGCATTTTTCACATCTAATTGACATAATTTCCAACCTTTACATGCAGCAATGGCTATGAGTGTCATGATGGTTGTCATCTTTGCCACAGGACTATAGGTCTCATCATAATCAATACCATATGTTTGAGCAAACCCTTTGACAACAAGTCTAGCTTTGTACCTAGACACACTTCCATCCGCAAATCTCTTTGTTTTGTAAACCCACTTGCATCCAATGATCTTCTGACTATTTGGTTTAGGAACCAAATCCCATGTCTGATTCTCCAATAATGCATCATATTCTTCCTGCATAGCTTTCTCCGAATTTTCCTTACCTTTTGCCTCTTCATATGTAGAAGGGTCTTCATCTGTTTTAATCATATAAACATAATCTTTTGTAGCCAAAAAATAAGTGTCATAGCTATACCTTGTAGGTTGCCACTTGTGTCTTGATGAACTTCTGAGTTCTCCACTCCTTGAGGTTTCTGGTTCTCCACACTCAAGAACAAATCTTGGCATTTCTTCAACTTCAACCTGCACTTCATTATTCTCTTGTTCATCAAATATCTGAACCTTTGATTTACCTTTCTTTTGACTCACAATTTCTTCATCATCTGTATTAATATTGATAGTACCTGCATACCAAGTACCTTGCTCATCAAATGTAACATCCTTAGACACAATGAATTGCTTTGTGGATGGACTCCACAATCTATAACCCATCTGCTTGTCATCATAACCAATGAATACATACTTTTCAGCTTTAGGTTCTAATTTGTGTCTTAATTGTGATGGCACATATGCATATGCAAAACATCCAAATACTTTGCAATGGTCTAATGTAGGTCTCTTACCCCACCATGCCTCATATGGTGTCATACCCTGCAAGGCTTTACATGGAAACCTATTGACCAAATAAGTAGCTGTATTTACAGCCTCAGCCCACAAATAATTTGGGCAATTTTTCTCCTTCATCATGGATCTTGCAAACTCAACAAGAGTTCTATTCCTCCTTTGTGCTACACCATTTTGTTGAGGGAAGTACCTACAAGTAATTTCCCTTTTTATACCTGCATTCCACAAGTAATCACTGAACTCATTAGAGAAATACTCTCCCCCTCCATCTGACCTTAGTCTCTTCAATTTATGACCTGTAATTCTTTCTGCATATGCATGATAGTGTTTGAATGTACTAAATACTTCTGACGTATCTTTGATCACATAGATAGTAATCCATCTGGTAGCATCATCAACATAAATCACATAGTACCTTGAACCATTGATACTGAAATCCTTTGATGGTCCCCACACATCTTTGTGTACCAACTCAAGCTTCTCTGAATACATAAAACCATGCTTGGAGTAAGATTGCTTATGAGCCTTACCTAATTGACATGCCTCACATCTGTATGTCATATGTTGACCTGTAACATTAGGCAATTCAAGCACTGAACCACTGTTAATCATACCTTTGATACCTCTTTCATTGAAGTGTCCAAGCCTCTTGTGCCAAAGATCTAACTCAGAGATCTTATGTCCTCCATAAGTGAACAAGGCATGACCAACATTACCTTGAATCTTCAATGTGAACAATCTTCCTTCTTTCTTCCCTGAAACAATTTGTTTATACCCATTGCTAGGGTCTTCCACAAATACTCCTTCATTAGTGAATCTCACTTCATAACCTTTTTCAACAATTTGTCCTACACTTATCAGATTCTTAAGAATTGTAGGAACATACAAGACCTTACTCAATAAGGTGCTACCATCCTTAGCCTTTACTGATCCAATTGACTTCACATTATGCTTTTTATTGTCACCTGTTTGAACAACATGATTAGATACCTTATTTTGTAAAACAGTTCTCAATGCTATGTTACCACTCAGGTGATTGCTACACCCTGAGTCAATGTAGAAGACTCTTTGGTCTTCACTTTGCCTTTCACAAGTTGCATTCATTATCAATGTTGAATCCTCCTTCTGATCTGAAGCATAATTGTAGTAGGTATTGTTGTATTGTTGACTTTGGAATCCTCTACCTGCATTTCTTCCAAAATAACCCCTACTACCTCTACCTCTGAAATTACCTCTTTGGTTTCTGCCACCTCTTCCTCTTGAATTAAAATTCTGATTATATCCACCATTATTCTGAGTATTATGCCAACAATCATTAGCTAAATGATTTGTCTTACCACAAATCCAGCAAGCTTTGACTCCATCTTTGTTGTTCCTGCTTCTTCCTCTACCTTTGCCACCTCCTCTTCCTCTTAGGAAGTTGGCTTGACTAGTTGTGCCTTCATCTTCATTTGCTTGTTGCTTTCCTTTGCTAATTTTCTTCTTATAATTTGAGTACATTGCATGACCTGTACTCTTGTCACCTTCACCTTTGACCTGCTCAAAGGTTAACATATGTCCTAGCAACTAATTTAAGTCAGGAGTAAAATGATCAAGTGATAATTTAGTAGAAAAAATGAATGGCTTCCATTTGTCATCACCTCTCAAACCTGTAAGGATTTGCCTTACCAATTTATCCTCCTCAATGTCTTCATCAACAGCTCCTAATGCATCTGCAATGTCCTTCATTCTGGTTACATAATCTGAGATGGATTGAGAGGCCTTCTTCTTGAAAGTAGTAAATTCTGCCCACAAAGATGCCTTCCTTGACTTTGTGGTATTTACTGATCCTGATCTCTAAGCTAGGTTCTCTCGATTAGATTCTTGAGAAGTCAACTCTAGGATTTTAGCTCTAGATTCCTTTAGAATTCCTTCCAACTTAGTTATCTTTTTACTCCACCTCCTTTTGATTCTTTCTCTGGAATCTTTCCAAGATTTCACCTTTTTATTACTAGTCTCTCCAACTTCACTAGTTCCAGCTACTTTTTCAAGATTAAGCTATTGATTTCGCAAGAGTGCCTCGGCTCTTGTTTGTAGATTGGATAGGCATGTATGTAGGGTTGGATCCATTTGAGTTATGTACAATACCTATCATGTTGATGGGTGTCACTTTTGTGGCATTAGTAGGGTTCTTCGGACAATCTCTTATAATGTGCTCTTTACCACACTCGACACAAAAACCTTGTATGTTATAGTATTGTGACTGTCTTGCTATCAAAGGATGTGGACAATCCTTTATGAAATGATCTCCTTGGCACCTAAAGCATGGTCCTCTAGGGCCCTGTGGTCTTTGGTGTCTTAACTGAGGTCGTGGGTTAGGGTTGGCACACATGACATTAGCATAGTCGGGCTCCCAACTCGGCTCCAATGGTGGACTATCGTATTCATATGTTTCCATATGTTTTGGTGACTCTATATAATATGCAGGCAAGCGATCCACATGGGTAGAGTCAAAACTATTAGAATTAGGACCATTATCAAGTGATCATGGGTGAAGAAGGCACAAAATCCCTATTGAGGTTCTCTTCTACAGTAGCGTATTTGATTGAGATGACATTAGCTGGTGGGGGTGGCTACTGAGCAAACACGAGTTGAGGTCTCTGCTGAGCCTTATAAGGATAGTTCTCACTCGTTGGGATGTCTTCCGGTGCGAATTGTGTGGCGGAGGTTGGTTCCTTTGAGGTATGTTGCTTTATTTCGGCATTGTAGTCCGCCATTAAGACACAGAAGGGAACATACAAATCGTCGGATGTGCCGATCCACCTATAATGAGAGAGGTTCCTAAAATAGTCTGATTTTATGACTGCCTCTTCCAAGCATGACATAGATGCTATCTGAACTGCCACTCTATCATCATGGGTTGTGGCCACTTTCTCTAACCTCTACATCCATTCAGGAGCCTCTATCTCTATGGTGTCCATGCCCTATTCTGTTTGCCTGCCTCCTGGTGCAGGCATGGGAACATAGGGATCTTCGAATGTTTCCTCTATTTCAATCGGCACTAGATCTTCAGGCTTGGGCTCTATAAGAGGCGAAGGTTGACGCTCATATTGCATGACTTTACTTCGTAATTCTTCGAGTTCTGCTCTGAGTTTTGTGACTTCTTCGGATGTGGCGTCTATGTCAGTGACTTTGCTTGGTGACTTTTGCTGAGTTGCCAGTTGCTTAAGTAGGTCGTCTTTTTCTCGTTCTAATGCTGCATGGGCCTCTAGGAGGTCGGCATGGGTTTCTAACACAGTTTTCATATTCTCTGAGGGAATGGCCTTGAATTTTTCTGGGTCGATTTCTTGCGGGGAACCCTCCATGGCTGCTTCCAAGTTCTCTTCATTCTGTTTCTACAGCCATTTATTCTCTTCCAGTGCTGTAGACATGTGTTTTCGTAGGAGGGTAGGTTGCGTCGAAGCTTAAGGTTCTCCGTTATCTGGGAGTGTAGCAATTCATCCATATGTTGCCTTTCTTCTGCATCTGACTGGGGTGGGTTGGCAACTAGCTGTTCATGTTGTTCCTGTAAAGTGGCATACTGTTGTTGTAGTAGCCGCTTTTCCCTTTCGAGATCAATGAATCGTAGTTGAAGTTCCTCATGACTTTGAAAGAGTCGCGTATGTTGGTCATCAAGATGCTGGTAGTGCTGTTGTAGTTGCGACATACACTGATACATATTATTAAATACATTATTAATAGGGGTGGATGCGGGAAGGGCGTTGAATGCAAAAGGGAAGGGAAAGGGGAAGGGAAATGGAAGTGTGGATGTGGTGCTAGAAAATGGTGAAGTGGGAGGTGGGGGAATGGGAGATGGTGGATGCATGGGGGGAGGGAGAGGTGCGGAGGTGGGTGAGATGTCCATAAGATCAACGGTGGATGCTGTAGTGGGAGTGATTGTGAATAGTGGAATTGTGGGTGCGGTGATAGTGGTGAAAGTGTACAGTGGTGTGTGTAATTGTGAATACGAACTGCCCGGAAGTGTGATCGGGGGGTTGAGATTTTCTGTGGCAGCAGTTAGAACTACTGTTTCAGTGGTTGTATGGACAAAAGAAGTGGAGATAGGGTGTGTGGGTTGAGTGACGGTCTGTGCTTCGGTATGGGTAGTGGACTCCGAGGCGGTGACAGTAGTGGTTACACTGGTTGTGGGAGGTGAATGTGGTGGAGTTGGAGGTAGGGGTGGCAACGGGGGTGACGGAGGTGCACTTGATACATAGGTTTCCTCAGTATCGTGGACAGTGTGTGCGGTGCCCGTGGTTGTGGATGTGCCTTGTGGTTCTGATACTAGTACATTCATCTGCTTTCCTGATCGAGGGGGGCGTCTGCCATATCTTCGTTCCGTTCTTCGTGCTTGTGCAAGGGCGGTATGCACCATCTCAGGTACTCCTAAAGCCTCAGATATCATGTCAAGAGTGGCGCGGTATTGCTCATCCACGCCTTCCTCCTCAAGGATTTGATTCATGAGGGCCTTGCCTGCTGCTAAGGACAGTCTATGTTGCTCTTGCACTCTGTTCATGGTATCATAGAGCTTCTTCAATGCCTTTGTGTAAGCGGGGGCACCTTCAAGTACCTGCAGAGCTTCCTGATCATATTCCTGCTCTTCTTCCTCGGATTGTCCATCATGTTCCTCCTCTTGTCCTTCTTCTTCTTCACCCTCCACATCGACGATATCTGGTTGTCTGGGATGGGGTTGGTCTATAGCAGTTTGTTGTCCACTAGCTTGTTCTGCCTCGACTTCTGCGTTAACAACCTCAATGATTCTGGCTACCTCCTCATCAATTAAGTCTTCTAAAGTGAATCCGTGCGGGAACTCTAGGTCGGTTGGTACATGTGGAAACACTAGATTTGGTCCATCAATGCTGTGTCTTGGTAATCTAATAGTGAATGGTTGCACCCGCCTTGGAAGTCGTGGAGTGGTCTCCGAAGTCAATGTCGCACTGCGGGGTTGTGCACATGGCATCTGAACGGCGCCTCTCATTTTCTTGGAGGGTGGTCCTACGGAGGATAATCTGCGCTGAAACTCCTGTACCCTGGTCCAAATGAGTGCCCTTTGCACTGATACATCATACGCGAGACATCTATACACAATCCTGGTGAGGGCACAACATCCATACAGTACAGACTTTTGTTTCTTATACCACCTTTGATGAGCCAAGTGGATTTGGTCGATAATCCAATGGGGCATATTGATTGTCAGATCAAAGGCATCAGCCAAATATAGACTAAACCATATTTTCTTAGGTGGCATTGTGAATCTCTCTTGAGCGGGAAATGCAAAATGTTGCATGACCATTCGCAAGTGAATGGCAATTGTAGGCATCATTTCCACCATGTCTTTTAACTTCATCAAATTCCTGTTCTTCATATTGTCGGGGACCATAGTCTCTTTCTCCGTAGGAATGTGCATACCTTTCATGTCCAGAGCTTTCCTTACCAAGTTGATAGTTAATCTGAAACGCTTGAGCTCATTGCCCCTTGTGAGAGATGGGAGGACAAAGGAGCTGTATCCCTTTTTGTCTTTGCTCGGAGTGAGGGTGCTAATCAAATATGAGCATCTTAGAAAATCCGGCTTTGGCAACTGGAATTTGAAGTACTCGTAGAGTCCTGCCTTCTTCCATATAGCTTTCAGTCCTTCATTATTCTACAGTCTCTCAAATTCCCTGGTGAAAAAGTGATACCTGCCCCAGCGCCCATTGAATTCTATCTCGGCCTCCCACATATAAGTGCCTTCACCTAGGGGTCCTGCCACATCACTGAACCAATGAGAGTTTTTACTGACTGGCATAGTGTGCCCTTGTGGAGGGTTCTGAACTGGTATGGCGTGTAATGCCCTCAATGCCACAGGGCGTTCCTTCAATTCCTCCTCAACTGGGAGACTTTCAATGTCCACGACTTGGGGGCTGGTGCCTGCCTGAGAGCTAGTTCCTGCCGTATCTGCCATGTTACTTCTTGCCTCTTGATTCTGTGAGAATATAGAAACATGTGTTAACATTGTAAAGGACAAGATAGAACCGTTATTGTCCCCATTACAACATTAACATGAGGTTCGAGAAAGATTAGTAGGCTATTAAGTGCTCCGTGCTTGTGTGTAGTTAGGGATTGGTTAGACCTAGGAGCTAGGCGGAATGATGTAGTGTGAGAGTGACGTAGTTAGTAGGTGGGCATGGATTTACAATTGGGTCCGGGGGTTTATTACAAGTTTTAGGTTGCCAAATGCAATGGATGGGCTTGGATCTTGATTTTCTGGAGACTCTGGAAGGTTTGATAGGAGTATCTACTTGAGAATGAGGCTTTTTAAGGACCCATTTACGAGTGATTCTACTTTTGCTCATGGAAGAATACGTGTTCGTGCTTGATGTGTAAGACTGGGCCTCAGATGTTCGCGTGAGTGAAACATGTTGTACAGGGTTTGGCCTTAGTGTATATATTTGAGCCCGCAAGCAAGCCTTAGGCACCCAGATTTGTCGTGATTGTGGGCTGGCCTTCATTGACTTCTTGGGTACCCAAATAGACTTCACTTTTGCAAAAGAATGTATGAAGGACTTCTTATTAGTGTCGTGTTGTTGATTACTAATAAGAGGTTTTGGCCATGGTGTTGGCCTGGTCGGAACAGGGTGTTCGCCTTTTCGCCTCCATACTTGTTTCATCGGCTGAAACAATCTGCTTTGCTCCTTTTTTTGGCCTCCAGTATAGGTAGTGTTCTGCTTCTTCTGTATTCGATCTGCCTTTGGTTGCTGCATCCCTCTAGCCTTTGGAACAGAAGGGAGTGCCTTCTTATCCTTGACTCCGTTGTTGAGACAATCCTCTTTCTGCATCATACATTTTTGGACAAGAATAGCATTGTCAACTTCATGTGCACCCCTGGAAGGACCAAGAGTTCGTGCCTTACCTAGTTCCTTAGTGCCTCATTTTCCAATTCAACTGTAATTCGACTATGATTTACCCATACCTGAAGAAGTCCACTTCTTAGGTTTAGGTTGACCGCATGATCATAGATCCAGTCCTGACCCAAGACAAGAGGCTCAGTGAGGTCCTCATCTTGACACACTAGTACTTTGACTGTCATTACTTCGTCTTGAATGTAGATGGGAAGTTCCACCTCGCCCATGCAGGGGGTTTCCACACCTCCCAATCCTATGAGATATGCTTCTATAGGATTGACCGTTAATTTCAACTCTTGACAGTAAGATAACTTGACAGCACTAGTGGATGCACCTCAGTCAATCAAAGCTCTTACAGTCTTTGCACCCTTTCCTTGTCCTATATCTAAGGTTATAAAAGGACGTTGATCAATTATCCTATGAGAGTTGATACCTGAAACTTCACACATAGCCACGTGATATCCTTGATCTGCATATGCATCTGGCCTAGGTTGCTCTCTGCCTTGTCTTCTTAGTTTCATTCTCCGTATGCACTCTAAAGCTTCTGCTTGGGCTTCTTCTCGAATTCGCTTTTCTTCCTCTTTGCGTTTCTTAGCAGTATTGAGTCGACTTAGCATTTCCTCTGTCAGAGGTTCTTGATATAACTTGACTCTGCATCTGCTAATGTAGCTCGAGAGAACATCACCCTCTAAAGTGGCTAGCTGTACTGCTCCACTTGTTGAGATTCTATTAATGATCATGGGTCCGTAGCCTCTTTTCTCTAGTTTCCTCGCATGTTGTTTCAACGTGTATACTAGTACTAGGTCGCCTGCCTTCAAACCTTTATCCTTAACGTGGGCATCAAAGTATGCCTTCTGTTGTTTCTTAGCTGCATATATCCCTGCAGCCGCCCTCAGTCTTGTTTCCCCTAATCGTTCAAGGTCAAAAAGTCTAGAGGAGAGTTCATGACCCATCCATTCATGCTCTTGTGCTACTTTCAATGTAGGTATTAAGAAGTCCAATGGTAGTACTGCGTTTTGACCAAATACCATCTGAAAGGGGGTGGCTTGGAGTACCGTTTTGTAGGCGACTTGGTATGCCCAAACAGCATAGTGTAGCTGTTTGTCCCAATCAGAGCGTTTATTGTTCACTAATTTCGTCAGTACATTGCACAGGATCTTGTTTGTGCTTTCGGCTTGGCCATTTGCTTGAGGGTGATAGGGGGCAGACTTCTTATGTACTACCAAGAATTCTTGGAGCAGATTTTCAATAACTTCATTCAAGAAGTAAGTGCCTCTATCACTAACTAGCTCTATAGGTAGCCCGTATCTAGTGAACACATTCTCAAATAAAAACTTAGCTGTTGTTTGAGCATCGTTCTTCGTTATGGCTTTTACCTCTACCCACTTTGTTAGATAGTCTGTCGCAACAATGATATATTCTGCATGGGAACCCTTAGCTGGGGGATTAATAGGACCTACGAAGTCTATTCCCCACTTAGAGAATGCACGTCCACCCATCATAGGTTTCAGTGGCATCTCATCTTTATGTATAGGATACTGAGTTCTCTGACAGACATCACATCGTTTCACATAGGTATGTGCATCCATGTGAAGGGTCGGCCACCAGAAGCCCGCAAATAGTATTGCCTTGGTCACCCGATCTGGTCCAAAGTGTCCTCCTGCTACACCTTGGTGAGCAGTTTCCAAGATCTTGAGATATTCACTTTCATGGACACATAGTCTCAGGTAACCATCTTTACCACGTTTGTATAGATTATCTCCAATGAGTGAGTAATCCTGGGCTTCTTGTTCTAAACTCCTTTTCCTAGCCAGAGTCATGTCTGGAGGGAATGTTTTCGTCCTGAGGAAGGATACTAGTGGTTCACTCCAATCTGGCACTATGGACACTTGATAAAGAGTGGCATGTTCCACATGTGGTTTAGTGCAACAGATTGGGCATTCCTTGCACAACTTTTGGACGTCAGCCTCCATAGTAGGCCAATGCACTCCGAGTCTCCTTAGTGTCTGTAGGGTTCGTTGCTTTGAGTAGTGTTGCTCTAATGCACCTACATGTGCTAATTGCAACCATTTAGCATACTCATCCTCTTCCACACAACAAGCCAAGATCCCTTGATCTGTGTGCTTGTACATACTACTTGCCATGATGTGATACTTTTGAGCTTTTACTACCTCTCTATCTTGTGTGTTTACTACTGGGTGGTTAGGCCCGTATGTCAATACTGGCACTAATGGCTTAGCCCACTGCGGTACCACTTCCAAGTTAAACAAGTAAGCATCAGGAAGGTCATCTGACACTCCTTGTGGGGCTTCTCCAGATGTGAGCCTAGAGAGATGGTCTGCTCGCAAGTGAGTCTTCCTTTTCCTTACCACAACCTCGAAATCATATTCCATTAGCAAGAGAAACCATCTTACTAATCTTCCTGTATTGCATGGCTTGTTTACGAGGTATAGCAGTGCCTGATGGTCAGTAAAAAATTTAAACTTATTTGCAAGCAAGTAATGTCTAAACTTTTTAACTGCATATACCATGCCTAGTCCTTCTCTCTCCGTAGTGGTATAATTTCGTTCAGCTGCATTCAATTGTCTACTAGCATAGGCAATTGGGAGATCCATATTACCTTCACCGGTAGGCTGTGCGAGTACACATCCAATAGCGTAATTGGATGCATCCACATGAACATGGAATGGCTTGTTCCAATCTGGTGTGGTCAAGATTGGTGCTGAACATAATCTTCGTTTAAGCTCCTGGAAGGAATTCTCACATTCATCAGTCCACTCAAAGTTAGTCAGAAGTCCGTACATGGGCTTTGCAATGACAACATACATGTGAATGAACCGGCGGTAGTAACCACAATGCCCCATGAAAGCTTGTACTTCCTTGACATTCCTTGGCCTAGGTAGCTCTGCTATGGCTCTCACTTTCTCTTCATCAGTGGATATGCCATTCTTTGACACTATGTGTCCTAGAATCTTGCCTTGCCTGACCATAAAGACGCACTTTTCTGGGTTCAGGCAGACTTGATATTCTCTACATTTGTCAAAGATTTGTCTGAGTTCGGGAATATGGGTTTGCCTAATGTTGGAATGAGCACAAAGATCATCAACATAGACTTCTAAGTTCTTCCTCAAGAACTCTTTAAACACATGGCACATCAGCCTTTGGAAGGTAGCTAGTGCATTGGTAAGCCCAAATGGCATTACTCTAAAGGCAAAAATGCCCCATTCAGTGGCAAATGCCGTCTTATGCTGATCTTCTGGAGCTATGGCTACTTGATTGTAGCCCGAAAATCCATCGAGGAAGCTGTACACTTCTTTTCCTGCTACTCTTTCTAAGAGATGCTCTGTGATAGGAAGCGGATAGTTATCTCGAATTGTGGTTGCATTAACCTTCTTCAAGTTAATGCATACACGCAGCTTTCCATTTTTCTTGGGCACCACTACAATGGGGGATACCCACTCAGTATGCTCAATTTCATAGATGAATCCAGCTTCAACCAGTCTATCTATCTCTTCCTTGATCTTGGCCGCATAGTTGTCATTGTATGTGTATGGCTTTTGCTTAGAGGGCCTAGCATCTGAGGTCATGGGGATAGTGTGTGAGCATACGTCTGGATCAACACCCTTCAAATCCTTGTAACTCCAAGCGAACACATCTCTGTATTCTCTTAGCAAGGCTATCAATTCATGCTCTTCGTCGTCTGTCAGGTCATGG
Source organism: Ceratopteris richardii (assembly GCA_020310875.1). Lineage (NCBI taxonomy): Eukaryota > Viridiplantae > Streptophyta > Polypodiopsida > Polypodiales > Pteridaceae > Ceratopteris > Ceratopteris richardii. Next base: position 100,886,716 of record CM035436.1, read on the forward strand.
CCTATGTATGTGCATCTCTCTTCTCCTTCTTCTATGGCTACCACAATTTTTTTTGTGGTTTCTTTGTTATCATAGGCCTCTCCTGATTGTGCCTCTCGTTTAGGCATTCTGATCATGACTCTTCTGTCATCTATCTCATACTTTTTAAAGTTTTCCGGGACCTCAAACAAAGATTCTTCCTCTTCTGGTGTGACTGCTCTCTTCTTTCTTTTCTTCCCTTCTTCCTTCGGGGTCACATGTGTGGCTAGCCTTACATCATTTGTAAGCTCTCCGTGCCTCTAGGGTTGAAATTCTACTTCATAGAAGTATTCTTCATCTGATGCAAAAGGTGGGTCCATAATGATTGACTCTAGATCGGAGTCACTTGCGTCCTCAAATGCATCAGGGCTAGGTTCGCATTCTTCTAGAAGTGCCTCTCCCATGATTGGCTCTATGGAGAAGACTGAAATGTCATAGCCATCTTCATCAGAGTGAGGTGTCCATTGTTCTTCATTGATGGTTACATCCATTGTTGCTAAGATTTCTGCCCAGTTGTGGGGTTCAAATTCTTTGTCAAGAAAGACTACAGGTGCATAGGCTGGGTCTTGAATGGATCTATGGGTTTCTTTTGCACCTATCTCTCTGGCTTTTTCTCTCTTCTCTTCTTCTACTGCTACTTTGCACATCCATAAATGGGTGTCTTCATGCATCCATGAGGATCCTGATCCTATGGAATGCACCGACTCAGTATCATCTTTAGCTCTATGGATGGGATTCCATTGGATGGGAGGGACATCTCTATGAGAGTAATCTTTGAGATTCACTTTGGTCGTGACACCTAAGTGTTGCTAATACAAGGAGTTGGTTCCCCAATCCTATACCACTTGCAACTGTCGCATAAATGGTCTTCCCAAAATCATCTCATAGGCATGGTTCTTGCTAAAGTCACATATGGCGAAAGTGTGCTCAAACTCAACACCACATGTGGTGAGAGTTATTCCTTCTAACAGCCCTAAGGGTCGCTCTATGTGACCATTGGCCATTTGCAATTTCATCCTCGTGGGCCTGAGTGCTGGCTTGCCCCAGTGCTTCCATAGGGAAGTGGTAGCAATTGCAACACCTGCACCTGAGTCTAGAATGGCCTTTGTGGTGTATCCTTGATGGGTGATAGGAAGATATGTGTTTCCCTCTTCGCCCTCACTCATGTCTCCTATCTTGTCCAATGGTATTTCTCGTACTCTTCTCTGGGATCCTACCTGGGAACGTGGTTTTGCTATCTCTGGTACTTGTTTGGCTACATGTTTCCATAGCTCTGGCCTTACTTTGAGTAGATCTTCTAAGTTGAGGTTGCACTGTACTTTAGTGTTTTTCACTACCTCTGTGTTCCTAGGTATGACCGAGTCTTCGTTTCTTACCATGACCGTGGGCGCTCTCATACAAGTAGACTTAGCTTCCCATGGGCCTGTGAAGTGGGGTAATTCTTGTAGAGAGTTAGACTCAAAGTCTAATCTTTCCTGAGATTGGGTGCTCTCCTACTCCTCATAAATGGATGGGATGTCTTGTGGGAATTGGTCATGTGCATCATCCACAAGTTCAATGGGAGGAGGGGCTTCACTTTCTTTAGCCCATTTGTCTTCTTGAATCTCTCGTAGGAATTCAGGTGTGAACCGATTCATAGAAGAGGATGTGTCTGGCTCCATAGAGTTAGGCACATAGACTTCCTGGGCAGGAAGGCTTACTCTTTCACTTGCCTTGTCCTTGTGTTGAGAGGCGGGTTCCTTTTCTAATTGTGCAATTAGCTTCTCTATTCTTTCTAACAATCCATCAAAGTGCAACTGTGTCTTAGCTCAACTAGAGATGTTAAATAGGCGATTGGCTTCAAACATGGTTTGAGCCAATTCCACCATCTTAGCACAAATTTTGGTTCGTTCTAGCTCTAGTTCTGCTCTAGGGTAACACTTTTCATGATCAGTTACGTTTGGCCCTTCTTGGATTCTGGCCTGATAGGCTTTAAGCATCATATTAAGGTCCTCGGGAGTGGGATCTGCTAGGACTGATCCTACTCTAGGGGGTGGTGGTATTAGTTGAGGCGGGTTGGAAGGTGGCGGGTCGGATGGAGATGGGAATGGTGGTGGTGGGGTAGTGTGAGAGGGAGTTTGAGATGTGAGTTCAGTTATCCTGGCCTTTGTTTCTCTGAGGCTTTCCTCGAGTTCACTCATTTTCTTTGCCCATTGCCTTTTCATTCTTTCACGACTATCTCTCCAAGCTCTAGTCCTTTTCTTTGTCGTGCTCTCTGTTTCACTAACATCTGGGCTCTTTTCCTGGCCTACCCCTTGGTTTTGCTGCAATGCCTGAGCTCTAGTGACTACCTGTACTGGTGCAGTGGACGTCACGCTTCCTGTAGAGTCTACTACTAACCCAATAACGTTGATGGGAGTGATTTTTGGCCTATTGCTAGGATTCTTTGGACAATCTTGTAAGAGATGCTCCTTTCCACACTCCTGGCAATAGCCCTGGATCGTCACTGATTGGGGTTGTGTAGGTGGAGGCACGGGACAATCACGAATGAGATGATCTCCTTGACATCTGTAGCATGGTCCTCTAGGGAATGGAGGTCTTACTTGCCTAGGTTGGGGTCTAGGGTTGGGGTTTGCGTACATGACGTTTGTGTAATCTAACTCCCAACTAGGTTCATTTGGCTCTTCACTATAGTAGGACTCACCATGTTCAGGAGACTGCATGTAGTAGGCCTGGGGGCTATCAACATGTGTAGAATCGAAACTATGGTCACTGGGATCACTTTCTGAAAGCAATGATGTTACGGGGACTATAGCTCTATTCAGGTTTTCTTCTGCAGTAGCATACTTTATTGGAATCACATTAGCTGGAGCAGGGGGTTGTTGTGCTAGCACAGGCTGAGGCCTTTGCTGGTTTTGGTACTGTGGTTGGTAGGTTTGTTGAGGCCTAGCATACTGCTGCGGTGGGTACTGATTCTGGTATCTTCCCTGCTGAGGGTATGGTTGAGGGTAGGGTTGCCTAACCGGCTGCTTGTTATATGGGCAATCTTGTGCTGTGTGATTAGTGTATTTCCGTTCTATGGTGCAGTATTGGCTACTGGGATTCACTTGTGGTTGAGCCATAATGGGACATACATTCGCCATATGGTCACCCCCACAAGTATAGCATCTTTTCACAGGGGCAAACCTTGGGATCTGTTTGCTAGAGACACCTAATTTCTGAGCTACTTTCTCTGCTAATTCCTCGATAGATGTGGATTGGGTGGAAGAGAGGATAGAACCACTATCTGAATCTTTGTAGATTTTGGAGAGTTCTAACTCTTCCCCTAGGTTATCCTCAATGTCAATGCACATGCGTACACACTCTTCAATGGTCATAGGGTCCTTCAAGTACACATATGACCTCAATTTGGTACTTAGCAATCCATCCAGGAACAGAGCCACTTGTTTGGCTGGTGTGGGTAACTCAGGGATGGGACATCTCTCTAGATATTGCCTAAATCTTCTTCTTGCAAGTCTCACGGTCTCTTGAGGGGTTTGCTTGAAGCTGTGAATCAGCGAGGAGGTATTATGTCTTATGCCACTCTTAGAAAATTCAATAATGAAAGCCTCTAGGAGTTGGTCTATACTCCTGAACTACCTCTCGTTTAGTGGCTGAAACCATGTCAGGGCAGTGTTCCTAAGGGTTAGACTAAAGGCATTGTACTGCGTGAATAGATCCTCCACTTGTTCAGCTCTCAAGACTTGCCTAAACTCGGCCACATGATCGTATGGATCTCCAGTACCATCGAAGTAGTTCTTCATGGACTTAACTAGCTGAGTCGGTCTCAAAGTCCTCGTGTGCTCTCTTGGTCTTGGTAGAGGGAATTCATCCGCATGTCTTTGATTCCTGGGAGCTCTAAGTACCTCAGGTTCTACTCTATTTGTTTCCGTCCTCATTCTTTCTCTGCCCCCTGGGTTGGCAAAGCTTACCTCAGGTCTATCTCTATGTTTGTCTCTTTGAGCTCCATGAGCATGGGACGTTCCAGCTCCCGGGTGGCCATAGGACACGTTCGATCTTGGTTGGGGGAAAATGAATTCACCTTTCCAAGTGTAAGCATGTCTATCATTCTAGGTAGGTCACTCTGCCTGGGCTATCTGGATCTTTAAAATCATAGATCATGATTGTTCCTACATCAATTGGCCAATCAGATTTATACCTCCAAAAGGCTTCATCAGTTTCTCGGTTCAGAAGCAGATCTATGCTCTTATTATCTTGGGGAATCCACTCTGGTGTGATAATCCTAGTGAGAACAGATTTGCCTCGGGGGGTCCTCGGTTCTTCACCCATGTTTCCTTGTTCTAGGTCCTCTATGTCCGTCTCAAGGATCACATTCCCGAATTCATCTGTCCTCTCCGGGTGACTAGTGACCACGTATATGGTTCCCTCTTTATCAAGGTATGCACCATTTTCAAACTTGACAGCAGGGTGCTCTAGCCCAATAGATTGGTTTGGGTTTTTGATTTGGACCACATATCTTCCTAGGCCGTCCTCATAGATGCTAGCACCTAATCGGTTGGTCCTAAGGTATTCCAGCTGCGTCTTGTAGGGGCCTTCTACCCTGTGCAAGTATGGCACTCCTGAACTTCCTGTAGGTCGATCCATGCCTTGAGACATCTCTGATTCACTAGTCTCAGAGCTAGGGTAGTATGAGTGGTGGCTCAACTGCTGGGCCCAAGACCTAGCAGTGTGGTTGACACTAGCCTCTGAAGACCTAAGACTTTGTCTATCTCTCCCTAGATGTCGCCCTGATCTAAGGTTCATAAGCCTAATTGAATAGCCCAAATTTGCCCAAGTACAACCTCGTTGCTGAGTTCTTTTGTATCCGTCACTTGATTCTTTTTTAGTCGATTATCGTGTTTATGCTCTTGTCAGAAATCACGTCGTCAGGAATATTCGAGTTAATTTTCGCACTGTAAGTTGATCGTTCCACGTTAGGTTCTTTCCTTTAAGGTTATCGCATCACGAAGTGATTATGTTTAACCTTGAACTTGAGTGCATAGGTAGTCTTCCACTTGATTGATGCCTATCGTCGCCCTGGCTTACTCCTATCACTAGTCGTTCTTAGCCTAAGCTAGGAATTGACAATGGGAGTTGAGAATTTCCAACCTTTTGTTTCCTTCTTGGTTGCCCTGGTGTGCCCAGGATGCGTGTTCCCAAGCTTGCACTACTCTTGCTTGAATGCCCTCAAGTGCTCTTGCTGGACCTGTAAAAGTCCCACGGTTAGCTCAAGACTTAGATTCAAATGACACAATAGACCACTTTCATGCATGTAACTCACAGACCAAATTATCCTTTGCTTTTATGGAAAACAATCCCAAGGATCCCTCAGTTTTCCTACCTCGGGGTATGGTCAATTTCAAAAAACCTTATCCAATAATCCTGATATTAATTTTCACATAACCAGTGGAAGTTTTGGTTGTACTCCTCACAAGCTTTCCAACAAGATAAGAATCACAGCAAACAGATTTCGTATGAGAAAGTTATGCCAGTTCAGGGTTTTGGGACTAAAACAGGATTCAACAGGCTGACAGATCATAGGATTTTTCTCGAAATCACATGTGTAGGGACCTCACAAATCACTAATGATTCTCTAATTATGCCCAAAATTCCCCCAAGACTTGGAAATGTTAACCCTAATTTTTTGGCCGAAAAGCCTGTCAATCGCGATCGATAGGTCTGTCAATCGCGATTGACAGAGGTGTTCGTCGGGGCCTATCGGTCGCGATCGACACGTCAATCGCGATCGACAGTGTCAATCGCGATCGACAGCGTCAACCGTGGGTTCTGTCAATCGCGATCGATGGTGTCAATCGCCATCGACACTTTTTCCGGGTTTTTCGCCGTGAATTCAGTCGATCGGGGCTGTGTCCGTCACGATGGACACGTGGCTACGCGAAAAAGTCAATCAATCGTTGAAATTCAGTCGGTCGCGATCGACTGTGTCAATCACGACTGACAGAGGTGTCGGTCGTGGCTGTCGATCGCGATCGACGGTGTCAATCGCGACTGACAGGGTCCTACATGGCAGTTAGTTGGTCGTGGGGTCTGTCGGTCGTGATCGACACGTCTATCGGTCGTGATTGACTGGGTCTGTCGGTTGCGATTGACTGAGTCTATCGGTCGCGATTGACAAGGTCTGTCGATCGTGGTTGTCGATCGCGATCGATGGTGTCGGTCGCGATTGACAGAGAAACACGGAATTTTTAAGTTTTGCTTAGTGATTTGGAATGTGCTCTTTGTGCTTGTTCTAGTGGTGCACTTTGTTTTACCAAATGATCGAATTTTTTGTCGATCGCGATCGACAGAGGTCTGCGACACAGAGACAGTTCTGAGCGTTTCCGTACCTGTGCAACGTGTTGGACACGATGATACAGCAAATACCTGCAATGAAGCTCAAGAAACATGCAAAAACAGCACACACAAACAGTTCTCTTGCTCTCTCTCACAAGTGGAATGAGGGAAATGAGGTGGAGAAGGTGATATGATCAAAAAACTGAAATTTTTGCGATGATGGAGATGGAGGTGGGAGATGGTGATGATGATGATGGTGATGATGATGGTGAGGTAAGAAAGAGAAAAAATAAGAAAAGTAAAGAGATTACCTACAATGCCAACGTCTCAAATCTACGTCTTACCATCACACGCTCGTCCTCAAAGCTCGATCCCCGGCAACGGCGCCAAAATTTGGTGTAGCTCAGTGATGAGTAGCACCTCCTTTAATGTCAATCCGGGAAGACGTGAGGATGGTATGAAGACCTCGAGCAAGTGGAGGCACAAGTGCGTGAGTGAGGAGCACACAAACATGCACACACATACACACACACGCGCACACACGGCAAGACAAAGAGTGAGAAGCAATGGAGTTCTTAGATTACTTTAAAAAAGCTCTTACAAGTTCATTTCAATTACAATCCAACCTCAAAAATGAGCTCTCTAGCTCTATTTATAGTTTTTGACTAGGTTTTGGCCCTGTCCAGACCTAGTGTCCGGCCTAGTTAAAAATTAGGTTCCAGGGCCAATTTGAGGGCTTAAACGGAGTCTAAAAAATACGAAAATTGATATGTAGGAACTTCTAAGGCTCCTCAAGCTCAAGGACTCCTTGGATTGTACAAAATGGAGCTACAAAAATGTGAAATGGTATTTACAAGGGTTTTTAGTGATGAAAATCACTATTTTTGTAGGGATTTCTTCTAACATTTTGACATACATTTCCTGGAGCTCCCTACTTGCTCCTTTGTGTCTACCTCTCTTATATGCGTAAATGTCTTGAAAAAAATATTGGCCTACTTGCTAGACCGTCGTTGACTGCTCTGTCTGCTTGTACTTTCCCTTCTTTCTGACTCCCTTCGTAAGCTTCCTTGCCTGGTGAGTCCTTTAGTTCCAACACATGTCTTCTATCTTGCTCTGCGCACAGTAGCTACTTACATTCTGGAACATGGTCATAGGGATCTCCTGTCCCATCAAAGTAATTTTTCATTGACTTTACTAATTGAGTGGGTCTTAATATCCTGGGATGTTCACGTGGTCTCGGTAGAGGAAAATCATCTCTACCACCTGGTATTCTTGGTTCCCTTTGTCTTTCCAATTTATCAATATCTATGGTTGGTCTATCTCTCCCTATAGAATGAGTAAAACTTACTTGTGCTTTTTCTTTGTTCTTCTCTCTTTGAGTACCATGGGATGAGGATGTCCCAGCACCCTGATGGCTAGTGTTTACATTTGTTTGTGATGGGGGAAGTACTAACTTGCCTCTCCATGTGTAGACAATTCTTGCATGGTCCGACACTACAAATACTCATTCTGATGTATTATCTAGGTATACAACCTTTCTAGGTGTATCTGGGTCCTTGAATTCGTAACTCGTGATGGAGCCCACCTCACTAGGTTGTTCCATTTTATGCCTCCAAAATGCTTCATCTGTGTCCTTAGTCAAGAACAATCCTATACTTCTATTGTCGTGAGGGATCCATTTCGGGTTTAGTACTCTTGTCAGTATAGATTTCCCTCTAGGTTTCCTGGGTTCTTCTCCTAGTGGTTCTTTTCCTTGGGTCCTTGCTTCCATATAGAGATGAACTACACCAAACTCATTGGTATGATTTGGTTGAGTACTTATGACGTACATTGTTCCTTCTTTGTCTATGTAAGCATCTCTCTCAATTTTCACCACTGGCCGTTACAATCCAATGGGTTGGTCAGGGTTATGCAATTGCACCACTGATCTTCGTAAACCATCCTCATAGATGCGAGCACCTAGGTGGTTGGTTCGGACATTCTCGAATTGGGTTATGTAGCGTCCTTCGGGTCTTTTCAAATATGCTATGTTTAGCCCTCCTTCTGGTCTTTCCATGCTAAAGGCCATTTCCGACTCACTGGTATCTGAGCCCAACTGGTAAGGGTAGCTATTCAATTGTTGTGCCCACAAACATGCAATAGTTCCTACATTTGCTTCTAATGATCTAAGGCTTTGTCGTTCTGACTTACCTATATGCTTGCCCGATCTAAGGTTCATGAATTTACTTCCTGAATCACTCAATACACACTCTGACCATCGATGTATCTTTGTTCTTAATTGCTTGTTACATTTTTAATTCCTTCAGATTCTTGTCTTGTCCCAATGTATGCATTAGGAGTCGACTTTCTGTTGTACTTTTGAGTTCTGATTCTCTCAGACTTAAGTACTTTCCTTTATGTTTTCATTTAACACACTTTTATGTTAGTCTTGGACTTGAAAAAATAAGTCTCTTGGACTTGATGCGTTCCTATAATTGTCCTAATTGAATCCACAATGCTAGATGTTTAACCTAAGCCAATAATTGATTGAGGGGGTTGAGTATTCTTCCAACCTCAAGTCAGCTTCTTTGATCACTCTAATGCCCAAGAAGTCGCGCTTCCCAAGCCTTGCATTCTTCACCCGCCTTGCTTTGATTGCCCTTGGATAGCTCTTGGTAGACTTGTCAAAATCCAATGTTTAGACCAATTCTTAAATTAATGATCAAGCACTTTGATATATACACCTTTAAGAGTCCCTTTTTCCTTTGGCTAAATTTCCCCAATGCCCCCTTTCTTTTCTAGTCCCACAAATGGGTCAACCTCAAGTTATCCTATCAAAAAGAGCTTCCTAATGAGCCCTAGAGCTCAAAAAACGGACATCGACTGAAAAAGTTATGAATGTTTAGGCCCTCAAGGATAAAAACTGACACACAGGTTTTTCTTCAAATATGAGCTAAGGGGTCTCCAATAAGATTAATCACCCAAAAATTCACTCAAAATAGCCTCAAAATAGCCCAAAAGTTCAAACCCTAAATTTGGCATTTTGGGTGGATAATTGCGATCGTCGCGTTGGTTAAAGGTGAAGCGTCGCAGTGGCATGAGCCCATCGTGATGGTCAGTGGTCAACATAACTGTTGCGATGGCGTGAGGCTGTCGCGATGGTCACAATTCACGATGGGTTGAGCCAATCGTGATGGTTTAAACTTGAAGCATTGCGATGGCGTACCTAGTATCATCACGATGGTCTGATTTGACACATGGCAAGTGAGTCTTCGTGATGGTGTGGGCCAATCACGATGGCATGGGGTTGACGGGATCATCGCGATGGTCAATGACCATTGCGATCATCCAAGTGAACCATCACGATGGCGTGAGACGGTCGCGATGGTCCAGCCGAGCCATTGCAACGGTGTGAGCCAATCGCGATGGTGTGACGCAATCGTGATGGCATGATCCCGTCAAGATGGTCCACCAAACTATGAGTTTTGCAAAACCGTTTGTGGACTCGTGCAAGTGCTATGGTCGCCTGTGTCGTCCAATAGACGCATACCAAAAATTCTGAGTTTCTCATACCATCGTGATGGTCTGTGGGTTTAGTGGATATGGAAGAAATTCTGAGTTTTTACTTATTTGGAGCTCTCCTGGTGCTCTAGAGCACTGTACCTGCAAGAAAACTCAAAAACACACATGCACAAACAAGCACAGAAGCTCTCTCTCTCTCTCGCATGTGCAAATGAGGGGGATAGGTGGATATGGCGAAATTTTTTATTTCTTTGGAGTGGAAGAAGATGATGTGGTGGTGAAGGAGGAGTGTAGAGGAGATGAAAAACACAAAAAACTACCTAAAAACAACAACAAAAACTGAAATTTTTACCTTCCAACACCACTTCTCGCTATACTCTTACCATCACACATTTGTCCTAGAACTTGATCCCCGGTAATGGTGCCAAATTTGGTGGTGCTCTAGCACAATGGTAAGCACCACATTAAGAGCTCCACCTCCTTAATGTCAATCCGCGGAAGAGATAGGAGTGATATGAAGATCGTGAATGCAAGATGTAGTGAGAGTGAAGATGAGAAGCATGGAGATGCACACACACATGTAAGAGACAAACAAGACACAATGGAAGATAGGAAATTGACTCTATTGCTCAAGATCACTATTACAAACTCAAAATAGCTCAAAGCTCACACTCACCAACCTCAAAAATGAGCTCTCTAGATCTTTTTATAGTTTTTTTTACTAGCTTTGGCCGGTTTCACATCTAGCGACCGGCATAGTTAAAAAATAGGTTTTAGGCACTATTTGAAGGTCTAAACAAGATCTAAAAATAGCCAAAATTGGTATGCTTGTTCTACCTAAGCTCCTCAAGCTTGAGGACTCCTTGACTTGCACAGAATGGAGCTACTCATTACAAAAGTGTGTGCTTCTATGATACATATGGTACAAGAGTGATGAAGATCATTGTTGGGAGTTTTGAGAAAGTAATATAAAACATATTTCTTGGAAAAAGTAAATTTCTTGGCTCCCCACGACTTCTTTGTATTCTACCTTCACATGCTTCCTTCTCATTTGTGCCTTTGGCTACTGCCAATAGGCTACAACAACAATTAGAACAACAATTACAACAACTACAACAAAAATTACAATAACAACAACTATCAAAGTGGTCATAGAGGAATAAGAGATTACAATAACTATGCAAATGACATAAGTCAAGAAGATTCATTATTGATTATGAATCTATCAGTGAAGAAGGGTAAGGATGATGATCACATCTTTTACATTGATTCGGGATGCTCAAATAATGTAGCAAGAAATGTGGCTTTACTTTCTAATTTGGAAGATCCTCAGAACAAACATGAAGTGCAAATAGGTAATGATACAAAGCACTTAGTGGAGAAGATAGGTAATGTGAAGACATCATATGGGAATATGAACCTCTTAAGCAAAGTCTTGTATGTCCCTACACTTACCAAAAATTTAATAAGTATTGGGCAGATTGTTGAAAAAGGATTGCAGGTTAGATTCAATGGATTTGGAGCATATGTTGAAGACCCAAGGCAAGGCTTTAGAAGGATTTCCAAAGGAGAAAAGATAGGAAGACTTTTCAGTTTTGAAGTGGAAGATACAAAGAACATAGCCTTATTTAGCTATGGATCTCAAACTCTCACATATTTGGAGATATGGCACAAAAGCATTGCTCACATTGGTGAGAGGACACTCAAACAAATTTGCATGGACCAAAGTGTACTTGGTTTGTCAAATATCACAAGGCAACACATGATTTATAAGTGTGAAGCTTGTCAACTCGGTAAGGCTCATAGAAAACCTTGCAATAGGAAGGGATATGTGTATCAAAATCTTTTGGATCTAGTGCACACAAATGTGTGGAGTCCTAGTAAGGATCCATCTATATCAGGCTCAAGATATTATGTGTCTTTCATAGATGATTGTAGCAAGTGGACCATTCTATTTTTCATGAAGCACAAGGATGAAGTTTTTAATTGCTTTAAAAAGTATGTTGCTCTTGCTGAAAACCAAATAGGTAGGACTTTGAAAAGACTCAGATCAGATGGTGGAGGAGAATACTTCTCTTCTGAATTTGATGCCTGCTTGCATGAAAGAGGCATTAAAAGGGAAATCACTACAAGGTATACACCCGAACTCAATGGTGTAGTAGAGAGGAGAAACCCAGCTATTGTTGAAGCTCCAAGGTCCATGCTCAATGAAAAGGGATTGCCAAACTACTTGTGGGCAGAGGCTGTGTCTACAGCTACATATCTCATAAATAGACTTCTATCTAAGTCACTAGATGGAACCACTCCATATGAAGTGTGGAATGGAAGAAGACCTAGTCTAGAGCATTGTAAAATCTTTGGATGCTTAGCCTATGCCCACATTCCTTCTCAAGGAAGAGGGAAATTGGATTTTCTGTGAATAGAGAATCATGGTTTGATGATGATAGGAAAGTGAAGCTGCCTTATGACTTGGATGAAGATTTTCCATCACTTCAACCAAAGGAGCCAAAGAAAATTGAAGAAAGTGATTCGGAGATTGACCTAGAAGACTTGGAAAGACTAAAGCTATGGAAGAGTAAAGGTAAAGCAAAGATGCCATATGCTACATATGGACCCAAGAGCTCACATCAACCACTTAGAAGGTCTTCATGGGAGAATAACAAACCAGAGAGGTATGGTTATGATACTTCTTTGGTCACCAAGCACTCAATTTACATGCAAAGGATTCAACCAATGAAGAACCTACCACATTTGAAGAAGCACAAAGCAAGAAAGCTTGGAGAGATGCAATGGATGAAAAAATGGAAGCCTTGAAGGACAATGACACTGGGGAGATTGTACCTAATGTAATAAAGTAAGTCTATGGTCTATGGATCTGACTGCTTCATACAGATCTGAAATCGGATATCGTTTGGTCACTCGTCTGTAGGGCCAAAGATCTCGAGAATAGACTCAAGCATGTTCATGTGCTCTCATATTCAAGTGATCCACTTAGCCTAGTGGTTAAGTCTCATGTTGTGAAGGAAGAGGTCTTGGGTTCAATCCCCATGGGGAGCATGGGGAGAGCGTTTTGCCCAAGGAGCTCTAGAGCATTCTAACTCAAGTTAAGGAGAGTTAACTTGAGTCTAGTGGACTTAACTCAAGAGGTGAGTACACAACCACTAGTGGACTCTAGTGGAAGGTATGAAAGGAGTGGAGGAGATTGCACATGCACTTGTGGACTCTAGTTACATTTGTGGTCCTCGTTGATTCGAGCAGATATATATGCAGGCATAAGGTTGGGAGGAGAGTCATCTCTCTAGCATGTGGTGGTCGTAATTCTTAGGTTGTTGCATTGGTATCAGAGCTAGAGCTTCCATGGTGACCTTGGAACGAGCCTCATCATCATTCTCACAATTAGCATCAACATTTTCAATGATTGAGTCACTTGTGCGTGGAGTCCATTGCGCTCGGGCGTGCGTCGATTACTCTTGAATTCTTGTGGCGGGCTACCACAAGGAGGAGGCTACAAAAAATAGGTACTATCTATAGCTGGTGGCGCATAAGATTCGAACTCGCAACCTTGCTGTGAGAAGGCCTCTGTTGTATCCACAACAACAAGCCTACGTGGTGTAATTCAACAGCTCGTTTATTCTATATGTCCACGTTTCTGTTTCTTCCAGAGCACAACAAAACAATTCAATTGTTTGCAGACGGTGCGTGGGATTGATCCCGTGATGTTCAGGACAGCAGAGAGCTCTCATAGCCATAAGTGCTACATGCATAGGTATCCAAAGTTTGCGCTGTTTAACAGTATTATGGTTAGTTTTCCCGCTGTAGAAGATTGCAATAGGAGGTTTTCATCAACTATGCCGGTTACAGAGACTCGATCTTGTAATCTCCATATCGGAGTTCATTGTCTTCAGCGATCAAGAAGCAGCTTTGAGATACGCAACTGCAGATTGACGTAATTGAACCCATCATTTACCACAAGCAAGAACTTGTTGTAACCATCAAAGCATCCCGTGCACACGATGCCTGTAGAAGGACAGTAAATTATATTTCTATTTTCTCAGAGCTTTTAATGCTATGCACTGCTCATCGGCCCGCAACTCTGTGTTTGTGCTCTATCCTCAAGAGCGATCAATTTATCGACGTGGCTATTTTTGGTCCAGTTTATCCTTAATATTTCTTGGAAAAGAAATAAATTGATCAAGTTTGCAGAGATGTGACTGTCAAGGATTGAACGCGTGACTATGCCTCAGTCATGGCGTCACCCAGTTTTTTGTTGATTTGAACTCATCCCTCTGAAGATCAACAGATCCGTTCTATCCGTGGGTGCAGCCTACTGATATTCTACTAGGGCGCCAAAAGATATTTAGCAAATCATTTTAGCAATTCTAACAAACACAGGATCCCTTCTATCCACGAGAGAAGATAGCTTGTCTTGAACCTTCTTGTTCGCAACCTTGGTGTCTCGAGCCCTTGTTCTCAACCTCAGTCTTGAACCTTGTTCTCACCCATGCTTGGTATCTTGAACACTCAATCAAGTTTCACCCAAAGATTCCCAAGGAATTCACACTTTCAAGCTAGCTCATTGGATAGTTCATTCCGAGAGCTTTCCAACGGTATATTACATGCCTCAATCCGACCTACAGATTGAGAGATACACCCCAATCATTGTAAGGTCCATCCTTGAAACCGACACGCGCGCCTTCCACAATTCCTACCCTTTCACATAGAGGATGCCCAAGCGCCTTTTTTAGAGGCCATTTGATCATTCCACCTTGCCCAAGCCTACTTCCTAAGCTCTGATACCAATGTAAGGAATTGAACTCACAACCTCTTGGTTAGGAATGTGATGGGCTAACCACTTGCCCCAAAAGCCATGGTTGTGGATTACTTCCTAATCCTCTCTCTTAGGGTGTAGTTCAACCATCTCCTATCTGTCAAGGGTGTGGTTCAATCACTTTATTACATTCTTCCCCCCTTTTGTTTTTTAGGGGGATTCCTTGCGAGGAAACCCCTGCCAAAAATTGAGGCTTTGGTGCTTTTGTGGGCCGAGCACATGGTATTCTTTAGTAAAAGGCGAAAGAGCAAATCATTGAGGACAATGATTGACCAAGGGGGGAAGAATGTAATAAAGTGATTGAACCACACCCTTGACAGATAGGAGATGGTTGAACTACACCCTAAGAGAGAGGATTAGGAAGTAATCCTCAACCATGGCTTTTGGGGCAAGTGGTTAGCCCATCACATTCCTAACCAAGAGGTTGTGAGTTCAATTCCTTACATTGGTTTCAGAGCCTAGGAAGTAGGCTGGGCAAGGTGGAATGATCCAATGGCCTCTAAAAAAGGCGCTTGGGCATCCTCTATGTGAAAGGGTAGGAATTGTGGAAGGCGCGCGCGTCGGTTTCAAGGATGGACCTTACAATGATTGGGGTGTATCTCTCAATCTGTAGGTCGGATTGAGGCGTGTAATATACCGTTGGAAAGCTCTCGGAATGAACTATCCAATGAGCTAGCTTGGAAGTGTGAATTCCTTGGGAATCCTTGGGTGAAACTTGATTGAGTGTTCAAGATACCAAGCATGGGTGAGAACAAGGTTCAAGACTGAGGTTGAGAACAAGGGCTCGAGACACCAAGGTTGCGAACAAGAAGTTTCAAGACACCAAGGTTGAGAGCAAGGGTTCAAGAGACCAAGGTTGTGAACAAGGTTCAAGAAACTATGCGAGGTTGAGGAACATCAATTCAAGGGCACCTAGGGAGTTCAAGGGGCTGATCATCGAGGCTAGAGGGATACAAGAGCAAATCATTGAGGATAATGATTGACCAAGGGGGGAAGAATGTAATAAAGTGATTGAACCACACCCTTGACAGATAGGAGATGGTTGAACTACACCCTAAGAGAGAGGATTAGGAAGTAATCCTCAACCATGGCTTTTGGGGCAAGTGGTTAGCCCATCACATTCCTAACCAAGAGGTTGTGAGTTCAATTCCTTACACCTAACAAGCCATGTATGAAGGTAATTGGATCTCAATGGATATACAGAATCAATAGGAATCCAAATGGAAGTATAAATAGACATAAAGCAAGGTTAGTTGCTAAAGGGTTTGCTCAAACCCATGGTATTGATTATGAGAAGACTTTCTCTCCTGTTGCAAAAATGCCTACAATTAGGGTTCTCATTAGTCTTGTTGCATCTAGAAATTGGAAGCTCTATCAACTTGATGTAAAGAATGCTTTCTTAAATGGATGGATTTCTGAGGAAGTGTATATGGCACAAGCTCTTAGATATGAGGACGCACATCATCCTAACTATGTATGCAAATTAAAGAAAGCCTTATGTGGATTGAAGCAAGCTCGAAGGGCTTGGAATTTCATATTGGTGACTTATTTGCAAGACAAAGGATTCAAAGCTAGCAAGACGGATACCTATTTGTTCATAAAGAGGAAAGATATGAAGTGATCTATCTAGTCACTTCATATCAAATGATCTTGAAGGAATCAAATAGGTAAAGATTCAAATGAAGGAGGAGTTCACTATAAGTGATCTTGGACCACTCACTTATTTTCTTGGATTGGAGTTAATCTACACAGGTTCAGGTATATACATCACACAAAGGAAGTATGTGCATGACATGCTCATCAGGTTCAAGATGGAAAACACCAAGTGTGTAGGTACACCTATGGAGCAAAATCATAAGCTTAGTGCTTATGAAGGAGAGACAATTGAAGACATCACAAGCTATCAAAGCTTGGTTGGAAGTTTGAACTATGCAACACTCACAAGGGTGGATATATGCTATAGTGTTAGCATATTGAGTCAGTTCATGCATAAGCCGAGAAGACCACATATGGAAGCGGCCAAGATAGTCCTCAAGTACCTAAAGGGGACCGTGAATGAAGGTTTTTTCTATCCATTTACTTCAGATATTGAGCTAAAGGCCTACTCAGATGTGGATTGGGCCAGATCTAGAGATAATAGAAGAAGCACATCTAGGTATGTATCATTTCCAGGTTCAAAAATCGTTTCTTGGTCATCTAAGATGCAACCAATAGTGGCATTATCTTCTATTGAAGCTGAATATAGAGGTTTGGCTAATGCAACTCAAGAAATCATGTGGTTAAAATCTTTGTATATAGATCTTGGACTTCATTCTTCAACACCTCACATTTTTGGTGACAACACAAGCTCACTACATCTTGCAGCTAATCATGTATACCATGCTAGATTCAATCATATTGAAGTCCACTACCATTATGTAAGGGAGAAGCTAATGAGCGAGGATATTCAACTATCCTATGTCTCTACAGATATGCAATGTGGAGACATGTTGACTAAAGCTCTTGATGGTACAAAATTCAGTAGATTCAATTTCATGGTTGGCTTACAGGAAATCAAGGATAATTGAAGACTTATTTGGAGGCCAAGCATGTTAGGCTTGAGGGGGAGCTGTTGCTGCATTTTACCCAAGGCTACATGCTTGATATAATTTGATTTATGTTCATTTCTAGTCATATGTGTAGACATATGAACACCTCTTGTAAAAGAGTACATTTTATCTCTTGTAATTGTAAACGAAAGAATGGCTTAAGTCATCCATGATGTAAAAAAGCAAATTCGTGGCTCCAAATACCTAAATCCATGAATCCATCAGCTGAGAGAATATTTCCTAATTCTTAGCATCACTTTTCGGTGAAATCATTTGAATTCAAATAAAAACTACCTCCAAAAGTAGCTATAAAAAGAGCAAGAAGGAAGTCACCAAAGGAGAGATTGATTCGTGGCCACTTCATGATCATTTGTAGAGATTGAATAGCTTACTCCATAGCTCTATCATTCTACTCCCATTTTGCAAATATTCATTGCCAATGTCATTGTAATCATATTTGAATCTATACATTCATCTTTTACTCCTTCTCTGTTTTGTTCTCTGCTATACTCACTCATAATAGTAACTTCAAAAGATTATATCTCGGGCTATACATAATCTTTTTTAGAGTTTTAAAGTGCATTGGATATCTCTCTAAGTATAGTTTATGCTCACAAAGTTTCATGTCCATTGGCATTATCTTTGTGTGAAATCAACATTTTTCTATTTACTGGTCTATATCTATAGGGCCTTGAGAATAGCGGGGGTGTTCCCGCTTTTGCTAGAACTTGTTCTCATAGCTCAGTTGATTATCTGAAGTGTCTTAACTTGGATTAGGAATCTGTCTAATTCTATTTGCTATGTCCAAAAGGAATTTTTTTGATTCCGACTAGGTTGAGAGCACTGTTCATTTTTTCTAGAAGGTGTATGTAGAAAAATAGCAAGTTTTGGGAGCTAGTCATTTTGCAACTAGTCTGTCTTGACTCAGACTTTTGAGATACTTGTTCCAAAGCACTTGGGTGATTTTTTTGTGGATTTAGGAAGCTCAAAGGGTCTACTAACCAACTCTGAAGTCTCAGTTGGCTGATGTGAAGCTGGTTGTAGTAGCACCAACTCATCTTTGGATTGCATCCACCATCTCTCTCCACATAACACATATAGATGCTCGCACTTACCTAGTCCAATAGAAGGAAATAAAAAGGTTGGAAGTTTATGGGATCTGTTTGCAACACTACAAGTTTCTCTCATCAAATTTGTAGTTGCAAAGCATAGAAAATGGTAAGCATGATTGCAAGGAAGCTTGACCACTGAAGTTATATTCTTTTTTCCAATGGCATACCCACAGACCTTTTTTTTTTCTCTTGAGATCTAGGGCTTTACTGCCCTGCAAAAAGCTTCCTATTGCTAGCTTGCAACAAATTGATTGAGGGAAGTAATCTACATGGAGGCTCTTCTCGATCTTCAAAATCGTTGGTGCAAATGGAAATCCTAAAAGCTTGGCATCTTATTTATGGACTACTCTCATAAAGTCATCCCATGTAGCACTGGTCATGAGAACACATGCTTCTCAAACTACCAAGAGTAAACCTTGCATTTACTGTAGTCATTTGTAATAGCTAAAAGTGATAAGGAATCTCGTGATGATAGGAAGCTAATTCCACGAGTCTTGTTAGTTGGAATCAAGATCAAAATATCCCCAAAATCTAGGATCACTTTTAGGTGGAAGATTTACCAAGTAAAAAATCAAATTCATGTATAAATACACATGCTTCTTAGTCACGTGATATCATGCATGTTCCTGAGAGATTGAATTACATTCTTGATCATAAGTTGTGGTCCCTTATAAAGAAGTATTCCTCGGAACTTTCCATGCATCATATGTTTCATATCATACACATTCTTGATCATTACTTTAAGTAAGTTCTTCTCTATATGCTGCTATACTACATGTACACAATGAACTTGTCTTGTGGATTTCTCTTTGTGTAAGCATCCAAATGCTATTATTTCACTTTTAAAAGTAGGATCAAGTGTTATGTATCTAAATATAAAGTTTAATTATCATTGGTTGAGTAGATCTTGAGATATGAAGCTCTAAAGCTAACTTTGTTTGCACATCTTCTTGTTCCTAAAAAGTGCAGGTCACCCCCCAAGCTTGTTAGATTTATTTCTCCTTGTATGATGTAGATAAATTCATCAAATAACTTGCTTTAGTTAACTATAATATTCATTTAGGTGTGTGCAAAAACTATTTGATCAATTCATACCATGTTATGAGCTTTGAGTGTATTTTTATGAGCTTCTCATCCAAAAATAGAAGATTTTTCACAATCCTTGCACATAGAAGTTATCTATTTTGGTGCAAATTTTTGATAATGATGATCCAAAAGACTTAGTGGTTCCTTATGCATAATTGGAATAATAAGTAATTATACTAAACATCCATGAAGTCACATTGGCTGGTGTAGAGCAGGTTTGTTGCAACACCAACTCATCTGTATGCATTGTCCATCGCCTATTCATAGTGGTATCAGAGCAACTAAGCATCATGGGTGATGGATTCCCCTCATGCATTGAAAAATTGGATCAAGGTAATTATTCAACATGGTCATTCAGCATGAAAGCTTATCTTCAAGGAAGGAATCTCAATGGTTACATATCTGGAGATGTGATTATGCAAGTCCTTAGAAGCGAGGGCCGACCAACACAAGAAGAACAAGAGAGGTTGAATGCATGGTGCTAGAAGGATTCTTTAGCAACATCATACATTCCTAACTCTATCTATTTTTTTTCACTTCCACATATTAGGAATTGCAAAACCTCACAAGAGACATGGAATTCTCTTGAGGCATTCTTATCATCAAGTACCAAGGTAATGAAGAATCAGTTATGGATGGAGCTTACAACACTCAAGAAGATGCCCAGGCAGAATGTGACTGATTTTGTCATCAAGATGAAGGATTTTGCAGACCAACTAGAAAGCATTGGAGAAGTTATTGATGAAGAACAAATAGTAAGGCAAATAATCAATGGTATAAAGGCAAATGACAAATGGGAAGCCTTCACCACATCCATGGATCTCTCCATGGACATGTAAGTTCTTGATTTCAACACCCTCATGTGACAATTGTTCACACATGAGGAAAAACTTATGAAGAATGGAGACAATACAAGGTAATCAATCATTTCCTCTCTATACAAATAAAAATAAAAGCAAAGACAATAAAAGCAAGGTCAAGAAGATCATTGATGAAGGTAGTCCTCTCAAGAGAACTTTGCAACTAGAGGTAGAGGCTCAAGAGGAAGAGGTAGAGGAGGAAGACAAGGTAAGGGGGAGCCCAAGGCTCATCTCCATGTGCTATATGTGGTGTAACCAATCATATTATAGAAAATTTCTTTAGGAGGATACAATAAAGGAGGCTATGGGAACTCAAGAGGAACATTCAACAACTTTTATGGATAGAATATAAATTCATACAAAAACAATAGCTACCAAGGAGGATACAAAGGAAGGAGAGACTACAAAAACTATGCCCATGACCAAGCTCAATAAGACTCACTTCCTCTAATGAACATGACTATGAAGGAAGGTAAAGCAGATAAACATGTGTTTACATAGACTCGAGATGCTCAAATCATGTGACAGGCAATGTAACTCTACTCTTAGGTTTGGAAGACCTAAGGAATAGGCATGAAGTCCAAACTAGAGATGACAAAAGGCATCCATTTGAGAAGATAGGTAATGTGAATACTCCAGAAGGTAATATGACCTTACTAAGCAAAGTATTGTATGTACCAACTATTACCAAGAACCTCATAAGTGTAGGCCAAAATCTTGAGAAGGGATTGCAACTTAGATTCACTAAGCATGGAGCATTTGTTCAAGACCCACATCAAGGATTCAAGAAGATAGCAAGACAATAAAATCAAGTAATTTTTTCACATTTGAATTCCAAGAAACTAAAACTATTGCATTATTCAAGTATGGTAGCCAAAATCTATCAGAGTTGGAAATTCAGCACAAGAGATTAGCTCACGTAAGTGAAATAACTCTCAAGAAAATCACGAGGGATCAGAGTTTACTTGGTCTACCAAATATATCCAAACAACATATGATTTATAAATGTAGTGCATGTCAATTTAGTAAGTCACACAAGCAACCCTTCACCAAGAAAGGCTACATGAATGGGGACCTATTGGAGTTAGTCCATACAGATGTATGGGGACTTAGTAAGGAACCTTAAGTCTCTGGGTCTAGGTGTTATGTCTCATTCATTGATGATTGTAGCAGATTGACCATATTGTACTTCATGAAGCATAAAGATGAAGTGTTTTCATGTTTCAAAAAGAATTTAGCTCTTGTGGAGAACCAAACAGGTAAAATCCTAAAGAAAATTAGGTCAAATGGAGGGGGAGAATATTTCTCCCATGACTTTGATTCTTATACCCAAGACAGAGGAATCAAAGGAGAAATTACTTCTAGGTATACACCTAAGCAAAATGGAGTGGCACAAAGAAGGAATAGAACAATTGTGGAGGTTGTAAGATCAATGCTCAATGAAAAGAAACTCCCCAACTACTTCTGGGAAGAGGCAGTATCAACAGGTACATAGTGGATCAATAGACTTTCATCAAAGGCTTTGGATGGCATGACACCATATGAAGCATGGAATGGAAGGAGATCTAACCTTGATCATTGCAGAGTCTTTGGGTGCATTGCATATGCACACATACCTTTACATATTAGAGGCAAGTTGGATCCAAAGGTAGAGAAATGCATCTTCATTATCTATGACCTTAATGAAAAAGGTTATAGATTATACAATCTAAGCAATAAAGGCTTCCTTGTAAGAAGAGATGTTGTGTTTGATGAAAGGACGTCATGGTTTGAAGATGATTGCAAGAAAATCAAAGTTCCCTATGATCTAAAGGAAGAGTTCCAACCTTAGCAAAAAGGAATGAGCATACACTTGAAGCATCAAGTGAATCTGATGATGAGCAGAAGTCTCCAAGTATAGAAATAGATTATTGGAACTCTACAAAATGTAGGAGTTGAGAGATGTGGTAGAGTCCTCTGAACAAACCATTAGAAGATCAACTAGAGAGAAGAGAAAACCAGAAAGGTAATGATATGATACTGCATTGGTTACTAAAAACTCTATATATCTAGCACAAGACTCAAACTCTGAGGAACCTTCATCATATGAAGAGGCCAAGGAGAAGTGTGAGTGGATAAATGCTATGGAAGAAGAGATAGGTGCTTTACAAGAAAATCAAACTTAGGAATTGGTATCCAAGACTCCATCTATGAAAGTCATAGGCTCAAGGTGGATATATAAGGTAAGAAAAACTATGATGGATCTATTAATAGGTACAAAGCAAGGCTAATGGCCAAAGAGTATGCACAAGCACAAGGTATTGACTATGAAGAGACATTTTTTTTTTAATGTAAAGGAAGTTCGGCAATAGCCTACTCTCCCGGACTTGAATTAAATAAAGAAAAGTACAAGAGAAGGGGACTAGTGCCCACGGGACCCCCCAAATCCCACAAAGCAGGGGAAGCTTTTACAGAGCTTAGATGACATTACAAAGAAGGTTAATTACCCTCTCATCACCCTCATGTGGGGCCCACTTGGGTTTAAGCTTGTTATCGATCAAAAGGAGTACTTGATGATGCCTAAAGGGGGGGGATTTTTTACAGTTGACAATCCTTTTGCCAAGGAGGAACAACGATTTCTCAATTGACCACTCCTTGGGGGAGTCACCGAAGTTGAAAGCACATCTTTCCCGCCAGATTTTCCATAGAACCTCCCCTCTGATGGCGTTCCAGAGAGTCGCGGAGCAGCCGATCGCTTCTCCCAGCAGGGCTTGCTGCCAACTGAGACGTTTTTGAAGTCTAATTCTCTTTCCAACCACCTGCCAGAGTCTGTTGGAGTTGGGGCAGGTAAAGAAGATGTGTGAAACATCTTCGATAGACCGGTGGCAGCGTTTGCACCAGGGAGGGATCCCACAAATTTTGCTAGCCTTAAGGTTGGTCCAGATTCCGTGATGAAGAATTTGCCATAAGAGGACAGACTTTTTGATTTCTATGAGGGGGTGCCAGATGGCCATGAACTTCATGTCCCACCGAAGCCGCGTCCATGACAGGCACCACTTTTTGTTGAGGTTAACCTGATAGTCGATCGTTTCTTTGATGTTCGAGATTTTTGATAGACTATTCCCATTGTGCCATTTGAGACCAAGCGAGCTCGGCATGTCGTGTCCCATGAGAAGGCGAACTTTGTGTCGGTCCCAGGCGAGAAATCTGCTTTGCAAAGTGTTCCATTCTTCATGCGAAATGTTGATGCTAGGGTCAATATCCTCAAAGTTGATCCAGCGGTAGGTGTCTTGTTTCCAGAGATGTTTCCATTTTTTGAAGCCTTTGTTCCATAGCTTCTTGGCGTTTTGAATGTTCCAAGATTCCACACTCCGGATGCCATGGATCGGAAACCAGATAGAGTCGTTTTGTCTGATACCGGCAGCCCACTTCCAGTCTTCACTTATTCTTGTGAAGCTTTTGACTTTATTCCAACTCTTCCAAAGGGAGCACACCAGATTAGAGCCTTTCGGGAAGACGGGGATCGGGGAAAACAGCAAGGTCAAGATGTCGAGATTCCTCCAATTTGGGAAGCCCATGAGCGCCAACTCATTCTTGTTTCTGAAGATCAGCTTGGCCCACGAGGCCTCCCCGTTGCACCAAGCCTTAGTCATCCATTTGGCCGACAGTTTGTTAGCCATGCACCCAATGTCCAAGATACCAAGTCCCCCACTATCTCTATGGCTGGTGCAGATGGACCATTTGATTTTAGGCACCCCCCTCCTATTGTGGTCGCCCGTCCAAAGGAAGTTTCTACAAATACTATCCAGTTTGGACAGATCTTTCTCTTTCGGTCTCCAACAAGAAAGGAAATAAATGGTAGATGATAAGAGGAACGTGTTGATGACCATAGCACGACCAGCAAGATTGATCTGCATACCTCTCCAATAGTTAAGCTTGTTTTCGAGTTTGGCAAGCACCCAATTCCACCGCTGTTCCATAGAGACGCCAAACCCCAAGGGAATCCCCAGAAGCCGAAAAATTTGGCCCTGCGGGATGATTTTACAGCCATGATCAATGAGAAGGTCGGGTTGTGACCCACCAATAGCTCTAAAGGCGGTCTTAGAGTGGTTGATTATGGATCCAGAGGCTTCACAAAAAGTAGCAAGACACTTCCAGAACGTCTCAAGGCTGGTACTATCATTGTGCACAAAAGCGTTCATATCATCGGCAAAAAGTCTCATGGTGATCTGACTGTGGTCATGCGGCAAACGAAGGCCTTTAATGTTACCCGCTTCCACCTGATGCTCCACCAGCCTGCTAAGACCTTCCGTGGCAATGGCAAAGAGAAGGGGAGCCAAAGGGCACCCTTGTCTGATAGATCTTCTAAGTTTGATCACCTTTGAAAGATTTCCATTAATGTTAATTTGGGTCGATGCGTTTCCGAGAAGGGTCGCGATCATCTTGGTGAATTTCTGGCTACATCCAAGATCCTGTAGCGACTGAAGAATATAGTCCCATTCTAGCCTGTCGTAGGCTTTATCAAAGTCGATCTTGAGGAAAACCACATCTTGTTTAGACTCATTTGCAAATTCAAGACCTTCCCAGATATCTATTATGGTTTCCAAAATTGACCTGCCTTTGATGAAACCTTTTTGGTCCTCGCTTAACCACGCTCTCAAGTGGCAAGAGATTCTGCTGGCAATGACTTTGGCGATGATCTTGTATCCTGTTTGGAGCATAGTAATGGGACGCCAATTCTCTATTCTGTTCTTTTCCCCTTTTTTGTGTACTAGCTTGATAATGCCATTGTTGAGGCAAGAAGGAAGCGCGCCAAACTTGAGTGCCTCTTGCCAAACCAAACGGAGAGGGGTGGCAACCACCAACTTGAAGGATTTAAAGAACTCATTAGTGAGCCCGTCGGGGCCCGGGCTTTTACCTGAGGGGAGGGCATCGATGACCTCAATGATTTCGGCTTCAGAGATAGCGGCATGAAGCAGAGAGTGAAGGTTGGGTGGTATCCTGTGGGGGGAAACCCTAGATATGGCTGCCATACAGTCCCTTATATGGTGGGAGAGGGGGTTTGAGGTCCCCAGGAGTCTCGTGAAGTGCCCTTCAATGATCTCAAAATTATCTTCTTCCGTATTGCATACATTGCCATTTGCGTCTAGCAATAAGGGGATCGATTCTCTGTTGTGTTTCCTTTTGAGGATACGGCACATCTCTTTGGTGGGTTTGTCGGCTTTGCCAGCCCACCACTCCTTGAAGAAAATTTGCAAATTTCTCCTTTGTATCTCTTCCTCATATCTCAGCAGCGCTCTGATTTTTCGAAGTCCTTTCTGGGCTTGAGATTTTCCTTTGTTCACTTCCTCCTCGAGCCGCCAGAGTCTATGATATAGAGCTTCTCTACGAGCCCGCCGCACAGTCTCTAGCATCTTCCTGGATCTAATCATGATCTGTCGTGACTTATCGACCGCACTTCTCCAACACTTGGCTGGGGACAAGCCAGAGGCAAATGCCTCCTTCCACACATCAGAAATTTCTTGATGGACGGAGGGGAGAGAGAAGGAGGGCACATGAAGAGACATTTTTACATGTTGCAAAGATGCCTACCATTATGGTATTCATGAGTGTTGCTTCTTCCAAGAGTTGGAAGATTTATCAAATGGATGTAAAAAATGCTTTTCTAGATGGATGGATATCTGAGGAGGTATACATGGCTCAACCTCTTGGTTTTGAAGATCAATCATGTCTTGAAATATGTATGCAGGTTGAGGAAAGCTTTGTACGGGTTGAAGCAAGCCCCTAGGGCTTGGAATTATAGACTTGTTACTTACTTGTAGAATAAGGGTTTCAATGCGAACAAGGCAGATACCTCCCTCTTCAATAAGAGGAACCATTGTGTCTTTGTTGATGACATAATCATTATAGGTAATGACGCAAAAGATTTGGAAATAGTATATACACAAAGAGGTATGTTTCTTACTCAAGGGAAGTACATCAAAGAGATGCTTCTCAAATTCAAAATGGAAAATTCAAAGGTTGTAAGCACTCCTAGATGAACTTGAAATTGAGTGTTCATGAAGGTGAGCGAATGGAGGATGTAACTAACTATCGAATTCTAGCTGAAATTATGAATTATGCTACACTAACTAGAGTAGAAATTTGCTATGGAGTAAGCATCTTGAGTTAGTTCATGCATACCCAAAGGAAACCTCACATGGAAGTAGCCTAGAGAATCCTCAAATGTTTTAAAGGTATAGTTAATGAAGGCTTGTACTATCCTTACACATTAGATATAGATATCAAACTCTTCTCTGATGCAGATTGGGTAGGCTTTGAAGATGATAGAAGAAGCACATGTGGATACCTCACCTTTGTAGATACAAACTTGATTACTTGGTCTTCAAAGAAGTAACAAATTGCAACATTGTCATTAGAAAAGTCTGAGTATAGAGGGATTACAAATGCTACACAGGAAGCAATGTGGATTAAGCCTATACTTTGATTTGGGTCTTAAAACATCAACCCCTCATATCTTTGGGGACAATATCAATTCATTAGATCTTGTGACTAACCCAATCTATCATGCTAGGACCAAACATATATAAGTGCATTATCATTATGTTAGGGAAATGATCACAAGCAAGGTTCTTGCGAGATTGAGATACATACTTGAGCATAAATTGTGCTCACTTCATGAAGAAGTAGTCCTCTACACTTCCCATCTATTATACGCTTAATTTCATACACATTCTTGATCATTAATTTGAGTAAGTTCTTCTCTATATGCTATTACAATACATTCATGTACTATGTGAACTTGTCTTCTAGATTTCTCTATTTCTAAGCATCCAAATGCTATAATTTCACTTGGATCCATTATAGTGAAGTTTCAAGTATCTAGGTATTAGTTTCATCATCATTGGTTCAATAGAGCTTGAGATAGGAAGCTTTGAAGCTCATTGTGTTTGCACATCTTCTTGTTCCTAAAATGTTGGGATGACCCCCCGACTTGTTAAATTTATTTCTCCTTCTATGGCACAAGTAAATTCATACAATTAATTGATTTAGTTAGCTATACCCTTCAATTAGATGTGTGAAAAATATCTCTGGTCAATTCATACTAGGTTATGAGCTCTGAGCATATTTTTGTGACCTTCTCATCCAAAAATAGAAGGTTCTTGAAAATGCTTGCAAATAGAAGTTGATCAACTTCATTAGAAGATAGTCATAATGTTGATTTCTTCATAGAGCTCCATGAGATATTCTAGAATCCAATCATGACTACATAGCCACTTGTACTCCTCCTATCCTCCTTCACGCTTACTGTAGCTCAGTGATGAGTAGCACCTCCTTTAATGTCAATCCGGGAAGACGTGAGGATGGTATGAAGACCTCGAGCAAGTGGCGGCACAAGTGCGTGAGTGAGAAGCACACTAGCATGCACACACATACACACACGCGCGCACACACAGCAAGACAAAGAGTGAGAAGCAATGGAGATCTTAGTTTACTTCCAAGAAGCTCTTACAAGTTTGTTTCAATTACAATCTAACCTCAAAAATGAGCTCTCTAGCTCCTTTTATAGTTTTTGACTAGCTTTGGCCCTGTTCAGACCTAGTGTCCGGCCTAGTTAAAAATTAGGTTCCAGGGCTTATTTGAGGGCTCAAACGAGATCCAAAAATTACGAAAATTGGCAGGTAGATACTTCTAAAGCTCCTCAAGCTCAAGGACTCCTTGGCTTGCACAAAATGGAGCTACTAAAAATATAAAATGGTATTTACAATGGTGGTTAGTGATGAGAATCACTTTTAATTGGTGTAAGGGTTTTTGAAAAGTTAAAGGGTTGCCTAAGTGCTAGATTTGCGCGAATGCTCATACTTGTTTCTTTATGAGGAAAATTACTGGCCTATTTGCCAGATCTTCTTTGACTGCCATGTCTGCTTGTGCTGTCCCTTCGCTCCGACTCTCTTTGCCTTGTGGCTCCTTCGGTTCCCTGACTGCTGCCAACACCCCCCCCACTCTCACGTCTGTCGCCCCTGACAGACCCTTGTCTAGAGGATTTTTGAACATAGTATTGGACGACATCGGAGGCTAGGTGGTGTTCTTCGAGTCGCAATCCGCGTGCTAGGTCTGTGAGCAGCTCATCCCAATTTACAGGACCGGGAACATCTGGATGAGGCACCCTTAATTGTTCTGAGTAAATAGTTCTCTCCACAGCAAATAATTGGAGGAGATGTGATGGTCTGGGTATAAAGATTTCGGAGTGATATTCCCAGAATCCTGTGATGAACATCTCCTCAAATGTCTGTTTAAAGCAGGCTGGGAAGTACTTGATTCTGGCGTGCCAGGCATATATTACTTCAATGGACGGGGTGGTACTCATATCATACACTAGATCTTGGTTTCCTGTCATAAAGCCTGCACCTGAGAAGTGAGGGTCCTTAATGTTTTTAAACGTCCTGAAAGTGATCAGCATTAATTCAAATATTTTCATGCACATCTGGGCCATCACATCAGGATTATTGCGTAGCCTAGTACTCCAGTGACGGATTGTAGAAATCATGTAATTGACTGTGGGAGGTCCTCGTGGAGGTGCTAGATAAACATAATTCAACCATTTTGCACAGGCTTTGATGTCTCTGATAGCTATAGTGAATTCAGGCCAGGTGCGTCGTCGCAGAACTGGAATGTAACAAGGGTTGTACTTAATAAACAACGGCATATTATTCCAGGTTCGGACCATTTCTGGATACGTTTCCAAAAGCCTGATTCTCCAGGTGGGTTGATGGATGGACCCACGCTGAGCACTTTTCGGTATATCATCTGGACCAAATTGTGTAGCAAAGGTGGGAGGTTTGCCACATTGTCGTTGAATCTCCGCGTTGTAATCGGCCAAAAGTATACAGAATGGCACATACTGGTCATTATTGGTGCCGATCCATCTATGGTGAGACATGCTTCTGAAGTATTCAGACTTTATGACAGTCTCTTCTAAGTTCGCTAGTGATTGGATCTGAATTGCCACCCGTTCTTCGTGAGTGTTCGCTGTCCTTTCCAGTGTCTGAAGCCACTCGGGTGCTTCCACTTCCAATGTGTCTAGTCCCTCTGAGGTTCGTCGGCCGCCTGGCATTGGCATAGGACATACGGTTCCTCGTAAGCATCATCTACCTCAATAGGGACTACCTCTTCTTGCTCTGGTTCTACCACAGGGGATGGCTGCCCCTCGTATGTCAGTAACCTCTTTTGTAATTCTGCTACCTGCTCGGTTAAGGCCTTTACTTCATCTGAGGTGGAGGTTGATGGGACACTCTTCGGTTGTTCTTCCTGTTCCTTCAGCCTGCTCTGAAGTGTGTCACGCTCTCTTTCCAAGTCATCATGGGCTTCCAGGAGATCTGCATAGCTTTCCAGAATGGTTTTCATCGTCTCCGTGGGAATTGCTTTAAATTGCTCTGGATCTATCTCGTGAGGGGAGCCTTCCATTGCCGCTTCCAGATTCTCTTCATTTTGTTTTTGCAGTCTTTTGTTCTCCTCCAGTGCTGTGGCCATATGTTTCCGTAGTAGCGCCAAGTTGCGTCTGACTCGCAGGTTATCGGTCTGGTATACTTCGAGCAAAGCTTCTAGTTGTTTGACACCTGATTCTGTCGATGGTTGGGGTGCCTCCAATAGTGTTTGGTGAGCCTGCTCAAGCGTTGAATAGCGTTGATTCACTTCTGCATTTTCCTCTTGTAGAATGTGAAGTTGCCTTTGTAAGTTCTGATGGTGCGTTGTCAGTTGTTGATACCGGCCGTCGAGAGCTCTATACTCATTCTGGAGCTGATATACACATTGATTTAATGCTAAAAATATGCTATTTACATTAAATAATGATGGGAGGGGTGAAGATGCAGGGGGAATGGGGGCGGGAATGGGAGTTGTGAATGATGTGGATGCAAGTGGAGATGTGGGTGGAGGGGGTATGGGCGATGAAGGTGGCATGGGGGGAGGGAGCGGTGCTGTGGCAGGAGACGTTTCCATAGTGTCTATTGTTTGAGTGACAGTGTAGATGGGGATCGTGGGTGGAGTGGATGTGACGTCAGTGAAAAGAGTGGTGAAAGTGGGCATGGTGACTCCCCCGAATTGGATCCCCGGAGAGAGTGGGATACCCATGACAATGGTGGTGGTAGTGGACGAGGTGGTGCTAGTGTCATGTGGTGGAGTGAAGTGTGTAGTGCGAGCTGGGGATGGTGGTGACAGTGGTGCTTCCTGAGGTTCGTCTGCTCGCGTTGTCTCTCCTGGTGCTGATACATTGATGTGAATTTGTTTCCCAGACCTCCTGGGACGAACGGGAACCCTCTTCTCAAATCTGTGAATGTAGGCCATTGCCTCATGGATGGCCTCATCCAATCCTACTGCGTCGGCATGAAGGTTTATGGACTCAATGAACATCTCGTCCACACCTTCCTCAGCTAGCAACTGGTTCATGAGTTTCTTGCCCGATTCTAGTGACATCTTATGCTGTTCTTGAACCAGTTGCATGGTTCGAATAGTCTTTTGATTTGTGCCGAATACGCAGGGGCACTTGCCAGCTCTGAAAGCTCGTCATATTCTTGTTCCTCGTAGGCTTCTTCCTCTTGTTCTTCCTCTTGTTCCTCTACGTCGACTTCTACCACTTCGGGTCGGGTGGGGGCTGCTGTTGTTGTCTGGGGTTGTGGTTCCTGAGCACGTTCTGTTTCCGTCTCGAGATTAGAATCATAGATCAGTCGGGCTACTTCTTCATCCGTGAGGTCATTTAGAGTAAAACCCTGTGGGAATTCCAGATCTGATGGGACGGGTGGGAATACCAGATTAGGCCCATCTGTGCTCGGTCTTGGTAGCCGGATTGTGAATGGCCTAACGCGTCGTGTCTGGGGAGGGGTAATTTCTGGTGTAGTGGTGGCTCCCCTTGGTTGAGCACAGGGTAATTGTACTCCCCCCCTCATCTTCTTTGATGGGGGACCTGCTGCTGAGAGTCGTCTCTGGAATTCCTGGGCGCGGGGCCATATGAGTGCCCTCTGAATAGGCACGTCATAGGCCAGACATCGGTAGATTATTTTTGTGAGAGCGCAACATCCATGAAGCACATTTTTCTGCTTCTTGTTCCACCTCTAATGGGCTAGGTGGATCTGATCTATGATCCAGTGTGGCACATTGATGGAAAGGCTTTCTGTCTCTGCTAGATACAAACTGAACCAAATTTTCTTTGGGGGCATTGTGAATCTTTCCTGGGCGGGGAAAGCAAAATGTTGCATGATGGTCCGCAGGTGAAGCGCAATGGTAGGTGTCATCGCTACCATATCCTTCAGCTTATTAAGATCTTTGTGTTTCATTCAACCTGGCACCATTGTTTCCTTTTCTGTGGGGATGTGCATGCCATACATACCCAATGCTTCTCTTACCAGATTAAGGGTCAACTTGAATCTTTTAAGCTCATGACCCGGCAGCAGTGATGGCAACACAAAGGTGCTGTCGCCTCCTTTGGCCCTGCTTGGTGTGATGGTACTGATAAGATATGAACATCGTAAGAAATCCGGCTTTGGTAAGTGGGCCCTGAAATAACTGTCCACACCCGCTTTGATCCAAACTGATCGCATGACTTCGGCGTTTTGATAGCTTTCAAACTCGCGCGTGAAAAAGTGTTATCATCCCCATTTGCCATTAAATTCCAATTCTGCTTCCCAGAAATAGGTTCCATCGCCCAATGGTCCAGCGACATCACTGAACCAATGTGCGTGCTTACCTACTTGAGAAGTGTGCCCTTGAGGAGGATCCTGAATGGGGAGCACATGCACGGCTTGAAGTTCTTGCGGCCTTGCGGTGAGATGTGGCTCGAGGAGGAGTGTCTCTATGTCCACAATCTGGGCACCGGATCCGGCTTGAGAACTGGCACCTGCTTCTGCCATGGCCCTGTTTGCTGGTTGGTTCTGTGGGAATATAGAACCATGTGTTAACATCGTAATGGACAGAATAAATCCGTTGTTGTCTCCGTTACAACATTAACATGAGGTAGATGGTGAGTTAGTGGTTAGTAAGTGCACGAAGACAGTGTGTGTAGTTAATGCTTGGGTAGTCCTAGGAGACTAATGAAGTTAGTAAGTGGGGACGAATTTACAAATTGGGGTCGGGGGGTTTATTACAGGTCTTAGGCTGCCAAATGCAGTGGATGGGCTTTGTTTTTGGTTTTGTAGAGACTCCAGGGAGCTTTATAGTTGTCTCGGCTTGAAAATGAGGCCTGTTAGGGACCCATTTACAAGCGATAATGTTCGTGCTCATGGGCCTTAGTGAGTTCTTGAGTGTTGAAAACGAGTGAATGCTGGCTGTGCGAGTGAATGGGTTATGCTGTATTGGTTGTGGCTTCGGCGTAGCTATTTGCGCCCGCAAGCAAGCCTTAGGCACCCAAATTTGTCTTGATTGTGGGCTAGCCTTCATCGACTTCTTGGGCACCCAAATAGATTTCACGTTAGCAGAAGAATTTCCGAAAGACTTCTTATTAGTGACGTGTTGTTGGTTACTAATAAGAGGCTTTGCCCGTGTGGTTGGCTTGAGTGCAACCGGGTGTTCGCCTTTCCGCACCCACACTTGGTTTACTTGCTGAGATATTTTGCTGCGCAGGTACTTTTGATTTCCAGCATAGGTAGTACTCTGCTTCTTCTGCCTTTGATCCACCTTTGGTTGCTGCCTCCTTTTGGCCTTTGGAAAAGAAGGGAGTTCCGTTGCATCCCTGACTCCTTTTTTGAGAATATCATTCCTCTGCAACACATAGTTTTGGACAAGAACAGCATGGTCATCTTCATGTGTACCCCTGGAGGGACCAGGAGTCTGTGCCTTTCCTAATTCTTTGAGTGCTCCATTATCTAACTCTATTGTAATTCGACTATGATTGACCCATACCTGAAGAAGTCCACTTCTTAGGTTTAAGTTGACTGCTTGGTCATAGATCCAGTCTTGACCCAAGACAAGGGGTTCAGTGAGATCCTCGTCTTGACACACTAGTACTTTAACTGTCATTGCCTCATCATGAATGTAGAGGGGAAGTTCCACCTCGCCCATGCAAGGGGTTTCCACGCCTCCCAATCCTATGAGATATGCTTCCACAGGATTGACAGTTAACTGCAACTCTTGACAGTAAGATACTCTAACAGCACTAGTGGCTGCGCCTGAGTCAATCAAGGCTCTTACGGTCCTTGCACTCTTTCCTTGTCCTATATCTAAGGTTACGAAAGGACGTCGATCAGTTATCCTATGTGAGCTTGTTCCTGCGACTTCACACATTGCCATATGATATCCTTGATCGGCATAGTCATTTGTTCTAGGCTGATCTCTACCTTGCCTTCGTAATTTCATCCTTCTGATGCGTTCTAATGCTTCTGCTTGAGCTTCTTCTCGAATTCGCTTTTCTTCCTCTTTGCGTTTCTTAGCAGTGTTGAGTCGGCTGAGCATTTCCTCCGTGAGGGGTTCCTGATACAACTTGACTCTGCAACCGCTAATATAGTTTGGGAGAACATCACCCTCTAACGTGGCTAGTTGTACTGCTCCACTCGTGGAGATCCTATTGATGATCATAGGTCCGTAGCCTCTCTTTTCTAGCTTCCTCGCGTGTTGTTTCAGTGTGTAGACTAAAACTAGATCCCCTGCTTTCAAACCCTTATCCTTCACATGGGCATCGAAGTATGCCTTCTGTCTCTTCTTGGCTGCATATATTCCTGCAGCGGCTCTCAGTCTTGTTTCCCCTAATCGTTCAAGGTCAAAGATCCTAGAGGAGAGCTCATGACCTGTCCATTCGTGCTCTTGTGCTATTCTCAATGTAGGAATCAAGAAGTCCAAGGGTAGCACAGCGTTTTGGCCAAATACCATCTGAAAGGGGGTGGCTTGGAGTACCGTTTTGTAGGCGACTCGGTATGCCCAAACAGCACGGTGCAGCTGTTTGTCCCAATCAGAGCGTTTAGTGTTCACTAATTTTGTCAGTACATTACATAGGATCTTATTAGTGCTCTCAGCTTGTCCATTAGCCTGAGGGTGATAAGGGGCAGACTTCTTGTGTATTACCAAGAATTCTTGGAGTAGATTTTCAATCACTTCGTTCAGGAAGTGTGTGCCTCTATCACTTACCAGCTCTATAGGTAGCCCATACCTTGTGAACACATTCTCAAACAAGAATTTAGCAGTCGTTTGGGCATCGTTCTTTGTCGTAGCTTTTACCTCTACCCATTAGTTAGATAATCTGTTGCAACAATGATGTATTCCGCATGAGAACCCTTAGCTGGGGGATTAATAGGACCTACGAAGTCTATTCCCCACTTAGAAAACGCACGTCCACCCATCATAGGTTTCAGTGGCATCTCATCTTTGCGTATAGGATACTGAGTTCTCTGACAGACATCACACCGTTTCACATAGGTATATGCATCCATGTGAAGGGTAGGCCACCAGAAGCCCGCAAATAGTACTGCCTTGATCACCCGATCTAGTCCAAAGTGTCCTCCTGCTACACCTTGGTGAGCAGTTTCCAAGATCTTAAGATATTCACTCTCATGGACACACAGTCTCAGGTAACCATCTTTACCGCGTTTGTATAGATTATCACCAATGAGTGAGTAATCCAGGGCTTCTTGTTCTAAACTCCTTTTCCTAGCCAGAGTCATGTCTGGAGGGAATGTGTTTGTCCTCAGGAAGGATACTAGAGGTTCGCTCCAATCTGGCACAATGGATGTTTGATAAAGAGTGGCGTGTTCCACTGGTGGTTTAGTGCAACAGATTGGGCATTCCTTGCACAACTTTTGGACATCCGCTTCCATAGTTGGCCAATGTACTCCGAGTCTCTTTAGGGTCTGTAAAGTTCGTTGCTTTGAGTAGTGTTGCTCTAATGCACCTACATGTGCTAATTGCAACCATTTAGCGTACTCATCCTCTTCTACGCAACAAGCCAAGATCCCTTGATCTGTGTGCTTGTACATACTTCCTGCCATGATCTGGTACTTTTGGGCTTTTACAACCTCTCTATTCCGTGTGTTTACCACTGGATGGTTAGGCCCGTATGTCAATACTGGTACCAATGGCATAGCCCACTGCGGCACCACTTCCAAATTAAACAAGTAAGCATCAGGAAGGTCATCTGATACTCCTTGTGGGGCTTCTCCCGATGTGAGCCTAGAAAGATGATCAGCTCTCAAATGGGTCCTCCCTTTTCTTACCACAACCTCAAAATCATATTCCATTAGCAAGAGAAACCATCTCACTAATCTTCCTGTATTGCATGGCTTGTTTACGAGGTATAGCAATGCCTGATGATCAGTAAAAAATTTAAACTTATTTGCAAGCAAATAGTGTCTAAATTTCTTAACTGCATACACCATGCCTAATCCTTCTCGCTCTGTAGTGGTGTAATTTCGTTCAGCTGCATTCAGTTGTCTACTAGCGTAGGCAATCGGAAGATCCATATTACCTTCACCAGTAGGTTGTGCAAGCACACATCCAATAGCATAATTGGATGCATCAACATGAACATGGAATGGCTTATTCCAATCTGGTGTGGTCAAGATTGGTGCTGAACATAATCTTCGTTTAAGCTCCTGGAAGGAATTCTCACATTCATCCGTCCACTCAAAGTTAGTCAGAAGTCCGTACATGGGCTTTGCAATAACAACATACATGTGTATAAATCGTCGGTAATACCCACAATGCCCCATGAAAGCTTGTACTTCCTTGACATTCTTTGGCCTAGGTAGCTCTGCTATGGCTCTCACTTTCTCTTCATCAGTGGATATGCCATTCTTTGACACTATGTGTCCTAGAATCTTGCCTTGCCTGACCATAAACACGCACTTTTCTGGGTTCAGGCATACTTGATATTCTCTACATTTGTCAAAGATTTGTCTGAGTTCAGGGATATGGGTTTGTCTAATGTTGGAATGAGCACAAAGATCATCAACATAGACTTCTAAGTTTTTCCTCAGGAACTCCTTAAATACATGGCACATTAGTCTCTGGAAGGTAGCTGGTGCGTTGGTAAGCCCAAATGGCATTACTCTAAAGGCAAAAATGCCCCATTCTGTGGCAAAGGCTGTCTTATGCTGATCCTCTGGAGCTATGGCTACTTGATTGTAACCCGAAAATCCATCAAGGAAGCTGTACACTTCCTTGCCTGCCACTCTTTCTAAGAGATGTTCTGTGATGGGAAGCGGATAGTTATCCCGAATAGTGGCTGCATTAACCTTTTTCAAGTTAATACACACACGCAGCTTGCCATTCTTCTTGGGCACCACTACGATGGGGGATACCCACTCGGTGTGCTCAATTTCATAGATAAATCCAGCTTCAACCAGTCTATCTATCTCTTCTTTGATCTGTTAACAGAAGATGGTTATGCTTCTGCAACAGCAAGAGAGAGAGAGATCGTACGTCATACACTTTGGAGGGAACGCCTCCTATGCAACAGGAAGGCAGAAAAACATATGTTGCCTGCACCATAGTTCCACGAGAGAGAAAGAGAGGGGAAGAAACGCCATCGCTATTCGAACAAACAGCTACTACAGCAGATGCGCAACATTAAAAAGAAAAGAACCCTAAAGTCCTAAAAACAAGAAGAACAATGACTTTAAAAACACATCTGAAGCCATATGAGAGTGAGTCTCGACAAAAATCTGAGAATGAGTGTCGACGAAAATCAGAGATTGTCTCTTTTTCATTAACCAAGATGCACTATATATACAAAAAGATGTGGTCCTTAAGGCTCTTCCCACTCGGTCTTTTCTCAACCCTTCAATTGAACCTTAGTACAAACTTGTGCCTTTAACACTGGCACGCACGGTGGACTCGAACCCGCAAGTGCAATACTATTGGTAATGTCCTTTTGCCTGGGCTATCCACCTCTTGAGCAAGATGAAAATTACATGGGAACCATTTATAGGCTGGGAACCTTTATACAACATGTTATTCAACCAAAGAAATACATCAATCTTGAAGAAAGTTTCAATCTGCGAACCTCCACATATGAAGATATGTATCCCATATCTAACATCATCCATCACTCATAACATACAAAAAAAGAAAATCAGTGAATGCTTCTGCCGAATCAACGCTCCCTCACATTCACTATCTACATGGAGTGTTTCTGCCGACTTAACGCTACCTCACACTCGCTCATTACCGAAAAAGAACACAAGAGTGCTTCTGCCGACTTAACGCTACCTCGCACTCACATCATACTACCTCATTCAAACTAACCATATCTCATGCAACAAGCCAAAATATTGGATACAAATTTTCATGTGATAGAGTTTCCATAACTCATGTCCAGGACACTGGTTCCATCAAGTCAAGTCCTCACATCAAGGTCACTACATATCCAAACAAAGTCTAAAGATAAGAACCCAACCCATATACAATCCTCATATACATTGTCTAATGCCAAAGTGGTAGTACCGTTCTTGGAATAGAATAATCCAATGCCATGTATGTAACCAATGAAATAGCAACCTCTCGATTCAAAGTTATATGCATACACAATTATGCTCTACCCTTATGAACAATACTTGCAAACCAAAGTGCATGGTTAGACCATGGTATGGAATGCAAATAAGGTTCATAACATATCCAAGATCAAGTGCAATGTAGTAGGCAAAGTGAAGTGCCTGGAACTTAATCCAAGGTTCACGAATACCATCCACATAACCCATGATCTTGCCCTCCTATATGCATACATGAAGTGCAAGAGTAGTTCAATTACATCATTTCATCAGGCAAACAACATTCGCTCATATACAAAATGAAAGGTAAATGTGTAAGGTCTCCCATGTTTCCAAAAACGTTTTATCTTTCATCCAAGGTTTCCGTTCTTTAATTCATGGTGGTCACCTTTTGCATATTCCAAGCTTTTGCCGATAGAATCACTCTTTTGATAGGACAAAATTGATCCACTAACAAGATAAATGTCCAAGGTAATAAACGTACAGTCCAAAATAAACGTTGATAAGGTTCATGTTACCACCAGAGAGAGCACAACCGCGTATAACAAAGTGCATATAAAGAGTAAATATGACCAACGACTGCATAGGTGCGCGCATGATAAAAGCATGGTAAAAACATATCATAACAACCAATGCATAGCATACCGACTATCGAGCGAACCGAAAATAATGGTTCTAATGCTAAAATGCGCAACGTTTCAATACGTAGTTAATCCCTATGGGACACTCATCGCAGAGCACATCATCAAATGGAAACAACAGCACTCATAAAGGACTAGTAATTAGTCTGGTATTCGCACCGTGCTGGTAAGAAATCTATGCTCGTTTAAATGACAAAACTTGCTGCAATACATGGCCTGCAATGCTCAAAAGAGATAAGTATCCATGTGCGCAGAAAACAATCAATCTTCCACCTTATTGTAGTGTGTTCACTGTATTGCGTGTGTTCAATCATCTATTCATGATGAAAGTATGCACCAACATACTCTATGAATCGCAGCAAGTACCAATGGTGGTGTACATCGTTAATCAACAACGTAATGATAGTAGTAAGCAGGCACAATTGGTCTCTGATAATTTGAGTGTATCCTGACATGGCGTATATTCCAGAGCATCCCTGCTGTACTTAGATTCATTTTGAACTACCATGTGAACATACTAACAGATCACGAGACCCACAGCGAACTTAGCAAACAAATGCCCTGCCATTAGCAGTCGCTGTGGGAGAACACACATCAGGTGTACGTATCACCAGCCTAGCGACACAGAGTCGGTAGAGAAAGCAACTACAAAATATGCGCATCCCTATGCCGTATGCATAATGCATCCATATGCGTACAATCAATATGTCGCCACAGGTGGTTAGTCCATTCGTTGAAACTGAATCACCGGAGACCATCCATAGCACCTCGGTTATAACGCACGCTGGAGAACCGCGTTGAAATACAAAAGAACAGAGACATAACAGAGAAATAATCAAGCACATACGACTGGTGGACTTATTCGACCGCGCAAGTCCATGGATTCATATGCACAAGTCAGAGCTCGATACGTTAATGCACAAAAACGAAATCTGACTCAGAATCAAGAAATGTATGAGCGTCCGTCATCTACGCTAGTTTTTCGTGAAACTTCTGGGGCTGGACTGAGGGTTGTGTCACGACGGGCGTGCCAATGTTAGCAGAAGATGGTTATGCTTCTGCAACAGCAAGAGAGAGAGAGAGATCCTACGTCATACACTTTGGAGGGAACGCCTCCTATGCAACAGGAAGGCAGAAAAACATATGTTGCCTGCGCCATAGTTCCACGAGAGAGAAAGAGAGGGGAAGAAACGCCATCGCTATTCGAACAAACAGCTACTACAGCAGATGCGCAACATTAAAAAGAAAAGAACCCTAAAGTCCTAAAAACAAGAAGAACAATGACTTTAAAAACACATCTGAAGCCATATGAGAGTGAGTCTCGACAAAAATCTGAGAATGAGTGTCGACGAAAATCAGAGATTGTCTCTTTTTCATTAACCAAGATGCACTATATATACAAAAAGATGTGGTCCTTAAGGCTCTTCCCACTCGGTCTTTTCTCAACCCTTCAATTGAACCTTAGTACAAACTTGTGCCTTTAACAGATCTTAGCAGCGTAATTATCGTTATATGTATAGGGCTTTTGCTTAGAAGGTTTAGCATCTGAGGTCATGGGAATGGTGTGTGAGCATATATCCGGGTCAACACCTTTCAAATCCTTGTAGCTCCAAGCGAATACATCTCTGTATTCTCTTAGCAAGGCAATCAATTCGTGCTCTTCTTCTTCTGTCAGGTCATGGCCTATGTATGTGCATCTCTCCTCTCCTTTTTCTAGGGCCACTACTATTTTCTTGGTAGTTTCTTTGTTATCATAGGCCTCTCCTGATTGTGCCTCTCGTTTAGGCATTCTTATCATGACTCTCCTGTCGTCTATCTCATACTTCTTAAAATTTTCTGGGACCTCAAACAAAGATTCTTCCTCTTCTGGTGAGATCTTCTTTCGTTTCTTCCCTTCTTCCTTCGGGGTCACATGTGTCGCTAATCTTACATCGTTTGTAAGCTCTCCATGTCTTTGTGGTTGAAATTCTACTTCATGGAAGTATTCTTCATCTGATGCACTGATGGTGGGTCCATAATGATTGACTCTAGATCGGAGTCACTTGCATCCTCAAATGCATCAGGGCTAGGTTCGCATTCTTCTAGAACTGCCTCTCCCATGATTGGCTCTATGGAGAAGACTAAAATGTCATAGCCATCCTCATCACAGTGAGGTGTCCATTGTTCTTCATTGATGGCTACGTCCATTGTTGCTAAAATTTCTGCCCAACCGTGAGGTTCAAATTCTTCGTCTGGAAAGGCTACCGGTGCATAGGCTGGGTCTTGAATGGGTCTATGAGTTTCGTTTGTACCTATTTCTCTGGCCTTTTCTCTCTTCTCTTCCTCTACTACTACTTTGCACATCCATAAGTGAGTGTCTTCATGCATCCATGAGGATCTAGAACCTATGGAATGCACCGATTCTGGATCATCTTTGGCTCTATGGATGGGATTCCACTGGATAGGAGGTACATCTCTATGAGAGTAATCTTTGAGATTTACTTTGGTTGTAACACCTAAGTGTTGCAGGTACAAAGAATTGGTTCCCCAATCCTGGACCACTTGCAATTGTCGCATGAAGGGTCTTCCCAAAATCATCTCATAGGCATGATTCTTGCTAAAATCACATATAGCAAAGCTATGCTCAAACTCAACACCACAAGTGGTGAGAGTTATTCCTTCTAGCAATCCTAAGGGTCTCTCTATGTGACCATCGGCCATCTGCAATTTCATTCTCGTTGGCCTGAGTGCTGGCTTGCCCCAACGCTTCCATAGGGAAGTAGTGGCAATTGCAACTCCTGCACCTGAGTCCAAAATTGCCTTGGTGGTGTACTCCTGGTAGGTGATAGGAAGATAGGTGTTCCCTTCTTCACCTTCACACATATCTCCTATCTTATCCAAGGGAATTTCTGGCACTGTCCTATGGGATCCTACCTAGGAACGAGGTTTGGCTATTTCTGGTACTTGTTTGGCGAC
The DNA here is from genome assembly GCA_020310875.1 of Ceratopteris richardii. Classification (NCBI taxonomy): domain Eukaryota; kingdom Viridiplantae; phylum Streptophyta; class Polypodiopsida; order Polypodiales; family Pteridaceae; genus Ceratopteris; species Ceratopteris richardii. Next base: position 100,928,061 of record CM035436.1, read on the forward strand.
ATGTTTCCATACTTCAGGTCTAACCTTGAGTAGCTCTTCTAACTTGAGATTGCACTGTACGTTAGTGTTCTTCACTACCTCTGTGTTCCTAGGTATGACTGAATCTTCGTTTCTTACCATGACTGTAGGTGCTCTCATGCAGGTGGACTTCGCTTCCCATGGGCCTGTGAAATGGGGTAGTTCTTGTAAAGAATTAGACTCGAAGTCTAATCTTTCTTGAGATTGGATGCTCTCCTGCTCTCCGTAAATGGATGGGATGTCTTGTGGGAATTGGTCATGTGCATCATCCACAAGTTCGATAGGAGGAGGGACTTCACTTTCTTTAGCCCATTTGTCTTCTTGAATCTCGCGTAGGAATTCTGGTGTGAATCGATTCATAGAAGATGATGTGTCCGGCTCCGTAGAGTTAGGCGCATAGGCTTCTTGAGCAGGAAAGCTTACTCTTTCACTTGCCTTGCCCTTGTGTTGAAAGGCAGGTTCCTTATGTGATTGTGCCACTAGATTCTCTATTCTTTCTAGGGAGGGGAAATTGTCTGGTTCAATGGAATTTGGCACATAAGCTTTCGGTGGGGGATGGGTCATGTTTTTACTTACATTCTCCCTTTCTTGATTTTTTTCTTCCTTGGCAGATCTTGCAATTATGCCCTCTAACTTCTCTAGAAGTCCATCCAAGTGTAATTGCGTCTTGGCTGAGCCTGAGTAATTGAAGAGGCGACTGGCTTCAAACATAGTCTGAGCCAATGCGACCATTTTCGCGCAAAGCTTGGTTCTTTCTATCTCTAGGTCAGCTCTAGGGTAACACTTGTCATGATCTGTGACATTTGGCCCTTCTTGAATTCTGGCCTGATATGCTTTAAGCATCATGTCGATGTCTTCCGGAATGGGATCAGCTAATACTGATCCTACTCTAGGGGGTGGTGGAATCACATGAGGTGGGTTGGGAGATGGCGGGTCGGATGGCGATGGGAATGGTGGTGGTGGGATAGTGTGAGAGGGGGTTTGAGAGGTGATTTCAGTTATCCTAGCTTTGGTTTCTCTTATGCTTTCCTCAAGTTCACTCATCTTTTTAGCCCATTGTCTTTTCATTCTTTCTCGACTATCTTTCCACGCTCTAGTCCTTTTCTTTGTTATGCTCTCCGTTTCACTAGCCTCTGGGCTTTTTTCCTGACCTACACCCTGGTTTTGCTGCAGTGCTTGGGCTCTAGTGATTACTTGTACTGGTGCAGTGGAAGTCACGCTCCCTGTGGAGTCTACAACCAACCCAATTACATTAATGGGAGTGATTTTTGGCATATTATTAGGATTCTTAGGGCAATCTCGTAAGAGATGCTCCTTTCCACACTCTTGGCAATAGCCTTGGATCGTCACTGATTGGGGTTGTGTAGGTGCAGGCATGGGGCAATCACGAATGAAGTGATCTCCCTGACATCGGTAGCATGGTCCTCTAGGAGATGGAGGTCTTACCTGCCTAGGTTGAGGCCTAGGGTTGGGGTTTGCATACATGACATTCGTGTAATCTGACTCCCAACTTATTTCATTTGGCTCTTCACTATAGTAGGACTCACCATGTTCTGGAGATTGCATATAGTAAGCTTGGGGGCTATCGACGTGTGTAGAATCAAAGCTATGGTCACTGGGGTCACTTTCTGAGATCAATGGGGTTACTGGTACTATGGCCCTATTCAGGTTTTCTTCTGCAGCTGTATACTTTACAGGGATTACATTAGCAGGGTTTGGAGGCTGTTGAGCTAGCACCGGTTGGGGTCTCTGTTGGGCCTGATATTGTGGTTGGTAGGTTTGTTGGGGTCTAGCATATTGTGGTGGTGGATTTTGATTCTGGTATCTGCCTTGTTGGTAGGGCTGAAGGTAGGTTTGTCTGACCGCTTTCTTGTTGTAAGGACAGTCTTGTGCTGTGTGATTTGTGTATCTTCGTTCTATGGTGCAATATTGGCTATTTGGATTGATCTGGGGTTGAGCCATAATGGGACACACGTTTGCCATATGGTCACCACCGCATGTATAGCACCTCTTCGCTGGGGTAAACCTCGAAATTTGTTTGCTAGAGACGCCTAGTTTTTGGGCCACTTTCTCTGCGAGTTCCTCAATTGATGTGGACTGCATGGAAGAGTGACTAGAAGCACTATCTGAATCTTTGTAGATTTTGGAAAGCTCTAGTTCCTCCCCTAGGTTATCTTCAATGTCAATGCACATGCGTACACACTCTTCTATAGTCCTAGGGTCCTTCAGATACACATAGGATCTCAATTTCGTACTCAGCAATCCATCAAGGAATAAAGCTACTTGTTTGGCAGGTGTGGGTAGCTCCGAAACAGGGCACCTTTCAAGGTATTGTCTAAATCTTCTTCCTGCCAATCTTACAGTCTCTTGGGGAGTCTGTTTGAAGCTGTGAATCAATGAGGAGGTATTGTGTCTTATGCCACTCTTAGAGAACTCTACAATGAAAGCCTCTAGGAGTTGGTCTATACACCTGAATTGTCGCTCATCCAATGGCTGAAACCATGTAAGTGCTGTGTTCCTAAGGGTTAGACCGAAGGCATTGTACTGCGTGAATAGATCCTCCACTTGTTCAGCTCTCAAGACTTGCTTGAACTCCGCCACATGATCATAGGGATCTCCTGTGCCATCAAAGTAATTCTTCATGGACTTAACTAGCTGGGTCGGTCTCAAAGTTCTTGTGTGCTCTCTAGGTCTCGGCAGGGGGAATCCATCCACATTTCTTTGGTTCCTGTGAGCTCTAAGTATCTCAGGTTCTACTCTATTCGTCTCCGTCCTCGTTCTTTCTCTGCCCATTGGGTTGGCAAAGCTTACTTCCGGTCTATCTCTACTTTTGTCTCTTTGAGTTCCATGAGCTTGGGATGTTCCAGCTCCAGCATGACCATAGGATACATTCGATCTTGGTTGGGGGAAGATGAATTCACCCTTCCAAGTGTAAGCATGCCTATCATTTTCTGTCACCACAAAGATCCTTTCCGAAGTGTGATCTAAGTAGGTCACTCTACCTGGGCTATCCGGATCCTTAAACTCATAGATCATGATAGTTCCTATATCAGTTGGCTGATTAGATTTATACCTCCAAAAGGCTTCGTCAGTTTCTCGATTGAGGAGCAACTCTATGCTCTTGTTGTCTTGGGGAACCCACTCAGGTGTGATAATCCTAGTGAGAACAGATTTGCCTCGAGGGGTTCGAGGTTCTACACCCATGTTTCCTTGCTCCAGGTCACCTAAGTCTGCTCCTGGGATCACATTTCCAAATTTGTCCGTCCTATCTGGATGACTGGTGACTACGTATATGGTTCCTTCTTTGTCCAAGTATGCTCCGTTTTCAAACTTGACAGCTGGGTGCTCTAGTCCAATGGATTGATCAGGATTCTTAATCTGTACCACAGATCTTCCTAGGCCGTCCTCATAGATGCTGGCACCTAATCGGTTGGTCCTAAGGTATTCCAGCTGTGTTTTGTAAGGGCCTTCTACCCTGTACAAATATGGCATTCCTGAACTTCCCGTAGGCCTGTCCATGCCTTGAGACATCTCTGACTCACTGGTCTCAGAGCTAGGGTAGTACGAGTGGTGGCTCAACTGCTGGGCCCAAGACCTAGCAGTGTGGTTAACACTAGCCTCTGAAGATCTAAGGCTTTGTCTCTCCCTTACTAGGTGTCGTCCTGATCTAAGGTTCATATGCCTAACTGATTAACCCAATTTTTCCCAGGTACAACCACGTTTCTGAGTCCTTTTGTATCGGTCACTTGGTTCTTTTTGTGTTGATTATCGTGTCTATACTCTTGTCTGATATCACGTCGTTAGGAATACTTGAGTTTAATTCCGCATTTGAGTTTGGTCGTTTCACGTTAGGTTCTTTTCCTTTAAAGTTGTCGTTCACACACACACAGGTTATCTCTTAACTTGCACTTGATTTTCTTAGATGGTATTTGATTTATCTCGTGCCTATCGTTGCCTGGAATTACTTCTAACACTACCCGCACTTAGCCTAAACTAAGAATTGACAGAGGGTGTTGCGGGTTTCCAACCTTGAGTTCCTTTCCTTGTGGTGTTGCCCTGATGTGCCCAGGACGCGCGTTCCCAAGCTTGCACTTACTCTTGCCTTGCGTGCCCTTCACTGCTCTCAAAGGACCTGTAAAAGGCCCACTGTTAGCTCAAGACTTAAATTCAAAAGACAGAACCAATCATTTTTATTCATGTAACACTTCACCACTTGGCACTATGATTTTTTGGACACAACTCTAGAGATCCCTGAACTTTGTTCCCCCTGGGTATGGTCAACTTCAAAATACCCTAGCAAACTTTGTTGTACTCCCTATGAGCTTTCCAACAAAACAACAATCACGGCAAACGGATTTCGTATGAGAAAGTTATGCCGGTTCAGGGTTTTGGGGCTAAAACAGGATTGAGCTAGGTTATCAGGCAAACAGGAATTCTAGAGTTACTTGGGTCGTGCCCTCGTAATGCAATGCTACACCCTAATGTTTGTCCCGCACTTGGCCAAAATTTAGACCACTATTTTTACCTTAAAAATTTGACCTAAATTGCCCTTCTAACGTGTTCGCAAAGTCTATCGGTCGCGATTGACAGGTCAGTCGCGATCGACGTGTCGATCGCGATTGATAGGTCCGTCGTGGCTGTCAGTCGCGATTGACAGGGGTTACGAAAAGTCAATCAGTCGTGGTCAAACAGTCGTTGACTCTGTCGGTCGCGATTGATAGGTCGATCGCGATTGACAGGTCGGTCGCGAGGGTCTGTCGATCGTGGTCAATCGGTCGTTGACTCTGTCGGTCGCGATTGACAGAGCCGTCGTGGGCTATCCGTCGTGGTCAAACAATCGTTGACTGTGTCGATCGCGATTGACGAGTCGGTCACGATTGATGACTCAATCGCGATTGACACGTGTCACGCGTATGGTCAGTCGGTCGTGGTCAATCGGTCGTTGACTCTGTCGGTCGCGATTGACAGATCCGTCGTGGGCTGTCGATCGCGATTGACGTGTCGATCGCGATTGACAGATCTGTCCGTCGTGGTTTGTCGATCGCGATTGATAGAGCGATCGCGATTGACAGAAATCTGAGGAATTTCAAAAAACTAAACACATCTTTGGGAAGCTCTAGGCCTGTAGATCATGGTTTTGCACTTTGTTTGGTGATTTGAGCGTTTTTTCTGTCGGTCGCGATCGACAGAGGTCGGCGACACACAGACAGTTACTTCGAATTCCGTACCTGCGCAGAGTGCTGGGGACGATGATGTGACCTGTACCTGCAAGACAGCTCAAGAAACATGCAAAAACAGCACACGCAATTTCGCTCTCTCGCTCTCTCTCACAAGTGAAATGAGGGAAATGAGGTGGAGATGGCGATATAGTCAAAAAACTGAAATTTTCGCGATGATGGAGATGGAGGTGGAAGATGGTGATGATGATGGTGAGGTAAGAAAGAGAAAAATAGGAAAAGTAAAGAAATTACCTACAACGCCAACGTCTCCAATCTACGTCTTACCATCACACGCTCGTCCTCAAAGCTCGATCCCCGGCAACGGCGCCAAAATTTGGTGTAGCTCAGTGATGAGTAGCACCTCCTTTAATGTCAATCCGGGAAGACCTGAGGATGGTATGAAGACCTCGAGCAAGTGGCGGCACAAGTGCGTGAGTGAGAAGCACACTAGCATGCACACACATACACACACACGCGCACACACAGCAAGACAAAGAGTGAGAAGCAATGGAGATCTTAGTTTACTTCCAAGAAGCTCTTACAAGTTTGTTTCAATTACAATCTAACCTCAAAAATGAGCTCTCTAGCTCCTTTTATAGTTTTTGACTAGCTTTGGCCCTGTTCAGACCTAGTGTCCGGCCTAGTTAAAAATTAGGTTCCAGGGCTTATTTGAGGGCTCAAACGAGATCCAAAAATTACGAAAATTGGCAGGTAGATACTTCTAAAGCTCCTCAAGCTCAAGGACTCCTTGGCTTGCACAAAATGGAGCTACTAAAAATATAAAATGGTATTTACAATGGTGGTTAGTGATGAGAATCACTTTTAATTGGTGTAAGGGTTTTTGAAAAGTTAAAGGGTTGCCTAAGTGCTAGATTTGCGTGAATGCTCATACTTGTTTCTTTATGAGAAAAATTACTGGCCTATTTGCCAGATCTTCTTTGACTGCCATGTTTGCTTGTGCTGTCCCTTCGCTCCGACTCTCTTCGCCTTGTGGCTCCTTCGGTTCCCTGACTGCTGCCAACACTTACCCAGTCTGCATTAGAATAAGCTTTCACCTACAAATCTTCATAATAAGAGTAAGAAAAACCTTTGTTGGTAGTTCCCTTGAGGTATTTAAGAACCTTCTTGGCTTCCATTAAGTGTTTCTTTGAGAGTTTGCATAAATTTTCAGTACTCCTACTTGCTTGACATCCAACCTAGTGAGAGTCTCATAGTTCAAAGATTTTACAATGGATCTATAAAAAGTAACATCTTCGATTTCTTCTCCCTCATGTGCAGTCATCTTTACAATTACTTAAAACAAATTTTCAATTGGCTTGCGGCTACACGTATCATACTTTGCTCCTTCTTTATGTACAATGGTGAGTTGGCATGGGTTTGTTTGTAGCCACATTTAGCTAAGTATTTCACTAGCCTTTGGTTCGAGGCTCTTGGGGCTTGCCTACAACCACAAAGAGCCTTCTTTCACCTACACAAATGATGAGGATACTTCTGATCTTCAAAGCCTTTAGGGTGCTCCATGAAAACTATCTCCTCTAGTTCATTGTTCAAGAAGGCATTCTTCACATCTAGTTGGTGGATCTTTCAAATCTTTGAGGCTACCATTGTGTAGTCATCCTTGCTATAGGGCTGAAAGTCTCTGCAAAGTCAATGCCATAGTCTTGTGCAAAACCCTTGGCAACTATCCTCACTTTATACCTAGACATGCTACCATCCAAATTCCTCTTTACCTTGTATACCCATTTGTTGCCTATCACCTTCATGTCCTTGTTCTTAGACACAAATGAACAAGTGTGGTTTTCCTTGAATGCTTTTACTTCTTCTTTCATGGCTTCATTCCATTCGTCATCCTTGTGTGCATCATGAAAACAATTTTTCTCTTCAAATGCAACTACTTGACTCATGTATGCATAATGTTTGGCAATGAAAGAGCCACAAGTTAATCACTGAATTGGATACCTTTCTCTTGTGAGATTCTTTTTTCTTGAGGGCCTAGAATGAAATTTTCTTCCTTACTTTTGATGTCTTTACAATTGGAGTTTATATCTTCACAAAATCTCGTTCATTGTTACTATCTATCTCTAGCAATGGATTGTCTCGGTCATCTTCTTCCTGCTTGCCTTTGCTTCTTATAGAACTTTCTTCACTTGAATTAGGCTTGCTTCTCAGTCTCGCTTTTCATGGAGATGTGTGGTTGCCCTCTAATGTTGCCTTTGAAGTTGGGGAACTAGAAATCTCCATACTTTATTGGGCTTCTACATGTCATCTCTTGGCATCATGTATGTCTTCAACCTACAATGAATCCTTTACACCATACCATGATAGTGATTCATCAAAGATAATATACTAGACACCTTCAGACTCTTCTCTTTTAGGATCATAGCATCTAAAACTTTTTTACTCACTTGAATATTGAATAAAAATGCACGTTTCTGCTTTTTCTTCAAGTTTGTGCCTCAATTCATAATACATGTGCACATAGCATACACAACAAAAAATCTTGAGATGACATAGATCTGGTTTCTTACCATACCAAGTTCATACGGGCTTAAAGCATGGACACCCAAAGTGTGGCACATATTCATGATGTAGATGGTTTTACTTGTTGCATCTACCCAATAGCAATTGGGCACATTCATCTCATTGAGCATTGATCTTGTGACTTCAGCTATGTGCCTATTTTTCCTCTCTAAAACCCCATTTTGTTGGAGTGTATACCTACATGTATATTTCCTTTTGATGCCATTATGACATAAACATTCAAAGAGCTCTTTGGAGAAGTATTTTCTCTCATTATCGGATCTAAGAACCTTTATGTTCTTGTCCATCTCCTTTTCAACAAGTGCTTTGAAAACTTTAAAATGACTAAACACTTCAGCCTTTAACTTCATGCAATAGAACCATGTCGTTTTTGTGTGATAATCAATGAAGCTAACAAGATACTATTCCCTCTTAATGAGTGATCCTTGGTTGGTCCCCATACATTGGTGTGGATAAGGTCCAATGGAAATCTGCTCCTTTGTGTACTCTTCTTCAATGGAAGCCTTGCTTGCTTCCCAAATTGACATGCTTCACACAAATGTTGCATACTTTGACTCTCCTTTGCATATCCTTCAACTTTTTGAAGGTTAATGTGCCTGATCCTCTTGTGCCACAAATCCACTTGAGCTATTAACTAGTAACCTTGCTTTGGATCTTCCACAATGCATCCTTTGTTGTTGAATTTGACTACATACCCTGTTTCAAACATATATCCAACTCATACTAAGATTCTTTATGATTGTGGGAACATGTAACACATCTTTAAGAAATTTTTCTTTTTGATTTTCATCCAAAGGCACATCACCACTGTGTGTGATCCTATGCTCCATATCATCCCTTATTTCTATGTTCTTGTGTGCTTGGTTCATGCAAATTGCAAAAAATTTCCCTATTACAGCTCATGTGATTTGAACATCCACTATCAATGTACCATGTGGTATCTATGAATTCTTTTCTACTATTTCTTTGCATTATGGATAAGAGATTATCATTCTCTAATGTATTAGAAGTATTTGCAAAGTTACTTTGATTCTTCTTCTAGCCTCCTTGGTTGTTCTTTGAGAAACAATCCCTAGAAAAGTGGCCTAGCTTCCCACACTTGTAGCATTCCTTTGTGTAGCCCCTTCCTTGATATCCATCTCCTCTTCCTCTACTTTTCCTCTCCCACTTGCTCTATAGCTTTGACTCAAACCTTCTTGATTGTTGCTTGATCTTCCTCTACCTTTTCCTTTTCCATTGTTTCCACTTGACTTTCCTTTTCCTTTATGTGCATATAAGACTTGGGCTCATTGCCCTTTGAATGACCTCCATTTAGGTTCATCTCCTCAATCGCCATAAGTGTGAATAATTGCTCAAAATCTAGCAATGATTCCCTCACATATATTGAGGTAGTGAATGGCCTCCATTTTTCATCATTCCTCAACCCATTTAGTGTATGACCTACCAAATCATCATCTTCAATGGAGCTGCCTATTGATCCTAAGGCATCTGTAATCTCTTTTACCCTAAAGATATAATCATTGATTTTTCTATTTGGAGCCTTCCTTAAGTTTTTAAAATCATTCTTGAGGTGAATATTTTGTGCCTTTATGGAGGTCGAGTAAAATCTCTCCAAAGCCTTCCACACGTTCTTGGATGTGACAATCATGCTATTACTAATGAGTTGAGATGAGATGAATATGATTCTATTATCTCTTTCAATCCACTCATTCACTTCCCTTTCTTATGCTTGAGTGAATTGCTCTTCATATGAAGGCCTAGGTTCAGCTCCAGTAACTAATCCCCATAGTCCCTTGCCCATGAGGAAATTGCTAACCCGAAATCTTCAAGGTTGGTAGTTTTCTTTCTCAAATTTCTCTATTTGGGTAGAATAATCATGCATTACTCCCTTGATATGCATTGAGGTGTTTTCTCCTAGCTTCAAAATCCACTTCTGAAATTGATGTATCTTGTATGCTTGCTACAAGTACTTTCCTAAGAGCTTTTGAAACTTTGAATGGTTGCTCAATCCTCCTTCAAGAGTCCTAAATGCTTCAAAATGCTTTGATATCATTGTTGGGGGATGAATCCACACCAATATGCAGCATTGGAAGTTGTAGGCACTCACATGTTGTTTCCAAAACTGACCTAGAGTCAATGTTTTGGCTCTAACTAAACATTTATATGCACAAAAATAATGAAACTTTTTAGGATGAAAGAAGAATCTACTTTCCACAATGACCTAGAGTCAATATTTTGGCTCTAACTAAACATTTATATGCACAAAAATAATGAAACTTTTTAGAGTGAAAGAAGACTCTCATCTATCCACCAAACTTTAAAACACTTTATTTGGATATGTTGGAATCCTAAGGTCTAAATACCATATGTTGGAAGTGGTAGTGGACCATAATAATAATATATCACAGGTTTATAAGATCTTCCAACAGATGAACCTTAACATACACACCTTAAGACTCAAAAATAAATGAGTGAGAGATAGAGAGAGAATAGATGAGATTTCAAGTGTAACGGTAGGTTCGACTACATTATCTATATATGAATGTCAATTTACAATGTGTGTATATGAAAAGAACTGACAATATATGTATCTAGGAAGAAATAGGAACTAGATACAAGAGATTGTGTGCTTAAGAGGTATGAAGAGTGTGTGTGTGTGAGAGAGAGAGAGAATATGGAGGATAAGAATAGTTTAGAATTGTTATATAGCAAACCCAAATTCTGATCAACCTTATCAGAAACGAGTGATCTAGAAAGTGAGAACGGAAATAGATTTGCTACTCACAGTAAATCAAGAATGGATGTTGATGGTAAGCTTGCAGAATCTCCTCAAAATAATCACCAAGATGTTGATCACAACTCCTCTAGGAGTGTGAGAACTCCTCCTCCAAGTTGGTCTCCAAGATCTCCTCCAAGTTTTGAAGCCTTCACAAAAGCAATCTCTAAAAGCTCCCACGATAAATCTTTAATCAAAATCATTTATGATCGCAATCAAAAAGCTTTTGCTATGTGAAAAGCGAGTTCAAATTCGATGCTAAATTTTCTTTTAACAAAAAACTCTGTGCAAATTTTCATGATCCACCGATGCTGTTGAAGACGGGGATTGAACACAAATCGCCAATATGAAGGGAACTCTACTTAGCCACATCGCTCATGCCTTTTTTGCTTGAAGAGCAAGCATAAGAAATAAATCATATGCTTATCTCTAGTATCGAATGTTTGACATATTTGACATTGCTTCCAACAATCCCCCCTCAATGTCAAAATGGTATAAGGTTTAATAACCTACAAAATTTCCTGTGACTTTTTCTTGGCTTCTTTCCACTGAATCTTGAGCTGACTGTGTATGAACCTGTATACTTGAGAAACTGCAAACTGAATGTCTTGTTGTGTATTACATAGATATATCAAGCAACGAACTGCTTGACTCGTAATGTAGCATCAAGTGGTTTTGAGTCTGCTTCTGACTGTAATAACACATTGACATCTATTAGTATCTGCATAGGCTTAGAATCTATCATCTCAAACCTTTCCAATAATTTCTCAATGTATTTCTGATGTATCATCTAGATACACTCATCTCCATAGGCTTAGAATCTATCATCTCAAACCTTTCCAATAATTTCTCAATGTATTTCCTGCGACTTGTGATTATAATATCATCAACATAAATGATAATAATAACCAAAACATCCTTTTCAGCTTTAACATAAAGAGTGGGAGCTGCATTTGAGTTTTCAAAACCAATAGATAGAAGATAAACATGTACCTTTGTTGATATATTTAGGTAGTGATGTGTGTGAACAAACTAGGACCATCAGGGCACTTTTTTCCCTCTTTAAGAGGTTTTCTTCCCCTAGCTTGTATATACGCCTATTGCCCTAACGGGCTACTTACTTTGTACATTTTCTAGTAATACATTCAGTATTGTGTGTTGAGCTCCAAGCTTCTTCTTCTTCCTTGTGTTGTTCATGTGCTTTCACAGACGTCTAACTCCAACAATTGGTCTCAGAGCAGGTCGTCGCTTCATCTAGGGCGTCATCAACACCCCTCTGCTCACAGTCTCAGAATCGCATGAAATTTGGTACGTATACTCAAGGTGTTTAAGAGATCAAAATCGCTTCACTTTGTGGTGCCGAATCGCGATGTAAGCTCGTTTCGGCCTCCAAACGCACTATCGCAACGCTTGTGTAGGCTATTTTGTCTTTTTGTGACAAAGGTATATACCAATTTTGGTTAGCCAATATAAGCATCTCAAAGTTTACTACAAGTTTAGTAGAATTTATCTGGGAAGTTCTCTTCAACTTTTTGAGATATAATCAATTTTTTGCATCAAGGTATTTTAGTCACCGGCCATGGCTGAAAGCAGTGATGTATTCCGTATGTTGGCTATTGAGGATAAGTTGGATGGTACCAACTACCCATTATGGGATTATATGATGCGACATGTATTGGTTGCAAAAGGACTGTGGAACATTATGCAGGGTGTTAAAAAACATCCTATCACACATACAACTGTTACAACTACAGGTACTGAAGCTGATGCAAAAGGTGTCAAAGATGATGATATTCTGCATATTCTTGTTCGTGCTACAATTTCTGCTGCACCTACTATAGAGCAAATTCGATGGTATGGCAAAGATGCCTAGGTACATGCATTGATAGCTTTGTCTGTCAAACATGCCATTATTCCTCACATTCGCTCTTGCAGAATAGCTAAGGATGCTTGGGATACACTTACCACATTGTACCAAGCTAGGAATTAGGATCATGTTGCTTACCTCCGAAAACAGTTGGAGAGCGAGCACATTAATGAAGGTGATTCTATGGACAGTTTTCTAACAAAGATCAAAGACTTGAAGGAACAATTGATTTTTGCTAATGAATTTATACCACATAGCTCACTTGTGTAGACCGTTCTGAATGGTCTTGCTAATTCATATCAGAGTTTTGTTTCTACTCTTTTGTTGATGATGAAAGGCAATCCAAATGCCTTGTCATTTGAGGATTTAGTCTCTGTTCTGTTGCAAGTGTTGGTGCATGACAATCATCAATTGAAGGATTATGGAGAAATGAAGTCAAGGAGTCAAGAAGGAAACAAAGTCAGATGGTTGAAGGAAGGACATTTTCAGAAAATTCAAAGATATGTACACATATGTACATTAGCTGACTTATACCCTTGTTTAAGTCATACACTTGTATATATTCATCTATAAATATGTTGGAAAATGTCGGGCAAATAGAGCAGAAGAAGATTAGAGAATAGGGAGAGAGAAATTAGTGTCATTAGACACATTGTAAGTGAGTGAATCATCCATCCTCACTAGTATGTAATTTTCTGAAGAAATCGAAAAACTTGCGCCCGATGTTTAGCAGTCTGCTCCTTTTGTGTTTAATCTTTTGAGAAATCCTTCTGCACATGTCTAAGTCCATAGCTAATCTATCTATGGCTAAAATTTGAGAGGTTAATTGTAATCAGGCTGTGAGAATTTTGATTAGGAACATTCATATGTAAGAATGTTCTAAGAGTCGAAAAATCTGGCGCACATTTCATCTTCAAAGAAATGGTCAGTGCTCAGTCCACAGTGTAAAGTTTTACACAAGTGAGGGCTCAAAATCTAAGTTGGAAGGTAAGCCATCTATAGCTAAAAGATCTTGATCAAACGGGATTTACTTTGGGAGAACCAGTGCTAAGAAGTTGCAGGTGTCAAAGTCGCCATTGCAGAGAAGCACTTTCAGATATAGGTAAAGTGTTTCACACATTTCTCAGTGTGTACTTAATCTTTTTGAGAGATTTAACTTGGCAAAGTTGCGCAACCTTAAGGTGAAGTGTTGTGCAAAGTTTTATCAAAAACTTTACAGGATTGATTAGTCAATGAGTAATTAATCTGCAGCAGACTTTTCTGAAGAAGCTGAATTTTTCAGAATAATCAATTTCTGATAAATTGAAGAAAGATATCTATGTTTGGTGGAGTCTAAGGTTAATCTTGATATAGAGGTGATCTAAATTCAAGGTTAACTTGTTCTTTTGGAGATTAACACTCTCCATCAGTGGTATCAGAGCAGGTTGTGTCAAAATTGAAGTGAAGGAGACTCCAACTACTGCAGAAATACAAAACTTTACATTTCGAAGGTGCAAAAGGTTAAAGTGTGAAGAAAGATCAAAGGAAGACATACAAAGAGCATCAAAAGGATTAGAAGGAGCAACATTCGAAGTAAAGGTACATTCATTATCTGTAAAGGTTAAAGATTTGAAGCTACAGGTGAAGTAAAGATGGGAGATAGTCTCCAAATTGAAAAGTTGGATAGAGAGAACTATCCTGCATGGTCTATGAGGATGGAAGCTCACCTTATGAGCAAAGATCTGATAGAATACATCACAGGAGATGAAGAAAAGCCAGAATTCAGAGATCCTAGTGTTCCAACTAGGGAGGAGCTTGCAGATTTGAAGAATTGGATGAAGAAGGATGCTCAAGCAAGAAGCATCATCTACATGGCAGTCAATGACTATTTGCTTCCTCACATTAGAGGACTTGAAAGTGCATGTGACATTTGGAATGCTTTGGAAGAGCATTTCCAAAATACAACCAAATCAAGGAAGGCTTCACTATGGGCAGAGTTTACTACCTTCAAGAAGAAGGCCTCACAATCAATCTCTGATTATGTGACAAAGATGAAGGACATTGCAGATTCTTTAGGTGCAGTTGATGAAGATATTGAAGAAGACAAATTGGTAAGACAAATACTCACAGGACTAAGAGGAGATGAGAAATGGAAGCCTTTCATTTTATCTACAGAACTTTCATTAGATCACTTTACTCCTGACTTGAATCAATTGTTAGGTCATATGCTAACTTTTGAGAATGATGTCAAAGGAGATGTTGATAAGAGTGCAGGTCATGCAATGTATTCTAAAGACAAGAAGAAAGCCAACAAAGGGAAGCAACAATCAGGTGAAGAAGAAGGTACTTCAAACCAAGCAAACTTCATAAGAGGAAGAGGAAATGGCAGAAGTAGAGGAAGAGGCAGAAACAACAAAGAGAATGCAAGAGCTTGTTGGATATGTGGTAAGACCAATCATCTATCTCATGATTGTTGGCATAATAATCAAAACAATGGTAATTATCAGAACTTTAATCAAAGAGCAAGAGGTGGTAGATTTCAGAGAGGAAATTTCAGAGGTAGAGGTGGTAGGAATTCTTTTGGAAGAGGTGGTGGAAGAAACTTCCAAAATCAATCCTATAATAACACCTACTACAACTATGCATCAGATCAAAAGGAGGACTCGACTCTCATTATGAATACATGTGAAACTTCACATGAGGACATGAGAGTGTTTTATATTGATTCAGGATGTAGTAATCATTTAAGTGGAAATATTGCTTTGATGACTGATCTAAATCATAATGCAATTAATCATACAGTTCAGACAGGTGATAATACAAAGCATAAGGTAAAGTCAATTGGTTCAGTCAAAGCTAAGGATGGGAGCACTCTTCTGAGTAAGGTACTTTATGTTCCCACAATTCCAAAGAATTTGATCAGTGTAGGTCAAATTGTGGAAAAAGGTTATGAGGTAAGGTTTACCAATGATGGAGTTTATGTGGAAGACCCTAGTCAAGGGTATAAACAAGTTATTGCAGGAAAGAAAGAAGGAAGGCTTTTCACATTGAAGGTACAAGGAAATGTTGGACATGCTATGTTCACATATGGAGAGCAGAAGGTGTCAGAATTAGATCTTTGGCACAAAAGACTTGGACACTTTAATGAAAGAGGTATCAAAGAAATGATTAACAATGGTTCAGTGCTTGGAATGCCTAACATTGCAGGTCAACACATGACATACAGATGTGAGGCATGTCAATTAGGTAAGGCTCATAAGCAATCCTATTCCAAGCATGGGTTTATGTATTCAGAAAGACTTGAATTGGTGCATACAGATGTGTGGGGTCCTTCAAAGGACTTTAGTATAAATGGTTCAAGATATTATGTCATATATGTTGATGATGCTACCAGGTGGATCACAATTTATGTGATTAAGGAAAAGTCAGAAGTGTTTAATACATTTAAACACTATCATGCATATGCAGAAAGGATTACAGGTCAAAAATTGAAGAGACTAAGGTCAGATGGAGGGGGAGAGTATTTTTCAAATGAGTTCAATGATTATTTGTGGAATGCAGGTATAAAGAGAGAAGTTACTTGCAGGTACTCTCCTCAACAAAATGGGGTAGCAGAAAGAAGAAATAGGACTCTTGTTGAGTTTGCAAGGTCCATGATGAAAGAGAAGAATTGCCCAAATTATTTGTGGGTTGAGGCTGTTAATACAGCTACATATTTGGTTAATAGATTGCCTTGTAAAGCTTTGCAGGGTATGACACCATATGAAGCTTGGTGGGGTAAGAAACCTACCTTGGATCATTGCAGAATATTTGGATGCTTGGCATATGCATATGTGCCATCTCAATTGAGGCATAAGTTGGAGCCTAAGGGAGAGAAGTATGTATTCATTGGTTATGATGATAAGCAAATGGGATACAGGTTGTGGAGTCCTTCCACAAAGCAATTTATTGTATCCAAGGATGTTACATTTGATGAGCAAGGTACTTGGTATGCAGGTAAATATAGTGTACATGCAGATGATGAAGAAGTAGTGGAACAAAGAAAAGGTAAAGCAAAGGTTCAATTACTTGATGAAAGTGAGAGTAATGAAGTGCAGATTGAAGTTGAAGAGAGGCCAAGGTTTGATCCAGAATGTGATGAACCAGAGACCTCAAGAAATGCAGAAGTTAGAAGATCATCTAGGCACAAATGGCAACCTACAAGGTATAGCTATGACACTTCATTCTTAACTACTAAAGATTATGCTTATTTGGTAAAAGCAGATGAAGACCCTTCTACATATGAAGAGGCCAAAGGGAAGAAGAATTGGGAAGATGCTATGCAAGAGGAGTATGATGCATTGATAGAGAATCAAACATGGGATTTGGTTCCTAAACCTAATAGTCAGAAGATTATTGGATGTAAGTGGGTTTACAAGACTAAAAGATTTGCAGATGGAAGTGTGTCTAGGTACAAAGCTAGACTTGTTGTGAAAGGGTATGCACAGACATATGGAGTGGACTATGATGAGACTTATAGTCCTGTGGCAAAGATGACAACCATCAGGACACTCATTGCAATTGCTGCTTGCAAAGGTTGGAAGCTATCTCAATTAGATGTAAAAAATGCTTTCTTGAATGGTTACATTTCAGATGAAGTCTACATGGAGCAACCAGATGGGTTCAAAGATCAAGTGAGTCCAAATTATGTATGTAAGCTCAAGAGAGCTTTGTATGGGTTGAAGCAAGCCCCAAGGGCTTGGAATTATAGGCTTGTAAAATTCTTGAATGATCTTGGATTTCAAGCATCAAAGGCAGATAGTAGCTTGCTAGTCAAAGCAAGTGAAGATGGGTTTATTTATGTTTGTATTTATGTTGATGACATAATACTTACAGGAACAGATGATAAAGGGATACAAATGATCAAGAAGCAGATGGAGAAAGAGTTCAAAATCAGTGATTTGGGGAACCTATCATTCTTCTTGGGAATGGAGATCTCTTATACTCAACATGGAGTATATGTGACCCAAGAAAGGTATCTTAAAAATTTGCTAACCAAATTTAAAATGGAAGATTGCAGGGTTGCACCTACACCTTTGGAAGTGAACCATAAATTGTCTAGGTTTGGAGGAGAAGAGTTCAGAGATATGAAACTCTATCAAAGTTTGGTTGGTAGCTTGATTTATGCTACATTGACAAGGCCTGACTTGTCATATGCAGTTGGTGTGCTTTCACAATTCATGCATTGTCCTAGAAAGGAACATTGGATTGCAGGACAAAGAGTACTTAGGTACATCAAGGGTACACTCAGAGAAGGGTTGTACTATGGGTTTACTTCAGATACAAGAGTGAAGATATATAGTGATGTAGATTGGGCAGGTAATGTGGATGATAGAAGATCAACACATGGATACTTGTGCTATGTAGGAGACAAATTGATTTCATGGTGTTTCAAGAAGCAACATACAGTTGCTTTGTCATCTACAGAAGCAGAATATAAAGGTATGGTGGAAGCTGCAAAAGAGGTAATATGGCTAAAGACACTTTTGAAAGTTTTTGATGTGATTCACAGTACTCCTATTATTTGTGGAGACAATATGAGTTCATTATACTTGGCAGCTAATCCTGTATTTCATGCTAGAACTAAGCATATTGAAATACAGTATCATTTTCTGAGAGAGAAGGTCATTGAGAAAGAGATTGAAGTTATACACACTCCCACAAAAGATCAAGTTGCAGATATGATGACAAAAAGTCTAGATGGACCAAAACTACAAAGATTCAAGGATATGGCTGGAGTAAAGAAGATAGAAAAGAACCTCAATTAATGATTGAGGGGGAGCTGTTGGTGCATGACAATCATCAATTGAAGGATTATGGAGAAATGAAGTCAAGGAGTCAAGAAGGAAACAAAGTCAGATGGTTGAAGGAAGGACATTTTCAGAAAATTCAAAGATATGTACACATATGTACATTAGCTGACTTATACCCTTGTTTAAGTCATACACTTGTATATATTCATCTATAAATATGTTGGAAAATGTCGGGCAAATAGAGCAGAAGAAGATTAGAGAATAGGGAGAGAGAAATTAGTGTCATTAGACACATTGTAAGTGAGTGAATCATCCATCCTCACTAGTATGTAATTTTCTGAAGAAATCGAAAAACTTGCGCCCGATGTTTAGCAGTCTGCTCCTTCTGTGTTTAATCTTTTGAGAAATCCTTCTGCACATGTCTAAGTCCATAGCTAATCTATCTATGGCTAAAATTTGAGAGGTTAATTGTAATCAGGCTGTGAGAATTTTGATTAGGAACATTCATATGTAAGAATGTTCTAAGAGTCGAAAAATCTGGCGCACATTTCATCTTCAAAGAAATGGTCAGTGCTCAGTCCACAGTGTAAAGTTTTACACAAGTGAGGGCTCAAAATCTAAGTTGGAAGGTAAGCCATCTATGGCTAAAAGATCTTGATCAAACGGGATTTACTTTGGGAGAACCAGTGCTAAGAAGTTGCAGGTGTCAAAGTCGCCATTGCAGAGAAGCACTTTCAGATATAGGTAAAGTGTTTCACACATTTCTCAGTGTGTACTTAATCTTTTTGAGAGATTTAACTTGGCAAAGTTGCGCAACCTTAAGGTGAAGTGTTGTGCAAAGTTTTATCAAAAACTTTACAGGATTGATTAGTCAATGAGTAATTAATCTGCAGCAGACTTTTCTGAAGAAGCTGAATTTTTCAGAATAATCAATTTCTGATAAATTGAAGAAAGATATCTATGTTTGGTGGAGTCTAAGGTTAATCTTGATATAGAGGTGATCTAAATTCAAGGTTAACTTGTTCTTTTGGAGATTAACACTCTCCATCAGCAAGAAGATCAATCGAGGCAGAACAGGTCCATTATGTGTGTTGCAAATCAAGCTTTCTTGGCTAGTGAGAAAGGCAAAGGAAAATGGAGCTCTTCAACTAGTAAGCAGAAATTTGCTAATTTTGCACATTCAAAGAAGGAACACAAAGATGAGAAGAAATAAGAAAAGCAGAAATTGTTTTGCAAGTACTATAAAGGAAATGATCATATCGTAAAGAACTATCCTAAATTGGCTACAAAAGAGGCAAAGGATAAAGAGGCTAGAATGGTTGTTGTAGAGGCCTCTACTCCAAAAACAGAGTCGGCTAACCTTGCGCAGGATGAAGAATGGGTGTTTACTACTATTTGCAGTTTTGACCCATCTTCTCATGAGCAGTGCATGTCCGGAGTAGACTTAGATGTTTGGTACTTTGATAGTGGGGCGACCAAACATATTACCTCGCAGCACAGTTTCTTCTCTTCACTCGAGGCTGCCCCTACAGGGAATATTGTCACATGCGCCAACAACTCCTCTTATCCTATCATGGGAGTTGATAAGATCATTCTGACTACTGGTTGATGGTAGTTCTTTCACTTTGTCAGATGCTTTATTTGTGCCAGGGATCAAGAAAAATCTCTTATCAGTTTCTACATTAATCAAGATTGGCTTGGTTGTGAAATTTGTTAATAACAGATGTACAATTCATGATCTGTCAAATGGTGATGTTATTATTGCTTCTGGCATTTTATGTCCTGGGTTGTATAAGCTCATAGACTATGAAAAATCGATGAATGATTTGGCATGTGTAGTACATGATTCTCAGGATATGTCAGATGCAAAGCTTTGGCATGCATGCTTTGGTCATCTGAACTTTGCTAGTTTCCTACACCTATAGAAATCTGAAATGGTGTCCTCTTTGCCCAAACTTGAGGCACCCGGTAAACATGTATGTGAAGGCTATATTTTTAGGCAAAATGGAGCATTTCTCATTTCCAAAAGATGGTTCAGTTTGGGCTACTAAAAAATTACAGCTTGTTCATAGTGATGTATGTGGTCCTATGTAGACACCCTCTTTTGGAAATTATCTTTCTTCGTGACTTTCATTGATGATTTTTCAAGGCATGCATGGGTATATCCACTCAAAGCATTGCTTCAAACAGTTTTTGGTTTTGGCTAAAAATATGTTAGCATGTAAAATGGGCACCCTCCATTCTGATCGAGGGGGGGAATATATGTCTTCTGATTTTAATGCATTTTTGGTTGAATGTGGGATAAAACACTAGTGTATAGTGCCATATACACCTCAACAAAATGGAGTTGCTGAACGGAAGAACATGTCACTCATGGAGATGGCGAGGTGTATGGTCAACACTCAGGCCTTACCACATAGTTTCTGGCTTGAGGCTGTTATGTGTGCAACATATGTACTGAACAGGTGTCCCACTAAAGCACTACAGTCTATCACTCCATATGAGGCTTGGCATGATTGAAAGCCATCTGCTGCTCATTTGCGTGTTTTTTGTTGTCACGCATATGCATTAGTGCCTGAACAACATCGTAGAAAATTGGATGATAAAGCAATAAAATGTATTTTTGTTGGGTAAAGTTCTAAAAGTAAAGGCTATCGTCTATATCATCCATAGACTAAATGCATTCTGGTTAGTTGTGATGTTGTTTTTGTGGAAGATGTTATTCAACCATTGCTTTCATGTACTAAGGAGACATCTGTTAGCTCCAAAGACATGTATGATACTTTGCTGCCTCTTTTTACAGGTGGACAATCTAGTGTTGGTCCTAATGAGGCAACTTCTCAGCCTTTGCAGGTTTCATGTGATGATGCAGATCATTCCATTTTTTATGCAAATTTACATGATGCACTTGTTGATGAGAGAGCTGATATTGAGCAAGCAAAAACTATGCCAAAATGGTTGGTGCAGACTTTGTCTGACAACAAATTAGATGCACCTCTGTCATATCGTACTCGTTCAGGCTCTCATAGTGCCTCTTTTGCGTTAGATTGCTATGTTATGGCTGCATCTAGTCTCTGTCATGAGAATGAGCGTGTTTCATTTGATGAAGCACAAAATTCAAAAAATTGGATGGATGTTATGCAATCTGAATACAATGCTATAATGAAGAAATGTACTTGGTCTTTATGTGACTTGCCTCCTAGCAAGAAGCCTAGTGGTACTAAGTGGGTATACAAGCTAAAGCATAAGGTTGATGGTATAGTTGATAGGTATAAGGCTAGGCTTGTTGCAAAGGGTTATGCATAGGAAAGAGGCATTGATTAGCTATCTCACGGATGAGCAAGTTTATGCATTGCCTAGGTGTCAAGCATTGGCAAGCGGTTAAGCGCATCTTTCACTACTTGAGTGGTACTCGACTACTTGGGTTGTTTTATCCTAAGGGCGGATCACTATCACCAGATCTGCATGCTTTTTTTGACTCTAATTGGGTTGGTTGCTATGACGCTCGTGTGTCCACTAGTGGCTTTTGCTTCATGATTGGTAGCTCATGCATATCTTGGCTAAGCAACAAGCAGCCTACTATGGCCACTTCTAGTTGTGAGGCTGAGTATAGGGTAGATTTCACAAAGACTATTGAGTGTGTGTGGCTCAAACGCCTTATGGCTGATTTGGATGTTGGTTAGACTTCTACCACCCCCATCTTCACTGACAATCAGAGTGCATTGGCAATTGCGAGGAACCCTGTGTTCCATGCTCGCACTAAGCACATTGAGATGCATTATCATTATGTCAGGGAGAGGTTCTTTGTTGGGGAGATAAGCTTGGCATATGTGCCCACACAGGAGAATATCGCAGACCTTTTCACGAAGGCTCTGCCTAGGGAGAAGTTTGAAGCGTTTTGCAAAGCTTTGGGCTTACTTCCTTTTGTGGAGTGATTTCCACATAACTTGGCACTTCCTTATACATGTGTGCGGGCTCCTTGTTCACCGCATCACTCTTAGGGGGGATTTGTTGATATAGTTAGGTAGTGATGTGTGTGAACACACTAGGAAGGCACTTTTTTCCCTCTTTAGGAGGTTTTTCCCCCCTGCTTGTATATACACCTATTTCCCTAACAGGATAATTATCTTTGTACATTCTCTAGTAATACATTCAGTGTTGTGTGTTGAGCTCCAAGCTTCTTCTTCTTCCTTGTGTTGTTCATGTGCTTCCGTAAACATCTAACTCCAACAATTTTCTCATACCAAGCTCTTCGTGCTTGCTTTAGTCCATACAAATCTTTGATAGGCTTGCACACTAAATGCTCTTTACATGTTTCCCCAAAATCTTCTGAATGTTGAATATAAACATCTTCATGTAGATCACCATTAAGAAATGCAGTTTTGATATCTAGATGGTATATTTTCCAACTAAAGAATGCATCTAAAGAAAGTATTGTCTTGACCACTATCATTCTAGATGTAGGTGCAAAAGTCTCATCATAGTCAATATCTTTCTTTTGTGTATAACCTTTGACAACTAATCTTGCTTTATACCTATCCATAGTACCATCTGCTTTTCTTTTGATTTCTAAGATCCACTTAAAACCAATAGCTTTCTTATCTTTTGGTAACTCACAAAGCTTCCAAGCTTGATTCTTATGAATAGAATCAATCTCTTCTTGCATGGCTTTCTTCCATACATGACTATGTAGTGCATCTTGCACACCAGCTAGTTCATTCTCAACTGAAGTAAGGGCTAAAACATTATGAATCTCAAAATGTTCTGCATAATTTACTTGGTCTCCTTGTTGTCTCCTAGTTTGACTTTTGGTTCTTCTTGTGTATTCCTTTATACCACTGTCCTTCCATGTTTGATATAACCACTTTGGTGTATTCCTGAAAAGTGGCAGTATCTCTTCTGGTTCTTCAGTATCTCTTTCTTCTAAAACTCTAAAACCTTCTCCAACTTCATAATTCAAAACTTCTAGAGGTACTGATGATGGACTAAGTATTGACGTAGGTAGTGATATTCTCTCTTTACCTGTATCTCTTAGGTTTTGATTAGGTTCATCACCCCCCTTGTATGGCTGAATGCAAGTATCCAAATTCCTTCTAAAAAAATGCATAGTCATCTACCTTTATGAAATGTGGAATTTCGTCCTTCTTATCATAAATCTAACTTTCTACAATATACGCATTGTGTGAGAGTAGGATATCACCTGTATCTGGAACATAGAATTTGTATCCTTTGCTTTCAATCACATAACCAATAAAGACAGCTTTAATGGCTTTTACATCAAGCTTACCATGATCCTTCTTCTCAATGTGAACATAAGCTAGGAAACCAAAAACTTTGAAGTAACTCACATTGGGCTTCTTTCCATAATAAGCTTCATAAGGTGTAAGAACCTTTAAAGCTTTTTTGCAAGACCTATTCAGCATGTGGTTAGGTGTATGTACTACATCATTCTCCCAAAACTTGGGAGAAAGCCTTTTGGATGACATCATACTATGCATCATCTCAACAAGTATCCTATTCTTTCTCTCTGCAACACCATTATATTCTAGCATGTAAGAAATAGTGAGTTGATGAGAGATACCTTTGTCTTCAAGAAAATACTTAAAGTGCTTAGACATGTACGCTCCTCCTCTATCACTTCTCAAAATATGGATCTTTGATTGAATTTCATTTTCAACCATAGCTAAGAACTTCTTCAAAGTAGGAAAAACCTCTGACTTCACTTTAAGATCATAAATCCATGAATATCCTGAGAAATCATCAATGAACATAACAAAGTACTTGAAACCTTGAATAGAATTTGTTCTCATTGGACAATTCACATCTGAATGTATGATCTGCAGCTTTCTTGTGGCCATGATAAATCCATGTTTCTTGAAAGGTAGTTTGTGAAGCTTTCCTTCAAGACATCCTTCATATGACTCTGCATCATCTAATAAAGAAAAAGTAGGAAAATTCTCCACCACACCTTGATCTTTGATGCACTTGAGAGCTGAGTAACTGATATGGCCAAATCTAGAATTCCATAACTTCATGTTCTCCTTAGGTGTAGTAGACCTAACAACATTAGCATGACTTATTTCGGATAATACAAACATGCCACTTTTGTTTTCACCTTGAAGTAGACAATGCTCCTCATCAGGTGAGAGGATCTGACATGAATCTTTCTTAAAAACTACTTTGTAACCATCTGACAAGAAAGTAGAGATAGAGAGCAAATTCTTCTTTATGTCTGGAACATAGATAACATTGGAAATTTTGAGATTTCCACCTGCTCTAGACTTGAGATTCACTTCTCCAATACCTACAACATCCAAATCATGACTATCTACAATGGTCACTCTTCTACCTGAAGAGTTTGAAAGGGAAGAAAATACCTTTTTGCAACCTGCCATATGCTTAGTAGCTCCAGAATAAAAAATCCAAGGATTATCTCATATCGCATTTAATGTTGCCTGATCAAAAGCTATCTCTTCAATAGTAGCACATCCATATGAATCTTCCTTTGAAGATTTAGGTTTTGGATCATCTTCAGCACTATTACCTAAAACTTTCTTCTTCTCATTAAAAATCCTTGCTCTACATTCTGCTATGTAATGAGCTATTTTCTTACAATAATGGCATACTCCTTTCTTTGAATTAGATGTAGTCGAAGACTTCTCTTTGGGTGTAGAGGAAGCCTTAAGAAAAGGACTAGAAGACTTAGGATGAAAAGAATTACTTTCCTTCTTGGATTGCTGAATCTTCTGCTCCATCTTAGTCTCCTTTTTCTTCTTTCCCTTTGACAGCGATAACATGGCTTCATCATTCTCTTCCATACCCTTTTGTTGATCTTCATCTTGAAGTAATAGGAACTATAGCTCTTCAAATGGGATTTCTCTATCTCTTGTAGAGAGAGATAAAAAACTAACAAAGCACGATATGTAGATGGAAGTGAGTTTAGAAGTGTGTTTACCATCTCTTCATCTGAAATGTTGACTCCAACATTCAGTAACTCATCACATAAACCTTTAAGCTTCAAAATATGTGTTTGAACTGATTCACCGACTTTCATCCATGTGTTGACTAGTTGTCTACTTAGATGAGCTTTCCTAGCAGGGTTTCTGCTCTGATAGAGATTCTCTTACTCCAACCAAGCCTAACAAGATGTTCTGCAAGACCTCATTTGGAGTATAATATGCCTCTTAACTCCCACAGCAATATATGAAAGTGCTAAAGCATCCCTTGAATCCCATCTAGATTGCTCTTCTGTAGGAAGTAATATGGTAGTAGTATGGACTCTTGATGATGAAAAAAGTTCTTCTTCTTCACTAACCTCCTGTTAAGTAGAAATAGGAACAACAAGTCTTCTAGAAGATGAAGCAACATCTTCTTTGACTTGTCTTGGCCTTGGATAAGTGCCCTTAACAATATTCCAGAAGTCCTTTGATACTAACAGATTCATCATCATAAAGCTCCACATTGGATAATTAGACATGCCCTCAAGCTTGTCTTCATTCTCAAGTCTATAGTCACTCATCTTGTTAAGGGTGTGTGTAAATTATGCTCTGATACCAAATGTTGGTATTCTAAGGTCTCAATACCATATGTTGGAAGTGGTAGTGGGCCACAATAATAATATATCACAGGTTTACAATATCTTCCAACAAATGAACCTTAACATACAAACCTTAAGACTCAAAAATATTAGAGTGAGAGATAGAGGGAGAATAGATGAGATTTCCAGTGTAACGGTAAGCTATGAGGCTCATCTATACTATCTATATATGAATGTCAAATTACAATGGATGTATTGTTGATATATTTAGGTAGTGATGTATGTGAACACTCTAGGATCGACAGGGCACTTTTTTCCCTCTTTTGGAGGTATTTTTACCCCGGCTTGTATATATGTCTATTGCCCTAACGGTGTGGAGGTGATCGCAATCCGGGTGGATCGGGTCCGGTCGTGGCACACACAGGGTGTATGAAGCTAATGAATGTTGGAAGGTTTAAGGACATGAAAGTGAAATTAATGTTGAGTATGGAGAAGAGAGAGATGTTGAAATGATTATGGGAATAGGAATGTAGGAGTGCAAGTTAGATTGATGACATGAACGATAAGAATGAAAGAGAACCATACACACGAATCAAATTTGGAAGGAAGAATGGTCCATTGGAGGAGCTTCTTAAACACTTCCTAATTCTAATCCATATGTATAGCCTTCTTTGGATGATATGTATGCATGATGAGAATAGATGGAATCCTTACACATAAATCAATTTCGAAAGGAAGAATGGTCCAATATTGGAGCTTCTTATACACTTTCAGAAACTAATAAATATGTATGGATTTGTATGGATTATATGCATGCAAGTGAATTATGATGATGGATTTTACTCACAATCTCAAAGAAACATCCTCACTGGTTCAACGCAATACTGCGGAGCCTTCTCACACATAGAAGAAATAGAAGACATGTAAAAATACTTAAGAGACTGAGAGAGGTGACAAGAGACAAGTGACAAGTGACATGAATTAAAAGAATTTGAATTAAGTTACATGTAAAAGATCGTTGTGGTACGTCATGCTAAGCAGTCTACTGATCAAAGGTGGTTCCGACCCTCAAACCATGACAGTTCAACCGAATGTCACACGTAAGAAGGTGAGTTCCACTCCAGTGACCCTATGTCTGTCTAGGCTCGTAACGTCTAACTAAAGAAGTCTAAGACTCATTAAAATCAGCTCTAACTCACTCACACGCTCCACCGAGGGTGAGTCAAGATAGAGATGCTGGTTTCAAGAGCCTATCCTAAATTGGAGTTCTAACTTAAATTTGAAACTAGGTTCTATACTCATACTAGCTCACCTTGGATCCTCACTCGCTCAACCGAGGGTGATCGTCTCAAGGAAACCGTAAGCTCGCATGAGCCCTATGGATGCCTAACAATGATGCTCTAGGAGTTTGGAGGGGGGTTTATATAGTTTTTTGAATGAATTTGGGCCCTTGGATCTAGAGAAATCAACTCTCAACTCTAGGATCACTACTTTTGATTACAACCATTTGATTAATCAAATCAATGGCTTGGAATTGTTCTTTCTATCAAATCTAGTGTAAAGGAGTGAAATTTAGGCGCCCTCATTCTCCACCATTGGATCTGGGGATGATCTGGACCGTCGGATCAGTGCTGACATCAATTCGGATAAGATAAGCCACTATTTTTGGAGAAATGCTGCATTATTGATCTTTGATTGTAAAAAAGGTCTTCTTTTATGGAAAAAATTCGTGGATCCTCCTTCCTTTATGCTTTAGTGCATCTCCACCCTTGAATATGAGCTCATCTTGACCGTACATCATGGTTCAATCATATTTTGACATGTGGCAGACATTCAAGCCTTCAATTTTCTTAAACTAGAAAACTACGGTGATCCTGAAAACTGGACTTTGTACTCTTTGACCCTCCAAATAGGCTTTGATGAAGATGAAACATTGTAGGACTATGTTTCCAAAGATCTCCTTCAGGAATATGCAGAAAAAACTCCCATCTGAATCTAACTTGTACAAGTTTGACTACATTTGGAAGCTTGCAAGGTCGCATTAAGGTGTCTAGGAAGCTCGGATAGCCTTGAAACTTTATACAAATATGTAGCCACATATGGTCTTTATACATGCCAAACCATATGGCTAACATAAATTTCTATACAAGAATTTGTAGGGTCAAACTAGAAAAATTACATTTTTACAAAATGAACATAGCATATCAATGTGCTACAAAATCCATTTTCTGCTGAAATTTGGGCTATAGACTGCCTTTGACAATCTTTACAAGTATATGGATTTTCATCTAATTTGGTGACAATGAAATTTTTGCCCTAATTTCCCAACTTTGACCAGCTTTGACCAGCTTTGACCGCTACCATGGACTTTCTTGATTTCTTTGAAACTTTGTATGTGACCTTCCTTTGACATCCTTGATGCATCCTGGACTTCTCGGGGAATTCTGGCTACCTTCACCAAATATGTTTTTTGTAGGCCTTCACAAGTGAGAGAGGAGAGAAAATCTCGACGACATTCGCCCCCACTAAACCTGCGATTCCTCCGGAAGCGCCACTCTAGCATCTCTGAAAAACAAAATGTTCCAGGCATCAAATTCTTTTATAGGCAACATAAGAAACATGGAAGGAAAATTGATTATATGCGTGAATAAGTAGGTAACGTGACATGAAGCAAAATTTGCATGAAAGAAATAATTGAAACAGGAAACATGAATATGCATGAACAAATATGCAACATATATGCAAATGAACAAGCAACATTGGCAACAAGAAAGAAAAAAAACAAGCATCAATATGAAGTGGAAGTGGTTGTATTGAGTCGTTTTAAGCATCAGTTCCTCTCATCTTGAAGAAAATTTTGTACCTTTTTCATAAAGCAATCTACCTTAAATATGATTATAAACAAAGATTTAGGATTTTCAAGAGACATCTTTCATCTTTAGCTTATTTTAGATCAACTCCTTTCCTACATAAATATGAATATGCTCTTTCTCTAATAACATGCAAGGAAATCTAACTAAACTCCACTAATGCATAAATCTGCTTATATAGCCCGTGATTTATTCTACTATGCCTCTTTATCCTCCTTTGGCTTGCTCTTTTTTTTTTTTTCTGATGATGATGATGATTTGGCAACTTTATGGTTACGATCACTTTTTTTGGGTGGAAGAAAGTGTAAACTTCTTGGTAACATGTAGCTTTTTTTTTTTTTTTTTTTTTTTTTGACGAGGAAAAGTTAAACCCCGATACAAGGTACAACCATTTTTGATGACGGAGAACAGTCGTTTAAACTCCGATACAAGTGCTGTGAGATGGACTAAGGATGTAGAAACATGCAATAACAGGAGCTAGGATTTCAACAATTATGCTTTCGATACTGGATACATATGCATGTTTATATATGAAAGTCATGTCACCAAAATAAACCTCCAAATCTACATGCCCTATCTTTCCACAATCCTAGATTATAATCAATTTCTTAGTAGATAAGTTACTACTTAAGATACAATTTTACACAAGTAGAGAAATCATCATTTGCCCTTTTTGACTCAAGTGATGTGGATATGCAATGCAATGCAAAGACTGAAAAAAAACATGCATGAAACAAGCATGGAAAAAAAAAAAAAATAGAATGAACTTGAAAAAAAACAAAGCAACATGAACTTGAAAAATTAATGATATTTTTATATGTTTTTTTTTTCCTTTTTTTATTTATATTTTTATTTTTTATAGCATGGATACTCCTGTTTATGAATCGGCCTCATTGTTGTCATCTTCTTCAATGTCCTCATCCAAAATGTACTCGTCATTATCACGTTTCTTGAATAGCTTTATCCTTTTACCTGCAATCAAAGTTTTTAGTGCAACACCATTTAATTCACAAAGAGCATACGTACCATTGTTGTTGACTTTTGATACAATGTATGGCCCAAACCACCGTTGAGTGAGCTTTTTGCGTGCATCATATTGAGAGTCAAATGTACTATCATAAATGAGCACCCAATCTCCTACTTCAATTGCATTAGGACGCAGTCGATGAGTTTTATCAAAATAATGCTTATTCTTCATTCTAGATTCCCTTAATTTTTCAACAGCATCATCAAGTCTTACTTTACCTTGTTCTAACTGTTTAATGCGCAAACTCAAAAAGTCATCAGTAGACATGTTTTCAGACCAAGGCAAATTTGACCATGCAAAAATATGAGATTGAATTGGAAACAATGGTTTTTGACAGTACATAAGTTCAGCAGGCATATACCCAGTAGTACGTGTGCATGTCATTCTATCTGCCCAAAGTGCAAAAGGTAAGAATCTAGGCCATTGTTTGATGTCACCGTTACATGCTTTAGATATGGCTTTCACAATAGGTGGATGCCCTCTCTCTATTTTACCATTGGCCTCTGGATTATATGCAGTAGTGAGAGACAAACGAATACCGTGACGCTCAAAGAACTCTTTAGCTTCTCTCGCATTTAACTCTCCACGATCGGCAACTACTTTCTCTATGTACCCAAAGCGACTTATGACATCTTCAAGCAAGAATTTGCAAACATTGTAAGTGGTCTTAGATCGTAGTGCACGTCCCTCTACATGATTAGTTAAGTCTTCTCTTGCAAGTACAATGTAACGCATTTTGTCGATACCTTTAGGCATAGTTACAAGATCTACTACCCACTTGTAGTGAATACAAGGTGGATAAGTAGGATGCAACGGATCTCTATGTTTGACTGATGAATGAAGTTGACAAGTAGAACATGTAGAAACATAGCTACTAATGTCAACATACATCCTAGGCCAATAATAGGTACTTCTAATTTTTTCATATGTTCCAAAAAATCCTTTATGACCGGCCCATAATGTCTCATGCATTTCCTTCATTACTTGCAATTGAAGACCTCGTTTTCCTAGGACTCGTTGTGGATTCTTAACCTTACCCTTAGCATGTCTCCAAAGATAACCATTACATAGGAAAAAGTTATAAGCTCGTTTCCTAATGTTACGGAATCTATTCGTAGTCCAGTTAGGTAATGGTTGTAGTGTACTCAGATACTTTCCTATGTCTCTCCATTCATTTTCGTACTCAGACTCATGAAATTGCTCATACTCATATATATGTGGAACATAGTCAACTAAATTCACATTCTTTATTAGATCACTTTCAAGATCATCATCAAATCTAGCTCTCGATAACATATCAGCAACTGAGTTTGACTTACCTGAAATATGAACTAACTCAGGATTTATGAACTTAATATATGAGATCCATCTAAGCATGGCTATATCAGGAGATGAACAATTGGCTATCATTCCAATGAGAGGCAAACAATCAGTCTCAACTTTGACATTTGCACCAATGAAATATTCTTTGTCTGTTTTCAAAGCTGTTACCATACCCCATGGTTCTCGTTTGATTTGTGGATATTTTCGTTGTGTTTCATGTAGAATTTTGGCACCAAACCTAATTGCATATCTATTCCCTTCACTATCATCTTGACTTATGACCCAACCTATACCAATAGGACTAGTATCAACAGTCAATATAATAGGTTTGTTAGCAGAATAGTCTACACGCTTAAGGATGGGAGCTTTAAGCAATAATTTCTTCAATTTACGCATAGCTTGAGTGTGTTTGTCAGTCCAAATAAATTTTCGTTTCTTCCTCAACAAGTCATAAAGACAATCAGCAACATGAGCAAAGTGTGGGATCCAAATAACATAAAAGATACAAGCACCAAGAAATCTACGTACCTCACTCACGTTGTTACATGTTTTAGAAATCTTGCTAATGGCATCAACTTTTTGTGGGTATGGCTTTCGACCATAATGGCCACATAAATGTCCAACAATAAGTACCTCGTTGACACCAAAAACAGATTTCTCTAAGGAAAATGTGAGACCTACCTCTTCAAATCGTTGAAATATTCTTTCACAATCAGAGATATGGTCAAGAACAAATTTATGACATCCCGATGAATCTAAAGTAATGTCCTTTACACGTTCCTCACTCCCTTTAATTGGAATATCATCAATGAATGGCATAGTTATATGAGGGATAAAGTGATGTAAGACCATATTCATAGCACTCATCATATGAGCCACAGAATTAGTCGCTCCTTGAGGTAAAGTACACATTCGCACTAAGCCTAAAGGAGTTTTCATTGTGGTTATGTCACGACTGTCAATTGTTAACTGGAATTGGTCATATCCAGAATATAAATCACCCATTGAATAGATAGAATGTCCTGAAAATGATTCAGCAAACTCATCTACAATGGGTCCTGTTCCTACATTCCTTATGGTGACTTTATTGACGGGTTGGAGATCTTGAATAAAACGTAGTTTCCCATTCTTTTTAGGCACAGTGAACCATCTGTTTGAGTAAGGTGCAAAATATGGCTCTAAAATTCTCATGTTTATCTTCTCCTTAAGTAGTTTCATTAGCTCAGGTAAGTGAGCCTTTGGAACAGGTATAGGACGAAGATTCCATGGAATATGTGGAATAGTAAAGATTATCATGGGTGCAACTAGCTTAGGATCTACACAACCAATCTCATGAGGATACATAGTAAAGGCTTTTCCATGGCTACGTATGACTCCCTCAAATTTATCTCTCTCTGCTGGTAAAAGAAAGTCATCATCTCTACCAATTTTCACCTGTTTGATTGTCTCATCCGTGAATGCATGTCCTATGTTTTTCTTATCCCGAAGAATTGGATCATTTTTCACTTCAATAATTTTTTCATTACTTCCTTGAGGTAATGGTTGAGCTATGGGTTTGATTTTTTTGTCTGCAGTTTTGTACTTTGTTTCAACTAAGGCATCATGTGGTTAAATTTCGAGCACTTGTCAATATTGAGAGCATACTCTTGGATTAGAGCATACTCGTCAAGGGAAGAAATAAGAATAATATGGGAATTAGAATTTTGTTGAAGACATAACTCTAACTCCTCAAGAGTAGAGAAACAATGAGATGTCTCAATCACATGCTCAATGTTCTCATCATGTTCCATGATTTTGTTGTTTTTATAATTTTTTTGGGTTTTTTGGATAATAGACTTGGACAATTGACTCTTATGAAGAAAATCTAATCTAGAATGTGGAAAACAAAGTGACAAACTATTGTACATGTTGGTTGGATGTGAGATGTCAAACCAATATCCACTGTTGTCCCGCTCAACAATGGATTCTATCCGAAATTTTGATCATATGTAGCTCCAAACATGAATCGAGGTGCACAATCACTACAAGCATGCTCGTGACCCTGAGTAACAATAGGTTTCTTTCTAATTGACAATCGATTCCTAGGATGATTCACTCCTACTGTCATGACTTGAAGTGATTGCATTCCATCCTTATACTTAAATCTAGCATAGGTAGACCCATCATCCATGGCTTTAGTTTCCATACGACTCTCACAAATAAAGGGTTGACCTAAGAGAACTTCATAGGAGCAATTATCTTGAATAAAAAAGTGAAACTCTTCTGTGATTCCTCCTATGGATATGGGCACACTAGCACAAGCTCCATACAGGGTACCTACACCATTATCTGCAGTTCTCATACGCCATCCACAATCTTTATCTATGGGCCATCGAAACTTATCATAGACTTCTCTTGAAATCACATTGATTTCGGAGCCGGAATCTACTAATGCATTTACAGTGATAGTGTTCTTATCATTTCCTATTTTAACATGCATCTCTGATGTACCTCTAGACCAAAATGTTCTTTTAAAGTGACTTTCAAGATTGTTTTCATGATTTTCATGGTCAGGTTGAATAGGTCCTAAGAAATTTTTATTAACATTTACTTCATCATCATCAAAGTCCTCTTCATCAGATTCATCAAAGTTTAAGGCCTCATTCATAGCTTGATCTTGATCTAGAGAATCTTGCATCTCAGTATCTAGATTAAGCGGAAACCTCTTCCTTTTAATTAGGCCGATAAAGTTATCTTTAAAAACAGGCTTTGCAATAGAGAAAACTTGTTCTAAAGACATAGTCACTTGACTCTTAAGCAAAATGTCATCTAAAATTTCCATAGGATCTATTTTTCTCTCAATTTCTGAAATCAAGATAGCTTTAGGTTTTCTCTTTGGTTTCTTTTGTTTTTGCTCAAGGTCTTGTTTTTGTTCATGTTCTCGTGTTTGGTCTTCAGTTTGTTTTGATTGTTCTTGTTTATCTAAAGGCTTTGGTTCTTTTTTTCTTTGCTTTGTCTTCTTCCCTTTTTGTTTCTCCTCTTGTTTTTGTTCATTGGGTTCTGATTCTTGTTTTTTATCTTTGGATTGTGATGTTTCTCCTTGCTCTATGATTGTTTCTATTCCCTCTAAGGTTTGTTTTCGAGTCACTCTTCTTTCACTAGGCTCAGCTTCATCTCTTTTTCGTTTTTCTTCTACATTGGATATGTGAGAAATAAGAGATTGATCTTCTATCGGTGACTCCCAAGCCGTTATTCTCCTAATCTCATCCCGTGCTCTTACTAAAGCCTCTATGGAAAAATCACCTTCCTTTGTGGGTTTACTTGATTCTACTTGTTGTTCATCAAGAGCTTCTAGTTTCACTCCTCTAGTTCCTACGTCCATTATGGTTATATTTTCATAATGTTTTTTCATTCCTCCCTTACCATAATTTCCTTACAAAGGTAGCCTAGATCGATAGTCACAGATTTTCTTGTCTATGTCTATTACTAGTCGTTGCTCCTTAGGAGCCTTCAATATTTCACAATCTCTCAAAAAGTGCTCTAACGAATCACACCAAGGACACCTACGAGGGCCACGCACGAAACCATTTTGATTTTGAGGATTTTGATTAACTTGTGGTGGGAAATTTTGAAATTGAGGATTTTGTTGATAAGGTATTGCTTGAACAGGATAATTAGGATTTTGAAAATGCAATTGATGTATTTGAGGAGCTTGGGGAGCAACATGTGGTACTTGAGGTGCAAGAGGAGCTTCCATATTATACGGTTGATGATTTTGAAAATTTTGATTTTGAGGATTTTGAAAAGCTATTTGAGAAGCTTGAGGATACATGTTTTGATACATTTGAGGATTTTGCACATGAGGATGAGGATTTTGCATCGAAGGATTATGCATTGGAGGATTATGCATTGGAGGAACTTGATATGCTTGAGTAGGAGCTACTTGTGGATTTTGATTGGTAGCTATAACATGTTGATTAGGTTCTTGAAAAGTCATTGGGTTCATTTGATTTTGGAAAGTTTTGGTGTAATTAGATTGTAAAGCATCTATAGTCTTGGCCAAATTGGATTGTGTAGCAATAAGACTTTCCATTTGCTTAGTGAGAATATCCACTTGAGATTGTTCAACTACACTTTTATTTGGCTCTACTTTAAAACCTTGATTAGGCTCCATCATTTGAGGAATAGGAGTAGAGTCAAAAAGCATAGCATGGGATTGTTCTCTAACTTGCTCCTTAGTTTGTGGAAGGCTAGCTTGAGGAAGACTAGTTTGCTCATAAAGCATGGATTGTCTTTGATGTCTATGGGCTACAACCTCTACTACTTTACGCACTTTTTGCCAATTGTCAGTAAGACCATAGCGCTTATCTGGTTCTTCTAATCGCCGTTCAACTTCCCTGCGAGTTTCAGGATGAAGATGCTTAAGAAAATTGATCACAAGATCAGGTTCCAAAGTTATCTTATCCTCATCAGGAAGTTGTTCATAGCGTCTAATATACTCATTTTGTAAGTGAGTAATAGAGCTACTAGGCTTTGGAGAATTGACCCATCGTAAGAATCATCTCGATTATGTTGGCTATAATCTTCAAGATAGAATTCTTTGAGCATCTCCTTTCTAAAATCACTCCAAGGAAGACTATCATATTGAGTGACACGGTTTATGATAGAGCTATCAACAATTCGTTCAAAGAATGATATCAAAAGATCTTCGGGAAGACCAAAAATCATAGCTTGCTCTTCAAACAAATCTAAGTAGCTTGTGATGTTGATGCCATTGAATTTTCCCTTCTCTCTCAACATAGAAGAGACTATTCTTTGGCCTTGTTTCTCAACAATAAGGGATTTGAATCCTTCCTCCATCTTATGTGAATAAACAAGTGATGCACGATGCTCTAGATCTCTCACAAATGCATATACTTCACGACAAAGATGTGCACGATACTGTGAGAAATCCAGTGCAACACTCAAGACTGATGATGATGATATGATGAGGATGAAAAATATGAAACAAAGGATATGGATCACAACCTCCCAACAAGATCAGAAGCAAATGCCACGAAGCGTTTCACGTCGGGTTCAAATGTGGAGGTGATCGCAATCCGGGTGGATCGGGTCCGGTCGTGGCACACACAGGGTGTATGAAGCTAATGAATGTTGGAAGGTTTAAGGACATGAAAGTGAAATTAATGTTGAGTATGGAGAAGAGAGAGATGTTGAAATGATTATGGGAATAGGAATGTAGGAGTGCAAGTTAGATTGATGACATGAACGATAAGAATGAAAGAGAACCATACACACGAATCAAATTTGGAAGGAAGAATGGTCCATTGGAGGAGCTTCTTAAACACTTCCTAATTCTAATCCATATGTATAGCCTTCTTTGGATGATATGTATGCATGATGAGAATAGATGGAATCCTTACACATAAATCAGTTTCGAAAGGAAGAATGGTCCAATATTGGAGCTTCTTATACACTTTCAGAAACTAATAAATATGTATGGATTTGTATGGATTATATGCATGCAAGTGAATTATGATGATGGATTTTACTCACAATCTCAAAGAAACATCCTCACTGGTTCAACGCAATACTGCGGAGCCTTCTCACACATAGAAGAAATAGAAGACATGTAAAAATACTTAAGAGACTGAGAGAGGTGACAAGAGACAAGTGACAAGTGACATGAATTAAAAGAATTTGAATTAAGTTACATGTAAAAGATCGTCGTGGTACGTCATGCTAAGCAGTCTACTGATCAAAGGTGGTTCCGACCCTCAAACCATGACAGTTCAACCGAATGTCACACGTAAGAAGGTGAGTTCCACTCCAGTGACCCTATGTCTGTCTAGGCTCGTAACGTCTAACTAAAGAAGTCTAAGACTCATTAAAATCAGCTCTAACTCACTCACACGCTCCACCGAGGGTGAGTCAAGATAGAGATGCTGGTTTCAAGAGCCTATCCTAAATTGGAGTTCTAACTTAAATTTGAAACTAGGTTCTATACTCATACTAGCTCACCTTGGATCCTCACTCGCTCAACCGAGGGTGATCGTCTCAAGGAAACCGTAAGCTAGCATGAGCCCTATGGATGCCTAACAATGATGCTCTAGGAGTTTGGAGGGGGGTTTATATAGTTTTTTGAATGAATTTGGGCCCTTGGATCTAGAGAAATCAACTCTCAACTCTAGGATCACTACTTTTGATTACAACCATTTGATTAATCAAATCAATGGCTTGGAATTGTTCTTTCTATCAAATCTAGTGTAAAGGAGTGAAATTTAGGCGCCCTCATTCTCCACCATTGGATCTCGGGATGATCTGGACCATCGGATCAGTGCTGACATCAATTCGGATAAGATAAGCCACTATTTTTGGAGAAATGCTGCATTATTGATCTTTGATTGTAAAAAAGGTCTTCTTTTATGGAAAAAATTCGTGGATCCTCCTTCCTTTATGCTTTAGTGCATCTCCACCCTTGAATATGAGCTCATCTTGACCGTACAGCATGGTTCAATCATATTTTGACATGTGGCAGACATTCAAGCCTTCAATTTTCTTAAACTAGAAAACTGCGGTGATCCTGAAAACTGGACTTTGTACTCTTTGACCCTCCAAATAGGCTTTGATGAAGATGAAACATTGTAGGACTATGTTTCCAAAGATCTCCTTCAGGAATATGCAGAAAAAACTCCCATCTGAATCTAACTTGTACAAGTTTGACTACATTTGGAAGCTTGCAAGGTGGCATTAAGGTGTCTAGGAAGCTCGGATAGCCTTGAAACTTTATACAAATATGTAGCCACATATGGTCTTTATACATGCCAAACCATATGGCTAACATAATTTTCTATACAAGAATTTGTAGGGTCAAACTAGAAAAATTACATTTTTACAAAATGAACATAGCATATCAATGTGCTACAAAATCCATTTTCTGCTGAAATTTGGGCTATAGACTGCCTTTGACAATCTTTACAAGTATATGGATTTTCATCTAATTTGGTGACAATGAAATTTTTGCCCTAATTTCCCAACTTTGACCAGCTTTGACCAGCTTTGACCGCTACCATGGACTTTCTTGATTTCTTTGAAACTTTGTATGTGACCTTCCTTTGACATCCTTGATGCATCCTGGACTTCTCGGGGAATTCTGGCTACCTTCACCAAATATGTTTTTTGTAGGCCTTCACAAGTGAGAGAGGAGAGAAAATCTCGACGACAACGGGCTACATAGCTTTGTACATTCTCTAGTAATACATTCAGTATTGTGTGTTGTGCTCCAAGATTCTTGTTCTTCCTGTTTGTGTGCTTTCACAGACATCTAACTCCAAGAATTGGTATCACAGCAGGTCGTCGTTTCATCTAGGGCATCGTCTACACCTCTCCGGTTGCAATCTCAGATTCGCATGAAATTTGGTGAGCATACTCAAGCTGTTCAGAGATCAAAACATCTTCGCTCTGTGGTGCCAAAATCGTGATCTGAGCTCATTTTGGCCTCTGAACGCACTATCATAGTGCTTGTGCAGGCTATTTTGTCTTTTTGTGCCAAAGGTATATACCAGTTTATGTTTGCAAGTATAAGCATCTCGAAGTCTGTTACAGATCTAGCAGAATTTGTCTGGGTACTTTTGTTCAACTTTTTGAGATACAGTCAATTTTTTGCATCAAGTTATTTTAGTCACTGGCCATGGCTGAAAGCAGTGATGTATTCCGTATGTTGGCTGTTGAGGATAAGTTGGATGGTACCAACTACCCATTATGGGCTTATATGATGCGACATGTATTGGTTGCAAAAGGACTGGAACATTGTGCAGGGTGTTGAAAGATGTCCTATTACTCCTGCGAATACAGGTACTGTAAATACAGGTGCTGGAGCTGATGGAGATGGTGTTGAAGATGATATTCTGCAGATTCTTGTTCGTGCTGATGTTTGCATCTACTACAGAGCACATTTGTTGGGATGGAAGAGATGCTCAAGCACATGCATTGATAGCTTTGTATGTCAAACGTGCTATTATTCCTCACATTCGCTCTTGTATAACATAAAGGATGCTTGGGATATACTTACCACATTGTACCAGGCTAAGAATGAGGCTCGTGATTCTTACCTCTGAAAACAGTTGGAGAGTGAGCACATGAATGAAGGTGATTCTATGGACAGTTTTCTAACAAAGATCAAAGACTTGAAGGAACAGTTGATTTCTACTGATGAGCTTATACCAGATAGCTCACTTGTGTAGACCCTTTTGAATGGTCTTCCTAATTCATATCAGAGTTTCGCTTCCACTCTTCAGTTGATGATGAAAGGCAATCCAAATGCCTTGTCATTTGAGGAATTAGTCTTTGTTTTGTTGCAGGAAGATCAGTCCAGGCAGAGCAGGTCCATTATGCGTGTTGCAGATCAAGATTTCCTGGCTAGTCAAAAGGGCAAAGGAAAATGGAGCTCTTCAACTAGTAAGAAAAAATCTGCTAATTCTCCACAATCGAAGAGGGAAGAAAAAGCTGAAAAGAAATCAGACAAGCAGAAATTGTTTTGCAAGTACTGTAAATAAAATGATCATATCATAAAGGACTGTCCAAAACTGGGTGCTAAAGAGTCAAAGAAGAAAGAGGCTGGAATGGTTGTTGCAGAAGCCCCTACACCAAAAACAGAGTCTGCTAATCTTGTGTAGGAAGAAGAATGGGCATTTAGTACTGTTTGCAGTTTTGACCCATCTTCTCATAAGCAGTGCATGTCTGCAGTAGACTTAGATGTTTGGTACTTTGATAGTGGGGCGACCAAACATATTACCTAGCAGCGTAGTTTCTTCTCTTCACTCCAGCCTGCCCTTACAAGGAATACTATCACATGCGCCAACAACACCTCTTATCCTATCATCGGAGTTGGGAAGATCATTCTAACTACTGCTGATGGTAGTTCTTTCACTTTCTTAGATGCTTTATTTGTGCCAAGTATCAAGAAGAATCTGTTATTATTTTCTACATTAGCCAAGACTGGCTTGGTTATGAAATTTGTTGATGACAGATGTACAATTCATGATCTATCAAATGGCGATGTTATTATTGCTTCTGGCATTTTATCTCATGGGCTATATAAGCGCATAGACTATGAAAGATCTGTGAATGATTCGGCATGTGCAGTTCATGATTCTCAGGTTATGTCAGATGCAAATCTTTGGCATGCACGCTTTGGTCATCTGAATTTTTCTAGTTTGCTACACTTGCAGAAATCTAAAATGGTGTCCTCTTTGCCCAAACTTGAGGCACCTGGAAAACATGTTTATGAAGGTTGTATTTTGGGCAAAATGTAGCATTCGTCCTTTCCAAAAGATGGTTCAGTTTGGGCTACTCAGAAATTGGTGCTTGTACATAGTGATGTCTGTGGTCCTATGCAGACACTTTCTTTTGGAAACTATCTTTACTTCGTGACTTTCATTGATGATTTTTCTAGGCATGCATGGGTATATCCATTGAAGGCAAAGTCCAAAGTGTTTTTGTGCTTCAAAAAATTTTTGGTTTTGGTTGAAAATCTGTCAACATATAAAATGGGCACCCTCCATTCTAATCGAGGGGGGGAATATATGTCTTCTGAATTTAATAAAATTCTGGCTGAATGTGGGATAAAACACCAGCGTACAGTGCCGTATACACCTCAACAGAATGGATTTGCTGAACAGAAGAACAGGTCACTCATGGAGATGGTGAGCTGTATGGTCAAGAGTCAAGCTTTACCACATAGTTTCTGGCTTGAGGCTGTCATGTGTGTAGCATATGTACTTAATAGGTGTCCCACTAAAGCGCTGCAGTCTATCACTCCATATGAGGCTTGGCATGATCGCAAGCCATCTATTTCTCATCTGTGTGTTTTTGGTTGTTTGGCATATGCATTAGTGCCTAAACAAGAACGCAGAAAATTGGATGATAAGGCAATAAAATGTACTTTTGTTGGGTAATGAAACCTGCAAAGGCTGAGAAGTTGCCTCATTAGGACCAGCGCTAGCCTGTCCACCTGTAAAAAGAGGCATCAAAGTATCATACATGTCTTTGGAGCTAACAGATGTCTCCTTAGTACATGAAAGCAATGGCTGAATAGCATCTTCCACAAAGACAACATCACGGCTAACCAGAATGCGTTTAGTCTGTGGATGATACAGACGATAGCCTTTACTTTCAGAACTATACCCAACAAAAATACATTTTACTGCCTTATCATCCAATTTTCTACGATGTTGTTCAGGCACTAATGCATATGCCAAACAACCAAAAACACGCAGATGAGCAACAGATGGCTTGCGGTCATGCCAAGCCTCATATGGAGTGATAGATTGCAACGCTTTGGTGGGACACCTGTTCAGTACATATGCTGCACACATGACAGCCTCAAGCCAGAAACTATGTGGTAAAGCCTGACTTTTGACCATGCACCTCGCCATCTCCATGAGTGACCTGTTCTTTCGTTCAGCAACTCCATTCTGTTGAGGTGTATACGGCACTATACACTGGTGTTTTATCCCACGTTCAGCCAGAAATGCATTAAAATCTGAAGACATATATTCCCCCCCTCGATCAGAACGGAGGGTGCCCATTTTACATGCTGACAGATTTTCAGCCAAAACCAAAAACTGTTTGAAGCACATGAACACTTCGGACTTTGCTTTGAGTGGATATACCCATGCATGCCTGGAAAAATCATCAATGAAAGTCACGAAGTAAAGGTAATTTCCAAAAGAGGGTGTCTGCATAGGACCACAGACATCACTATGTACAAGCTGCAATTTCTGCATAGCCCGAACTGAACCATCTTTTGGAAAGGAAGAACGCTGCATTTTGCCCAAAATACAGCCTTCACAAACATGTTTTCTAGGTGCCTCAAGTTTGGGCAAAGAGGACACCATTTCAGATTTCTGCAGGCGTAACAAGCTAGCAAAATTCAGATGACCAAAGCGTGCATGCCAAAGCTTTGCATCTGACATAGCCTGAGAATCATGAACTGCACATGCCGAATCATTCACAGATCTTTCATAGTCTATGAGCTTATACAGCCCACGACATAAAATGCCAGAAGCAATAATCACATCGCCATTTGAGAGATCATGGACTGTACACCTGTCATCAACGAATTTCACAACCAAGCCAATCTTGGCTAATGCAGAAACTGATAACAGGTTCTTTTTGATCCCTGGCACAAATAAAGCATCTGACAAAGTGAAAGAACTACCATCAGCAGTAGTCAGAATGATCTTACCAACTCCCATAACAGGATAAGAGGAGTTATTGGCGCATGTGACAGTATTCCCTGTAGGGGCAGGCTCGAGTGAAGAGAAGAAACTGCGCTACGAGGTAATATGTTTGGTCGCCCCACTGTCAAAGTACCAAACATCTGAGTCTACTGCAGACATGCACTGATCATGAGAAGATGGGTCAAAACTGCAGACAGTAGTAAACGCCCATTTTTCTTCCTGCACAAGATTTGCAGACTCTGTTTTTGGTGTAGAGGCCTCTGCAACAACCATTCCAGCCTCTTTCTTCTTTGCCTCTTTAGCAGCCAATTTTGGACAGTTCTTTATAATATGATCATTTCCTTTACAGTACTTGCAGAACAATTTTTGCTTTTCTGATTTCTTCTCATCTTTATCCTGGTTCTTCGATTGTGCAGCATTTGCAGATTTCTGCTTACTAGTAGAAGAGCTCCATTTTCCTTTGCCCTTCTGACTAGCCAGGAAAGCTTGATCTGCAACACGCATAATGGACCTGTTCTGCCTGGACTGATCTTCCTGCAACAGAACAGAGACTAATTCCTCAAATGACAAGGCATTCGGATTGCCTTTCATCATCAATCGAAGAGTAGAGGCAAAACTCTGATATGAATCAGGAAGGCCATTCAGAACGGTCTGCACAAGTGAGCTATCTGGTATAACCTCATCAGCAGAAATCAATTGTTCCTTCAGGTCTTTGATCTTTGTAAGAAAACTGTCCATCGAATCACCTTCATTCATGTGCTCACTCTCCAACTGTTTTCGGAGGTAAGCAACACGAGCCTCATTCCTAGCCTGGTACAAAGTGGTAAGTGTATCCCAAGCATCCTTTGCTGTTCTGCAAGAGCGAATGTGAGGAATAATGGCACGTTTGACAGACAAAGCTATCAATGCATGTGCCTGGGCATCTCTGCCATCCCAACGAATCTGCTCTGCAGTAGGTGCAACAGAAACAGCAGCACGAACAGGAATCTGTGGAATATCATCTTCGACACCATCTTCATCAGCTCCAACACCTGTATTTGCAGTACCTGTCGTTACAGGTGTAACAGGACGTCTTTCAACACCCTGCACAATGTTCCACAATCCTTTTGCAACCAGTACATGTCGCATCATATAAGCCCATAATGGGTAGTTGGTACCATCCAACTTATCCTCAACAGCCAACATACGGAATACATCACTGCTTTCAGCCATGGCCGATGACTAAAATACCTTGATGTAGAAAATTGACTGTATCTCAAAAAGTTGAACAGAACTGCCCACACGAGTTCTGCTAGACCTGTAGCAGACTTCGAGACAACTGGCGAACAAAAACTGGTATATACCTTTGGCACAAAAGGACGAAATAGCCTGCACAAGCACTGCGATAGTGCGTTCGGAGGCCGAAACGAGCTCATATCGCGATTTCGGCACCACAAAGCGAAGCTGTTTTGATCTCGGAAACACCCTGAGTATGCTCACCAAATTTTGTGCGAATCTGAGACTGCAAACGGAGGAGTGTCGACGGCGCCCTAAAAGAAGCAACGACCTGCTCTGATACCAATTGTTGGAGTTAGACGTCTACGGAAGCATGCGAACAGCACAAGGAAGAAGAAGAAGCTTGGAGCACAACACACAAGACTGAATGTATTACTAGAGAATGTACAAAGATAAGTAGCCCATTAGGGCAATAGGCGTATATACAAGCCGGGGGAAAAAAACCTCCTAAAGAGGGAAAAAAGTGCCCCGGCGGTCCTAGAGTGTTCACACACATCACTACCTAAATATATCAACAACCCCTACCGCAAACACCAATGGTTGTCTAAACCTTATATCTCCCACTCCACTTGAGACGTATTTCTATTGGGTTTCTTGACTTCGATTCAAAGGCTACCTATGTTGAGAGTAGATAATCATTTTGGGAAAGGTGTAAAAAACAAAGAAATAGAAAATACGCATTCAAGACAAGTTGAGACTTTGAAACCTTTATCAGCGTGACAAAAAAACATGCTTTTCCTGAGGATTGCTTTGGTTGAATTTACTTCATAACTTATTGGATCTGCTTCAGCGCACTATTTCAAAAGTCATGTCAAATAGCTCGACACAAGAAGTAGACGAACACAGTAAGCACACCAAGTTCTGGACCTTTCGGTAGAACAC
Organism: Ceratopteris richardii; assembly: GCA_020310875.1. Lineage (NCBI taxonomy): Eukaryota > Viridiplantae > Streptophyta > Polypodiopsida > Polypodiales > Pteridaceae > Ceratopteris > Ceratopteris richardii. The sequence goes on from CM035436.1 coordinate 100,972,389, forward strand.
TTATTATGCATCTAGAGTTTCCAAAAAATTATCCAGCACTAAAATAGATCTCTGAAATGCAACCAGATACTCTTGGTGGGATGCCATGTGCATCATAAAAGCAGGGATACTGATGTATTTCAATTTTAACTTCTAAAATTACCTTCCCCCATTCGAAGTGAACTGACTTGATGCTAGAGAGGAAGGAGAAACATTGCCTGCAAGATAGCCACTCACATTGGCTCCTCTCTCTTTCAACGTTGATATAGAAACTCAAAAAAAACGGTTCCAATGTCCATACGTTTTAAGGAACATTGACTACGAGAAAAAGACATAATTATGCCTGAAGCATAAAGTCTTCCATAGATATCTTTCTACCCAGAAAACGAAAACATGTACATATATCAAGCTTCGCGTTCATACTTGTGTTGTGCAAATGAGTCACGAAGAAAATAACATCGCATTTCAACATGTTGACATATTTGAAATGAGTAGTGATACCTCTCTTTGATCCCTCTCTTTGAACATATGTAATAAAGCATATAGCAGTATAATCGTGTCATATGTTTGGAATGACATCTAAAAGATGCACTTCAATGCATAAAATCCTCGGTCATGTACGCTATGATCAACAGACAGTCGCGTAATCCTACTCCATATTTTTGTACACCGACAGACACCATAGCTTACAGGTATCACCTTACATGTCCAAACCGTTTGTTTCTGCTGGGCAGATTTTTAATTAATTGAGATTTAAATGAGGATGTGCTCTGATAGTGGCTCCTTCTAATGTGGTATATGTAAAACACGAATTGTGCCTTCACCATCGATCATATTCTTGCTGGAGCGATCCATCTACAGATTGATGTCAACATATTATTTGTTGAAGATGATCGGTAATAGTTCTCGCACAGCGCTTCCCCTACAGCTTGCAGCTATGGAGAATGAGGTTGCAAAAAACATGGACCATAGGCACGCTTCAATATAAGGTTCTAAGCATCCCAATCCTTTGATGGGCCGAGCAATCATGTACACATATGATTTCACAAAGCAGACAATGGGAGCATAGTACATACCAGGTGTTGAGATTTGAAGGTTGCTCAATGCAATGATACTCGCGGCTCAACTCTTTGCTCTATTGAAGAAGACACACGTCGCAGTACACGCTTTGCAAATTAGAAGGCCTCTGGGCATAAAGTTCCGAGGAATGTTCTCCCTTAAGTGTGTCCTTCTCGTGTGGAAAAGTGTCTCCCTTGGCACCATGAAAGAGAGACGAGCGAAGAGAGCACAGTAGCAACAGACAAGGAACGTGCAGCGCAAGAGAGAACCTGTTGTCTCCACTCCGCGTGCCACCTGAACCATCCACAGCCTCCGAAGAACAGAGATGATAACTCCCTAGGCCCCCTCCAAAAACATGCCCTCGAAATGCTCTCCCAGGGCCTTTTGCACGCCGCTGCACATAGTCCACAAGTAGGACAAAAACGAGAGGCTCCCCCATAATCCTCAGAGCAATGAACACCCCCCTCCCTTTTTTTCTGGTCTTTTCGTCAGACCCACTCCTCTTTGTCAGAGAAGAAACGGATTTGCCACACCTTTCTTCTGGCAAAAAAAACGGAAAGGGACTTGGCCTTGCAAGTATTCAGTCGATGTACATTAGCCTGCAAGCTCTCCAGATAGCGATTCTTCCTACGATGGTCTACAGCAATACCTATAGTAGGAGCAAGTTTCTTTGACATCCCGGAAGCCTGGAGCTCTTCCAACGTAAATCCACGTCCTGCTCTAACTTTCATATTATATTTCAAAGTCTGTGAGTGAACTACGGGCCTGAGAGCCCCACTTGTCGGACGAGGGAAAACCCGCACGGCTTTCTTCTGACGAGCTAAGCGTCTACGCTTCTTCCTAGCAGGCTGGTTGAACCATGTTCTCACATATGATTGCCAGTCCTTCTTAAAGTGACCATTCGGAACGACATTATTATGTTTCATCCTGCTTCAAAGCTCGTCCCGTCCCTTGAAAACCATGCATAGCTTCACCCCTACTGCTCTTGATCCTTATGTCCACATTTGAGTCGATCTTATCATCACCGGCCACCTATTCTCATTGCAAAACACCTATGTCCAAACAAATATTCTCCAAAAATGGAAGCATGTTAGTGCACCAAAACCAACCATCTATTGAGCTAACATACTTCCCTCTTCTTATTTGCGAAGTCGTCCTCGACGAGCCACTTTTGCTGCAATCTAATCAAAACAGCCATGAAAACATCAGTGCACAACTAGTTTGCATACCTTTCCATCGAGCGGATACTCCAACTGAACCTGCACTCATCGAAGCTATTAGTGCTAAGAAAAATCACTCATGAATACATACAAATCAGTCACTTCCAAAATGATCCAAGATCATGCACATATATGCAATTCCATTTCAGCCATGCATCAATTTGCTCATACATTCCATTATGAAAAATGATCTCAACCAAAATAACACATGCATACCTTTCCATATTTTACACATGCAACTACCATTACAAAAACAGAAAAGAAAATACCGAAATAATCAACAACAACTGAAATGAACACAATCGGAGATGCAAAATTACCCAAAATGCACACTCCATTATTGCATCTACTATTCGCTATGTACAATCATTCCATGACTAGACGTTCCCAAAGAATCCCCATCGTCATCCTACAAAAATCATCGAAACTCGAGTACAAGTGAAGACATACATCAGAACCCTAGAGTGTCCCACACAGTAGAAAAACCCTCAGATAGAGCACACAAGTTATAAAGCACTACCATTGCATCACCTCGCTAAAGCCTCATCTATAAGTACATATAGAGTCTCCGTGCTTTCAAGAATGTTGATTTAAAGTGAGCTGATCTGTCGCAAGCCAACACATACCAATCACACAAGCAAATAACATTCCCTTCCAGGCGATCATCGCCCTCTCCTCTCTTTCTCTCCCCCTCAGGAGTGGGGAATAACTTCATATGAAGATTTTATTTTAATCACACGTTGGCCTACATTGACACTGGATGCGATTCGTGGACCTGACCACCCGATCAGGTTGATTCCACCCATCTACCAACGCAATGCAGCGCACAACACACAAACACACAATGATCACACATAACATATATCAGCTAGCCCATAACGAAGCTGGATACGGCTCGTGGTCGTGACTACCCAGCCACGATGGCTCCACCTACCTACCAACCCGTTATGGCGCGTAGCTAAGACACAATCACATACATCCCAAGCCTATGGCGAAACTAGCTGCGGCTCGTGGTCCTAACCACCCGGCGAGGATAAATCCACCCACCTACTAGCCCACCATAGCGCATTGGTACGATCACACAACACACTTTCTTTTTCCTTTCTTTTCTTTTCTTCGTTTTTCTTTTCATAGTTAATTAGTTCACCCAAGTCCTGAGAATTAGGGAGAGGAAGAAAGGGACTTTCCCACTTTTCCCACACGTGCATGCAAAACATATACACACTAGCCTTTGACAGATCAACCACTTCTTCACTCCATTCTCTCAATTACAGACACTACATATGTATTCATCGATTCCACTTTTCACTTGGTAACTACAACCAGCTATGCCTTAGTCCCTCGTATACCTATCCCTAGGTGTCCTAGAATGTGAGTCCCCGGAATGTCTCATGTAGTCTCACATCGTACTCGAATCCCGACAACTTCTCTAAGGCGAGTCAGGCTCAACTTCGGGAGCTCCGTCATCACTTCCTAGCGTTAGCACGTCTGCCAAGCCCATGTGATATCGTTTTCCTCGTTAGGCATTTCCCTCGAAGGATCAAAATAGTAGTATCGATCTCCCGCCCATCCTACATGTCGAGCTAGGTATTCCTCAAAACACTCAATGTAAAATGCAACACCCAAACCCTGGTTTATAAAGCATACCAGCCAATGCGCTTCCTCAACATCGTATTCCGTCTCAAAGTCGTCGACATCTATGTCCATGCGAGCGAACGTTTGGTCCGAGAAATAAATCCTTAGCTCGTACAAGTAGAGTTGCGTAATTTGGTCTGCCATTTTGTTACTTAGGCTCTAACAGTCTCTGCATAACACAAAAAATATTAGAAGTCCAAAATTCTTGAGCTAGCAAGGAAGGATATTTATGACACACAAATCATAGATTACATATGCGCATATATATATATTACCATACATGTATGTACAAGTAGTCTACTTCGTCATTTCGTTTGGATCTCGTCTGGCTTCTCCCGTCCTAATATCACTTGAAATATGGTTTAACTCGAAGCGCGTTAACCTTCACGAGAGCATATTCTTCTCCTAAATCTTGAATTTGCATGGAATCATTGGAATTGAGTTCCACCACCTTAAACGGTCCCGCCCATCTTGTCTGCGACTTCCCTGGGAATTTATAATATTTACTATCATAGACTAGTACCAAATCCCCTTCTTGAATCGCATAGGTCTTTAGATTCTTATCATGCCTCTCTTTACGTCTCTTCTGAATAGCTTCCAGACTTTGCTGTGCAATGAGTCTCTTTTCTTCCAGCTTGACCAGTTGTATGTACCTCTCTTTTAATGACTCTTCCTCGCCCAACCTGGCTTCGATGGCCACTCTTAACGTCGGAACTTCTTTTTCAATGGGAAAGATGGCTTCCTCGCCATATACTAGAGAGAACGGAGTGCTCTTTGTCGTCACTCGGTACGATGTTCTATACGCCCACAAAGCTTCCAAAAGTCTCTCATCCCAGTCTTGCCTATGCACAGCTACTCTCTTTGTCAGAATCTGTTCAAGAATTTTGTTAGTGACCTCCACTTGTCCATTTGCTCTCGGGTAATATGGAGTGCTTTTTCTATGTTTGATCTTATATAATTCCATTAATTCTTCGATTAGTTCGTTGACAAAATGTGTTCCTCTATCACTCACTATTTCCAACGGGCATCCGAATCGAGTGATAATTTGCTCATACAAAAATTTAGCTACATCAACAGCTCGGTCAGTCTTCAGAGCTTTGGCTTCCACCCACTTGGTAACATAGTCAGTACAGACCAAAATATACCTATTGGATCTTCGTCGTGAGGGAGGATCAATAGGCCCCACAAAATCAATTCCCCACTTCTCAAAGGGCTTAAGAGCGAGCACCGGCGTGAGAGGAGAAGCATGTGCTAATGTGGGTTTGCCCATTCGTTGGCATTTGTCGCATTTCTTACAGTATGTGTGCGAGTCTTTGAACAGCTTTGGCCACCAATATCCAGCCAATAAAATCTTTCTTGCCGTCAGTTCACCAGCAAAATGCCCACCGCAAGGTTCGTCATGCAAAGCCCTCAACACTAGATTTGCTTCTTCTTCCTCGAGACACCTCCGCTAAATGCTCTCATGAACAAAATATCGATAGAGTTGCCCCCCAATGATGCTATGGTGCTTTGCCAATGCTAACAGTTTTTGCTTCTCTCTCTTGCTTGCTCCTGGCGGATATTTAGTAGTGCACAAGAAATTCACCAAGTCGGTGTACCAAGGTACTTTAGCATCAACCTGGAATAGATGCCCATCAAGAGCATCATCGGGCACACCAAAGATTGGCTCCTCATTAACAATTCGAGATAAATGGTCAGCCAATATATGTGCTTTGCCGGGTCTGGTTACAACTGTGAACTGAAATTCTTGGAGAAGTAGCATCCACCTCATCAATCGCCCTGATAGCTCGGGTTTATTAATGATATACTTAAGAGATTCATGATCCACATAAAAAGTGAAATGCTTTCCCATCAAGTAATGTCGATATTTGTTCACCGCAAAGATCATCGAGAGACACTCCTTCTCCGTAGTCGTGTAGTTCTTCTCAGTGCTATTCAAGTTGCGACTTGCGTAATAAATAGGGTGGTCCAACTTCTTTTCATCGGCTTGGCATAGTACTGCTCCAACCGCAGTATGAGAAGCGTCGGTATGTACATGAAATTCCTTCGTCCAGTCAGGTGCTACCAAAATCGGTGCGTTTATTAACCTCTCTTTGATCGAGTCGAATGCAACTTGACACTCTCTAGTCCACTGGTATTGTTGGTCCTTCCTCAAAAGAGTCGTCAGTGGTGCCACTATAGATGCAAAATTTAATATAAAACGTCGATAATAATTGGCATGGCCTAAGAATCCTCTGAGTTGTCGCAAGTTTTGCGGAGGTGGAAGTTGTCTGATCTTTTCCACTTTATCTTCGTCAACCGCAATCCCTTTTTCGGAAATAACATGTCCCAAAAGCAATCCTCTTCGTACTCCAAATGTACACTTTTCAGGATTTAATGCGATGCCTTTTTCGATGCTTCTTCTTAAAATTGCTTCGATCCTCTCCATCATATTTTCATCGTCGCCTCTGATTGCAAAGTCATCGAGAAATATCTCCATCCAATCCTGCAAGTAGTCTTGATATGCAGCTATCATTGCTCTCTGGAATGTGGCCGGTGCATTACATAATCCAAATGGCATCACCCGATATGCATACGTACCCCATTCTGTCGTGAAAGTGGTTTTTGATTGATCCTCTTCATGGATTTGGATCTGGTTGTACCCACTGAAACCATCCAAAAATGAGTACAACTTATGGCCAACCACTCTATCCAAGATTTGATCAGTAAATGGCAAGGGAAAGTGATCCTTCTTCGTGCGCTCATTCAACTTTCGATAATCTATGCAAATACGGATTTTCTTATTTTTCTTCGGAACCACTACAATTGGTGATACCCATTCGCTGGATGCGATGGGATATATGAATCCTGCTTCCAATAATTTGGTCAATTCCAGCTTGATCAATTCCGAGTAGACTGGATTTGTCCGCCTAAGTCGTTGACATATTGGTCGTGTACCTTCTTCCAAGTCTATATAATGTTGGCAGATTCGGGGATCAATTCCTCTCAGATCACTGTATGACCATGCAAAGGCCTTGCTGAAATTTTTGAGTGTCGTTTTAATACAATCTCGTACTCTGTCTGGTAGCTCTAACCCTACACTCAAGAACTTTTCTGGAAAAACTTCCCACTTTTCCAACTGAGCTTCTCGCAAATATTCCTTATTCCTTGATGACACTGTGATTGGAATGTGCTCTCCGATCACGCGTGCATGGTTGGCCAGTAAATCATTGTTTTGTTCTGTTTCGATTGAACCTAATTTCTTTAGTTCAGCTTTTGCAATGGCTTCCGACACTTTAGTCTTACTCTTCGCTTCCTTTTCCCATTTTCGATCTCTCTTTAGAATCTCTGCTTCTAGCATTCTAACTCTTTCTCGCAACTGTTGCACTTCCATCGCCGGAGCTAACTTTAGTTTTAGCTCTTCCCTTGAAGTTCCCTTCTCCAGGGATTGAGTAGCTTTGTTTTTACTTGAGTCTATACTCAACATGTAACAATCAAATTCACTTGTATGCGTCAACCATCCTAGCAACTCCTGATCGGAATCGTCGGTATAGAGCAATGGATTTTTATACTCTCCCATCTTCGTGTCTTGATTCTTAAAGAGCTGCAAGTTGAACCCGTCTTGAAGCAGATTCTTGTAGTTGTCTGTGTTTAAGGAAAACCTAGCTCGTGCACTCTCGTGCCTTGCTTTCTCCTTCTCTTTCCTTTCCATCTCATCGACTATTATTGTCTTCTTCTTGTTGCTCGAGGGTGGGGATACTTGTATTTGAACCCGATCAGACTTTGGCCCTATTGAAATAAAACCTGTGCGCCAGTCGTGCACACATTCGGCTTGCACCAACCATGGCCGTCCAAGTAAGATCGAGAAGGTAGCCTCTGAGGTCCTTGGTCTTACTATCAGATAATCAACTTTAAACTCTAAACCGGCCACAACTGTGCTTACATTCTTCAAAAGACCCGCAGGCTTCACTTGTGTTTGATCTGCCATTCTCAAAGACATCGGCGTCTCTTCCATGTGGTTGAGGCCCAAAGCTTTCATCATGAACTCGGTCATAAGGTTGACTGTGGCTCCACTATCTAACTGAGCACCAGGGACTGCATACCCTTTAATCTCAACCGTCACAGCTGGAGCATTTGAATCAATTTGCGTCGTAATACTTTGAATGATTCCTTGGACATCCTTATCTTGTCTATTTTTATCCCGAGCTTTCCTCGGCTTTTTAATATATTCATTGTAGAATTGTTTCCTATAAACAGGTGAACATTTTAGCAATGTGCCAATGTCCAGCGTGACTTCCGTGTCTGCGAGCAACTTCACAATATCTACTTCTTCCGAACTTTGTCTTTCCTTTCTAATCTTAGGAGCTTTCAATCTTTCAGGGAATGGTGCTATGCCTGGCACAAACTCCTTAGTCACTGGTGGAAGAATCTCAATTTCTTCCCCATCCTCAAACTCTTGCTGCCCAACAAGTCCTCCAACTTGGTTTTCTACCTCTTCGTGTTCAGCTATTCTCTCTTGACTCCCTTCTTCACCTTCGCCTCTTGGATTCTTCTTCGAATACTCTTGAGTTCTTGTGACTACTGCCACAGTTGGATCTTTGTGTGGTTTCTTGGCCTCGTAAGCATCCACAAAGTGCATTGACGAGCTAGAGCCTTCTTGAGGGTTCGGCGTCTTGAACACTACTCCGATCGTAGGAACGTGCTCTTGACCTCTCGATGTGGAATGCATCTGAGTATCAACATAGTTTGAGGACCCTACTGGTCCTTTTTCCTTGCCGGCGGCAGCTCTTCGTTTTGGACAATCCTCATCAAAGTGGCCCTCTCCACTACAGTACCTACATAGCGGGTATAATCAATTGGTTTCTTTTCGTTTGGACATCTAGATTGAGTATGGCCAAAGCCATGACATCTCTAGCACTGGATTGGACCATCTCTTCTTTGATCACGTACGGCTCCTCTTGGATAGTCTCCTCCTTGACCTTGAGCACCATATCCATAAGTCGGTCTGTTTTCCCAACGAGATGTAGGTGGGACACTTTGAGCGGGCAATCCCGTGTAAGGTCTTCTCTTGTATCTCCTGATTTCATGGTCCTTTCTTCATAGGCTCTCTTGTTGTAACATCGGTCCTCCGTGTGATTTGTTCTTCCGCAAAAAGTGCAACGCATCCTAGGTGGCGACCTATCTGTGAATACTCTCGAGACTGTGGGGCATTCTGAAGCCAAATGGCCGTAACCATGACACTTCCCACACCATGTATTTGATCGAAACACTTGATTCGGGTTTGTTGTAACCTCTGGTTTTACTGTGTATGTCTCTTGAGTTATCGTGGCAGCTTTTATAGCTTGCGTGACCAATTCCAATATTCGTTCTTCAGTTAGCGCAGGTTTTACCTCGACTGGCGTGCTAGTGGCGGCTACAAAAGCTGGGGTCGTCAATGCGGGACTTCCTTGGCCAGGATCTTTCATCGGTATGTTTCCTGGGCCTCCCATAGGCTCGTATAAGAGCTCCATCTTCCTTTGTTGGCATAATTATACTTCCTCCCAAAGCCTCGCTTGCTCTTTAGCATCCATTAAGGTCGCAGGTCTTGTCAGGCTGATATGCTGCTGTGCCGTAGGATCTCGCAATCCTGAAATGAATCTACGTTTCAATGTCTCATCGTTCGGGGCATTCACGCCCATCTTTCTTACTAACGTTTCCATTCTCTGAATATAGTTGTCGATGCTCTCATTGACTCCTTGTCGCAAATAATCCATTTGTTGGGCCAATCTATCTTGGAAGCCCTGTCGCCGAAACTTTGCCAAGAAGGCTTCCTTGAGCATCTGATAAGTTCCACGCTCTTGTGGTGTCAGGTGCCCATACCAATTGGCTGCCTCATCACGGAGAATAGCCGGAAAAATTCTCAACCTTTGATCCTGGTCAACTACGTCATTGGCCTCACAAGTAACCTCAAACAACTGGATAAAACTATCCGGATCTTCGTCCCAAGTACCCGAAAACTTGGTGAAGTCCCCCAAGTGAACTGAAATCCGCTGAGCCATTTCGAACAGAGGTGTGATGTCAATATCACTTCGATCCCAAAAATTTAGCACACGTGGCTTTAGGATCCCCCCTTCAAACTTCCGTACTTGACTCGCGACTCTCCTACGGGAGTACACGTTTCTGACTGATTTCTTCGAACCAATCGAGGTCCACTCACCTGGCGGTTCCCACCTTCTCCTTTCTCTTTCAAGGGCCCTTCTCTGAGCGCGTTCCTCTCTTTGAGTTTGTGTTGCTCCTGACGATGAGCTCCCCTCGCTCATGTACTAGATCGTGGGGTCCGCAAGCTCGGCCAACCTGTGGCGCTAGGCGAACCTATGGCACTCTCTTATAGAGACGTACCAAGCTAATTCCCGGCAAACGCACCAAAATGTTAGGCTTCTAATGCCGCAGGAAAAGCTGATTACACGAGACTTTATTTGGTTTAAATCCCTCGGAATCGGTCCAATTGGATTACCTGGAGCCCATAATTATCCCTCGAGGAATCCTTCCTTTGTATATGTATTAGTTCATATGCTTCCCGGCAGACGCACCAAATGAAATGGACTCTTCTTCCAAGGGAAAGTGCATATAGACAATGATATTTTGCCCAACTTTCTAATGCTAGGTCAACTTTTATCACCTTACGTCCACAATTTCACTTCCAAAGTACGGACGGAGGATACGAGAAAATACATGCACCAATGGATGTCCAACTTTAGTGGTTGCTCCTTGGGGCCTCTCTCTTTCCGTGCTCACTCCCAAGCTACTCCCAAGAACACCCACTCTTATGCACCAATGCCCACACTAACTTATTGTTCCTTTCTCCCCTCCCTTACCCTCACGCGTCCTCTTACTCTCACCTGCTTACTCTTTTTCTCATGCACTTTTCACCTACATACTCTCATGCATAAACCCATGCACTTACACACTTGTATGCACATATCATTTCGCACACATACATCCCTCACACTACTCTCCGTGCCCACCTATCTCTTACACATTCGCACTCGCTTACATACACCCATTCACACACCATCTAGTCTAATCCCCTAGGAGGTTACAAGTATCCTCTTCCCGCAATTCATGTAACACGACCAACTCACCTCACTTTACACAACCAAACACTTCCTCGCGCTCCTTCCCTTATTCCCACTTTTTAGCCATAAGAAGCGAATTCATCATCGAAAACCTCTCGTTTCATACCATCTACTTCACTCTCGGAATACAAAAAAAACAAACACTCATGGGAACCCCTACCGCAAACACCAATGGTTGTCTAAACCTTATATCTCCCACTCCACTTGAGACGTATTTCTATTGGGTTTCTTGACTTCGATTCAAAGGCTACCTAGGTTGAGAGTAGATAATCATTTTGGGAAAGGTGTAAAAAACAAAGAAATAGAAAATACGCATTCAAGACAAGTTGAGACTTTGAAACCTTTATCAGCGTGACAAAAAAACATGCTTTTCCTGAGGATTGCTTTGGTTGAATTTACTTCATAACTTATTGGATCTGCTTCAGCGCACTATTTCAGAAGTCATGTCAAATAGCTCGACACAAGAAGTAGACGAACACAGTAAGCACACCAAGTTCTGGACCTTTCGGTAGAACACTTATTATGCATCTAGAGTTTCCAAAAAATTATCCAGCACTAAAATAGATCTCTGAAATGCAACCAGATACTCTTGGTGGGATGCCATGTGCATCATAAAAGCAGGGATACTGATGTATTTCAATTTTAACTTCTAAAATTACCTTCCCCCATTCGAAGTGAACTGACTTGATGCTAGAGAGGAAGGAGAAACATTGCCTGCAAGATAGCCACTCACATTGGCTCCTCTCTCTTTCAACGTTGATATAGAAACTCAAAAAAAACGGTTCCAATGTCCATACGTTTTAAGGAACATTGACTACGAGAAAAAGACATAATTATGCCTGAAGCATAAAGTCTTCCATAGATATCTTTCTACCCAGAAAACGAAAACATGTACATATATCAAGCTTCGCGTTCATACTTGTGTTGTGCAAATGAGTCACGAAGAAAATAACATCGCATTTCAACATGTTGACATATTTGAAATGAGTAGTGATACCTCTCTTTGATCCCTCTCTTTGAACATATGTAATAAAGCATATAGCAGTATAATCGTGTCATATGTTTGGAATGACATCTAAAAGATGCACTTCAATGCATAAAATCCTCGGTCATGTACGCTATGATCAACAGACAATCGCGTAATCCTACTCCATATTTTTGTACACCGACAGACACCATAGCTTACAGGTATCACCTTACATGTCCAAACCGTTTGTTTCTGCTGGGCAGATTTTTAATTAATTGAGATTTAAATGAGGATGTGCTCTGATAGTGGCTCCTTCTAATGTGGTATATGTAAAACACGAATTGTGCCTTCACCATCGATCATATTCTTGCTGGAGCGATCCATCTACAGATTGATGTCAACATATTATTTGTTGAAGATGATCGGTAATAGTTCTCGCACAGCGCTTCCCCTACAGCTTGCAGCTATGGAGAATGAGGTTGCAAAAAACATGGACCATAGGCACGCTTCAATATAAGGTTCTAAGCATCCCAATCCTTTGATGGGCCGAGCAATCATGTACACATATGATTTCACAAAGCAGACAATGGGAGCATAGTACATACCAGGTGTTGAGATTTGAAGGTTGCTCAATGCAATGATACTCGCGGCTCAACTCTTTGCTCTATTGAAGAAGACACACGTCGCAGTACACGCTTTGCAAATTAGAAGGCCTCTGGGCATAAAGTTCCGAGGAATGTTCTCCCTTAAGTGTGTCCTTCTCGTGTGGAAAAGTGTCTCCCTTGGCACCATGAAAGAGAGACGAGCGAAGAGAGCACAGTAGCAACAGACAAGGAACGTGCAGCGCAAGAGAGAACCTGTTGTCTCCACTCCGCGTGCCACCTGAACCATCCACAGCCTCCGAAGAACAGAGATGATAACTCCCTAGGCCCCCTCCAAAAACATGCCCTCGAAATGCTCTCCCAGGGCCTTTTGCACGCCGCTGCACATAGTCCACAAGTAGGACAAAAACGAGAGGCTCCCCCATAATCCTCAGAGCAATGAACACCCCCCTCCCTTTTTTTCTGGTCTTTTCGTCAGACCCACTCCTCTTTGTCAGAGAAGAAACGGATTTGCCACACCTTTCTTCTGGCAAAAAAAACGGAAAGGGACTTGGCCTTGCAAGTATTCAGTCGATGTACATTAGCCTGCAAGCTCTCCAGATAGCGATTCTTCCTACGATGGTCTACAGCAATACCTATAGTAGGAGCAAGTTTCTTTGACATCCCGGAAGCCTGGAGCTCTTCCAACGTAAATCCACGTCCTGCTCTAACTTTCATATTATATTTCAAAGTCTGTGAGTGAACTACGGGCCTGAGAGCCCCACTTGTCGGACGAGGGAAAACCCGCACGGCTTTCTTCTGACGAGCTAAGCGTCTACGCTTCTTCCTAGCAGGCTGGTTGAACCATGTTCTCACATATGATTGCCAGTCCTTCTTAAAGTGACCATTCGGAACGACATTATTATGTTTCATCCTGCTTCAAAGCTCGTCCCGTCCCTTGAAAACCATGCATAGCTTCACCCCTACTGCTCTTGATCCTTATGTCCACATTTGAGTCGATCTTATCATCACCGGCCACCTATTCTCATTGCAAAACACCTATGTCCAAACAAATATTCTCCAAAAATGGAAGCATGTTAGTGCACCAAAACCAACCATCTATTGAGCTAACATACTTCCCTCTTCTTATTTGCGAAGTCGTCCTCGACGAGCCACTTTTGCTGCAATCTAATCAAAACAGCCATGAAAACACCAGTGCACAACTAGTTTGCATACCTTTCCATCGAGCGGATACTCCAACTGAACCTGCACTCATCGAAGCTATTAGTGCTAAGAAAAATCACTCATGAATACATACAAATCAGTCACTTCCAAAATGATCCAAGATCATGCACATATATGCAATTCCATTTCAGCCATGCATCAATTTGCTCATACATTCCATTATGAAAAATGATCTCAACCAAAATAACACATGCATACCTTTCCATATTTTACACATGCAACTACCATTACAAAAACAGAAAAGAAAATACCGAAATAATCAACAACAACTGAAATGAACACAATCGGAGATGCAAAATTACCCAAAATGCACACTCCATTATTGCATCTACTATTCGCTATGTACAATCATTCCATGACTAGACGTTCCCAAAGAATCCCCATCGTCATCCTACAAAAATCATCGAAACTCGAGTACAAGTGAAGACATACATCAGAACCCTAGAGTGTCCCACACAGTAGAAAAACCCTCAGATAGAGCACACAAGTTATAAAGCACTACCATTGCATCACCTCGCTAAAGCCTCATCTATAAGTACATATAGAGTCTCCGTGCTTTCAAGAATGTTGATTTAAAGTGAGCTGATCTGTCGCAAGCCAACACATACCAATCACACAAGCAAATAACGTTCCCTTCCAGGCGATCATCGCCCTCTCCTCTCTTTCTCTCCCCCTCAGGAGTGGGGAATAACTTCATATGAAGATTTTATTTTAATCACACGTTGGCCTACATTGACACTGGATGCGATTCGTGGACCTGACCACCCGATCAGGTTGATTCCACCCATCTACCAACGCAATGCAGCGCACAACACACAAACACACAATGATCACACATAACATATATCAGCTAGCCCATAACGAAGCTGGATACGGCTCGTGGTCGTGACTACCCAGCCACGATGGCTCCACCTACCTACCAACCCGTTATGGCGCGTAGCTAAGACACAATCACATACATCCCAAGCCTATGGCGAAACTAGCTGCGGCTCGTGGTCCTAACCACCCGGCGAGGATAAATCCACCCACCTACTAGCCCACCATAGCGCATTGGTACGATCACACAACACACTTTCTTTTTCCTTTCTTTTCTTTTCTTCGTTTTTCTTTTCATAGTTAATTAGTTCACCCAAGTCCTGAGAATTAGGGAGAGGAAGAAAGGGACTTTCCCACTTTTCCCACACGTGCATGCAAAACATATACACACTAGCCTTTGACAGATCAACCACTTCTTCACTCCATTCTCTCAATTACAGACACTACATATGTATTCATCGATTCCACTTTTCACTTGGTAACTACAACCAGCTATGCCTTAGTCCCTCGTATACCTATCCCTAGGTGTCCTAGAATGTGAGTCCCCGGAATGTCTCATGTAGTCTCACATCGTACTCGAATCCCGACAACTTCTCTAAGGCGAGTCAGGCTCAACTTCGGGAGCTCCGTCATCACTTCCTAGCGTTAGCACGTCTGCCAAGCCCATGTGATATCGTTTTCCTCGTTAGGCATTTCCCTCGAAGGATCAAAATAGTAGTATCGATCTCCCGCCCATCCTACATGTCGAGCTAGGTATTCCTCAAAACACTCAATGTAAAATGCAACACCCAAACCCTGGTTTATAAAGCATACCAGCCAATGCGCTTCCTCAACATCGTATTCCGTCTCAAAGTCGTCGACATCTATGTCCATGCGAGCGAACGTTTGGTCCGAGAAATAAATCCTTAGCTCGTACAAGTAGAGTTGCGTAATTTGGTCTGCCATTTTGTTACTTAGGCTCTAACAGTCTCTGCATAACACAAAAAATATTAGAAGTCCAAAATTCTTGAGCTAGCAAGGAAGGATATTTATGACACACAAATCATAGATTACATATGCGCATATATATATATTACCATACATGTATGTACAAGTAGTCTACTTCGTCATTTCGTTTGGATCTCGTCTGGCTTCTCCCGTCCTAATATCACTTGAAATATGGTTTAACTCGAAGCGCGTTAACCTTCACGAGAGCATATTCTTCTCCTAAATCTTGAATTTGCATGGAATCATTGGAATTGAGTTCCACCACCTTAAACGGTCCCGCCCATCTTGTCTGCGACTTCCCTGGGAATTTATAATATTTACTATCATAGACTAGTACCAAATCCCCTTCTTGAATCGCATAGGTCTTTAGATTCTTATCATGCCTCTCTTTACGTCTCTTCTGAATAGCTTCCAGACTTTGCTGTGCAATGAGTCTCTTTTCTTCCAGCTTGACCAGTTGTATGTACCTCTCTTTTAATGACTCTTCCTCGCCCAACCTGGCTTCGATGGCCACTCTTAACGTCGGAACTTCTTTTTCAATGGGAAAGATGGCTTCCTCGCCATATACTAGAGAGAACGGAGTGCTCTTTGTCGTCACTCGGTACGATGTTCTATACGCCCACAAAGCTTCCAAAAGTCTCTCATCCCAGTCTTGCCTATGCACAGCTACTCTCTTTGTCAGAATCTGTTCAAGAATTTTGTTAGTGACCTCCACTTGTCCATTTGCTCTCGGGTAATATGGAGTGCTTTTTCTATGTTTGATCTTATATAATTCCATTAATTCTTCGATTAGTTCGTTGACAAAATGTGTTCCTCTATCACTCACTATTTCCAACGGGCATCCGAATCGAGTGATAATTTGCTCATACAAAAATTTAGCTACATCAACAGCTCGGTCAGTCTTCAGAGCTTTGGCTTCCACCCACTTGGTAACATAGTCAGTACAGACCAAAATATACCTATTGGATCTTCGTCGTGAGGGAGGATCAATAGGCCCCACAAAATCAATTCCCCACTTCTCAAAGGGCTTAAGAGCGAGCACCGGCGTGAGAGGAGAAGCATGTGCTAATGTGGGTTTGCCCATTCGTTGGCATTTGTCGCATTTCTTACAGTATGTGTGCGAGTCTTTGAACAGCTTTGGCCACCAATATCCAGCCAATAAAATCTTTCTTGCCGTCAGTTCACCAGCAAAATGCCCACCGCAAGGTTCGTCATGCAAAGCCCTCAACACTAGATTTGCTTCTTCTTCCTCGAGACACCTCCGCTAAATGCTCTCATGAACAAAATATCGATAGAGTTGCCCCCCAATGATGCTATGGTGCTTTGCCAATGCTAACAGTTTTTGCTTCTCTCTCTTGCTTGCTCCTGGCGGATATTTAGTAGTGCACAAGAAATTCACCAAGTCGGTGTACCAAGGTACTTTAGCATCAACCTGGAATAGATGCCCATCAAGAGCATCATCGGGCACACCAAAGATTGGCTCCTCATTAACAATTCGAGATAAATGGTCAGCCAATATATGTGCTTTGCCGGGTCTGGTTACAACTGTGAACTGAAATTCTTGGAGAAGTAGCATCCACCTCATCAATCGCCCTGATAGCTCGGGTTTATTAATGATATACTTAAGAGATTCATGATCCACATAAAAAGTGAAATGCTTTCCCATCAAGTAATGTCGATATTTGTTCACCGCAAAGATCATCGAGAGACACTCCTTCTCCGTAGTCGTGTAGTTCTTCTCAGTGCTATTCAAGTTGCGACTTGCGTAATAAATAGGGTGGTCCAACTTCTTTTCATCGGCTTGGCATAGTACTGCTCCAACCGCAGTATGAGAAGCGTCGGTATGTACATGAAATTCCTTCGTCCAGTCAGGTGCTACCAAAATCGGTGCGTTTATTAACCTCTCTTTGATCGAGTCGAATGCAACTTGACACTCTCTAGTCCACTGGTATTGTTGGTCCTTCCTCAAAAGAGTCGTCAGTGGTGCCACTATAGATGCAAAATTTAATATAAAACGTCGATAATAATTGGCATGGCCTAAGAATCCTCTGAGTTGTCGCAAGTTTTGCGGAGGTGGAAGTTGTCTGATCTTTTCCACTTTATCTTCGTCAACCGCAATCCCTTTTTCGGAAATAACATGTCCCAAAAGCAATCCTCTTCGTACTCCAAATGTACACTTTTCAGGATTTAATGCGATGCCTTTTTCGATGCTTCTTCTTAAAATTGCTTCGATCCTCTCCATCATATTTTCATCGTCGCCTCTGATTGCAAAGTCATCGAGAAATATCTCCATCCAATCCTGCAAGTAGTCTTGATATGCAGCTATCATTGCTCTCTGGAATGTGGCCGGTGCATTACATAATCCAAATGGCATCACCCGATATGCATACGTACCCCATTCTGTCGTGAAAGTGGTTTTTGATTGATCCTCTTCATGGATTTGGATCTGGTTGTACCCACTGAAACCATCCAAAAATGAGTACAACTTATGGCCAACCACTCTATCCAAGATTTGATCAGTAAATGGCAAGGGAAAGTGATCCTTCTTCGTGCGCTCATTCAACTTTCGATAATCTATGCAAATACGGATTTTCTTATTTTTCTTCGGAACCACTACAATTGGTGATACCCATTCGCTGGATGCGATGGGATATATGAATCCTGCTTCCAATAATTTGGTCAATTCCAGCTTGATCAATTCCGAGTAGACTGGATTTGTCCGCCTAAGTCGTTGACATATTGGTCGTGTACCTTCTTCCAAGTCTATATAATGTTGGCAGATTCGGGGATCAATTCCTCTCAGATCACTGTATGACCATGCAAAGGCCTTGCTGAAATTTTTGAGTGTCGTTTTAATACAATCTCGTACTCTGTCTGGTAGCTCTAACCCTACACTCAAGAACTTTTCTGGAAAAACTTCCCACTTTTCCAACTGAGCTTCTCGCAAATATTCCTTATTCCTTGATGACACTGTGATTGGAATGTGCTCTCCGATCACGCGTGCATGGTTGGCCAGTAAATCATTGTTTTGTTCTGTTTCGATTGAACCTAATTTCTTTAGTTCAGCTTTTGCAATGGCTTCCGACACTTTAGTCTTACTCTTCGCTTCCTTTTCCCATTTTCGATCTCTCTTTAGAATCTCTGCTTCTAGCATTCTAACTCTTTCTCGCAACTGTTGCACTTCCATCGCCGGAGCTAACTTTAGTTTTAGCTCTTCCCTTGAAGTTCCCTTCTCCAGGGATTGAGTAGCTTTGTTTTTACTTGAGTCTATACTCAACATGTAACAATCAAATTCACTTGTATGCGTCAACCATCCTAGCAACTCTTGATCGGAATCGTCGGTATAGAGCAATGGATTTTTATACTCTCCCATCTTCGTGTCTTGATTCTTAAAGAGCTGCAAGTTGAACCCGTCTTGAAGCAGATTCTTGTAGTTGTCTGTGTTTAAGGAAAACCTAGCTCGTGCACTCTCGTGCCTTGCTTTCTCCTTCTCTTTCCTTTCCATCTCATCGACTATTATTGTCTTCTTCTTGTTGCTCGAGGGTGGGGATACTTGTATTTGAACCCGATCAGACTTTGGCCCTATTGAAATAAAACCTGTGCGCCAGTCGTGCACACATTCGGCTTGCACCAACCATGGCCGTCCAAGTAAGATCGAGAAGGTAGCCTCTGAGGTCCTTGGTCTTACTATCAGATAATCAACTTTAAACTCTAAACCGGCCACAACTGTGCTTACATTCTTCAAAAGACCCGCAGGCTTCACTTGTGTTTGATCTGCCATTCTCAAAGACATCGGCGTCTCTTCCATGTGGTTGAGGCCCAAAGCTTTCATCATGAACTCGGTCATAAGGTTGACTGTGGCTCCACTATCTAACTGAGCACCAGGAACTGCATACCCTTTAATCTCAACCGTCACAGCTGGAGCATTTGAATCAATTTGCGTCGTAATACTTTGAATGATTCCTTGGACATCCTTATCTTGTCTATTTTTATCCCGAGCTTTCCTCGGCTTTTTAATATATTCATTGTAGAATTGTTTCCTATAAACAGGTGAACATTTTAGCAATGTGCCAATGTCCAGCGTGACTTCCGTGTCTGCGAGCAACTTCACAATATCTACTTCTTCCGAACTTTGTCTTTCCTTTCTAATCTTAGGAGCTTTCAATCTTTCAGGGAATGGTGCTATGCCTGGCACAAACTCCTTAGTCACTGGTGGAAGAATCTCAATTTCTTCCCCATCCTCAAACTCTTGCTGCCCAACAAGTCCTCCAACTTGGTTTTCTACCTCTTCGTGTTCAGCTATTCTCTCTTGACTCCCTTCTTCACCTTCGCCTCTTGGATTCTTCTTCGAATACTCTTGAGTTCTTGTGACTACTGCCACAGTTGGATCTTTGTGTGGTTTCTTGGCCTCGTAAGCATCCACAAAGTGCATTGACGAGCTAGAGCCTTCTTGAGGGTTCGGCGTCTTGAACACTACTCCGATCGTAGGAACGTGCTCTTGACCTCTCGATGTGGAATGCATCTGAGTATCAACATAGTTTGAGGACCCTACTGGTCCTTTTTCCTTGCCGGCGGCAGCTCTTCGTTTTGGACAATCCTCATCAAAGTGGCCCTCTCCACTACAGTACCTACATAGCGGGTATAATCAATTGGTTTCTTTTCGTTTGGACATCTAGATTGAGTATGGCCAAAGCCATGACATCTCTAGCACTGGATTGGACCATCTCTTCTTTGATCACGTACGGCTCCTCTTGGATAGTCTCCTCCTTGACCCTGAGCACCATATCCATAAGTCAGTCTGTTTTCCCAACGAGATGTAGGTGGGACACTTTGAGCGGGCAATCCCGTGTAAGGTCTTCTCTTGTATCTCCTGATTTCATGGTCCTTTCTTCATAGGCTCTCTTGTTGTAACATCGGTCCTCCGTGTGATTTGTTCTTCCGCAAAAAGTGCAACGCATCCTAGGTGGCGACCTATCTGTGAATACTCTCGAGACTGTGGGGCATTCTGAAGCCAAATGGCCGTAACCATGACACTTCCCACACCATGTATTTGATCGAAACACTTGATTCGGGTTTGTTGTAACCTCTGGTTTTACTGTGTATGTCTCTTGAGTTATCGTGGCAGCTTTTATAGCTTGCGTGACCAATTCCAATATTCGTTCTTCAGTTAGCGCAGGTTTTACCTCGACTGGCGTGCTAGTGGCGGCTACAAAAGCTGGGGTCGTCAATGCGGGACTTCCTTGGCCAGGATCTTTCATCGGTATGTTTCCTGGGCCTCCCATAGGCTCGTATAAGAGCTCCATCTTCCTTTGTTGGCATAATTGTACTTCCTCCCAAAGCCTCGCTTGCTCTTTAGCATCCATTAAGGTCGCAGGTCTTGTCAGGCTGATATGCTGCTGTGCCGTAGGATCTCGCAATCCTGAAATGAATCTACGTTTCAATGTCTCATCGTTCGGGGCATTCACGCCCATCTTTCTTACTAACGTTTCCATTCTCTGAATATAGTTGTCGATGCTCTCATTGACTCCTTGTCGCAAATAATCCATTTGTTGGGCCAATCTATCTTGGAAGCCCTGTCGCCGAAACTTTGCCAAGAAGGCTTCCTTGAGCATCTGATAAGTTCCACGCTCTTGTGGTGTCAGGTGCCCATACCAATTGGCTGCCTCATCACGGAGAATAGCCGGAAAAATTCTCAACCTTTGATCCTGGTCAACTACGTCATTGGCCTCACAAGTAACCTCAAACAACTGGATAAAACTATCCGGATCTTCGTCCCAAGTACCCGAAAACTTGGTGAAGTCCCCCAAGTGAACTGAAATCCGCTGAGCCATTTCGAACAGAGGTGTGATGTCAATATCACTTCGATCCCAAAAATTTAGCACACGTGGCTTTAGGATCCCCCCTTCAAACTTCCGTACTTGACTCGTGACTCTCCTACGGGAGTACACGTTTCTGACTGATTTCTTCGAACCAATCGAGGTCCACTCACCTGGCGGTTCCCACCTTCTCCTTTCTCTTTCAAGGGCCCTTCTCTGAGCGCGTTCCTCTCTTTGAGTTTGTGTTGCTCCTGACGATGAGCTCCCCTCGCTCATGTACTAGATCGTGGGGTCCGCAAGCTCGGCCAACCTGTGGCGCTAGGCGAACCTATGGCACTCTCTTATAGAGACGTACCAAGCTAATTCCCGGCAAACGCACCAAAATGTTAGGCTTCTAATGCCGCAGGAAAAGCTGATTACACGAGACTTTATTTGGTTTAAATCCCTCGGAATCGGTCCAATTGGATTACCTGGAGCCCATAATTATCCCTCGAGGAATCCTTCCTTTGTATATGTATTAGTTCATATGCTTCCCGGCAGACGCACCAAATGAAATGGACTCTTCTTCCAAGGGAAAGTGCATATAGACAATGATATTTTGCCCAACTTTCTAATGCTAGGTCAACTTTTATCACCTTACGTCCACAATTTCACTTCCAAAGTACGGACGGAGGATACGAGAAAATACATGCACCAATGGATGTCCAACTTTAGTGGTTGCTCCTTGGGGCCTCTCTCTTTCCGTGCTCACTCCCAAGCTACTCCCAAGAACACCCACTCTTATGCACCAATGCCCACACTAACTTATTGTTCCTTTCTCCCCTCCCTTACCCTCACGCGTCCTCTTACTCTCACCTGCTTACTCTTTTTCTCATGCACTTTTCACCTACATACTCTCATGCATAAACCCATGCACTTACACACTTGTATGCACATATCATTTCGCACACATACATCCCTCACACTACTCTCCGTGCCCACCTATCTCTTACACATTCGCACTCGCTTACATACACCCATTCACACACCATCTAGTCTAATCCCCTAGGAGGTTACAAGTATCCTCTTCCCGCAATTCATGTAACACGACCAACTCACCTCACTTTACACAACCAAACACTTCCTCGCGCTCCTTCCCTTATTCCCACTTTTTAGCCATAAGAAGCGAATTCATCATCGAAAACCTCTCGTTTCATACCATCTACTTCACTCTCGGAATACAAAAAAAACAAACACTCATGGGAACCCCTACCGCAAACACCAATGGTTGTCTAAACCTTATATCTCCCACTCCACTTGAGACGTATTTCTATTGGGTTTCTTGACTTCGATTCAAAGGCTACCTAGGTTGAGAGTAGATAATCATTTTGGGAAAGGTGTAAAAAACAAAGAAATAGAAAATACGCATTCAAGACAAGTTGAGACTTTGAAACCTTTATCAGCGTGACAAAAAAACATGCTTTTCCTGAGGATTGCTTTGGTTGAATTTACTTCATAACTTATTGGATCTGCTTCAGCGCACTATTTCAGAAGTCATGTCAAATAGCTCGACACAAGAAGTAGACGAACACAGTAAGCACACCAAGTTCTGGACCTTTCGGTAGAACACTTATTATGCATCTAGAGTTTCCAAAAAATTATCCAGCACTAAAATAGATCTCTGAAATGCAACCAGATACTCTTGGTGGGATGCCATGTGCATCATAAAAGCAGGGATACTGATGTATTTCAATTTTAACTTCTAAAATTACCTTCCCCCATTCGAAGTGAACTGACTTGATGCTAGAGAGGAAGGAGAAACATTGCCTGCAAGATAGCCACTCACATTGGCTCCTCTCTCTTTCAACGTTGATATAGAAACTCAAAAAAAACGGTTCCAATGTCCATACGTTTTAAGGAACATTGACTACGAGAAAAAGACATAATTATGCCTGAAGCATAAAGTCTTCCATAGATATCTTTCTACCCAGAAAACGAAAACATGTACATATATCAAGCTTCGCGTTCATACTTGTGTTGTGCAAATGAGTCACGAAGAAAATAACATCGCATTTCAACATGTTGACATATTTGAAATGAGTAGTGATACCTCTCTTTGATCCCTCTCTTTGAACATATGTAATAAAGCATATAGCAGTATAATCGTGTCATATGTTTGGAATGACATCTAAAAGATGCACTTCAATGCATAAAATCCTCGGTCATGTACGCTATGATCAACAGACAGTCGCGTAATCCTACTCCATATTTTTGTACACCGACAGACACCATAGCTTACAGGTATCACCTTACATGTCCAAACCGTTTGTTTCTGCTGGGCAGATTTTTAATTAATTGAGATTTAAATGAGGATGTGCTCTGATAGTGGCTCCTTCTAATGTGGTATATGTAAAACACGAATTGTGCCTTCACCATCGATCATATTCTTGCTGGAGCGATCCATCTACAGATTGATGTCAACATATTATTTGTTGAAGATGATCGGTAATAGTTCTCGCACAGCGCTTCCCCTACAGCTTGCAGCTATGGAGAATGAGGTTGCAAAAAACATGGACCATAGGCACGCTTCAATATAAGGTTCTAAGCATCCCAATCCTTTGATGGGCCGAGCAATCATGTACACATATGATTTCACAAAGCAGACAATGGGAGCATAGTACATACCAGGTGTTGAGATTTGAAGGTTGCTCAATGCAATGATACTCGCGGCTCAACTCTTTGCTCTATTGAAGAAGACACACGTCGCAGTACACGCTTTGCAAATTAGAAGGCCTCTGGGCATAAAGTTCCGAGGAATGTTCTCCCTTAAGTGTGTCCTTCTCGTGTGGAAAAGTGTCTCCCTTGGCACCATGAAAGAGAGACGAGCGAAGAGAGCACAGTAGCAACAGACAAGGAACGTGCAGCGCAAGAGAGAACCTGTTGTCTCCACTCCGCGTGCCACCTGAACCATCCACAGCCTCCGAAGAACAGAGATGATAACTCCCTAGGCCCCCTCCAAAAACATGCCCTCGAAATGCTCTCCCAGGGCCTTTTGCACGCCGCTGCACATAGTCCACAAGTAGGACAAAAACGAGAGGCTCCCCCATAATCCTCAGAGCAATGAACACCCCCCTCCCTTTTTTTCTGGTCTTTTCGTCAGACCCACTCCTCTTTGTCAGAGAAGAAACGGATTTGCCACACCTTTCTTCTGGCAAAAAAAACGGAAAGGGACTTGGCCTTGCAAGTATTCAGTCGATGTACATTAGCCTGCAAGCTCTCCAGATAGCGATTCTTCCTACGATGGTCTACAGCAATACCTATAGTAGGAGCAAGTTTCTTTGACATCCCGGAAGCCTGGAGCTCTTCCAACGTAAATCCACGTCCTGCTCTAACTTTCATATTATATTTCAAAGTCTGTGAGTGAACTACGGGCCTGAGAGCCCCACTTGTCGGACGAGGGAAAACCCGCACGGCTTTCTTCTGACGAGCTAAGCGTCTACGCTTCTTCCTAGCAGGCTGGTTGAACCATGTTCTCACATATGATTGCCAGTCCTTCTTAAAGTGACCATTCGGAACGACATTATTATGTTTCATCCTGCTTCAAAGCTCGTCCCGTCCCTTGAAAACCATGCATAGCTTCACCCCTACTGCTCTTGATCCTTATGTCCACATTTGAGTCGATCTTATCATCACCGGCCACCTATTCTCATTGCAAAACACCTATGTCCAAACAAATATTCTCCAAAAATGGAAGCATGTTAGTGCACCAAAACCAACCATCTATTGAGCTAACATACTTCCCTCTTCTTATTTGCGAAGTCATCCTCGACGAGCCACTTTTGCTGCAATCTAATCAAAACAGCCATGAAAACATCAGTGCACAACTAGTTTGCATACCTTTCCATCGAGCGGATACTCCAACTGAACCTGCACTCATCGAAGCTATTAGTGCTAAGAAAAATCACTCATGAATACATACAAATCAGTCACTTCCAAAATGATCCAAGATCATGCACATATATGCAATTCCATTTCAGCCATGCATCAATTTGCTCATACATTCCATTATGAAAAATGATCTCAACCAAAATAACACATGCATACCTTTCCATATTTTACACATGCAACTACCATTACAAAAACAGAAAAGAAAATACCGAAATAATCAACAACAACTGAAATGAACACAATCGGAGATGCAAAATTACCCAAAATGCACACTCCATTATTGCATCTACTATTCGCTATGTACAATCATTCCATGACTAGACGTTCCCAAAGAATCCCCATCGTCATCCTACAAAAATCATCGAAACTCGAGTACAAGTGAAGACATACATCAGAACCCTAGAGTGTCCCACACAGTAGAAAAACCCTCAGATAGAGCACACAAGTTATAAAGCACTACCATTGCATCACCTCGCTAAAGCCTCATCTATAAGTACATATAGAGTCTCCGTGCTTTCAAGAATGTTGATTTAAAGTGAGCTGATCTGTCGCAAGCCAACACATACCAATCACACAAGCAAATAACGTTCCCTTCCAGGCGATCATCGCCCTCTCCTCTCTTTCTCTCCCCCTCAGGAGTGGGGAATAACTTCATATGAAGATTTTATTTTAATCACACGTTGGCCTACATTGACACTGGATGCGATTCGTGGACCTGACCACCCGATCAGGTTGATTCCACCCATCTACCAACGCAATGCAGCGCACAACACACAAACACACAATGATCACACATAACATATATCAGCTAGCCCATAACGAAGCTGGATACGGCTCGTGGTCGTGACTACCCAGCCACGATGGCTCCACCTACCTACCAACCCGTTATGGCGCGTAGCTAAGACACAATCACATACATCCCAAGCCTATGGCGAAACTAGCTGCGGCTCGTGGTCCTAACCACCCGGCGAGGATAAATCCACCCACCTACTAGCCCACCATAGCGCATTGGTACGATCACACAACACACTTTCTTTTTCCTTTCTTTTCTTTTCTTCGTTTTTCTTTTCATAGTTAATTAGTTCACCCAAGTCCTGAGAATTAGGGAGAGGAAGAAAGGGACTTTCCCACTTTTCCCACACGTGCATGCAAAACATATACACACTAGCCTTTGACAGATCAACCACTTCTTCACTCCATTCTCTCAATTACAGACACTACATATGTATTCATCGATTCCACTTTTCACTTGGTAACTACAACCAGCTATGCCTTAGTCCCTCGTATACCTATCCCTAGGTGTCCTAGAATGTGAGTCCCCGGAATGTCTCATGTAGTCTCACATCGTACTCGAATCCCGACAACTTCTCTAAGGCGAGTCAGGCTCAACTTCGGGAGCTCCGTCATCACTTCCTAGCGTTAGCACGTCTGCCAAGCCCATGTGATATCGTTTTCCTCGTTAGGCATTTCCCTCGAAGGTTCAAAATAGTAGTATCTAACTTTCAATTTTAACTTCTAAAATTACCTTCCCCCATTCGAAGTGAACTGACTTGATGCTAGAGAGGAAGGAGAAACATTGCCTGCAAGATAGCCACTCACATTGGCTCCTCTCTCTTTCAACGTCGATATAGAAACTCAAAAAAAACGGTTCCAATGTCCATACGTTTTAAGGAACATTGACTACGAGAAAAAGACATAATTATGCCTGAAGCATAAAGTCTTCCATAGATATCTTTCTACCCAGCAAACGAAAACATGTACATATATCAAGCTTCGCGTTCATACTTGTGTTGTGCAAATGAGTCACGAAGAAAATAACATCGCATTTAAACATGTTGACATATTTGAAATGAGTAGTGATACCTCTCTTTGATCCCTCTCTTTGAACATATGTAATAAAGCATATAGCAGTATAATCGTGTCATATGTTTGGAATGACATCTAAAAGATGCACTTCAATGCATAAAATCCTTGGTCATGTACGCTATGATCAACAGACAGTCGCGTAATCCTACTCCATATTTTTGTACACCGACAGACACCATAGCTTACAGGTATCACCTTACATGTCCAAACCGTTTGTTTCTGCTGGGCAGATTTTTAATTAATTGAGATTTAAATGAGGATGTGCTCTGATAGTGGCTCCTTCTAATGTGGTATATGAAAAACACGAATTGTGCCTTCACCATCGATCATATTCTTGCTGGAGCGATCCATCTACAGATTGATGTCAACATATTATTTGTTGAAGATGATCGGTAATAGTTCTCGCACAGGGCTTCCCCTACAGCTTGCAGCTATGGAGAATGAGGTTGCAAAAAACATGGACCATAGGCACGCTTCAATATAAGGTTCTAAGCATCCCAATCCTTTGATGGGCCGAGCAATCATGTACACATATGATTTCACAAAGCAGACAATGGGAGCATAGTACATACCAGGTGTTGAGATTTGAAGGTTGCTCAATGCAATGATACTCGCGGCTCAACTCTTTGCTCTATTGAAGAAGACACACGTCGCAGTACACGCTTTGCAAATTAGAAGGCCTCTGGGCATAAAGTTACGAGGAATGTTCTCCCTTAAGTGTGTCCTTCTCGTGTGGAAAAGTGTCTCCCTTGGCACCATGAAAGAGAGACGAGTGAAGAGAGCACAGTAGCAACAGACAAGGAAGGTGCAGCGCAAGAGAGAACCTGTTGTCTCCACTCCGCGTGCCACCTGAACCATCCACAGCCTCCGAAGAACAGAGATGATAACTCCTCAGGCCCCCTCCAAAAACATGCCCTCGAAATGCTCTCCCAGGGCCTTTTGCACGCCGCTGCACATAGTCCACAAGTAGGACAAAAACGAGAGGCTCCCCCATAATCCTCAGAGCAATGAACACCCCCCTCCCTTTTTTTTTGGTCTTTTCGTCAGACCCACTCCTCTTCGTCAGAGAAGAAACGGATTTGCCACACCTTTCTTCTGGCAAAAAAAACGGAAAGGGACTTGGCCTTGCAAGTATTCAGTCGCTGTACATTAGCCTGCAAGCTCTCCAGATAGCGATTCTTCCTACGATGGTCTACAACAATACCTATAGTAGGAGCAAGTTTCTTTGACATCCCGGAAGACTTGAGCTCTTCCAACGTAAATCCACGTCCTGCTCTAACTTTCATATTATATTTCAAAGTCTGTGAGTGAACTACGGGCCTGAGAGCCCCACTTGTCGGACGAGGGAAAACCCGCACGGCTTTCTTCTGACGAGCTAAGCGTCTACGCTTCTTCCTAGCAGGCTGGTTGAACCATGTTCTCACATATGATTGCCAGTCCTTCTTAAAGTGACCATTCAGAACGACATTATTATGTTTCATCCTGCTTCAAAGCTCGTCCCGTCCCTTGAAAACCATGCATAGCTTCACCCCTACTGCTCTTGATCCTTATGTCCACATTTGAGTCGATCTTATCATCACCGGCCACCTATTCTCATTGCAAAACACCTATGTCCAAACAAATATTCTCCAAAAATGGAAGCATGTTAGTGCACCAAAACCAACCATCTATTGAGCTAACAGGAAAAACCCTCCTAAAGAGGGAAAAAAGTGCCTCGACAGTCCTAGTGTGTTCACACACATGACTACATAACCCCTGGGAGTGATGTGGTGAACAAGGAGCTAGCACTCATGTATAAGGAAGTGCCAAGCTATGTGGAAATCACTCCACAAAAGTAAGTAAGCCCAAAACTTTGCGGAAAGCTTCAAACTTCTCCCTAGGCAGAGCCTTCGTGAAAAGATCTGCAATGTTCTCCTGCGTGGGCACATATGCCAAGCTAATCTTCCCAGCAGAGAACCTCTCCCTGACATAGTGATAATCCACCTCAATGTGCTTAGTGCGAGCATGGAACATAAAATTCCTCGCAACTACCAATGCGCTCTAACTGTCAGTGAAGATGGTGGTGGCAGAAGACTGACCAACACCCAAATCAGC
Organism: Ceratopteris richardii; assembly: GCA_020310875.1. NCBI lineage: Eukaryota > Viridiplantae > Streptophyta > Polypodiopsida > Polypodiales > Pteridaceae > Ceratopteris > Ceratopteris richardii. The sequence continues at coordinate 101,001,675 of CM035436.1, forward strand.
CATAAGGCATCTGAGCCACACACACTCAACAGCCGTTGTGAAAGCTGCCCTATACTCAGCCTCACAACTGGAAGTGGCCACAGTAGGATTCTTCTTGCTCAACCAAGATATACATGAGCTACCAAGCATGAAGCAAAAGCCACTAGTGGACACACGAGTGTCATAGCAACCAGCCTAATCAGAGTCAGAAAAAGCATGCAAATCTCGTGGTAGTGATCCCCCCTTGGGATAAAACAACCCAAGTAGACGAGTACCACTCAAGTAGTGCAAGATGCGCTTAACCGCTTGCCAATGCTTGACTCCTCGGAAATGCATAAACATGCTCATCTGTGAGACAGCAAACTGAATATCTGGCCGAGTAATGCATAATTAATGCATGATAGAGAAGAGCATCAAATGCATCTCCAACATCATGAAGACTCAATTGTAAACCTGTCTCCATAGGAGTGGAATAGGCTTACAGTCTTCAAGGCCAAAACATTGCAATAATGTGTCAATATATTTCGTTTGACACAAAGCCATTCCACCATCAACTTGCATAAACTCAATGCCCAAATAGTGATGCAAATGCCCCAAATCAGACATCTCAAATGAGGCATGCAAATCAGCCTTAAAATCAGAAATATGCTTCTCAATAGGACCAGTGAGCAGCATGTCATCAACATAGACAACAATGATCAGAAGCACATCATCAACACGCTTAACATATAAGGTGCTTTCAGTTGGACTGTTCTCAAAACCATGTGCAATTAGATAGGCATGTATCTTCTCATACCAAGCACGTGGTGCTTGCTTTAAACCATATAATGCCTTCTTTAACCTACACACCTAGTTTTCATGCCCTTTCTACACAAAGCCACAGGGCTGAAAAACATACACTTCTTCATGCAAGTCATCATTCAAAAACGCTATTTGAATGTCCAACTGATGTACATTCTAACCATGATGAGGTGCAAGTGCACAGATGCTCCGAACAATAGTCATACGGCATGTAGGTGCAAAGGTCTCATCAAAATCAATGCTTACGCTTCAACTTGTATACCCACTTAGTCCCAATGGCCTTCTTGCCAAGAGGCAAGTCACATAAAGACCAAGTACCATTCTTCATTATAGCATCATATTCAGATTGCATCCATCGATTTTTTTGAATTTTGTGCTTCATCAAACAAAACAGGCTCATTCTCATCGTAGAGACTAGATGTAGCCATAGCATACCGATCTGATGCAAAAGAGGCACTATGAGAGCATGAACGAGTATGATATGACAAAGATGCATCTAATTTGCTATCACGCAAAGTCTGCACCAGCCATTTTGGCATGGTTTTTGACTGCTCAATATGAGCTCTCTCATCAACTAGTGCATCATGTAGATCAGCATTAGAAATCGAATGATCTGCATCATCACATAAAACCTACAAAGGTTGAGAATTTGCCTCATTAGGACCATCACTAGACTGTCCACTTGTAAAAAGAGGCAACAAAGTATCATAGATGTCTTTGGAGCTAACAGATGTCTCCTTAGTACATGAAAGCAATGGCTGAATAGCATCTTCCACAAAAACAACATCACGACTAACCAAAATGCGTTTATTCTATGGATGATACAGACGGTAGCCTTTACTTTCACAACTGTACCCAACAAAAATACATTTTAGTGCTTTATCATCCAATTTTCTGTGATGTTGTTCAGGCACTAATGCATATCCCAAACAACCAAAAACATGCAGATGTGCAATAGATGTCTTGCGTGTTGGTGCATAGCAATCAACAATTGAAGTTTTGGAAGTCAAAGAATGAAGAAAAGATCAAGTTTTGAAGCATAGAAGAAGTTTACATTCAGGAGTTGAAAGAAATGCACACATATGTACATTAGTTCAGATATAGGTCACTTATACTTTTGATTAGTCATAAGTTTGTAAATATTTGCCTATAAATACTATTGAAAATGTCGGGACAAGTATGAGAGAGCATGAGAATAGAGTAATCAGAAGTTGTATGAGTTTTTTAGCCATCCTAGAAGTGAGTTAAGTCTCTCTCATCAATAGATGTAAAATTCCCAGAAATGAAGAAAATGTTGCGCCCGATGTTTCTGAGTTTTCTCCTTCTGTGTTAGATCTTTTGTGAAATTCTTTTGTACAAGTCTAAGTCTATAGGTGATTGAACTCTGTACAAATTTTTAGCTTCCAATTGTGATCAGGCTGAGAGAATTATGTGTAGGAACATTTGTATATGAAGAAGTGTTTACTAGTTCCTGAAACAGGCTCAAAATTCGAAGTCAATGTTTTGATCAGTTCTCCTTCCACATTTTAAATTTTTGAGCAAGTAAGCACTTAATCTTTAAGTTGGAAGGTAAGCTACTTGTGGCTAAAATCATTTGCTTAAACGGGTTCTATTCTTGGAGAACTATTTCTTATAAGTTATAGGTGTCTAAATCGACTTCTCAGAAATACAGTTTTAGACATAGATGACTTGTCAAGTTGATTTCTCAAAATCTACTGAATCTTTTGGAGTGATTCGACTTGGAGGAGGTGCACAATCTTTAGGCGACACCTTGTGCAAGTTTTATAAAAAATTTTACACATTTGATAAGTCAATGAGAAAGATATGTGCAGCAGACTTTCTGTAGAATCATCCTTTTCACAGATTTTCCAGAATCCTTATAATTGAATGTTGATCCTAAAAATTGGTAAAGGTTTTGACTTACTCTTGATATAGAGGTGCTCTAATTTCAAGAGTAGGTTGTTCTTTTGGAGATTAACACTCTTCATCAGTGGTATCAGAACAGGAAGCATCAGAATTGAAGGAAGGAGGATCCCGACTGCTGCAGGTGCAAAGAATTCAACATCTGAAGGTTCAAAAGGTGAAAGCTTGAGAGAAAAGCTTGAGAAGGAGGTCATATGACATCAAGGAATCCAAAAGGAGTATTATTCGAACTAAAGGTACATCTGTTACTCTTAAAGTTTAAAGAATTCAATACAAAGGACAAGAAAGGATGGGAGATTCTCTTCAGATAGAGAAATTGGATAGAGAGAACTATCCAGCATGGTCAATGAGGATGGAAGCTCATCTAATGAGCAAAGATTTGATAGGATATATTACACGTGAAGAAGAAAAGTAAAATTTAGAGATCCTAGTGTTCCAACTAGGGAGAAATTGTCAGATTTGAAGAATTGGATGAAGAGAGATGCTCAAGCTAGGAGCATTATCTATATGGCAGTCAATGACTACTTGCTACCTCACATTAGAGGTCTTGAAAGTGCAAGTGATATATGGAATGCTTTGGAGGATCAGGTTTAGCTAAACCCATACCAGAAGTTCTAGATATGATGTTTGTGCATATTAGGCAAGATTAAAAAAAGGACCCCAAGTAGCTGAATTGAGTAAGAACTATCCACTGACAGACTTAGAAATTGAAAGAACTAAACTTTGCATGAAGATGGCAGAATTAGCACAAGATATGTTCGAAACATCTCATTATATTAATTAGAACAACATGGAAAAACCTGAATTACACTTTCAAGGACTATTGGAGAGGTTAGAATACTTGATCAATAGCAACAAGAAGAAGAATCTACACAAGAACCCTATTATTTCTGAGACGTAGGAAAGGAATGCACCATTGTTGATAGCAGTCAGGGCACCCAAGGACTGATGAGACAAGGAAGCCAACGGAGAGAGTCAGAGCAAAGAAAAGGATTAAGTAGATAGAACAGTCAACGCAGATCTGGCAGATAGGCCCTTTAATTTTTCCCAAATCAACATCTTTATAAGAGTGATTCTCATCACTAACAATCATTGTAAATACCATTCCACCTTTTTGTAGCTCCATTTTGTGCAAGCCAAGGAGTCCTTGAGCTTGAGGAGCATTAGAAGTACCTACCTATCAATTTTCATAATTTTTAGACTCTGTTTGAGCTCTCAAATAGGCCCTAGAACCTAATTTTTAAGTAGGCCGGATACTAGGTCTGGACATGGCCAAAAACTAGTCAAAAACTATAAAAAGAGCTAGAGAGCTCATTTTTGAGGTTAGCTTGTTGTAGAATTGAACTTGTAAGAGCACTTTTGAGTAATCTAAAGAACTCCATTGCTTCTCTCTCTTTGTCTTACCTTGTGTGCACGTATGTGTGTATGTGTGTGCATGTTAGTGTGCTTCTCACTCACGGACTTATGCCATCACTTGTTCGAGGTCATCATATCATCCTCACGTCTTCCCGGATTGACATTAAAGGAGGTGCTACTCATCACTGAGCTATACCAAATTTTGGCACCGTTGCCGGGGATCGAGCTTTGAGGACGAGCGTGTGATGGTAAGATGTAGAGTTGTGATGTTGGAGTTGTAGGTAATTTCTTTACTTTTTCTTACTTTTCCCTTTCTTACTACACCATCATCATCACCATCATCATCCTCACCATATCCGATCTCCATCTCCATCATCGCGAAAATTTCAGTTTTTTTATCATATCTCCTTCTCCCTTCCATTCCGCTCATTTCACTGAGAGAGAGCGAGAGAGTGATTTGTGTGCACTGTTTTTGCTTGTTTGTTGAGTTTTCTTGCAAGATCTGGCTGTCCCATCAGCTCGAGCACGTTGTGCAGGTATGGAAAAGCTCGGCCCTGTCTCTGTGTCGCAGACCCCTGTCGATCGCGATCGATAGAAAAATTGCTTATTTGGTAAAACAAAGTACACCACAATGACACACAAGATGAGCATATTCTAAATCACCAAACATAGTAAAAAAATTCTGAGTTTCTCTGTCAATTGCGACCGACAATCTCTTCAAACTTCTCCCTAGGCAGAGCCTTCGTGAAAAGGTCTGCAATGTTCTCCTGTGTGGGCACATATGCCAAGCTGATCTCCCCAGCAGAGAACCTCTCTCTGACATAGTGATAATGCACCTCAATGTGCTTAGTGCGAGCATGGAACATAGGGTTCCTCGCAACTGCCAATGCGCTCTGATTGTTAGTGAAGATGGTGGTGGCAGAAGACTGGCCAACACCCAAATCAACCATAAGGCGTCTAAGCCACACACACTCAACAGTCGATGTGAAAGCTGCCCTATACTTAGCCTCACAACTGGAAGTGGCCACAGTAGGCTGCTTCTTGCTCAACCAAGATATACATGAGCTACCAAGCATCAAGCAAAAACCACTGGTGGACACACGAGTGTCATAGCAACCAGCCCAATCAGAGTCAGAAAAAGCATGCAAATCTGGTGGTAGTGATCCCCCCTTGGGATAAAACAACCCAAGTAGCCGAGTACCACTCAAGTAGCGAAAGGTGTGCTTAACCGCCTTCCAATGCGTGACTCCTGGGCAATGCATAAACCTACTCATCTGTGAGACAACAAACTGAATATCTGGCCGAGTAATGCATAAGTAAATCAAGCATCCAATAGCCTGCTGATAGAGAACAACATCAAATGCATCTCCAGCATCATGAAGACTCAATCGTAAACCTGTCTCCATAGGAGTGGCAATAGGCTTACAGTCTTCAAGGCCAAAACACTGCAATAATGTGTCAATATATTTCATTTGACACAAAGCCATTCCACCATCAACTTGCATGAACTGAATGCCCAAATAGTGATGCAAATGCCCCAAATCAGACATCTCAAATGAGGCATGCAAATCAGCCTTGAAATCACAAATATTCTTCTCAATAGGACCAGTGAGCAGCATGTCATCAACATAGACAACAACGATCAGAAGCACATCATGAGCATGCTTAACATATAAGGTGCTTTCAGTTGGACTGTTCACAAAACCATGTGCAACCAGATAGGCATGTATCTTCTCATACCAAGCACGTGGTGCTTGCTTTAAACCATATAATGCCTTCTTTAACCTGCACACCTGGTTTTCATGCCCTTTCTGCACAAAGCCTCGAGGCTGAAAAACATACACTTATTCATGCAAGTCACCATTCAGAAATGCTGTTTTAATGTCCAACTGATGTACATTCCAACCATGATGGGCTGCAAGTGCACAAATGCTCCGAACAATAGTCATACAGCATGTAGGTGCAAAGGTCTCATCAAAATCAATGCCTCTTTCCTGCGCATAACCCTTTGCAACAAGCCTAGCCTTATACCTGTCAACTATACCATCAGGTTTATGCTTTAGCTTGTATACCCACTTAGTGCCAATGGCCTTCTTGCTAGGAGGCAAGTCACATAAAGACCATGTACCATTCTTCATTATAACATCATATTCAGATTGCATGGTAGCCATCCAATTTTCTGAATTCTGTGCTTCATCAAAAGAAACAAGCTCATTCTCATCACAGAGACTAGACGTAGCCATAGCATAGCAATCTGATGTAAAGGAGGCACTATGAGAGCCTGAACGAGTACGATATGACAAAGGTGCATCTAATTTGCTGTCACGCAAAGTCTGCACCAGCCATTTTGGCATAGTTTTTTCCTTCTCAATATCGTCTCTCTCATCAACAAGTGCATCATGTAAATCTGCATCAGAAATAGAATGATCTGCATCATCATATGAAACCTGCAAAGGCTGAGAAGTTGCCTCATTAGGACCAGCACTAGACTGTCCACCTGTAAAAAGAGGCATCAAGGTATCATACATGTCTTTGGAGCTAACAAATGTCTCCTTAGTACATGAAAGCAATGGCTGAATAGCATCTTCCACAAAGACAACATCACGGCTAACCAGAATGCGTTTAGTCTGTGGATGATACAGACGATAGCCTTTACTTTCAAAACTATACCCAACAAAAATACATTTTACTGCCTTATCATCCAATTTTCTGCGATGTTGTTCAGGCACTAATGCATATGCCAAACAACCAAAAACATGCAGATGAGCAACAGATGGCTTGCGGTCATGCGAAGCCTCATATGGAGTGATAGACTGCAGCGCTTTAGTGGGACACCTGTTAAGTACATATGCTGCACACATGACAGCCTCAAGCCAGAAACTATGTGGTAAAGCCTGACTCTTGACCATACACCTCGCCATCTCCATGAGTTACATGTTCTTCCGTTTAGCAACTCCATTCTGTTGAGGTGTATACGGCACTGTACACTGGTGTTTTATCCCACCTTCAGCCAGAAATGCATTAAAATCAGAAGACATATATTCCCCCCCTCGATCAGAACGGAGGGTGCCCATTTTATGTGCTGACAGATTTTCAGCCAAAACCAAAAACTGTTTAAAGCACATGAACACTTCGGACTTTGCTTTGAGTGGATATACCCATGCATGCCTGGAAAAATCATCAATGAAAGTCATGAAGTAAAGGTAATTCCCAAAAGAGGGTGTCTGCATAGGACCACAGACATCACTATGTACAAGTTGCAATTTCTGCGTAGCCCAAACTGAACCATCTTCTGGAAAGGAGGAACGCTGCATTTTGCCCAAAATACAGCCTTCACATACATGTTTTCCAGGTGCCTCAAGCTTGGGCAAAGAAGACACCATATCAGATTTCTGCAGGCGTAGCAAACTAGCAAAATTCAGATGACCAAAGCATGCATGCCAAAGCTTTGCATCTGACGTAGCCATTTGATAGATCATGAACTGTACATCTGTCATCAACAAATTTCACAACCAAGCCAATCTTGGCTAATGCAGAAACTGATAACAGATTCTTCTTGATCCCTGGCACAAATAAAGCATCTAACAAGGTGAAAGAACTACCATCAGCAGTAGTCAGAATGATCTTACCAACTCCCATAACAAGATAAGAGGAGTTGTTGGCGCATGTGACAGTATTCCTTGTAGGGGCAGGCTCGAGTGAAGAGAAGAAACTGCGCTGCGAGGTAATATGTTTGGTTGCCCCACTATCAAAGTACCAAACATCTGAGTTCACTACAGACATGCACTGCTTATGAGAAGATGGGTCAAAACTGCAAACAGTAGTAAACGCCCATTCTTCTTCCTGCATAAGATTAGTAGACTCTGTTTTTGGTGTAGAGGCTTCTGCAACAACCATTCGAGCCTCCTTTTTCTTTGCCTCTTTTGCAGCCAGTTTTGGACAGTTCTTTATGATATGATCATTCCCTTTACACTACTTGCAAAACAACTTCTGCTTTTCTGATTTCTTCTCATCTCTATCCTGGTTCTTCGAATGTGCAGCATTTGCAGATTTCTGCTTACTAGTAGAAGAGCTCCATTTTCCTTTGCCCTTCTGACTAGCCAGGAAAGCTTGATCTGCAACACGCATAATGGACCTATTTTGCCTGGACTGATCTTCCTCCAACAGGACAGAGACTAACTCCTCAAATGATAAGGCATTCAGATTGCCTTTCATCATCAATCGAAGAGTAGAAGCAAAACTCTGATATGAATCAGGAAGACCATTCAGAACGATCTGCACAAGTGAGCTATCTGGTATAACCTCATCAGCAGAAATTAACTGTTCCTTCAAATCTTTGATCTTCGTTAGGAAACTGTCCATAGAATCACCTTCATTCATGTGCTCACTCTCCAACTGTTTTCGGAGGTAAGCAACACGAGCCTCATTCCTAGCTTGGTACAATGTGGTAAGTGTATCCCAAGCATCCCTAACTGTTCTGCAAGAGCGAATATGAGGAATAAAGGCACGTTTGACAGACAAAGCTATCAATGCATGTGCATGGGCATCTCTGCCATCCCAAAGAATCTGCTCTACAATAGGTGCAACAGAAACAGCAGCACGAACAGGAATCTGCACAATATCATCTTCGACACCATCTTCATCAACTCCATCACCTGTATTTGTAGTACCTGTCGTTACAGGTGTAACAGGACGTCTTTCAACACCCTACACAATGTTCCACAATCCTTTTGCAACCAAAACATGTCGCATCATATAAGCCCATAATGGGTAGTTGGTACCATCCAACTTATCCTCAACAGCCAACATACGGAATACATCACTGCTTTCAGCCATGGCTGGTGACTAAAATACCTTGATGCAGAAAATTGACTGTATCTCAAAAAGTTGAACAGAATTGCCCAAACGAGTTCTGCTAGACCTGTAGCAGACTTCGAGATTCTTAAACTGGCGAATAGAAACTAGTATATACCTTTGGCACAAAAAGACAAAATAGCTTGCACAAGCGCTGCGATAGTGCGTTCAGAGACCGAAACGAGCACAGATCACGATTTCGGCACCACAAAGCGAAGATGTTTTGATCTCGGAAACACGCTGAGTATGCTCACCAAAATTCATGCGATTTTGAGACTGCAAACAGAGGAGTGTCGATGGCGCCCTAGATGAAGCGGCGACCTGCTCTGATACCAATTGTTGGAGTTAGACGTCTACGGAAGCACGTGAACAGCACAAGGAAGAAGAAGAAGCTTTGAGCACAACACACAATACTGAATGTATTACTAGAGAATGTACAAAGATAAGTAGCCCATTAGGGCAATAGGTGTATATACAAGCAGGGGGAAAAAAACCTCCTAAAGAGGGACAAAAGTGCCTCGGCGGTCCTAGTGTGTTCACACACATCACTACCTAAATATATCAACAGTGTATGCAACACTTTACTTTTCCTACCCAAGATAGATTCACCATGCCACCCAAGAAGATATGGTTTAGTTTGTATCTAGCAGAGACACAGAGCCTCACCATCAACTTACCCCACTAGATAATTGATCAGATACACCTAGCCCACAAATGATGGCCATGGAAGCATGTTTTATATGAATGTTGTGCTCTGACTAGAATCATTTATAGGTGTTTGGCTTATGACATTCCTATTCAACGGGCCCTGATGTGGAATCCAGTACAACAGTTTAGAGGGCGGACATCCACTGGACCCCCTTCCAAGAAGATGAGAGGAACTGTCCAAGTACCTTGTGCTCAACCACGTGGAGCCATCCTAACACCAGATGTTACCCCACCACCCCGAAGGGTTCGGCCATTCACACTATGACTTCCAAGACACAGCACTGATGGCCCTAATTTGATATTTCCTCCCGTCCCAACCGATCTTGAATTTCTCGGAGGCGCACCCTTGGAAGAACTCACGAATGAAGACTTTGAACAATTGTTAAGAGACATAAATCTTGAGGCAGAAGAGGAACAAGAAGTAGAGAATGTTCAGCCACAGGCAACAACCTCCCAAGTACCTGTTACCACAGTTGAAATGGATGAAGAGGACGACGAAGATGAAGAATATGAGGAAGATGAGGAGGAATATGACCATAGACATCAAGATGAGCAAGAAGAAGTGCCAGAACTGGTAGGTGCACTTGCATACACAGCTCAACTACAAAGGTTATACGATACGATCAAAGCAGTGCAAGAAAGGCATCAACTCTCCCTTGTATTAGGCCAAGCCTTGATGCAAGAAATGCTAGCAAACGACAGAGTGGATCAACATTTTAACACCCTCAAATTAGTGGCAGAATCATTAGGAGTCCCGGAGGCTATCCACACAGCAGTTTGCCAGTCTATGAGGTATGACAAACGCAGAGTCGACACATTACCACGAGCAGGTAAGACCATCTAAATGCCCACCACAGAACCAAAAGTAACCATCGAAACCACAGCCACCCCCACCACCACCGTTGACCTCACTACCGAAACTTTTGTTCAGACATCATCCATCTCACCCCCACACACCCCATCCCCCCCTTCTCCACCACCACCACCACCTCCCACCATTGAAGAAACTGCAGTCGTCACATCTACCTTCATCTACAACCCAACCTCATCCACATCCTTCTCATTTGGAGAGCCAACCTCACAAGACATCCTTTTCTCGTCCATCACCAATCCCCTGTACACTTTACCCTTTTTGTCCTCCGAGCCCATAATTGGTCACCCCATAATTCTGAGTGTAGTTGGAACTCCCCCACCTACAGAAGACATCCTTTGTTTCCCAGCTTATCCCCCATTACTGGTACCCCCATTCCATGACCCCCACTTTCCATCTGCCCCCTACACCTCACTCAACCCAATCGCACCACCCCACTACACATCTTTCATGGAGCAGTTCCTCCGCACCCCCGTGTCTTAGAGGCACAGTCCCCAGATGTCCGCAACAACATCAATCCACACAAACACCACACTCACTTCACCTACCATACCAACTTACATGGTAGCACCCGCACACACCACTCTGTCTGACCCAATGGACATTTCACCAACCACAACACCTCTCCCCACAATTCCACCATCTTCCCCTCCCCTACCCCCCACCTCACCACTCACCACGTCATTTACAGACATAGCATTCACTACCTCCCTTCCCATTCCCACTTCCCTTGCATTCCAAACTTTCCCCCTTGCATCTCATAATGTAAATAGCACATTTAATACATTGCTTCAGTGTGCCCATCAACTGCAACAAGAATATCATCAATTGGAAGAACATACCGCTGCCCTCCAGGCAGAATCTCAGTTCCTGCAGGCTAGAGTCCACACTCTAGAAGTTGATTATTAAACGCTCCTAGCAGAACATACCACTTTACAGCAGGCTCACATAGAATTGGAGTCAAAGATATCGATGGTAGATGACCAAGCAGTCAAGGAACTGGAAAGTATGCTTCAATCCCAAATGATATCCAATGCTACACTCAGACGCAATCTCGGGCTATTAAGGAAGCATATGGTAGCAACATTAGAAGAGAACAAACGGCTTCAACAACAAAACCAAGACAATTTTGAAGCAGCTATGGAAGGAATCACAAGAGCAACCATTAGCCCTACTAAGTATAGAGCGGTCCCATCAGACGACATTTGCATCTTACTTGAGGAGCATGCAAATTTTTTGGAGTCATATGAAAGGTTAGAGGCTGAATGTGCTGACCTAAAGAAGTAGATTGCCAGTGCCCCCACAGTTCCACAGGAGCCGGTAATCTTGCAACAATCTATAGAAGAATTAGAGGCCCTCCGAAAGCAGCTGGCAGAACTCCAAGCACGTCTCTTACCATACGAAAGACCACCCTCCCCAGCTGAAGAACCAGAACCTGATATAGTAGTGGAAATCCCCGTAGATAACAGCTATGAAGAACCATACGAGCCGATGCCAACACTCGGAGGCGAGTTACAGAGGAAGGATAGGACACCTTAGAAATTGGAGTTCCGGATTGGGTCAAAAGGGTTGAGAAAGTGGGACAAACACATGATGATTGTGTCGCTGTGCAAATTCAATCCCTCACAAATCTCGAAGAAACTGTTCTTCAATCTTCTTACTTTCAGCACCTATCCCACCAATGGTTAATCACAACATCAGAGCCGCAATACATGCCTTACCATGTCTTGCTACATGATTATAATGCAGAGATTAAAAGGCATACAGGGAAGGAGCCCACATTTTCCACTCAATTTGAGCCGGAGGACTTATCGAAAGATGCACGTGCTGGCTCAATTTTCCAACCTAATTGGCGTGCACGGTTACTAACTGATTACCCTGAGATGATGAGCACCTCGGCAACCATGCCACTGTATATCAAGTATAATCCATGCTATTGTCCAATGGTCCGTCATAGATCATGGCAAGCATTTGCAATCAAGGTACGCAACAATAAAGAATGCTCGGCATGGTTCAACTATCCATATTTTGCTCCACCTCGAGGGACCGCGACCGTAGCATACATGATATCAACAATTCAACACTGGTCTACATGTTTAAAGAATGTACCCAACATAGCAGCAAAAATGTGTATGAAAATATTCGATATCATGAAAATTGTCTTGAAAACCTTTCGGAAGGTATAGGCTCCATACATTTCCGCCCCTGGATTCTCTCAAGGTAACAAGGATTTAGTCTACGACATGAGCCAAACTCCCTCGGTCAACATAATCTTTGTGTGACATGCACGAATAAAGTATTTACCCGCATGCTTCAAGCAGACCTTTGAAGAAATGTTCTCTACAGGGTTTTGGGAATATCACTCGAAAATTTTCATTCCCAGACCAACACATTTGCTACATCTATTCACAGTCGAGCAAGCCATCCATGCAGATCAGTTACGTCTGCCACATCCAGACATTCCAGGACCAATCGATTGGGATTGCATGATGATAGACTTGGCCAGAGGACTACGGATCCAAGAACATCAGCTTGCCACTCATGTTGTGGAATATTACATCCAGCACTCCCAACAACAAGGGTGTGTCAGGGACGACAGACGCGAGAGAGGGGGGGTGTTGATAGCAGTCAGGGCACCCAAGGACTGACGAGACAAGGAAGCCAGCAGAGAGAGTCAGAGCAAAGAGAAGGATCAAGTAGACAGAGCAGTCAACGCAGATCTGGCAGATAGGCCCTTTAATTTTTCCCAAATCAACATCTTTATAACAGTGATTCTCATCACTAACAATCATTGTAAATACCATTTCACCTTTTTTTAGCTCCATTTTGTGCAAGCCAAGGAGTCCTTGAGCTTGAGGAGCATTAGAAGTACCTACCTATCAATTTTCATAATTTTTGGACTCCGTTTGAGCCCTCAAATAGGCCCTAGAACCTAATTTTTAACTAGGCCGGACACTAGGTCTGGACAGGGCCAAAAACTAGTCAAAAACTATAAAAAGAGCTAGAGAGCTCATTTTTGAGGTTAGCTTGTTGTAGAATTGAACTTGTAAGAGCACTTTTGAGTAATCTAAAGAACTCCATTGCTTCTCTCTCTTTGTCTTACCTTGTGTGCGTGTGTGCGTGTGTATGTGTGTGCATGTTAGTGTGCTTCTCACTCATGCACTTGTGCCATCACTTGTTTGAGGTAATCATACCATCCTCACGTCTTCCCGGATTGACATTAAAGGAGGTGCTACTCATCACTGAGCTACACCATGGTTCGAGGTGCGCGTGTGTGTATGTGTGTGCATGCTAGTGTGCTTCTCACTCACGCACTTGTGCCATCACTTGTTCGAGGTCATCATACCATCCTCACGTCTTCCCGGATTGACATTAAAGGAGGTGCTACTCATCACTGAGCTCATCACTTTGCATGAAGATGGCAGAATTAGCACAAGATATGTTCGAAACCTCTCATTATATTAATTAGAACAACATGGAAAAACATGAATTACACTTTCAAGGACTATTGGAGAGGTTAGAATACTTAATCAATAGCAATGAGAAGAAGAATCTACAAAGGAACCCTATTATTTTTGAGACATAGGAAAGGAATGCACCATCCCTGTCTCATGTACCAAATATCCAAGCTGAAGACAACCTGTCTTCCATACACAAGTATTCACCAGAATTTTTAAGAGAAATCCAAGATAAGAAATGGAGAAGAGAGCAAGGAACCCATCCTCCTATCCAAAAAATAGATCACTTGCAAGAACAATTTCCCCAAGACATCCCATCTATCTATGATAATGTAGAGGATGAACAACTGAGTGAACAAATGGGTTTTCAATCCAATTCTTTGCAAGAACTACCTCAGTTCACAGGACCTTGGGAAGCCAAGTCTATTAGCATGAGAGCACCCATGATAATAGTAAGGAATGAAGAATTTGTAATTCCTAGGAACACAGAAGTAATTGAGAACACCAAAGTCTAGTGTCACCTCACTCTAGAGGAGTTTTTGAAGATCAAACCAGAGCTTTGGAAGCACTTAGCAAACCAATTCCCTAAAATTGTTACTGATCTCTCCTAGAGAGGATCACACAAGAAGGTACCAAAGATACTCGTAGAACAGATTGGAGATGTACGCGAGGGAGAGCAAGGTAATACCTATCTTCCAATAACCCACAAGGGCTACACCACCAAATCCATCTTAGATTCAAGAGCTGGAGTTTCCATCACTACCACTTCTTTATGGAAACGTTGGGGTAAGCTAACATTAAGCCCCACAAGGATGAAGCTACAAATGGCTGACGGACATGTTGAGAAGCCATTAGGCTTACTTGAATGCATATCTCTCACCACTTGTGCTTTGGAGTTTGAACATACTTTTGCCATTTGTGATTTTGGGAAAAATTCATGCTTACGAGATGATACTAGGAAGACCATTCATGCGTGAGTTGCAAAGTGTACAAGATTGGGGGACCAATTCTTTGTACTTGCAACATTTAGGAGTAACCACTAAAGTCAATCTTAAAGACTATTCCCATCGAGATGTACCCCCAATACAATGGAACACCATCCATAAGACACAGGAAGAAAGAGAGTCGGTACACTCATTGGAATCGGACCCCTCATGGTTGCACGAGGATACTCATCTATGGATGTGTAAGGTAGCAAAACAAGAGGAAGAACGATTAGAAGCCATGACCTTAGGCTCAGAACGACATCCACGAACTCTTCAAGACCTAGGATATGCACCTATTGTATTTCCAGATGAGGAATTCGAGCCTCATGGTTGGGTAGAGATCTTAGCTACAATGGACATCACGGTGAATGAAGAACAATGGACCCCTAATTGTGATGAAGACGGATAGGACATTTCCATCTTGATGATTCAACCTATCAAGGAAGACTTTATCCTAGAAGAATGCATGGAAGTGACCCAAGAACCGGACGAGAGTAGTGATGAGGACCTAGAATCCATCATCATGGAACCCTTCTATTCCATAGAAGAGGAATATCTTTACTTTGTAGAAGCCAAAACCCCTGAAGAGGAGAATGAAAGTCAAATGGAATGACATGAGTCACTCACAGAATATACAAAAAGTAAGCAAAAGAAGAGAAAGAAATCACCCAAGATAGAAGAAGAAGAAGAACCACTCATGGAAGTACCCGAGAATTTCAAGAAGTATGAAATAGAAGATAGAAGAATCATGGTAGGAATTCCTAAAAGAAAAGCCGGCATTGGAGAAGCATGATTTGATTAATGAAGAAGAAGAAGAGTTAATTGCCCTATTGCGGGAATATAGAGATGTATTCTCTTGGAGTTATAAAGACTTGAAAGGAGTAGACCCAGATATATGCTCCCATAGAATTCCTATGACTCTAGATGCCAAACCTACGAAACAGAAATTATACATGTATAATGATAACTACGCTACTAAAAATAAAGAAGAGATAGATTGTTTGATAGAAGCAAGATTCATTTACGAAATTGAGCATACCGAATGGGTATCCACCATTGTGGTTGTGCCCAAGAAGAATGGAAAAATGCGAGTGTGTATTAACCTTAAAAAAGTTAATACCGCCACTATTGGAGATAATTATTCTCTTCCTATCATGAAACACTTATTGGAACGAGTTGCAGGCAAGGAAGTCTGTAGCTTTCTTGATGGTTTCTCAGACTATAATCAAGTAGCCATTGCTCCAGAAAATCAACATAAGATGGATTTTGCCACAAAATGGGGCATATTTGCATTTCGTTTGATGCCATTTGGGCTAACAAATGCACCCGCCACTTTCCAACGACTAATGTATCATGTTTTTAAGGAATTCTTACACAAGAACTTGGAAGTTTATGTCGATGATATATGTACTCATTTGAATATGAGGTAGACGCATATCCCAGAATTAAGGCAAGTATTTGACAAATGTCGAGAATATCAAGTTTGTTTGAACCTAGAAAAGTGTATTTTCATGGTCAGACAAGGCGAAATTCTAGGACACATTGTGTCAAAGAACGGCATTTCAACAGATGAAGAAAAAGTGAAAGTAATTGCAGACCTACCTAGGCCAAAGAACATAAAAGAGGTACAGGCCTTCATGGGTCATTGTGGTTATTATAGACGATTCATGCACATGTATGCAATCATAACAAAGCCCTTGTACTCTCTTTTGACCAAGTTCAAATGGACGGATAAATATGAAAATTCATTCAATGAACTTAAACGACGCTTGTGTTCAACACCGATATTAACAACACCGGATTGGAGTAAGCCATTCCAAGTGCATGTGGATGCATCCAACTATGCCATAGGATGTGTGTTGGCACAACCTACAAACAAAGGAAATATAGATCTTCCCATAACTTATGCAAGTAGGTAGTTGAATGCAGTAGAAAGAAACTACACCACTATAGAGCGAGAAAGATTAGGAATGATCTACGCAGTAAAGAAATTCAGACATTATTTGTTAGCCAATAAGTTCAAGTTCTTCATAGATCATCAAGCATTGATGTACTTAGTCAATAAGCCTTGTAATACCGGACGACTAATACGATGGTTTCTATTACCAATGGAGTACGACTTTGAAGTAGTATTTAGGAAGGGAAAGACCCATCTTAGAGCTGACCATCTCTAAAGATTAACTATGGGAGAAGCTCCTCAAGGAATAGCGGATGAACTACCAAATGCATATTTGTTTAACCTCAAAATAGTACCAGAATGGGCTAAGACTATTGTCCCTATTCTCACATTTGGACCCAATAATCCAAGGATTAGGATCAGAGAAGGAGAAATCACTAAGTCACAAAGATACCAAATAATAGCTGGAAGTATATATAAACATAATCAGAAGATTCTTGCTTGTTGTGTAGATGAATCAAAATACACGAATTGGTTGCAATTACCACATGTAGGTGCACTAAAGCAACATCATTCAAAACATCGTACAGTGCAGACTCTGCATAGACTAGGAGTATATTGGCCATCTATGGAAGCAGAGGTCAACAAGCTATGTAAAGAATGTCCTATCTGTTGTGAAAGACCACCGGTGGAACATGCCACGTTATATTATATGTCTCTCACACCAGAATGGAGTGAACCTTTAGTAACATACTTGAGGATAAAAACATTCCCTCAAGGAATGATTTTAGCAAGAAAACAAAGTCTCGAGTAGGAAGCTCAAGACTACTCACTTATTGGTGACAATCTATACAAACGAGGATGAGACGGATACCTAAGACAATGTGTTGATGAGAATGATTACTTGTGTGTCTTAGAGACCGCACACCAAGGTGTTTTAGGAGGTCATTTTGGCCCCGATAGGATAATCAAAGCCATACTATTTGTAGGATTATGGTGGCCCACTCTTCACATGGATGTATATACCTATGTTTCTTGGGAAAGATGGATGGACACTCCAAGAAATGAGTGGTACTGCCAATCCCTGCTTTGTACCAGCCCTTTTATGCTTCAAATTTGTGTTGTAGGCCTTTATAGCTTTCCAGTGACACTAAAAAAGTGCCTATGTACTTTGGAAATAATGTGAGAAGTGATTGATTCAAAATCAACTACTTCCAAGTTGAAGGATCAATGAAAGCCTTCTTTTTTGTTCACACACCTGCTGCTAGTTAGGCTCACTCCTACAGTAGGAATTAGAAAAATTCCTTTTGGACATATCAAATTAGCTTAATGAGCTAATGATTCCAAGTGGAATCACTTAAAATAAACCACTATACATAGAGCAATCAATTTAGCAATCAAATCATTACCCTTGATTTTTTTAGGACCTCTGTAGAGTTTGACAAGTGGTTACTTTGATGCGATTTTCTCCAAATTTGCAAAAGCTATTCTCTTAAAAATTTGTGAGCATGTAGAGGACTAAGAGCTGATTCCAACAAGCTATAGAACATTGAAAATGGTGAAGAAATGACTAAGATATGAGCAGTATAAAATGACCATTGTGAGTAGCTATGACAAAGAGACCATAGATGAAAGTATTGATCTATTGTATTAAAAGAACAATGTTGTACATGATCATTGGCATGCTAATCAATGCCTAATTATAATGAGTAGTGTAGGCTATGAAGTGAGCCTCAATATCTTACAATGAGATAAAAAAGAACTCGGATATGGAGTTTTCTTATCCTGTGAGCTTTTTCCATCATCTTTTATAGATGAGTCATTTGAATTTTGAATTTGAACTCTTCATTGGATCTCACTAAAAGTGGTCCTCCAATCTAGGATATATTCTCTCAATAAAGTCGTGGATTTTCATCTAACAAACTCCACGAGTTTAGTGGTGGTTAAAATTATTCCTCCAAGTCAAATAGACTTTTACAAGTGGTAAAAGGTAAAAGCTTTCATAGCAATGGTTCCCATGGAACTTCAATTGTACATAAACTCTAGCCAAATGTGTAGGCTTGATATTTGCACCAACAGCTCCTCCTCAAGTCAAACATCTTGGCTTGGTCTTCTTGTTCAATCTTCTTGAATATCCTGCAATCCAATCATAGACTTAAACCTGCAAAGTTTTGTACCATCTAATGCTTTAGTTAATAAGTCTGCACATTGCATATTAGTTGATACATATGCCAACGGAATTTCCTCGCTCAATAGCTTCTCTCTCACATAATGATAGTGGAACTCTATATGCTTGGTCCTAGCATGATAAATAGGATTTGCTGCATGATGTAATGAGCTTGTATTATCTCCAAAAATCATTGGAGATGTGGTATGCAAACTGAAATCTATATATAACAATTTGATTCATATGGCCTCTTGAGTAGCATTGGCAAATCCTCTATACTCTGCCTCTGTAGAAGATAAGGAAACAGTAGGTTGCTTCTTTGAAGACCATGATATAGGTTTGTTACCTACAAAAGATAGGTAACCTGAGGTACTCCTTCTATCATCTTTGCAACTCGCCCAATCTGCATCTAACTATATCGTGATGTCCAAATTTGAGGTATAAGGAAAATATAATCCTTGATTTTGAGTACCCTTAAGGTACA
This sequence comes from Ceratopteris richardii, assembly GCA_020310875.1. Taxonomy (NCBI): domain Eukaryota; kingdom Viridiplantae; phylum Streptophyta; class Polypodiopsida; order Polypodiales; family Pteridaceae; genus Ceratopteris; species Ceratopteris richardii. The sequence goes on from CM035436.1 coordinate 101,021,159, forward strand.
TGAAAATCCTTTTGGCAGCTTCCAAATGAGGTGCTCTAGGTTTGTGCATAAATTGGCTCAAGTCACTTACTCCATAAGCAATATCAATCCTCGTCAATGTAGCATAGTTCAAGCTTCCTACTATGCTTTGGTAACCTGCAATATTCTCAAGCACATCACCTTCATGAGCACTTAAATTTTTGTTTACCTCCATTGTAGTGCTTGCTACCTTGGCATCCTACAAATGAAACTTCTTTAACATGTCTTGTATATACTTTCTTTGAGTAATGTAAATTCCAGAGTTAGTATAGACTAACTCAAGTCCAAGAAAATACTTTAGTGATCCAAGGTCACTAATTTTGAACTCCTGCATCATTTGATTCTTAATTTGCTTGATGCCATTAGCATCATTACCTGTGAGTATGATATCATCAACATATACACATAGGTATATTACCTCTGAATTACTCCTCTTAACAAACAGAGAAGTATCTACTTTACTCATGATGAATCCTTGATCTTGAAGGTATGTAGTCAACCTATGATTCCATGCCCTAGGTGCTTGCTTCAATCCATTAAGAGATTTTTTCAATTTACACACATATGCTACCTTGCTTGGATCCTCATAGCTAGGAGGTTGAGACATGTACACCTCCTTTGAAATCCAGCCATTTAAAAATGCATTTTTTACATCCAGTTGATACATGTTCCAATTCTTTGATGCAGCCACACTTACCAATATCCTGATGGTTGGCCTTTTGGCCACAAGTGAGAAGGTTTCTTCATAATCAACTCCTTGGGTTTGTGCAAAACCCTTAGCCACAAGTCTAGCTTTGTACCTGCTTATTGATCCATCAAAATTCTTCTTGATCTTATAGATCCATCTAGAACCAGTTACCTTCATAGACTCCTGCTTTAGTACTATTCCCAAGTATCGTTCTCCTTGAGTGCTTTAATTTCCTCATCCATAGCTTCTTTCCATTCTGCCTTGGTCTTTGCCTCTTCATATGATGATGGTTCTTCAACTGACAAGTCTTTTGCAAGATAAACAGAGTGCTTAGTAACTAAAGAAGTGTCATACCCATATCTGATTGGCTTCTTTCTCTCCCTTTGTGATCTTCTGATTGCTTGGTTGGATGATTCAGGTATATCCTCCAACTTCTTCATTTTGACTTTGACTTTGGATTTCCATGCCTTAAATTCTTCTAAGTTGATTATGTCCTCATCATCTCAATTGATGTCTTCAATCTGATTAGGCTCCTCCTTAGTGAGGCTTGGAAATTCCTCTTCCAAGTCATAAGGTAGCTTTACTTTCCTGCATTCATTTTCAAAACAAGAATCATTCTCATCAAAGAAAACATCTCTACTGACCATAAATCCTTTGATGGAAGGATTGTAGAACTTTTATCCTTTCTCATTCAAGTCATACCCTATGAAGATGCACTTTTCTGCCTTAGGGTCTAGGTTACCTCTGATTTGAGAAGGGATATGCACATAAGCAACACATCTAAAGATCCTACAATGATCAAATGAAGGTCTTCTACCATGCCATGCTTCATATGGGGTCATCCCATCAAGAGATTTGGATGGCAACCTGTTTATAAGATAAGTGGCAGTAGATACACTCTCTGCCCACAAGTAGTTAGGTATTTTTTTCTCATTTAACAATGACCTAGTTGTTTCAACAATGCTAATCAATGCCTAATGATAATGAGTAGTGTAGGCAATGAAGTGAGCCTCAATCTCTCACAATGAGATAAGAAAGAACTCAGATATGGAGTGATCTTATCCCGCGAGGTTTTTCAATCATCTGTTATAGATGAGTCATTTGAATTTTGAATTTGAATTCTTCATTGGCTCTCACTAAAAGTGATCATCCAATCTAGGAGATATTCTCTCCAAATAAAGTCGTGGATTTTCATCTAACAAACTCTACGAGTTTAGTGGTGGTTACAACTATTCTTCCAAGTCAAATAGACTTTTACAAATGGTAAAAGGTAAAAGCTTTTATAGCAATGGTTCCCATGGAACTTCAATTGTACATAACTCTAGCCAAATGTGTAGGCCTGATATTTGCACCAACAATGTTAATAGATGTGATGTGTGCTAGAGAACTTGGTTTCCTACACGTAGAGATGAAATGCCACTGAAACCTATGATGGAAGGATGTGCATTTTCCAAGTGGGTCATAGATTTTGTAAGACCCATTAACCCCCCAACAAAAGGTACTCATGCTAAATACATAATAGTAGCAACAGATTATCTTACCAAATGGGTAGAGGCTAAGGCCACAAAAAATAATGATGCACACACGTTACACATATGTATGCAACATTTTGCATTCCTAGCTCAAAATCTCTTTACCATCCCTAAAAAATGCATCTGGTTCGAATTATATCTAGCATGCATCGGGCCCCAAACCATAGATCTTACGAGTTGGATTATTGAGCAGTTGTATTTGGCTCAGTAGAGATGGGAACGAAAACATGTCATCCACGGATGTTGCACCTTACTAGAATTTTTTACATGTGTTTGGCATATGATTTGCCCATAGAATGCATGATGACCATTGAAGAATTAAAAGCATTCAAAGCAACCACCAAGAAGGCAAGAAAAGCTGGCAAGGGATGGGCAGGAAAATGCATGCACGGTTCTATCCCATGCTTGAAAGTTCCAGAGTCCCCTTCACCTCAACTTTCCCCAGAACAGTCACCAATGGAACCCCCCACATCGGTACAACCCATCCGTATACTCCTTTCACGACCTGTTATCATCGAAGGTACTACCTGTGCAGTGACTTCTCAAGCAACCACCATTTAGGAACCTACCACTATAGAAGGTTCCTAAATGGTAGGTTCCTATGCCCAACTTGGAGGCAGAACCAACGAACACCACCTTTGATTTTGAAATGCATGATGCTTTCTCTAGTGAATTCCAATTTTCAGAAGGGAAATTTCTCTCACGAGAGTATGAACATCCCAACTATCCTACCACACCCCCTGAACAACCACAAGAGCAAGTAGTCTCAAGCTTAGAAGATGAAAGAACACAAATCGACAATGAGGACGGTGATGATGAAGCCAGTGAGGCTAGCCACGATTCTCAAGAGGACATGTAGAATGACGAACAAGGGCAGCAAACCGAAGCTCAAGGTGACAAAAGTACCCATGAAGATGACACGTTTGAAGCTTCTACCTACACTTTGGCAATCAAGAAACTATATCATACTATGCAGGCAGTCTGGGCATGCAGACAACTATCTGAAGTAGGCAGTCAAGCAATTCTCGAGCAAGAACTTGCTACTAGAGGTTTTAAAGAATCTTTCATTCAAGGCTTCAGAGAATTAGTTAAATCAGTCGGCACCAATGAAGCAATACATTATTTGTAGAGGAAACCACTACCGAAGTTTGATCCACAATGCATCCGTTTACTATCCAAGCCAGATCAATATATTTGCGTACCAATAGATGCCCAATCTTCACACCATGCCATGGAAGCTTGACTTTATCTGGAAGCCCAACCTGAAGAAGCAACCATAGTCATCGACTCCCTCCCTCATCCTTCTACTGTAACTACCAATACCATCGTCGAACTACCCACCACACGAACTGCTCCTCTTTCACCTCTTGCCATTCCTATTTCTCCTATACACCCCACCTCACCTAGATCATCCACGTATATAGCAAGTGCTTTAGCAGAAGCCTTCATTGTCTCGGCCCTACAAACTCCTCCCGCAACCCTCCAACCTATCCTTCCCCCTCTAGCTCCCACCATTCCTCCCAATCCATTTCCCACTCCATCCTTTCCTTGTTTTCCCATCCCTCCATGGCCTATATTCCCATTTCCCCCTCCAATGCATGCATCGGGCCCCAAACCATAGATCTTGCGAGTTGGATTATCAAGAAGTTGTATTTGGCTCAGTAGAGATCGGAATGAAAACATGTCATGCACGGATGTTGCACCCTTACTAGAATTGTTTACATGTGTTTGGCATATGATTTGCCCATAGAATGCGCGATGACCACTGAAGAATTAAAAGCATTCAAAGGAACCAGCAAGAAGGCCAGAAAAGCTAGCAAGGGAAGGGTAGGCAAACGCTTGCACGGTTCTATCCATGCTTGCAAGTTTCAGAGTCCCCATCACCTCAGTCGTCCCAGAACACTCACCAACGGAATCCCCCACACTTGTACAACCTATCCGTATACGCCTATCATGACCTCTTATCATCGAAGGTACTACCAGTGCGGTGACTTCTCAAGCAACCACCATTCAGGAACCTACCACTACAATAGGATAACTTGCCACCGCCATTGGTGCGGAAGCCTTTACTTTTCCTATACACAACTTGGAGGTAGAACCAATGAACACCACCTTTGATTTTGAAATGCATGATGCTTTCTCTAGCAAATTCCAATTTTCAGAAGGGAAAGTTTTCTCACAAGAGTATGAATGTCCGAGCTTTCCTACCACACCCCCTACTCAACCAGAAGAGCAAGTAGTCTTGAGCTTAGAAGATGAAAGAACAGAAACTGACAATGAGGACGGTCATGACGAATCCAGTCAAGCTAGCCACGACTCTCAAGAGGACGTGCAGAATGATGAACAAGATCAGCATACGGAAGCTCAAGGTGACACAAGTACCCATGAAGACAACATGTTTGAAGCTTTCGCCTACACTTCTCCAATCAAGAAACTATATCACACTATGCAGGCAGTCTCGGCACGTAGACAACTATCTAAAGCAGAAAGTCAAGCAATTCTCGAGCAAGAACTTGCCACTAGAGGTTTCAAAGAAGCTTTCATTCAAGGCTTCAGAGAATTAGTTAAATCACTTGGCACCAATGAAGCACTACATTATTTGTAGAGGAAACCACTACCAAAGTCTGATCCATGATGCATCCGTTTACTATCCAAGCCAGGTCAGTATATTCGCATACCAACAAATGCCCAATCTTCACACCATGCCATGGAAGCTCGACTTATTCCGGAAACGCAACTTGAAGAAGCGACCATAGTCATCGACTCCTTGACTCATCCTTCTACTATAACTACCACTACCATCGTCGAAGTACCCACCACACCACCTAACTCCTCTTTCACATACTGCCCCTCCAATTTCTCCTTTACACCCCACCTCACCTAGATTGTCCACATATATAGCAAGTGCTGTAGCAGAAGCCTTTGTTACCTCGACCCCGCAAACTCCTCTTGCAACCCTCCAACCTATCCTTCCCCCTCTAGCTCCCACCATTCCTCCCAATCCATTTCCCATTCCATCCTTTCCGTCTTTTCCCATCCCTCCACAACATATATTCCCATTTCCCCCTCCAATGACCTTATCCCCTGTCTCACCTCCCCGCCCAACTATCTTTCCTTTATCCTCCTCTCTCCACCAAGCAATACAAAAAACCCAATCTATAATTTATTCATCCACCTTTGTAAATATTGTATTCACACCCACTCATGCACCCACCATCACACCACTCTTCACAGTCAGTGCACTCGACACCACGTCCAACAACATGGACATTTCACCACCCACTACATCGTCACCCACCTCATTTATTCCCCCACCCCATTTAGGCACATGGCACTTCTCCAAAGTCACCACTGCATCCACCTTCCCATCCCCCTTTCCCCTTCCCCCTGCATCCACACCCACACCCACAACATCTTCACTCACTCCACCATTAATATTGTCGGCCACGATTGACACCACTTTCTGCCAGATGTTTTCTTGTATGACACAAGTTCGAGATGAATTCACATCTCTCAGGAGCAACTAAGAGACACTACCAAAAACCACTACATAGTTATAGCCGCAATTAAACTCTTTAACCATCGAGAATGGCTCTCTTAATGCGCGCTATCAAGAGCTACACAAGGCCTACCATACCCTCGAATTACAAAGCGAACAAAAGATGAAGGAAGCAATTACCAATATCGACAACCTATTATGGGCTCAAACAATAAAAAATGCTACTCTCACTCGAAATATGGGACTGTTAAGATGCCACCTTGTAGCGACCAAGGAAGAAAATCATGGATTGGAAGAACAGAACAGAGAAAATCTTGAAGCAGCTTTGGATCAATTAGATGAATGTTAACCTAAGAAAATGAGTCTTTTTTATGCACCAAAAAGTTTCCAATTGCAAAGTATATAATGGATTTAGGTGTCTTGCAAGGTGAAATTGCTCGTCGGTGACGTCAACCACAACCAATGTGGCAGTTTGAAAGGCAGCATGGATGTGTGGAGGCATATAGTACATTGCAAAGATTTGAAGCAAAGTTACAAGCGCAAGCGAGATTGCAAATATTTCCGATGTGTAACGCATGGATTAATGCGTAGACAAGTTGTGGACTTTAATTACCCCCTACAAAATGTGGTTATCCACCTATGGAAATGATTTATCAGTGGAGGAAGCCATTTTATCTTTTCTATTGCTTTTCTAGAGATTGCAAAGTCATAGAGAAAAAGACACATTCAGTTTCAATCTGTTTTGGGTGGTAGGCCTATGAAAGCACACTGTGTTGGTCAGATGATAGGAAGTGACAAGAGACGTTTCTTCGGCAGATACATAATTCAAGTGGCAGTTTTTGGCGACCTTCATCTGAAAGAAAAGGGGAACTATTGGCTTTTATTGAGGGGGACTCTCTCTGTCTCTCTCTCTCTTCGCTTTTTTGTGGTGTCTCTGCAGGTATATCGACGGGGGAAGCAGGCAGGACAACAGGGGGCTTGGGGGCTGTCGAACTGCAGTGGAGGGGCACTCTCTCAGAGTGGGAGGGATCTGGTAGTGCGACAGAAGAGGATGGCTATCTGAAGGGATGCAGCAGTGGAGAAAGAGGAACAACGAAGATAATTCCTCCACATAGGTTTGCGTATATTATGAAGGAGACGAAGCAGCGAAGTACTGAAGGGGAATCGCTTTCTTTGGTGAAAGCTCAAAAGAATAAGAGAGTTTGATATAGTAGAGTCGAGTCCAACGAGAGACTACTATCACCGTTACAATGGCTGTCTTTACTCTGAGAAACTTTGTTGATTGGAGTTGAGAACTGCTGGAAAAGGAAAGAGAGCCACTAGGGTAGGGCACGGATGCTATGGGCTGTATTGCAATGACTCTAGTGTGCAGAGGAGAGAGACATAAGGATAGCACTGAGTAGTCGCTCAGGTCCTTCTGGACTGAGAGAAAATCACGACAATCGTAAGCAAAGTCAATCTCTTCAAAAGGGAAGCAGAAGAGGAGCATTATGGTCAATCCTCATGGGGAATAGGTGGTTGCGTGCAAATGCAAAGTTTTCAAAAAGCCCTCTAAAATGACAGAGGAGATTTTGGGCACTTGGAGTAGTAAGGGCAATGGGATGTAGGCCTTCTTGGCCGCTTCTGTCATGTGAAGGAAATCAGGCAAATTTCTTTCCATTCTCTGTATCTCTAAAGAGGATAAGCGAATACAGGAATACCATTAAAGAAAGGCTTACTCTGTCAATTCTGAGAACAGATCATGGAGAATAGTAGCTTCTTCTGGCAACTTCTCACAGTTTTGTGGAAGGCATCTGTAGAAGGACCATTTGGCGAACCCATGAAAAAACACTACGGGCTTGATAAAGAAGGTGTGGTGTGATGGTGAAAAGAGCAATGCTCATGGCAAGTGCAAGTGAACGAGGCAGGAAGTGATTCTATATTATAAGAATAACACGCTGTTGTACATCCTTGGAAAGGAGCATCTTTAGAAGATGTACGAACACTTTAAGGTGTCGTTGTAGATTGGAATGATTTTCGTTTAAGTGAAAATGCATATAGAAGGTTACAGGCTCTCAAGATGATGGACAACCGTTGAAAAATGAAGTGTCAACAACTTCTTCAGAGTTTACTCTCAAAAGTGGCAGGTACAGGTATTGGTGCATCGCTAGATCGTGGGCAAACCAGGAGATGCATCAAGTAGCTTTGGACTGGGCATGTGGGATGGGTATTATTTTTCAAAGTCATCAGAAAACAATTGGAAGCTGCAACTTTGCGGGGACTACGATGATAACAAATGAGGACCCAACCCAGATGTAAGTATCCTTTCAGAATTGGTCAGGTGGGAGCTCCTTCAAGAAGCGAGGTCAATCCAAAGGAAGTGATGTCTATGCCATGACAAGTATTGATGGTGTCTGCTCTGCTCCTGGTTCTACGCCTTTAGTTAGAAAAGAAAGGACAGAAGGGGGAAGAAGGCCAACACATACATCATTTCCCAAAAAAAGAGAGTTGGGTAGTCAACCGAAAAGGATTGTCTTCGGGAAGAGTACTGTGGACAGCAGGGGAGATTAAGAGCTTACCTAGGAGAAGCTAAGGGTGCACAAGGAGTACGTACAAGTATGCTTTCGGATGGGGATCGGAATGCTGCCAGAATCCCGATGTCCATCAAAGCACCCAGTCTCACTCATCAAGTGGAACGTATCTAAGAAACAGGTTCACGATCATTTCATTGTTTGGAATCCATCAAAATCCAAGTCACATCATGTGAGTGTCAGGCTTGGATTATATAAATAAGGCTTTACACCAAAGAATGGCATGCATGTATTCTACGTATATCCCGTTCATAAGGCATGTGATGGCATGAACCATTTATTCAATCTGTTGTGTGCAAACATCAAAAACAATTCCACATGCGTAGAAACTCTAAATTTTCACTACAGAATTGATTGCATGTCACGCTCAGTTCACGGAATAACAAGGCCTGAATGGTTACAAAAATATATATAAAACTACGAACAACAACTTTGATGCTTCATTGTACATCCAACACTCCTTATCAACAGTTTCTGATGTTACCTCTTCAGAATAGTAGTGCCTCAAGGTACACCGAAGTGTTGAATGAAGCATCTCTTCAGGATCAGACATCACGGAACCCTTCAGCAATTTCTCGATAGATCTCTTGATCCAGTAGCTTGTTCCAATCTGGTGTGGTCAAGATTGGTGCTGAACATAATCTTCGTTTAAGCTCCTGGAAGGAATTCTCACATTCATCAGTCCACTCAAAGTTAGTCAGAAGTCCGTACGTGGGCTTTGCAATGACAACATACATGTGAATGAACCGGCGGTAGTAACCACAATGCCCCATGAAAGCTTGTACTTCCTTGACATTCCTTGGCCTAGGTAGCTCTGCTATGGCTCTCACTTTCTCTTCATCAGTGGATATGCCATTCTTTGACACTATGTGTCCTAGAATCTTGCCTTGCCTGACCATAAAGACGCACTTTTCTGGGTTTAGGCAGACTTGATATTCTCTACATTTGTCAAAGATTTGTCTGAGTTTGGGAATATGGGTTTGCCTAATGTTGGAATGAGCACAAAGATCATCAACATAGACTTCTAAGTTCTTCCTGAGGAACTCTTTAAACACATGGCACATCAGCCTTTGGAAGGTAGCTGGTGCATTGGTAAGCCCAAATGGCATTACTCTAAAGGCAAAAATGCCCCATTCAGTGGAAAATGCCGTCTTATGCTGATCTTCTGGAGCTATGGCTACTTGATTGTAGCCCGAAAATCCATCAAGGAAGCTGTACACTTCTTTGCCTGCTACTCTTTCTAAGAGATGCTCTGTGATAGGAAGCAATAGTTATCTCGAATTGTGGCTGCATTAACCTTCTTCAAGTTAATGCATACACGCAGCTTGCCATTCTTCTTGGGCACCACTACGATAGGGGATACCCACTCAGTGTGCTCAATTTCATAGATGAATCCAGCTTCAACCAACCTATCTATCTCCTCTTTGATCTTAGCAGCATAGTTATCGTTGTATGTGTAGGGCTTCTGCTTCGAGGGTCTGGCGTCTGAGGTCATGGGGATTGTATGTGAACATATATCAAGGTCTACCCCTTTTAAGTCCTTATAACTCCAAGCAACTACATCTTGGTATTCTCTTAACAAGGCTATTAGCTCTTGTTCTTCCTCTTCTGTCAGGTCATGACCTATGTACGTGCATCTTTCTTCTCCTTCTTCCATGGCTACCACTATTTTCTTGGTAGTTTCTTTGTTGTCATAGGCCTCTCCTGATTGTGCCTCTCGTTTAGGCATTCTTATCATGACTCTCCTATCGTCTATCTCATACTTCTTAAAATTTTCCGGGACCTCAAACAAAGATTCTTCCTCTTCTTGTGTGACTGCTCTCTTCTTTCTTTTCTTTCCTTCTTCCTTCGGGGTCACCTGTGTGGCTAGCCTTACATCATTTGTAAGATCTCCATGCCTCTGGGGTTGGAATTCTACTTCATAGAAGTATTCTTCATCTGATGCAAAAGGTGGGTCCATAATGATTGACTCTAGATCGGAGTCACTTGCATCCTCAAATGCATCAGGGCTAGGTTCACACTCTTCTAACACTGCCTCTCCCATGACTGGCTCTATGGAGAAGACTGAAATGTCATAGCCGTCCTCATCACAGTGAGGTGTCCATTGTTCTTCATTGATGGCTACATCCATTGTTTCTAGGATTTCTGCCCAGCCGTGGGGTTCAAATTCTTCGTCCGGAAAGACTACAGGTGCATAGGCTGGGTCTTGACTTGATCTATGTGTTTCTTTTGCACCTATCTCTCTGGCTTTTTCTCTCTTCACTTCTTCTACTGCTACTTTGCAAATCCATAAATAGGTGTCTTCATGCATCCATGAGGATCCTGATCCTATGGAATGCACCGACTCGGTATCATCTTTGGCTCTATGGATGGGATTCCATTAGATAGGAGGGACATCTCTATGAGAGTAATCTTTGAGATTCACTTTGGTCGTAACACCTAAGTGTTGTAGGTACAAAGAATTGGTTCCCCAATCCTGTAACACTTGCAACTGTCGCATAAAGGGTCTTCCCAAAATCATCTCATAGGCATGATTTTTGCTAAAATCGCATATAGCAAATGTGTGCTCGAACTCAACACCACAGGTGGTGAGAGTTATTCCTTCCAGTAGTCCTAAAGGTCGCTCTATGTGACCATCGGCCATTTGCAATTTCATCCTCGTGGGCTTGAGTGCTGGCTTGCCTCAACGCTTCCATAGGGAAGTGGTAGCAATTGCAACACCTGCGCCTGAGTCTAGAATGGCCTTTGTGGTGTATCCTTGATGGGTGATAGGAAGATATGTGTTTCCCTCTTCGCCCTCACTCATGTCTCCTATCTTGTCCAATGGTATTTCTGGTACTGTTCTCTGGGATCCTACCTAAGAACACGGTTTTGCTATCTCTGGTACTTGTTTGGCTACATGTTTCCATAGCTCTGGCCTTACTTTGAGTAGCTCTTCTAAGGTGAGGTTGCACTATACTCTAGTGTTTTTACTACCTCTGTGTTCCTAGGTATGACCGAGTCTTCGTTTCTTACCATGACCATGGGTGCTCTCATACAAGTAGACTTAGCTTCCCATGGGCCTGTGAAGTGGGGTAATTCTTGTAGAGAGTTAGACTCAAAGTCTAATCTTTCCTGAGATTGGGTGCTCTCCTGCTCCTCATAAATGGATGGGATGTCTTGTGGGAATTGGTCATGTGCATCATCCACAAGTTCAATGGGAGGAGGGGCTTCACTTTCTTTAGCCCATTTGTCTTCTTGAATCTCTCGTAGGAATTCTGGTGTGAACCGATTCATAGAAGATGATGTGTCTAGCTCCGTAGAGTTAGGCACATAGGCTTTAGGCACATAGGCTTCAGGCACATAGGCTTCAGGCACATAGGCTTTCCAGGCAGGAAGACTTGCTCCTTCACTTGCCTTGTCCTTATGTTGAGAGGCGGGTTCCTTTTCTGATTGTGTAATCAGCTTCTGTATTCTTTCTAACAGTCCATCAAAGTGCAACTGTGTCTTCACTGAACTAGAGATGTTAAATAGGTGACTGGCCTCAAACATGGTCTGAGCCAATTCCACCATCTCAGCACAAATTTTGGTTCATTCTAGCTCTAGTTCTGCTCTAGGGTAACATTTTTCATGATCGGTTACGGTTGGCCCTTCTTGAATTCTGGCATGATATGCTTTAAGCATCATATTAAGGTCCTCGGGAGTGGGACCTGCTAGGACTGATCCTTCTCTTGGGGGTGGTGGAATTAGGTGAGGCGGGTTGGACGGTGGCGGGTCGGATGGAGTTGGGAATGGTGGAGGTGGGGTAGTGTGAGAGGGAGTTTGAGATGTGAGTTCAGTTATCCTGGCCTTTGTTTCTCTGAGGCTTTCCTCGAGTTCACTCATCTTTTTTGCCCATTGCCTTTTCATTCTTTCACGACTATCTCTCCAAGCTCTAGTCCTCTTCTTTGTCATGCTCTCCGTTTCACTAACAACTGGGCTCTTTTCCTGGCCTACCCCTTGGTTTTGCTGCAATGCCTTGAGATCTAGTGACTACTTGTACTGGTGCAGTGGACGTCACGCTTCCTGTAGAGTCTACTACTAACCCAATGACGTTAATGGGAGTGATTTTTGGCCTATTGCTGGGATTCTTTGGACAATCTCGTAAGAGATGCTCCTTTCCACACTCCTGGCAATAGCCCTGGATCATCACTGATTGGGGTTGTGTAGGTGGAGGCACGGGACAATCACGAATGAGATGATCTCCTTGACATCTGTAGCATGGTCCTCTAGGGAATGGAGGTCTTACTTGCCTAGGTTGGGGTCTAGGGTTGGGGTTTGCGTACATGACGTTTGTGTAATCTAACTCCCAACTAGGTTCATTTGGCTCTTCACTATAGTAGGACTCACCATGTTCAGGAGACTGCATGTAGTAGGCCTGGGGGCTATAAACATGTGTAGAATCGAAACTATGGTCACTAGGATCACTTTCTGAAAGCAATGATGTTACGGGGACTATAGCTCTATTCAGGTTTTCTTCTGCAGCAGCATACTTTACCGGAATCACATTAGCTGGAGCAGGGGGTTGTTGTGCTAGCACAAGCTGAGGCCTTTGCTGGTTTTGGTACTGTGGTTGGTAGGTTTGTTGAGGCCTAGCATACTGCTGCGGTGGGTACTGATTCTGGTATCTTCCCTGCTGAGGGTATGGCTGAGGGTAGGGTTGCCTAACCGCCTGCTTGTTATATGGGCAATCTTGTGCTGTGTGATTAGTGTATTTCTGTTCTATGGTGCAGTATTGGCTACTGGGATTCACTTGGGGTTGAGCCATAATGGGACATACATTCACCATATGGTCACCCCCACAAGTATAACATCTTTTCACAGGAGCAAACCTTGGGATCTGTTTGCTAGAGACACCTAATTTCTGAGCTACTTTCTCTGCTAATTCCTCGATAGATGTGGATTGGGTGGAAGAGAGGCTAGAACCACTATCTGAATCTTTGTAGATTTTGGAGAGTTCTAACTCTTCCCCTAGGTTATCCTCAATGTCAATGCACATGCGTACACACTCTTCAATGGTCATAGGGTCCTTCAAGTACACATATGACCTCAATTTGGTACTTACACATATGACCTCAATTTGGTACTTAGCAATCCATCCAGAAACAGAGCCACTTGTTTGGCTGGTGTGGGTAACTCAGGGATGGGACATCTCTCTAGATATTGCCTAAATCTTCTTCCTGCAAGTCTCACGGTCTCTTGAGGGGTTTGCTTGAAGCTATGAATCAGTGAGGAGGTATTCTGTCTTATGCCACTCTTAGAGAATTCAATAATGAAAGCCTCTAGAAGTTGGTCTATGCTCCTGAACTGCCTCTCATTCAATGGTTGGAACCACGTAAGGGCTGTGTTCCTAAGGGTTAGACCAAGGGCATTATATTGTGTGAATAGGTCCTCCACTTGTTCTGCTCTCAAGATTTGCCTAAACTCCACCACATGATCGTATGGATCTCCAGTACCATCGAAGTAGTTCTTCATGGACTTAACTAGCTGAGTCGGTCTCAAAGTCCTCATGTGCTCTCTTGGTCTTGGTAGAGGGAATTCATCCGCATGTCTTTGATTCCTGGGAGCTCTAAGTACCTCAGGTTCTACTCTATTTGTTTCCGTCCTCGTTCTTTCTCTACCCCCTGGGTTGGCAAAGCTTACCTCAGGTCTATCTCTATGTCTGTCTCTTTGAGCTCCATGAGCATGGGACGTTCCAGCTCCCGGGTGGCCATAGGACACGTTCGATCTTGGTTGGGGGAAAATGAATTCACCTTTCCAAGTGTAAGCATGCCTATCATTTTCTGAAACCACAAAGATCCTCTCTGAAGCGTGATCTAAGTAGGTCACTCTGCCTGGGCTATCAGGATCCTTAAACTCATAGATCATGATTGTTCCTATATCAATTGGCCGATCAGATTTATACCTCCAAAAGGCTTTGTCAGTCTCTCGGTTCAGAAGCAGATCTATACTCTTGTTATCCTGAGGAATCCACTCTGGTGTGATAATCCTAGTAAGAACAGATTTGCCTCGGGGGGTTCTAGGTTCTACACCCATGTTTCCTTGCTCTAGGTCACCTAAGTCCGCTTCTAGGATCACATTTTCGAATTTGTCCGTCCTATCTGGGTGACTGGTGACTACGTATATGGTTCCTTGTTTGTCCAAGTATGCTCCATTTTCAAACTTGACAGCTGGGTGCTCTAGTCCTATGGATTCGTCAGGGTTTTTAATCTGGACCACAGATCTTCCTAGGCCGTCCTCATAGATGCTAGCACCTAATCGGTTGGTCCTAAGGTATTCGAGCTGCGCCTTGTAGGGGCCTTCCACTCGATACAGATATGGCACACCTGAACTTCCGGTAGGTCTGTCCATGCCTTGAGACATTTCTGATTCACTAGTCTCAGAGCTAGGGTAGTATGAGTGGTGGCTCAACTGTTGGGCCCAAGACCTAGCAGTGTGGTTGACACTAGCCTCTGAAGACCTAAGGCTTTGTCTATCTCTCCCTAGATGTCGCCCTCATCTAAGGTTCATAAGCCTAAATGAATCGCCCAAATCTGCCCAAGTACAACCTCGTTGCTGAGTTCTTTTGTATCAGTTACTTGATTCTTTTTTAGTTGATTACCGTGTTCATACTCTTGTCTGATATCACGTAGTCAGGTATACTTGAGTGTATTTCCGCATTGTAAGTTGATCGTTCCACGTTAGATTCTTTCCTTTAAGGTTATCGCAACACGAAGAGATTATGTTTAATCTTGAACTTGAGTGCATAGGTAGTCTTCAACTTGATTGATGCCTATCGTCACCCTGGCTTACTCCTATCACTAGTCGTTCTTAGCCTAAGCTAGGAATTGACAATGGGAGTTGAGAATTTCCAACCTTTTGTTTCCTTCTTGGTTGCCTTGGTGTGCCCAAGACGCGTGTTCCCATGCTTGCACTTACTCTTGCTTGAATGCCCTCAAGTGCTCTTGGTGGACCTGTAAAAGTCCCACGGTTAGCTCAAGACTTAGATTCAAATGACACAATAGACCACTTTCATGCATGTAACTCACAGACCAAATTATCCTTTTCTTTTATGGAAAACAATCCCAAGTATCCCTCAGTTTTCCTACCTCGGGGTATGGTCAATTTCAAAAAACCTTGGTTGTACTCCTCACAAGCTTTCCAACAAGACAAGAATCACAACAAACAGATTTCGTATGAGAAAGTTATGCCAATTCAGGGTTTTGGGACTAAAACAAGATTCAACAGGCTGACAGATCATAGGATTTTTCTCAAAATCACATGTGTAGGGACCTCACAAATCACTAATGATTCTCTAATTATGCCCGAAATTCCCCCAAGACTTGGAAATGTTAACCCTAATTTTTTGGCCGAAAAGCCTGTCAATCGCGATCGACAGGTCTGTCAATCACGATTGACAGAGGTGTCCATCGGGGCCTATCGGTCGCGATCGACACGTCAATCGCGATCGATAGTGTCAATCGCGATCGACAGAGTAGATCGTGGGTCCTGTCAATCACGATCATGGTGTCAATCGCGATCGATACTTTTTCCGGGTTTTTCGCCGTAAATTCAGTCAATCGGGGTTGTGTCCGTCACGATGGACACGTGGCTACGTGAAAAAGCCAATCAATCGTTGAAATTCAGTCAGTCGCGACCCACTGTTTCAATCGCAACTGACAGAGGTGTCGGTCGTGGCTGTCGATCGCGATCGACGGTGTCAATCGCGATTGACAGGGTCCTACATGGCAATCAGTCGGTCGTGGGGTCTGTCGGTCGCGATCGACAAGTCTGTCAGTCGCGATTGACTGGGTCTGTCGGTCGCGATTGATAGGGTCTGTCGATCGTGGCTGTCAATCGCGATCGATGGTGTCGGTCGTGATTGATAGAGAAACATAAAATTTTTTAACTGGTTTTAGTGATTTAGAATGTGCTCATCATGTGGATTATGGTGGTGCACTTTGTTTTACCAAATGGGCAATTTTTCTGTCGATCGCGATCGACAGAGGCCGGCGACACAGAGACAGCTTCGTGACGTTTCGTACCTGCGCGGAGTGCTAGAGATGATGATGCTGCCAGTACCTGCAAGAAATTTCTAGAAACAAGCAAAAACAATGCACACAATATCGCTCTCTCGCTCTCTCTCACAAGTGGAATAAGGGAAATGAGATGGAGAAGGTGATATTATCCAAAACTGAAAAATTTCCGCGATGATGGAGATGGAGGTGGGAGGTGGTGATGATGATGATGGTGATGATGATGGTGATGATGATGGTGAGGTAAGAAAGAGAAAAATAAGAAAAGTAAAGAGATTACCTACAACGCCAACGTCTCAAATCTACGTCTTACCATCACACACTCGTCCTCAAAGCTCGATCCCCGGCAACGGCGCCAAAATTTGGTGTAGCTCAGTGATGAGTAGCACCTCCTTTAATGTCAATCTGGGAAGACGTGAGGATGGTATGAAGACCTCGAGCAAGTGGAGGCACAAGTGCGTGAGTGAGGAGCACACAAACATGCACACACATACACACACGCGCACACACGGCAAGACAAAGAGTGAGAAGCAATGGAGTTCTTAGATTACTTTCAAAAAGCTCTTACAGGTTCATTTCAATTACAATCTAACCTCAAAAATGAGCTCTCTAGCTCTATTTATAGTTTTTGACTAGGTTTTGGCCCTGTCCAGACCTAGTGTCTGGCCTAGTTAAAAATTAGGTTCCAGGGCCAATTTGAGGGCTTAAACGGAGTCTAAAAAATACGAAAATTGATATGTAGGCACTTCTAAGGCTCTTCAAGCTCAAGGACTCCTTGGCTTGCACAAAATGGAGCTACAAAAATGTGAAATGGTATTTACAAGGGTTTTTAGTGATGAAAATCACTATTTTTGTAGGGATTTCTTCTAACATTTTGACATACATTTCCTGGAGCTCCCTACTTGCTCCTTCTCCTTGTGTCCACCTCTCTTATATGCGTAAATGTCTTGAAAGAAATATTGGCCTACTTGCCAGACCGTCGTTGACTGCTCTGTCTGCTTGTACTTTCCCTTCTTTCTGACTCCCTTCGTAAGCTTCCTTGCCTGGTGAGTCCTTCAGTTCCAACACGGGATGGCGATAAGGTCAAGATGGAGAGAATAGAGGAAAATCAAGTGAAATTGGCAGAAGTCTTAGGAAATTGGGAAAAGCAAATGCGATCAGTCGAAAGTGAGAATAGAGAGTTAAAGGGGGAAAACAACAACTTAAAAAGACAAATCCAAACACTTCAGCATGAAAGCGGGGTTAGAAGGGAAAGGCAAATGAGAAAAGAAGTCTTGGACATTAGAACTGGTCGGGTAACGATAGACTGCTACCATGTCATGATCGAAGAAGAGCCCTCAAGAGATAGGGATGACTTGATGAGGAGAGACGAACGAATGGAGCATGAAATTGAGAAGGTACAAAGCATAATCCATCGATACAGTGATCAAGCGGGTAAGGCATGTGAGGAGTTCCACCTGGAGTTAGAAAGAATGAAGAGTGCCCAAGCAGAGAGCGACGAGAAAATGAGACGTGTAGAGAAAGAGAATGCAAGGCTGAGTAGCAAGCTCGGTAGGTGGATGAATCGCAAAGGATGACGAGACACGAGGACAAGTGGAAGACCCGAGGACAGGGAAAATGGAGGAAGAGCTAAAAGTGGTGTTGGACAAGTTGAGGGTGTTCGGAGCAGAGTTAGAAGAGACGAAGAATGAGTTGTCGAAAAAGGTAGATGATCTAGATGAAGAAAATATGAGTAGGATTTGGGAGGGAAGGTCGATTAGAGAGGAAGTCGAGAAGTTGACTGCTCGAGTTGAGAAGAGGGAGGATGTTCCCCCCGGATCTGAAAAAAAGATGAGAGATCTAGATGAAAAGATGGAGCAAATATGGAATCGGTTCCGAGGCATTGATTGTGACCTGTTCCAATATCAGAGTGATATTGAGCACAACAAGCAAGGATTAAGAGACCTAGCGGCGAGGCTTGAGGCACTAAGAGGTACAACGGCTAATGGTAGTTTTCAAGGTCATCTATCAGGTCAGGTGGAATCTCTGCAAGGCAGAGGTTGGAGATGAAAAAGAAATAGATAAGGCGATGAATATCGGTAAGGACGGCTTGAGTCTGATTAGGGTTTGCTTTGTGGATTGCGAGTCAGAGATGTGAGGAAGGACGGACCAAGTTGGTTGTACGCTTAGGACTGAAGTGACACTTTTTGAGGTTCCAGGTCGATGAGGTGGTTAGTATGTGCGGGTCTCGAGAGAAAAAGTTGACCATGGCATTAATGGCCTGATTTCAGCTTGAGTAGCAGCAGAGAGAAGATATGTCTCATCGGGATGTCCACGGGGGGATATATGTGTGTGTGTGGTGACTGGTTGGGTTGGAAAAGGTCCTTTCTTTTGTCTCCTAATTCTCGAGATGCGGGAATGAGAAAAATGGAAGAAATATATATGTTTATGTATGTGTGCATGTGGCTACGCGCCTATGTGGGCCGATAGGTGGGTGGACCCACTTTGGCCGGGTGGTCAAAGCCACGAACCGACGTCGGTTTCGCATAGGGCTAGCTGTCTGTGTGTCGCGCACTGCATTGGGTTGGTAGATGGGTGGAACAAGCTCGATCGGGTGGTCGAGTCCACGAGTCGCATCCAGCTTCAACGTAGGCCGGCAATTATGAGTAAATATGTGAAAAAAATGATGAAAAAAAAAACAAGAGAAAAAATGTGAAAAAAAAAAATGAGACGAATTCCTCACTCGAGGGGGGACAAAAGAGAGGCGAGAGAGCATGATATGCTCGGATGGGAATGTATGTGTGTGCGTTGTGGGAATCTAGGAATGTGTGGGCTCCTCATGAGGCATTTCAAATCGAGCTTAAGCTCGGCTGGGGTTTTGGCTGTGACATGTCTGTGGAAGACTCGGACTTAAGAGATCCAATCATGCTAGGTACCCTTTTTTGTGTGCAAACCTTCGGGAAGTGTTCAATTTGGCTCTTAGGTGGTATGACAACTTGAGAAGTCCTGAATCGCGTCGACGATGAGCGATCTTGTCGGAGAGAGCTCGTGTTAGGCTTGAGTGGTCTTTGCTATGTGTCCATCAATTCAGGAGAGGTGGTGGCGACCAAGCATAGGATCTGATTGATGAACAAAGGAGCACAGAGTAGATGAAAAGGTAAGTGGGAATAGAAAACCCTAGGTGGGAAGGAAATGGGAAATTGGCAAGAGAACTCGGTTAGAAATGAGACAAAGGAATCAGCAAAACGATCGTGTGATTGGGAAAAGTATCGAAAACGGAACTCGGAAATGGTTTTTGATGGTGTGTGTAGAAAGTGTGTTGATATGTGGAGTAGAGATTCGTGACGTGTTGAACGAAC
The DNA here is from genome assembly GCA_020310875.1 of Ceratopteris richardii. Taxonomy (NCBI): domain Eukaryota; kingdom Viridiplantae; phylum Streptophyta; class Polypodiopsida; order Polypodiales; family Pteridaceae; genus Ceratopteris; species Ceratopteris richardii. Next base: position 101,040,837 of record CM035436.1, read on the forward strand.
AGTCTAGAAGAGTGACGAGAGGGAATGTGGATGGGCTTTTTGCTTGCATGTGTGTTGTGCGTGACAAGAATGCATGTGTGATGCAGAATCATGATATGTGTGCTGAGTATATATGTGTGATGTGGATGAAGGATATGATTGTATTTTCATTTTGGTTGTACATATTGTGATTTGATGAAGAAAGGTTCTAATGTTTTGATGAAGTTTGTAGACAGGTGGACATGACGGTGAAGATGCGAGAAAATGGACAAAGTTGGTAAGTGAATTGAATTTATTTTGGTACTTACTGATGATGGTATGAGGGTGATTGCAGGTGCTTCATTGAGGAAGAAAAGAATAGGTATGCAAGCTAAATATTTGTATTTGATTCAGTAATGAGCACATGTTGGATGATTCGAGTGCACGAACAGATTTGGCTCGTCGAGGACGACTTCGCAGACAAGTGAAGGGGAGTATGTTAACCTAAGAAAATGAGTCTTTTTATGCACCAACAAGTTTCCAATTGCAAAGTATATAATGGATTTAGGTGTCTTGCAAGGTGAAATTTCTCGTCGGTGACGTCAACCACATCCAATGTGGCAGTTTGAAAGGCAGCATGGATGTGTGGAGGCATATAGTACATTGCAAAGATTTGAAGCAAAGTTACAAGCGCAAGCGAGATTGCAAATATTTCCGATGTGTAACGCATGGATTAATGCGTAGACAAGTTGTGGACTTTAATTACCCCCTGCAAAATGTGGTTATCCACCTATGGAAATGATTTATCAGTGGAGGAAGCCATTTTATCTTTTCTATTGCTTTTCTAGAGATTGCAAAGTCATAGAGAAAAAGACACATTCAGTTTCAATCTATTTTGGGTGGTAGGCCTATGAAAGCACACTGTGTTGGTCAGATGATAGGAAGTGACCAGAGACGTTTCTTTGGCAGATACATAATTAAAGTGGCAGTTTTTGGCGACCTTCATCTGAAAGAAAAGGGGAACTATTGGCTTTTATTGAGGGGGACTCTCTCTCTCTCTCTCTCTCTTTGTTTTTTTGTGGTGTCTGTGCAGGTATATCGATGGGGGAAGCGGGCAGGACAACAGGGGGCTTGGGGGCTGTCGAACTGCAGTGGAGGGGTGCTCTCTCAGAGTGGGAGGGATCCGGTGGTGCGCGAGAAGAGGATGGCTATCTGAAGGGATGCAGCAGTGGAGAAAGAGGAACAACGAAGATAATTCCTCCACATAGGTTTGTGTATATTACGAAGGAGACGAAGCAGCGAAGTACTGAAGGGGAATCACTTTCTTTGGTGAAAGCTCAAAAGAATAAGAGAGTTTGATATAGTAGAGTCGAGTCCAATGAGAGACTACTATCACCGTTACAATGGTTGTCTTTACTCTGAGAAACTTTGTTGATTGGAGTTGAGAACTGCTGGAAAAGGAAAGAGAGCCACTAGGGTAGGGCACGGATGCTATGGGCTGTATTGCAGTGACTCTGGTGTGCAGAGGAGAGAGACCTAAGGATAGCACTGAGTAGTCGCTTAGGTCCTTCTGGACTGAGAGAAAATCACGACAATCGTAAGCAAAGTCAATCTCTTCAAAAGGGAAGCAGAAGAAGAGCATTATGGTCAATCCTCATGGGGAATAGGTGGTTGCGTGCAAATGCAAAGTTTTCAAAAAGCCCTCTAAAATGACGGAGGAGATTTTGGGCACTTGGAGTAGTAAGGGAAATGGGATCTAGGCCTTCTTCATTAGGGGAAAAAATGAACCCTGCATGGGCCTTTTAGATTAAAGGGTGATTAGTGATGGACCAATGAGAGGAGGGTGGTGGACACAGTCTAGTCCCTTAATCAACTAGGCTAGGTATAGGCTTCCCTTGGTTTGGGCCAGTCAAAACCACCTAAACTTATCAAAATTCGTGGTTTTGTCCTTCAAGTAGTTTTTGAAAGACATAAGATTCAAATAGAACCCTTGGATCCCCTTTAAAATCAATGACTAGGATCATTTCTTGAGAAATGGGTTGCTTTAAATTATAGCCCTTAGATCTTGTTCACATCTAATGGATATGGTTGCAAGTTGAAGAAGAAAAGGCGTCGGAAATATGGGCCGTTGGATTTGGAAGGGATCTAATGGCTGGCATTTGATCCTTACATGGATCACTACATCATCAATCTCCACCCTCCAGAATGCCTCCCATCCAACGGCTGAAAACAGACGCGCGCCACGAAATTCATTGCATGGAAGTTTGGTCGTTTGTCCTTTAGTGACAGTCACTGTAGCTATTTTGTCATTTAGTGCCAGAGCATTGGGTTTCAATCTCTACCATACAAACTAAATGAGATCCAACGGTTGGAATTCGACGAAAATTCGATATTTCCCTCTCTCTCCTCCCACGACTGCAGCTATTTTGTCTTTTATTGACAGAGCGTGCGCCTTTTTTTTTACTTTTGGGTCCCAAATATTTCCTTTGATCATGGCCATCCAACCAAAAAATCTAAAGGCTAGAAAATCACGCGAATCCCCTACTGGATTTTATTCTTTATTTTAATACACAATACCACTCGTGGTTTTTCCTAGCCCCTTAATCCACCTAATTAGCCATTTTAATTCCTGAAAATTAGGAATCCTTACAAGGCCCATGCAGGGTTCACTTTCTCCCCTAATGTGGCTGCTTCTGTCATGTGAAGGAAATCAGGCGAAGTTCTTTCCATTCTCTGTATCTATAGCTGGGGTCTAAAGAGGATAAGCGAATACAGGAATACCATTAAAGAAAGGCTTACTCTGTCAATTCTGAGAACAGATCACGGAGAGTAGTAGCTTCTTCTAGCAACTTCTCACAGTTTTGTGGAAGGCATCTGTAGAAGGACCGTTTGGCAAACCCATGAAAAAACATTATGGGCTTGATAAAGAAGGTGTGGTGTGATGGTGAAAAGAGCAATGCTCATGGCAAGTGCAAGTGAACGAGGCAGGAAGTGATTCTATATTATAAGAATAACACGCTGTTGTACATCCTTGGAAAGGAGCATCTTTAGAAGATGTACAAACACTTTAAGGTGTCGTTGTAGGTTGGAATGATTTTCGTTTAAGTGAAAATGCATATAGAAGGTTACAGGCTCTCAAGATGATGGACAACTGTTGAAAAATGAAGTGTCAACAACTTCTTCAGAGTTTACTCTCAAAAGTGGCACGTACAGGTATTGGTGCATCGCTAGATCGTGGGCAAACCAGGAGATGTCAAGTAGCTTTGGACTAGGCATGTGGGATGGGTATTATTTTTCAAAGTCATCAGAAAGCAATTGGAATCTGCAACTTTGCGGAGACTACGATGATAACAAATGAGGACCCAACCCAGATGTAAGTATCCTTTCAGAATCGGTCAGGTGGGAGCTCCTTCAAGAAGCGAGGTCAATCCAAAGGAAGTGATGTCTATGCCATGACAAGTATTGATGGTGTCTGCTCTGCTCCTGGTTCTACGCCTTTAGTTAGAAAAGAAAAGACAGAAGGGGCGGAAGAAGGCCAACACATACATCATTTCCCAAAAAAGGAGAGTTGGGTAGTCAACCGAAAAGGATTGTCTTCAGGAAGAGTACTGTGGACAGCAGGGGAGATTAAGAGCTTACCTAGGAGAAGCTAAGGGTGCGCAAGGAGTACATACAAGTATGCTTTCGGATGGGGATCAGAATGCTATTGGATCAAGAGATCTATCGAGAAACTGCTCAAGGGTTCCATGATGTCTGATCCTGAAGAGATGGTTCATTCAACACTTCGGTGTACCTTGAGGCACTACTATTCTGAAGAGGTAACATCAGAAACTGTTGATAAGGAGTGTTGGATGTACAATGAAGCATCAAAGTTGTTGTTCGTAGTTTTATATATATTTTTGTAACCATTCAGGCCTTGTTATTCCGTGAACTGAGCGTGACATGCAATCAGTTCTGTAGTGCAAATTTAGAGTTGCTACGCATGTGGAATTGTTTTTGATGTTTGCACACAACATATTGAATAAATGGTTCATGCCATCACATGCCTTATGAACGGGATATATGTAGAATACATGCATGCCATTCTTTGGTGTAAAGCCTTATTTACATAATCCAAGCCTGACACTCACATGATGTGACTTGGATTTTGATGGATTCCAAACGATGAAATGATCGTGAACCTGTTTCTTAGATACGTTCCACTTGATGAGTGAGACTGGGTGCTTTGATGGACATCGGGATTCTGGCTACAGTATGCCCTACACTCGATGCTCAACGAAGGAAGAATTATGATCACTCTGAAAGATGAAAAATTGCCTTGATGTTTACTGAAGTGAATTCTTTTCTAGATAGTCAGATAAGCACAAGGGTATGCGAGAGTGTGGGGTTGTGAAGGGTGTGAGAGAGAGAAAGCTAGGTGAAAGGGAGTGAGAATTTGCGGGAGTGAGTGAGAAGGAAAGGAAGAAAGCGGGAAGGGAGATCAAGTAAGAGTAAGGAAGTGAGGACGGAAGACTGGGTCTAAGAAGGTGAGAGGTAGACGTAGGAAAGAGAGCAAGAGGGAGAGAGCGCTTCCAAGAGCCAACCTCGAGAATGGATGTCGGGTTGTATAGGCATTTGGGTCTGTTCTTTTTTTCTCTACAGTTACATTTGAGTATGAGTGTGGGCTTAGAGGAATGCAAATAGGCAAGTTGCAAGTGATCTTAGGCACACCATAAGTGTATTTCCACATCTATCCCTTGGCTCTAAGAGGCGAAACAATGAACCTCTGAGTCCCAGACAACTGTTAAAGGATTATGAAATTATGAATGAAGCATATCAGAAACTCCAGGATGAACATAAAGCACTATTGTTGCACACACCTGTGCCACAACCACCACCAGCTCCTGAGGTAATCTCTCTAGAGATTATAAAGGAACTCCGTTCAATCTCTAAATTGCTCTAGGGTAACTCTTGTTCAGGTTTGCAGCTGTTGGCCCTTCTTGAAGTCGAGCCTGGTAGGCCTTGAACATCATGTCCAAGCCTTCTGGGGTTGGATCTGCAAGAACAGACCTTGGTTGTAGTCTATTTACAATGGTTGGTGGGGTGGAATGAGGTGGTGTGGGTGGAGGTTCGGTATGTGAGGGGCTTTGAGATGCAATGTCTTCATCATTCAGGCTTTCTTCTAATTCGGATATGTTTTTATTCCACTTACGATTGGTTCTCTCCTTGGTATCCTTCCATGTTCTTGTTTTCCTCTTACTCTGTTCTCCTGATTCACTTGAATCTGATTGTTCAGATGGCTTTACTTGTTGTGTGGCTTGTGCCCTAGTAAGTGCTTGTAAAGGAGCCACATTACTACTACTTGAACTTCAATCTGCCACTAAACCTACCACATTGATGGGTGTAATCTTGGGCGCACTAGAGGGATTCCTAGGACACTCTCTAGGAAGATGTTCTTTGCCACACTCAGGACAAAAGCCTTGTATTGGGATGTTTTGTCCTTGTCCAAGTGTTGGTTGATGGGGACATTCACGAATGAAATGGTCGCCCTGACATCTAAAGCATGGTCCTCTAAGGGCTTATGGTCTTACTTGTCTCACTTAGGGCCTAGGATTTGGATTCATATACATGACATTTGAGTATTCTGCCTCCCAATTTTGTTCCATGGGTGGTGCCTCATATTGATATGGAGAAGTCTCACTTTGCTCAGGTGAATCTATGTAATAAGCTTGTGAATCATCTTCATGGAAGTAGTTTGAGCCATGAGCGTGAGAGTCCTTTTCTGAGACCAATGGGGTTAGTGGCACCAATGCTCTATTAGGGTTCTCCTCCGCCATCGTATACTTAATTGTGATCACGTTGGCAGGAGCTGGTGGTTGATTTCCTAGGATTGGTTGTGGCCTATATGGTGTCTGATATTGTTGTTGCTATTGAGGTTGATATTGTTGTTGTGGCCTATGATATGGCTGTTGGTACTGGTTCTGATACCTACCCTACTGGTAAGCTTGCTGATAATTTTGTCTAACAACCTGCCTATTGTATGGACAATCTTGGGACATATGATTTGTGTATTTCCTCTCAATGGTGCAATATAGAGCATGAGGGTTCCCTTGGGGTTGAGTCATCATTGGGCAAACATTAGTCATGTGATCTCCTCCACATGTATAACATCGCTTCAATGGGGTGACCCTTGGCATTTGTCTATTTTGAACTGCTAGCTTCTTGGCCACCTGCTCCGCTATCTCATCTATCTCATTGGAGGCTCTAGAGGTATGACTAGTAGAACTGTCAGAATCTTTATAGAGTTTGGACAGTCCTAACTCCTCACCCAAGTTGTCTTCTATGTCAATGCACATGCGCAGACACTCTTCTATGGATCTAGGCTCTTTCAAGTACACATATGACCTTAACTTTGTGCTGAGTAAACCGTCTAAAAACAAGGCCACTTGTTTGGCTGTTGTGGGTAATTCTAGCATAGGGCATCTTTCCAAGTACTGTCTAAACCTTCTACCTACAAGTCGCATTGTTTCTTGGGGTGTCTGCTTGAAGCTGTGGATCAAGGATGATGTGTTATGCGTGATACCACTTTTGGAAAATTCGACCATGAATTCCTCTAGCAGCTCACCTATCTCTCTATAGTTGGGACTGTTCAGGGGTTGGAACCAAGCCAAGGCAGTACCCTTGAGAGTCAAACCAAATGCCTCGAACTGGGTGAACAAGTCCTCAACCTCTTCAGCTCTTAACACTTGTTTGAACTCGGCCACATGATCATAAGGATCTCCAAATCCATCAAAATAGTTCTTCATTGCCTTAACCACTTGAGAGGGTCTAAGGGTTCTTGAGTGCTCTCGGGGTCTGGGCAATGGGAAATCATGTTCATCTCTTTGATGCCTTTGTGCTCGATGTCTCTCTCTTTCAGGTCTTTCTCCTTCATGTCCTAATCTGTCTCTGCCCACTGTATGTGCAAAGCTTACCTCTGGACTTTCTCTAGTTCTTTCCCTCTGTGTTTCATGAGCCTTGGATGATCCTGCTCCTTGGGTACCATGGGAAATGCTAGATCTTAGTGGAGGGAAAATTGATTGACCTTTCCAAGTGTATGCATGCCTATCCTGCTCTGTTACCAAGAACAATTTCTCTAAGGTGTGATCTAGATAGAAAACTTTCCCTGGTGTCTCTGGATACTTGAACTCATAGATGGTGACTATTGGGTTAGGTTGATCTAGCTTGAATCTCCAAAAGGCTTCCTTTGTTTCTCTATTCACGAACAGGTCTATGCTTTTGTTGACTTGGGGAATCCACTCTGGAGTGATCACTCTAGTCACAACTGACTTACCTCTAGGAGTCTTGGGTTCTCGTCCTAGGTCTCCTTGCTCTAGGTCTCCTAGCTCGTTCTCAGGAATAATGTTTCCCAACTCATCTGTCCTATACGGTAGGCTGGTAACCGCATACATGGTTCCTTCCTTATCAATGTATGCACCCTCTTCGAACTTGACCATTGGGTGTTCAAGTCCAAAGGGTTGTTCAAGATTTTTGAGTTGGACCACTACTGGTCTTAGGCCATCCTCATAGATGCGAGCACCTAATTGGTTGGTCCTGATATACTCCAATTGTGTCTTATAGGGACCTTCTGGTGTTTGTAAATAAGCAGTTCCTGAACTACGTGTGGGTCTTTCCATGCTAAAAGACATTTCTGAATCACTTGTGTCGAAACTTAGTGTATAGGGATACCCACTTAGTTGTTGCACCCAAGACTTAGTTGTATGGTTAACACTAGCCTCAGATGATCTAATGCTTTGTCTATCCTTGCCTAAGTGTCTGCAAATTTTAGGTTCATAAGCCTTTTCTATAAGTCCAAAATTTCCCCTTGTATTGCTCAAAATCCTTTGGAGCTCTTTGGTTTCCTAGCCCACCTGAGGGTCAACTTGAAAATACTATATCTAATAATCCTCGAGCTTTCCAACAAACCCAAAATCACAGCAAACGGATTTCGTATGAGAAAGTTATGCTAGTTCAGGGTTCTGGGGGTTAAAACGGGGAAACAAGATCTCTTTGGGAGCTCAAAACACGCGATACGATACCAAATTTTTCACAATACATGATACCACTCTAGGCGATACCACCTTGACGATACGATACCACTAGGCTGACTACGATCGCGATACCAACTTCCACGATACGATACTGCTATCCACACGATACGATACTGAAAATGGTCACAATACGATACCTTTGATTTGCACGATACGATACTGAAAATGGTCACAATACAATACCTCTGATTTGCACGATACGATACCAAAATAGGAGGCGATAGGATACCACTTGACCTCAGGATATGATACCAAAAAGTAACGCAATACGATACTAGTACAACCCACGATATGATACTTGGTTGGTCCATGATAGGATACCAGTTTGCAAGCGATACGATACCGCACAATAGACGATACGATACCTTCCTGACGATAGGATACCTTCCAGGCGATACGATACCAATTCCTTCACATGATACGATACCACGCTGTCAACGATACGATATTGAAACTGGAGGCAATACGATACCAACTTGGCTGAGGATACGATACTGCACGATCAACGATACGATACCAAGACCAGAACGATACGATACCAGGTGGACCACGATACGATACCACCGGGGCAACCGCGATCGCGATACCAGCACTTGATGATATGATACCAGAGTGGTATCGCGATACCTCAAGTGGGCATGCACGATACGATACCTCGACAAGTATCACGATACACGGGAGTTTTGGTATCACGATACCAAAACTGAACCGGACACAATACTTGGAGATTTTGACACCCAAATTCAAAATGTTTTGCAGATTTGTGTACCTTGTGTCCTCCTTGTCACTTGTATCAGCCTGTAGATGCAAGGTCACCCTCCAAATGCACGATATCACCGCCGCGATACCAAACACTGTTCTTGTCACTCTACGATACTGTCGCCCAGATCCTGGTGTTTTTGAGAGTTTTTCACGTGTTTTTCTTTAGCGTTTTTGGTTCTCAGCTCCTCCTGCACTTCTTTCTCACAGCCACGAGTAAAAAATGAGTGAATGTACTATCAAAAATGGAAAAGATCAGAGAATATGAAGAGGGGAGAAGATGGTGATGATGATGAAGATGAAGAAGAAGAAAAACTCAGAAATGGTGATTTTTTTCCTTCCAACATCGCTACTCTACGTCTTACCATCACACGCTCGTCCTCCAAGCTCTTTCCGCGGCAACGGCGCCAAATTTGGTGTCACTCTAGCACAATGGAAAGTACCAATGTGAGGAGATGCACCTCATAAATGTCAATCCATGGAGACGTCAGGACCGGTATGAAGACCGTGAACAAGTGATGGCACAAGTTGTTGAAGCTCAAAGTCAAGGACAAAGCATGGAAGCACATCAAAAGGTGGACACACGAGGAAAGGGAGCAAGTAGGGAGCTTCAAGAAGTGTATGTCAAATTTTCAGAAGAATCCCCTACAAAAATAGTGATTTTCATCACTAGAAACCATTGTAAATACCATTATCTATTTTTAGTAACTCCATTTTGTTCAAGCCGAGGAGTCCTCGAGCTTGAGGAGTATTAGAAGTACCATCGTACCAATTTTCATAAATTTTAGACTTCGTTTGAGCCCTCAAATAAGCCCTGGAACCTAATTTTTAACTAGGCCGGACACTAGGTCTGGACAGGGCCAAAACTAGTCAAAAAACTATAAAAAGAGCTAGAGAGCTCATTTTTGAGGTTAGCTTGTTGGAGAATAGAACTTTTGTAAGAGAACTCTTTTGCAATCTAAGCTTTCCATTGTTCCTCTCTTTGATCTTACTTTGTGCGCGTGTGTGTGTATGTGTGTGCATGTTTGTGTGCTTTCACTCACGCACTTGTGCCTTCACTTGCTCGTGGTCTTCATACCGGTCCTCACGTCTCCGCGGATTGACAAGTAAAGGAGGTGGTGCTTACGCTTGAGCTACACCAAATTTTGGCGCCGTTGCCGGGGAGAGAGCTTCGAGGACGAGCGTTGTGATGGTAAGATCGTAGATTTGCGACGTTGGAAGGTAAAAAAAAAACTGTCATTTCAGTTCATTTTCTGTTTTTTCCTCTTCATCTTCATCATCATCATCATCTCCACCTTCTTCCATCTTCTTCTTCATAGAAAATTCTTGTTTTTTAGTGCATTTTCACCATTTTCATACCATTTTTCATGCATTATTGTGTGGGAAGGAGTTAGGAGGTGCAAGGGAGAGCAAGCGCTGCATTTTTTTCATGATTTTCTGCTCATACGGAGCTCGCCATAGCCGGCGCTCAGAAATATGAATTTCCCGCCAAAAAACGCGATTCTGTGATGAAAATCGCGATTCTGTGAAAATTCAAAATTTTTTGAAAAATCACGATTTTCAGTTTTCCCGCCTAAAAGTTGGTTGAAAAATATCGCGATTCTGTGTTTTTCTCAAAAAAAAACACGATTCTCTGCTCAAAATCGCGATTCTCAAAAAAACACGATTCTGAGAAAACACGATTTTCAGTCAAAAACACGATTTTGTGAATCACGATTCTCTGAGTCAAAATCGCGATTTTCAGAAACACGATTTTGTGATCAACATCGCGATTCTCTGAAACACGATTTTGTGATCAACATCGCGATTTTCAGAAACACGATTTTGTGATCAACATCGCGATTTTCAAATCACGATTTTCTGCTCAACATCGCGATTCTCTGAAACACGATTTTGTGATCAACATCGCGATTTTCAAATCACGATTTTCTGCTCAACATCGCGATTCTCTGAAACACGATTTTGTGATCAACATCGCGATTTTCAAATCACGATTTTCTGCTCAACATCGCGATTTTCAGAAACACGATTTTGTGATCAAAATCGCGATTTTCAAATCACGATTTTCTGCTCAAAATCGTTATTTTCAAGAACACGATTTTGTGCTCAACATCGCGATTTTTTTGACTTCACAGCATCGCGATTTTCAGAAAGTTCACAAAATCGCGATTTTCTCCAAAGGTCCTGTTTGCCTGTTTTAACCCCCCGGAGCCTGAATTGGCATAACTTTTTCATCCAAAGTCCATTTTTTGAGCTCTATAGCTTGTTGGAAAGCTCGTTTCAAATCCTACACGATCTCAACTGTTTTTTTCAAGAATAATGCGTTGATTTTGAGATAGGATAATTTGAAGTTGACCCTCAGGTGGGACTAGGGAACCAAGGGGACTCCAAAGAATTTTGAACCATACCAAGGGGAAATTTTGGACTCTTGACTAAAGCTTATGAACCTGAGATCTGGTAGACACTTAGGAAAGGATAAACAAAGCATTAGATCTTCTGAGGCTAGTGTCAACCATACATCCAAGTCTTGGGCACAACAACTAAGTGGTCATCTTTTACTAAGTTCAGACACAAGTGATTCAGAAATGTCTTTTAGCATGGGAAAACCTGCAGGTGGCTCAGGGACTGCCCATCTACAAACACCGGAAGGTCCCTATAAGACACAGTTGGAATATATTCGGACCAACCAATTAGGTGCTCGCATCTATGAGGATGGTCTGAGGCGATCAGTGGTCCAACTCAAAAATCCAGATCAATCCTTTGGACTTGAACACCCGGTGGTCAAGTTCGAAGAGGGTTCATACATTGATAAGGAAGGAACCATGTATGTGGTTACCAACCAACCCGATAGGACCGATGAGTTTGGAAATATCATTCATGAGAATGAGATAGGAGACCTAGAACAAGGAAATATAGGACAAGGACCCCAGACTCCTAGAGGCAAGTCAGTTTTGACCCGAGTGATCACTCCAGACTGGATCCCTCAAGACAACAAAAGCTTAGAACTATTTTTGAATAGAGAAACAGAGGAAGCCTTTTGGAGATTCAAGCCAGAACAACCTAGCCAATTGGGCATAGTCATCATCTACGAGTTCAAGGATCCAGAGATACCAGGAAAGGTTGTCTACCTGGATAACACATCAGAGAAAATTTTCTTGGTAACAGAACATGATAGACATGCATATACTTGGAAGAATGAATTGATTTTCCCCCCACCAAGATCCAATGTTTCCCACGGCCTCCAAGGAGTAGGGTCATCCCAAGCTCAGGAAGCCCAGAGAGAAAGAACTAGAGAGAGACCGGAGGTAAGTTTTGCACACACAGTGGGCAGGAATAGGTCAGGATTTGAAAATGAAAGACCTGAAAGAGAGAGATATCAAGCACATAGGCAACAAAGAGACGATCATGATTTCCCATTGCTTAGACCAAGAGAGCACTCAAGAACCCTTAGACCCTCTCAAGTGGTTAAGACAATGAAGAACTACTTTGATGGATTTGGAGATCCTTATGATCATGTGGCGGAGTTCAAACAAGTGCTAAGAGCTGAACAGGTTGAAGACTTGTTCACCCAGTTCGAGGCATTTGGTTTGACTCTTAAGGGGACTGCCTTAGCTTGGTTTCAACCTCTAAACAGTCGCAACTATAGAGAGATAGGTCAGCTTCTAGAAGAATTCATTGTAGAATTTTCCAAGAGTGGTATCAGACATAACACATCATCCTTGATCCACTGCTTCAAGCAGACACCCCAAGAAACAGTGCGACTTGCAGGAAGAAGGTTTAGACAGTACTTGGAAAGATGCCCTGTACCAGAATTACCCACATCAGCCAAACAAGTGGCACTGTTTTTAGATGGCCTATTGAGCACAAAATTAAGGTCATATGTATACTTGAAAGAGCCTAGATCCATAGAAGAGTGTATACGGATGTGCATTGACATAGAAGACAACTTGGGTGAGGAGTTAGGACTATCCAAACTCTATAAGGACTCTGATAGTTCTACAAGTCATACCTCTAGAGCCTCCACTGAGATAGATGAGATAGCTGAGCAGGTGGCCAAAAAGCTAGGAGTTCAAAATAGACAAATGCCAAGGGTCACCCCAGTGAAGCGATGTTATGCATGTGGAGGAGATCACATGGCTAATGGTTGCCCGTTGACGACTCAACCCCAAGGAAACCCTAATGCTCTATATTGCACCATTGAGAGAAAATACACAAATCATACGGCCCAAGATTGTCCCTATAACAGGCAGGCTGTTAGACAAAATTATCAGCAACCTTACCAGCAGGGTAGGTATCAGAATCCGTACCAACCGCCATATTATAGGCCACAACAATATCAACCTCAATACCAGCAGCAATATCAGGCACCATATAGGCCACAACCTGTCTTGGGAAACCAACCATCAGCTCCAGCCAACGTGATTCCAGTCAAGTATGCTGTGGGAGAGGAAAATCCAAATAGAGCTTTGGTGCCACTAACCCCATTGATACCAGATAATGACTCTCATGCCCATAGTTCAGACTACTCCCATGAAGGTAGTCCACATGCTTATTACACAGAGTCACCTGAACATAGTGAGATTTACTCGTATCAATATGAGGCACCGCCTATGGAGCAAAATTGGGAGCCAGAATACTCCAATGTCATGTACACAAATCCTAACCCTAGGCCCCAGTTGAGACAAATGAGACCACAAGCCCCTAGAGGATCTTGTTTCAGATGTCATGGTGACCATTTCATTCGTGACTGTCCCCACCCACCATCTCCGAGTCAAGGACAGGCTATCACAATACAGGCTTTTTGTCCTGATTGTGGCAAAGACCATCTCCCCAGAGATTGTCCAAGAAACCCCTCTAGTGCACCCAAGATTACACCCATTAATGTGGTAGGCTTAGTGGCAGATCCAAGTTCAAGTAGTAGCAATGTGGCTCCTATACAAGCTGTCACTAGAGCACAAGCCTTAAAACAGAATAAACCAGTAGAACAATCAGAGTCGAGTGAATCGGGAGAGCCTAGTAAGAGGAAAACAAGAACATGGAAGGATACCAGAGAGAAGGCTAATCGCAAGTGGAATAAAAAGTTATCGGAACTAGAAGAAAGTTTAAAAGAGGTGAAAACAAAAATAGAAGACATTGCATCTCAAAGCCCCTCGCATGCCGAAACTCCATCCACTCCGCCTCATCCCACCCCACCACCCATTGTAAATAGACTACAACCAGGGTCTGTTCTTGCAGATCCAACCCCAGAAGGCTTGGACATGATGTTCAAGGCCTACCAGGCTCGACTTCAAGAAGGGCCTACAGCGGCAAACCTAGACAAGAGTTACCCTAGAGCAGATTTAGAGATTGAACGGATGAAAATGTGCATGAAAATGGTAGAACAAGCTCAAGCCATACTTGAGACTAGTCAAAAGTTCAATCAGACGAACTCTATCAAATCAGATTTGCATTTCCAGGGCTTACTAGAAAGATTAGAGCAGTTGGTAAACAAACCACAAGTTTCTTTACCTCCTCAGGCTCAACCAGTTATTGAAAGAGGAAGCTCAACACCAATGGGAGCTTATGTTCCTAATTCCACGGATCCAGGAATACCTCCTTCAATTCAACAGTACTCTCAAGAATTCTTGCGGGAAATACAAGAAGAGAAATGGGCCAAGGAGAAGGGTAATTCCCCTCCTATTCCTGAGATTGATGATCTTCATGATCAATTTCCCCAAGACATCCCATCTATTTACGAAGATGAAGCAGAACAACAAGAGGACGAAAGGTTAGATTTTGAATCTAATACCTTAGAAGAACTGCCTCAATTTCCAGGCCCATGGGAATCTGAATCTCTCCAGATTAGAGCTCCCACAATACTAGTAAGAAATGAAGACTCAGTGGTTCCAAGGAACACGGATGTCGTGAAGAACACTAAGGTTCAGTGTCATCTCACTGTAGAAGAGCTGCTCAAAGCAAAACCTGAGCTCTGGAATCATGTGAAGGATCAGGTTCCAGAACTTGATTCCAACATGCCAAAAGCAGGCTCCAAGCAAAGGGTACCAGAGATACCTCTAGACAAAATAGGGGACATGTGTGAGGGTGAAGAAGGTAATACTTATCTTCCCATCACCTACCAAGGTTACACAACCAAAGCAATCATAGATTCAGGTGCTGGTGTTGCTATTGCGACCACCTCCTTGTGGAAGCAATGGGGCAAGCCCACATTAAGACCAACTAGAATGAAGCTTCAAATGGCTGATGGTCATTTTGAAAGACCTCTAGGATTGCTAGAAGGGATCACTCTAACCACTTGTGGTGTAGAGTTTGAGCACACATTTGCTATATGTGACTTTGAGAAAAATAATGTCTTTGAGATGATCCTAGGAAGACCCTTCCTACGACAATTGCAAATAGTACAGGATTGGGGAACTAACTCCTTGTACTTACAGCACTTAGGGGTCACCACTAAGGTCAATCTGAAGGATTACACCTTCAGAGATGTACCACCCCTACAGTGGAATTCTATCCACAAAGTGAAAGAAGATTCCATCTCTGTGCATTCGGAAAGTTCACCTGATCCATCATGGCTGCATGAAGATACTCATTTGTGGATGTGCAAGGTGGCAAAGGAAGAGGAAAAACGTTTAAAGGCAAGAGAAGAAGGAACTTCACAAGGAGATAGACCAGTTAGGGACCCAGCCTACACACCGATGATCTTTCCAGATGAGGAGTTTGAGCCTCATGGCTGGCCAGAAATCTTAGCCACCATGGACATTGCTGTCAATGAGGAACAGTGGACACCTCATTGTGATGAGGAGGGTTATGATATCTCAGTGTTCATGTGTCAACCCTTGCTAGAAGAATGTGACCCTAGTGATGTCATAGAAGAAGAAGAGAATGACGATGATTTGGAGTCTATTGTGATGGATAGTTGCTTTAACTCAGAGCAGCACTATCTAGAAGATATAGGAGTGTTCACCCAGAAAGAAGAAGAACCTCTCACAAGTATTAAAACAGTAAACTTAAAGGATGGAAGTGAGAGTAGTCAAAAGAAAAAGAAAAGAAAAGTAGTGAAACAAGAAAAGGAGGAATCAGTGTTTGAAGTACCAGAAAATTTCAAGAAATATGAAGTTGACGACCGCAAAATTTTGGTACGAATGCCTAAGAGAGAGGCCATCATAGGAGAATCATATGATAATAAAGAAAAGACCAAGAAGATTGTAGTGACCATTGAAGAGAACGAAGAGAGATGCACATATATAGGAGATGACCTGAGTGCAAGAGAAGAAATGGAGCTCATAGCTCTATTAAGGGAATATAGGGATGTGTTTGCATGGCACTATAGAGACTTAAAAGGGGTAGATCCAAGAATTTGCTCTCATACTATCCCCATGACTGCTGATGCTAAGCCCACCAAACAGAAGCCCTACACATATAATGATACCTATGCAGCAAAAATAAAAGAAGAAATTGATAGGTTGATTGAAGCCAGATTCATCTATGAGATTGAGCATACCGAATGGGTGTCCCCCATTGTTGTGGTACCCAAGAAGAACGGGAAGTTGCGAGTGTGTATTAACCTTAAAAAAGTTAATGCCGCTACGATTAGAGATAGTTATCCACTTCCAATCACAGAACACCTTTTGGAGCGTGTTGCAGGCAAGGAAGTTTATAGCTTCCTTGATGGATTTTCAGGTTACAATCAAGTAGCCATTGCCCCAGAAGATCAACACAAAACAGCTTTTGCTACAGAGTGGGGAATCTTTGCATTTCGTGTGATGCCATTTGGGCTCACCAATGCACCTGCAACATTTCAAAGGCTCATGTGTCATGTCTTCAAAGAGTTCTTACGAAAGAGCTTAGAAGTGTATGTGGATGATTTATGTGCTCATTCCCAAGAAAGAAGATTTCACATCCCTGAGCTCAGACAGATCTTCAACAAGTGTAGAGAATATCGAGTGTGTCTGAACCCAGAAAAGTGTGTGTTCATGGTGCGTCAAGGTAAAATCCTCGGTCATATTGTTTCTAAGAATGGAATCTCAACGGATGAAGACAAGGTACGAGCCATAGCGGAGCTGCCAAGGCCAAGGAATGTTAAAGAGGTACAAGCCTTTATGGGCCATTGTGGATATTACCGTAGGTTTATCCACATGTACGCGATCATAGCTAGACCCCTTTATGCCTTGTTGTCTAATTTTGAGTGGAACGACGAATGCGAGAATTCTTTCAACGAACTGAAGAAACGTTTGTGCACGGCACCAATACTCACCACTCCTGATTGGAATAAACCATTCCATGTCCATGTGGATGCATCCAATCATGCCATAGGATGTGTGCTAGCACAACCCACAGGTGAAGGGAATTTAGATTTGCCCATAGCATATGCTAGTAGACAACTAAACCCAGCCGAAAGAAATTATACCACAACCGAGCGAGAAGGGTTAGGCATGGTATATGCTGTTAAGAAGTTTAGACACTATTTATTGGCCAACAAGTTCAAGCTTTTCACTGATCATCAAGCTTTGTTATATTTGGTCAATAAACCTTGCAATACTGGACGCTTGGTAAGATGGTTCCTCTTACTAATGGAATATGACTTTGAAGTTGTTGTCAGGAAAGGTAGAACCCACCTTCGGGCAGATCACCTTTCTCGCATCACTTCAGGAGAGTCACCGCAAGGAGTGTCTGACGAATTACCCGATGCTTATCTGTTCAATTTAGAAGTTGTTCCTAAATGGGCAAATAAGTTGGTACCAGTCCTAACCTTTGGCCCTGCAAATAAGAATGTGAAAACATCACAAGAAGAAATTGTAAAATCACAAAAATATCACATATTAGCAGGAAGCATGTACAAACAAGATACTGAGGGTGTATTAGCTTGTTGTGTCGAGGATGATGAACATAGTAGTTGGTTGCAGCAAGCTCATGAGGGATTGCTAGGAAATCACTATTCTAAACAACGAACATTGCAGAATTTGAAACGTTTAGGAGTGTATTGGCCTAGCATGGACAAAGAAATACATGAGTGGATCAAGAATTGTCCGAAGTGCAGAGAGAGACCACCAGTGGAGCATGCGACCCTTTATCAAGTATCATTAATTCCAGATTGGAGTGCTCCATTGGTAGAGTTTATGAGATCGGGAAGATTACCCAAAGAGGCCAGTCTAGCAAGAAGACGAAATATGGAGCAAGAGGCTCAAGGCTATGCCTTAGTAGGAGAGAACCTATACCGAAGAGGTAAAGATGGTTACTTAAGACTGTGCGTTCACGAATCAGATTATTTGAAAGTCTTAGAAACTGCACACAGCGGTGTTGCAGGTGGACATTTTGGTCCTGACCGAGTGATCAAGACCATTCTATTCTCAGGACTTTGGTGGCCCACTCTTCATATGGATGCACATACCTATGTGAAGAAATGTGACACATGCCAACGTGCACAATATCCAGTCAGAAAAGACGAGATGCCCTTGAGGCCAATGATGGGAGGACGTGCATTTTCGAAGTGGGGGATAGACTTCATAGGTCCTATTAACCCCCCAGCTAGAAACTCCCATGCAGAGTACATCATTGTAGCCACAGATTACCTTACAAAGTGGGTAGAAGTCAAAGCCACAACAAAGAATGATGCTCAGACTACGGCTAAGTTCTTATTCGAGAATGTGTTCACGAGATATGGACTACCAATAGAGTTGGTGAGCGATAGAGGCACACACTTCTTGAATGAAGTCATTGAAAATCTTCTCCAAGAATTCTTGGTGATACATAAGAAATCCGCCCCCTATCATCCACAAGCCAACGGACAAGCCGAGAGTACCAATAAGATCCTCTGTAACGTATTGACAAAACTGGTGAATAATAAACGCTCTGATTGGGACAAACAACTTCATCATGCTGTTTGGGCTTATCGAGTTGCCTACAAAACGGTACTCAACACCACCCCATTTCAGATGGTCTTCGGACAGAATGCTGTGCTACCATTAGATTTCTTAATCCCTGCCTTAAAAGTAGCACAAGAGTATGAGTGGAATGGGCATGAATTGTCCTCTAGGATCTTTGATCTCGAACGCTTGGGTGAAACGAGGCTACAAGCGGCAGCAGGCATCTACACTGCAAAGAAGAGGCAAAAGGCATACTTTGATGCACACATCAAGGATAAGGGATTGAAAGAGGGAGATCTAGTGTTGGTATACACACTAAAACAACATGCCCGTAAGTTGGAAAAAAGAGGATATGGACCCATGATCATTAATAGAATTTCCACTAGTGGTGCAGTTCAGTTGGCCACTCTAGAAGGAGATATCTTGCCAAACTATATTAGTGGTTGTAGAGTCAAACTATATCAAGAACCTCTTACTGAGGATATGCTAATGAGACTCAACACTGCGAAGAAGCGAAAAGAAGAAGAGTTAAGAGTGAGAGAAGAAGCACAGGTAGAGGCCAGAGAGCGTATTAGGCGAAATAAGTTAAGGCGATTAGGCCTAGAAGTCAACTCAAAAGCCCCAAAATATCACATGGATATGTGTCAAAAGTCAGACATAGCGACTTCTCAGGTCATTGACCGAAGACCCTTTGTGACCATAGAGATAGGACAAGGGAAGGGTGCAAGGACGGTGAAAGCATTGATTGACTCAGGTGCAGCAAGTAGTGCAGTTAGACTTTCCTACTGCCAAGACTTGGGGTTGAACATCAATCCCATAGAAGCTTATCTCATAGGTTTGGGAGGTGTGGAAACCCCTTGTTTGGGCGAGGTGGAACTTCCCATCTACCTTCAAGATGTTCCAATGAAAGTCAAAGTGTTAGTATGTCAAGATGAGAACCTTACAGAACCACTTGTCCTGGGTCAAGATTGGATCTATGACCATGCAGTTAACTTAAACCTAAGAAGTCAAATTCTTCAAGTTTGGGTACATGAACAATGCATTACATTAGAATTAGAGAACTGCATGCTCCTAGATCATGGCACCACACACTCTCTTAGTTCTTCCAAGACTAATCATATGAAAGAAGATGTTGTATGTGTCAAAAGCTCTATGATGCAGAAGGAGTCAATAGTGGAAGACCAGGTTCGAAGGCGGGTGGATCTTTCTTCTTCTCCAAAGAATCAAGTAGCCACAGTAGTGAGCCCACCACACAAGCAAACACAACCACAATCGTTCACGACAACTGCTACATCAAATAGAAAGACACCATTCGATAAAAAAGCGGTTCCGGGCATGAAGCAGATCTGGGTACGCAAAGGAGCGCAACCACCAGCCTTGCCCCCACAAATCCCATCCAGGCAAGCCAACCAAGTCAGAAGACGAAGAAAGCAGCTCGGACAAGCTCAATCACGAGGTATCCAACAAGTTTGGGTGCCTAAGAAGTTAGCTGCAGCTCAACAAGGGCAATTACAAATGTGGGTACCTAAGAAGCTCTTACATCCACAACAACCTATGTTCTCCCACATGCGAAAGGTCTCAACCAAGAAGCCAAAAAGAGAAGAGGGTAAGAACCACGTACAGAGACCGAAAGAAGATCAAATCAGCTCTTCAAGAATAGTAGGAAGACGTGCAAAAAGGATATGGGTTTGGAAGCCAAAAGTACAAGCAGTCTCCATCGAACCAAAGCGCCAACCACACTGGATACCACAGTTCAGAACGCATCCGAAGAGGAAGGCGCCTGAAGTGATTTTTACAGTGCCAAATACTGTTCTACAATGGACTCCAATAAGGAGGATTACATCGGTTCGAGACTCAATGGATACCTCCACCAAGGTCGGCATCAACCTCCACGAATAACATCGAAAGCCTCGAACGAGCAACAACCATGTGCTCCTTGCACAACCCTGTCTTTTGCACCATTCAGGTCATGCATTTCCAAAGTATGCATTGATATAGGGCCACATTACACGGCCGTGCATAGACACACTTGAGAATCCCATGCACAAGAGCACAGTGACATATGTCAAACATTTCTATTGATACTAACTTTTGTGTTCTTGTTTTGTGATATCCTGTTCCTCTGAAAAAAAAAAAAAAAAAAAAAAAAGGGGGGGAAAGAAAAGTGGGCGAGAGCTTGTTCCCAAGTTTGGCTTATGAAACATGAATGAGGCATGCTTAGCTGAAGGTGGAACTGTCGATTACTAGGCATTTATCAATTTGGATAGAAGTGTCTCTCGGCCAGCAGTGAGATTATTGCTGCCTTATCTGGAATGAAGAGCTTGAAGGTCCGCAACTTGAGTGATGCTTAACTACTTCATGTACCAGAGCATCCAAGGAGATATCTGCGAAAGGTAGTTCTGGAGGCGAAGACTCCTGCATATGGTGAGCTAAAGAGCATATGTGAAACTCAGCTTGGTGTAGTTACCTGATGTTGCTTGCCAAGGAATATAAAGCAATTCAATTCTCAGTATTTCCTGAACCAGTATGCAACAATAGCACTGGTGAATGGTCTATGTCAATCAGCATGGTAATCTCTTAGAAACCGGCCCGTGTCCAATATTCCTCTGAGTGTCAATATAGGGAAGTGAACGTGCATGAGCCCAAGCTCAGAAATGCACATTGTTAGTGACAAATGTTGCTTTGAAAAGAGGAGAGGGGATCCACCACTCAAAAGATCTCATCAGTGGACAATCAACATGGACATTCATCAACAAGGTTCCATCCCAAAGGCCGAGTGTACAACACGAAGAGGCAAACATCCATCAACCTTCGCCATGGTAAGTATCTTTACTCTGGAAACACCATAACCATGATAGTTTAGGAAACCTCTTCGTCAGCATACCCTTGAGCACTTAGCTCAAGACCCGCAATTTTTGCACCATACTTCTTCCAATGCATTTTCCAAGTAAGCATGCGTAGGGCTACATTACAAGGCCGTGCACAAGGCACATACTTTTTTCAACCCAGGCACGAACACACTTACCCATCATTCATTATGGGTTATGAGTAGTTGGCATGAATGCTCTCAACATCATCTTTAAAAGAGCTAGCAGACATCATGGGAACAACATCCATATCTCGGAAGCAAATTGAAGCCAGTAGTTGCTCCAAATCACTCTTGACAACCTCTTCTGAGCAACTTGCAGTTTTGAAAGCTCACAATGACACATTCTTGCTGGAATCCAAGGAACCAGCTCATACAACGGATGGACACCACCTCTCAAAGCACTACACAGAACAGCCCTTCCAACAAGGGTCTGTCAGGGACGACAGACTCGAGAGGGGGGGGAGTGTTGAAGCTCAAAGTCAAGGACAAAGCATGGAAGCACATCAAAAGGTGGACACACGAGGAAAGGGAGCAAGTAGGGAGCTTCAAGAAGTGTATGTCAAATTTTCAGAAGAATCCCCTACAAAAATAGTGATTTTCATCACTAGAAACCATTATAAATACCATTATCTATTTTTAGTAACTCCATTTTGTTCAAGCCGAGGAGTCCTCGAGCTTGAGGAGTATTAGAAGTACCATCGTACCAATTTTCATAATTTTTAGACTTCGTTTGAGCCCTCAAATAAGCCCTGGAACCTAATTTTTAACTAGGCCGGACACTAGGTCTGGACAGGGCCAAAACTAGTAAAAAAACTATAAAAAGAGCTAGAGAGCTCATTTTTGAGGTTAGCTTGTTGGAGAATAGAACTTTTGTAAGAGAACTCTTTTGCAATCTAAGCTTTCCATTGTTCCTCTCTTTGATCTTACTTTGTGCGCGTGTGTGTGTATGTGTGTGCATGTTTGTGTGCTTTCACTCACGCACTTGTGCCTTCACTTGCTCGTGGTCTTCATACCGGTCCTCACGTCTCCGCGGATTGACAAGTAAAGGAGGTGGTGCTTACGCTTGAGCTACACAAGTGCGTGAGTGAAAGCACACAAGCATGCACACACATACACACACACGTGCACAAAGTAAGAGCAAAGAGTGGAACAATGGAAAGCTTCGATTACACAAGAGCTCTCTTACAAAGCTGAAATCTACAACAAGCTAACCCCAAAAATGAGCTCTCCAGCCCTTTTTATAGGTTTTTGAGTGCTTTTGGCCCTGTCCAGACCTAGTGTCTGGCCTAGGTTAAAAATAGGTTCCAGGGCTTATTTGGGGGCTCAAACAGAGTCCAAAAACTATGAAAATTGGTAGGATGATATTTCTAATACTCCTCAAGCTCAAGGAGTCCTCGGCTTGAACACAATGGAGTAACAAAAATGGAAAATGGTATTTACAATGGTTTTAGTGATAAAAATCACTATTTTTATAGGGATTTCTTCTGAAAAATTGACAGGTGCTTCTTCGAGCTCCCTACTTGCTCCTTCTTCTTGTGTGTCCACTTCCTTGATGCGCTTCCATGCTTTGTCCTTGCTTTGTCCTTGACCTTGAGCTTCAACAGGGACCCTGCATGTCTTCTGAAGCCATGGGTATCTCCTCCTCTGAGTCACTAGAGGTGTCTGAATAGATTGAGCGGTGACTGACCTGAGTGGCACTTCCAACAGAAGATATAACACTTCTCCTGCTACTTAGCACCCTTCTTGACCGCAAGTTCATTCACCCTCCTGGGGCTCTCCAGGTCTCTAAAACTCCCCCTAAGTGGCTCCTCAATTGTCTCAAATTTTCCTCTAAAAATGCTCCAAAAATTATGGGCGATACCACTTTTGGTGATACTGCACCAAGCAATACTGCTTTAGGTGATACCAAGCTGTCCACCATACGATACCACAAAAGCTCACAATACGATACCACACAAGCTCACGATACGATACCTGAAGACTAGACGATATGATACTTAGATCAACAGGCGATACGATACCAATTCCAATCACGATGCGATACCTATGTAGTCCACGATACGATACTAGAAAACCTCGACGATACGATACTTATGCTCTGGCCGATACGATACCAAAATTTCTGGCAATATGATACTAAAACTGGGAAGATACAATACTGGGTTTCCCACGATATGATACCTAGGTTTGGCATGATACGATAATGGCAGTCACGCAATACGATACCACAAAAACCGCACGATACCATACCAATGCAAATGGCGATACGATACAGCCAAATTCGATGATACGATACCGCTTTTTGGACGATACGATATCAAAAAGGGTGATGATACAATACTGGGTTTCCCCACGATACGATACCTCAGTTATGCACGATACGATACTAATACTGGGACACGATACGATACTGGACTGCTCATGCGATAGGATACCATTACAAATGGCGATACGATACCACCAGCTTGCACGATATGATACTAAAGTGGTATTGCGATACGACACTGGGAAGAGAGAGGATACGATACCAAAAGTGGATGGCGATACGATACCACTTTGGTAAAGTGTGGTCGCGATAGCAACCAGCCGATACGATACCACAAGTGGTATTGTGATACCAAGGCTGGTACCCGACGATACGATACTTCTGCAAGTATCGTGATACAAGGGAATTTTTGGTATTGTGATACCAAAAACTCGACCGATCGCAATACTCAAGCCAAAATACCTCCAAATTCAAAAATTTTTCTCCCCCCTTGCTCTTCTCTCACCCCTCTTCACTCTTAGCCTACTGTCTCACTCAAAGAAGTCCAAAAAACACTCTGTTCCGCCCTGCGATACCAGATGCGCATGTGATCACGTGTTAGTGCACATCTAATGTGTTTTTGCCATTGAAATCTTATGAAATCTTACCTCTGAGGTGTCCTGCTTGTGCCTTGAGCTCACTGACTAGCTTTGAAAGCTTGGAGAGTGCGATACTACCCAGACGATACTGATCGCTGTGCACAGACGATACCAGGAAGAAGCAAATGTCAAATGGGCTCCAAATTTTTTGTTTTTATATTTTTTTGGTGGTTGAACTTAACTACACTAATTTAGCAATTTTTCTTGGAATTTTCTTGATGATTTTGACCTAATCCTACTTCACTTCTCCTCTCCTAACCTAACCCTAACTCTTCCTTCTCTTCCTTCCTACTAACCCTAAACCTAAAAACTCATTACACACACCTCCAGGATGTGAAGTAACAAGTGCTGAAGTGGTTGACTACTTGCCACTAAACGAATTCACTTCTGGCGGGGGTTGAGAGATCTTCTAACCTCAAGTAGCTTCTCTTTATTGCACTTGTCCACCTAGGAAGCATGTTCCCAAGCCTACACACACTAGCACTTGCTTTTGTTTCTCCAAAAGCTCTTGATGATCTTGTAAAAGTTCCAAGTTTAGCTCAAGTTTTTACCTTCAATTGACAGAAAATTTGATTCAATCACTTTTAAACACCTTTTTTTCCCCCTTGTGTATTACCAAAAAATTTTCTCTAGAGCTCCCTTGGTGCACCTACCCCACTGAGGGTCAACTTCAAATTAACCTATCCAACAAGCTCTAGAGCCCAAAAAACGGATTTCATATGAAAAGGTTATGTCGATTCAGGTTTCAAGTGGTTAAAACAGAAAATCAGGACCTTTCAAGATTTTTTTTTTAAAATGGAGGTTCGGTCGAGGCCTACTCCCCTAGACTTTAACTTTGAAATTGCAACTATACAAGGAAGGGCATAGTACCCATGGGACCCCCCTTATCCCACAAGAACAGGGGTTTACAAGACTGGGTTAAATGGCGATCACAACTACCATGGCGATGGTCAAACGGTGGCCAACAGCCACATACAACAGTTTTTCCAGGATTCATATGTCCCTTACATGTTGCTGCCAGGGGTTGAACCCTCGCCCCCGCCTCAAGAGGCAAGAGGCCCAACCATCAGGCCAGCAAATTGGGACACCTTTCAGGATTTTAGTGTTTCCTAATGCCTTAGTAATTGTATGGGTAATTGAGTGTGCAAATATGGCCAAAATTTACCCCAATTTTTCAAAAAATTACGACTTTATTTTTTTGCCAAAAATGCCTATCTATCATGATAGACTGTGTGTGTCGTGATAGATGCTGACTGTCACATGGGCCTATCTATCGCGATAGATGGGTGTCTATCGCGATAGAGAGGGTCTATCATTTGTCGTGTTTTGGTATGTCGTGATAGATGGTGTCTATCGCGATAGACACAATTTCTTATAGGTCTCTATCTGTCACGATAGACCGTGTTTGTCATCTGTCGTGGCCCTGTCTATCGCGATAGAGGGGTGTCTGTCATGATAGATGAGGTCTATTGCCTGTCATGTTTTGGTTTGTTATGATAGACAGTGTCTATTGCGATAGACGGTGTCTGTCGTGATAGACACAATTTGTCATGGGGCTCTCTCTGTCTGTCATGATAGACGGTTGTCTGTCAGGATAGATGGTCTCTGTCGTGGGGTCCTATCTATGGTGATAGACGGGTGTCTATCATGATAGACCATGTCTGTCGTGGCCCTGTCTGTCACGATAGACATGTCTGTGTTGCGATAGACGAGGTCTATTGTCTATCGCGATAGACGGTGTCTGTCAGGATAGACACAATTTGTCGTAGGCCTCTGTCTATCGTGATAGATGGTGTCTGTCATGATAGATGCTCGCTACCATGGGGTGTTGTCTGTCACGATAGACGATGTGTGTCATGATAGACGTTGATTGTCATGATAGACCAAAAAAATGCAAATTTCTTTGAAACTTTTAGTGATTTGGAGTGCTCTAATGGTGTAGTTTATCATGCCATGCATGCAAACAAAAAATACTCAGTTTCTCTATCTATTGCGATAGATAGAGATCGTCATCCCACGACCTATGCAGAGTTCTATTGTACTTCAACAAGCTGTTGGAGATGATGGTACAACTAGAACCTGCAGCAAAAGCTCAAAAACACACAAAAATAGATTGCACACAAGCGCTCTCTCAATCTCTCTCACAAGTGAAATGAGGTGGGTAGGGGAATATGACCAAAAAACTGAATTTTTTGTGAAGATGGAGATGGAGGGGGGACATGGTGAGGATGATGATGGTGGTGCAAAAAACAAGAAAAATGAAGAAAAATAAGGAAAAAAGTAAGGATATTACTTATGATTCCAATGTCTAAACTCTACGTCTTTGTTGGAGTTAGACGTCTGCGGAAGCATGCAAACAGCACAAGGAAGAAGAAGAAGCTTGGAGCACGACACACAATACTGAATGTATTACTAGAGAATGTACAAAGATAAGTCGCCCATTAGGGCAACGGGCGTATATACAAGCGGGGGAAAAAAACCTCGTAAAGAGGGAAAAAGTGCCCCAGCGGTCCTAGTGTGTTCACACACATCACTACCTAAATATATCAACAAATCCTCCTTGGGAGTGATGCCGTGAACAAGGAGCTGGCACTCATGTATAAGGAAGTGCCAAGCTATGTGGAAATCACTCCATGTAGCTCAAGCGTAAGCACCACCTCCTTTACTTGTCAATCCGTGGAGACATGAGGACCGGTATGAAGACCACGAGCAAGTGAAAGCTCAAGTGCGTGAGTGAAAGCACACAAACATGCACACACATACACACACACGCGCACAAAGTAAGATCAAAGAGAGGAACAATGGAAAGCTTCAATTGCAAAAGAGTTCTCTTACAAAAGCTCTATTCTCTAACAAGCTAACCCCAAAAGTGAGCACTCTAGCTCTTTTTATAGTTTTTTGACTAGTTTTGACCCTGTCCAGACCTAGTGTCCGACCTACTTAAAAATTAGGTTCTAGGGCTTATTTGAGGGCTCAAACGGAGTCTAAAAATTATGAAAATTGGTAGGATGATAGTTCTAATACTCCTCAAGCTCAAGGACTCCTCGGCTTGAACAAAATGGAGTTATAAAAATAGATAATGGTATTTACAATGGTTTTTAGTGATGAAAATCACTATTTTTGTAGGGGATTCTTCTGAAAATTTGACGTACACTTCTTGGAGCTCCCTACTTGCTCCCTTTCCTTGTGTGTCCACCTTTTGATGTGCTTCCATGCTTTTTCCTTGACTTTGAGCTTCAACACTCCCCCCCCTCTCGAGTCTGTCGTCCCTGACATACCTTTGTTGTAGTGGTTGTTCCAAGTAGTGCCTTGAGAGGGAGTGTCCCTTCTGTATGAAAAAAGTCGTCTGACTTCCAGATGTGTCTGGTTCTTCATCTATCACTGCGAGTCTTTGCAAGTTTTAGTCTCTTGGTATGTGCTTCTTCCTTGGATTCCAGCATGACTGTGTCGTTGTGAGTCTCCGATGATGTTTTCTAGATCTTCCACAGTTGATGTTCATAGTAGTCATGCCAAGTACTCATAA
The DNA here is from genome assembly GCA_020310875.1 of Ceratopteris richardii. Taxonomy (NCBI): domain Eukaryota; kingdom Viridiplantae; phylum Streptophyta; class Polypodiopsida; order Polypodiales; family Pteridaceae; genus Ceratopteris; species Ceratopteris richardii. Next base: position 101,068,779 of record CM035436.1, read on the forward strand.
CCCATATTGAGTGATGGGTAAGTGTGTTTGTGCATGGGTTGAGGAAAATATGTGCCTTGTGCACGGCCTTGTAATGTAGCCCTATGAATGCTTACTTGGGAAATGCATTAGAAGAAGTATGGTGCAAAAATTGGGAGTCTTGAGCTAAGTGCTCAAGGGTATGCCGACGAAGAGGTTTCCTAAGCTATCATGGTTATGATGTTTCGAAGGTAAAGATACTTACCATGGAGAAGGTCGATCGATGTTCGTCTCTTTGTGTTGTACACTCGGCCTTTCGGACGGAACATTGTTGATGAATGTTCATGTTGATGGTCCACTTATGAGATCTTTTGAGTGGCTGATCCTGTCCCTTCTTTCAAAGCATCATTTGTCAAATACAGAGAATTGAATTTCTTTGTATTCCTTGACAAACAACATTCAAGAACTATACCAAGCTTAGTTTCACATATTCTCTCTAGCTCACCATAAGCAGGAGTCTTCTCGTCCAGTATACATACAAAGATTTGCAGGGTACCAAAACTACCTCGTGCAGATATCTCCCTGGATGCTCTCGTACATGCAATAGTTATGCATCATTCAAGTTGCAGACCTTCAAGCTCTTCACTCCTACCATAGTAAGAGGAAACCATAGTTGTGGATGCCATGCTCATGCCAAGTTCATGACATCTATGAGATAAGGCAGCAATTATATCATCTGCTAGCCAAGACACACTTCTATCCAAACTGATAAATGCCCAGTAATCGACAGTTCCACCTTTCACCAAGCCTGACTCATTCATGTTTCATGAGCCAAACCTGGGAACAAGTGCTTCCTCTTTTTTTTTTTTTTTTTTTGAGGAAAAAGATATCACAAAAGAAGAACACAAAAGTTAGTATCAATAGAAATATTTGACATATGTGACTGTGCTCTTGTGCTTGGGATTCTCAAGTGTGTCTATGCACGGCCATGTAATGTGGCCCTATATTAATGCATACTTTGGAAATGCATGACCTGAATGGTGCAAAAGACAGGGTTGTGCAAGGAGCACATGGTTGTCGCTCGTTCGAGGCTTTCGATGTTATTTGCGGAGGTTGATGCCGATCTTGGTGGAGGTATCCATTGAGTCTCGAACTGATGTAATCCTCCTTATTGGAGTCCATTTTAGAACATCATTTGGCACTGTAGAGGTCACTTCAGGCGTCTTCCTCTTTGGAGCGGCTTTCTGAACTGTGGTATCCAGTGTGGTTGGTGCTTTGATTCGGTGGAGGCTACTACTAATGTTGAAGAGCTGATTTGATCTTCCTTTGGTCTTTGTACATGGTTCTTACCCTTTTCTCTTTTTGGCTTCTTTGTTGAGACCTTTCGCATGTGGGAGAACATAGGTTGTTGTGGATGTAGGAGCTTCTTAGGTACCCACATCTGTAATTGCCCTTGTTGAGCTGCAGCTAACTTCTTAGGCACCCAAACTTGTTGGATACCTTGTGATTGACCTTGTCCGAGCTGCGTCCTTCGTCTTCTGGCCTGGTTGGCTTGCCTGGATGGGATTTGTGGGGGCAAGGCTGGTGGTTGCTCTCCTTTGCGTACCCATATCTGCTTCATGCTCGGAACTACTTTTTTATCGAATGGTGTCTTTCTATTTGATGTAGCAGTTGTCGTGAACGGTTGTGTTTGCTTGTGTGGTGGACTCACTACTGTGGCTACTTGATTCTTTGGAGAAGAAGAAAGATCCACCTGCCTTCGAACCTGGTCTTCCACGATTGACTCCTTCTGCATCATAGAGCTTTTGACACATACATCTTCTTTCATATGATTAGTCTTGGAAGGACTAAGAGAGTGTGTGGTGCCATGATCTAGGAGCATGCAGTTCTCTAATTCTAATGTAATGCATTGTTCATGTACCCAAACTTGAAGAGTTTGACTTCTTAGGTTTAAGTTAACTGCATGGTCATAGATCCAATCTTGACCCAAGACAAGTGGTTCTGTAAGGTTCTCATCTTGACATACTAGCACTTTGACTTTCATTGGAACATCTTGAAGGTAGATGGGAAGTTCCACCTCGCCCAAACAAGGGGTTTCCACACCTCCCAATCCTATGAGATAAGCTTCTATGGGATTGATGTTCAACTGCAAGTCTTGGCAGTAGGAAAGTCTAACTGCACTACTTGCTGCACCTGAGTCAATCAATGCTTTCACCGTCCTTGCACCCTTCCCTTGTCCTATCTCTATGGTCACAAAGGGTCTTTGGTCAATGACTTGAGAAGTCGTTATGCCTGACTTTTGGCACATATCCATGTGATATTTTGGGGCTTTTGAGTTGACATCTAGGCCTAATCACCTTAACTTATTTCGCCTAATACGCTCTCTGGCCTCTGCCTGTGCTTCTTCTCTCACTCTTAACTCTTCTTCTTTCCGTTTCTTAGCAGTGTTGAGTCTCATTAGCATGTCCTCTATAAGAGGTTCTTGATATAACTTGACTCTACAACCACTAATATAGTTTCGCAAGATATCACCTTCTAAAGTAGCCAATTGAACCGCGCCGCTAGTGGAAATTCTGTTAATGATCATGGGTCCATATCCTCGTTTTTCCAACTTACGGGCATGTTGTTTTAGTGTGTAAACCAACACTAGATCTCCCTCTTTCAGTCCCTTATCCTTAATGTGTGCATCGAAGTATGCCTTTTGCCTTTTCTTTGCAGCGTAGATGCCTGTAGCTGCTCGTAGCCTTGTCTCACCTAAGCGGTCTAGATCAAAGATCCTAGATGACAATTCATGTCCATTCCACTCATGCTCTTGTGCTACTTTTAAAGCAGGGATTAAGAAATCCAGTGGTAGCACCGCATTCTGTCCAAAATCCATATGAAATGGGGTGGCATTGAGTACCGTTTTGTAGGCAACTCGGTAAGCCCAAACAACATGATGAAGTTGTTTGTCCCAATCAGAGCGTTTATTATTTACCAATTTTGTCAATACGTTACAAAGGATCTTATTGGTACTCTCGGCTTGTCCGTTAGCTTGTGGGTGATAGGGGGCAGAATTCTTATGTATCACCAAGAATTCTTGGAGAAGATTTTCAATGACTTCATTCAAGAAGTGTGTGCCTCTATCGCTCACCAACTCTATTGGTAGTCCATATCTCGTGAACACATTCTCGAATAAGAACTTAGCCGTAGTCTCAGCATCATTCTTTGTTGTGGCTTTCACTTCTACCCACTTTGTAAGGTAATCTGTGGCTACAATAATATATTCCGCATGGGAATTTCTAGCTGGGGGGTTAATAGGACCTATGAAGTCTATGCCCCACTTTGAAAATGCACGCCCTCCCATCATTGGCCTCAAAGGCATCTCGTCTTTTCTAACTGGATATTGTGCACGTTGGCATGTGTCACATTTCTTCACATAGGTATGTGCATCCATATGAAGAGTGGGCCACCAAAGTCCTGAGAATAGAATGGTCTTGATCACTCGGTCAGGACCAAAATGTCCACCTGCAACACCACTCTGTGCAGTCTCTAAGACCTTTAAATAGTCTGATTCATGAACGCACAGTCTTAAGTAACCATCTTTACCTCTTTGGTATAGGTTCTCTCCTACTAAGGCATAGCCTTGAGCCTCTTGCTCCATGCTTCGTCTTCTTGCTAGACTAGCCTCTTTGGGTAATCTTCCCGATCTCATAAACTCTACCAATGGAGCACTCCAATCTGGAATTAATGATACTTGATAAAGGGTCGCATGATCCACTGGGGGTCTCTCTCTGCACATTGGACAATTCTTAATCGACTCATGTATTTCTTTGTCCATGCTAGGCCAATACACTCCTAAACACTTCAGATTTTGCAACGTTCGTTGTTTAGGATAGTGATTTCCTTGCAATCCTTCATGAGCTTGTTGCAACCAACTACTATGTTCATCATCCTCGACACAACAAGCTAATACACCCTTAGTATCTTGTTTGTACATGCTTCCTGCCAATATGTGATATTTTTTGTGATTTTACAATTTCTTCTTGTGATGTTTTCACATTCTTATTTGGAGGGCCGAAGGTTAGGACTGGTACCAACTTATTTGCCCATTTAGGAACAACTTCTAAATTGAACAGATAAGCATCGGGTAATTCATCAGACTCTTGCAGTGACTCTCCTGAAGTGATGCGAGAAAGGTGATCTGCCCGAAGGTGGGTTCTACCTTTCCTGACAACAACTTCAAAGTCATATTCCATTAGTAAGAGGAACCATCTTACTAAGCGTCTAGTATTGCAAGGTTTATTGACCAAATATAACAAAGCTTGATGATCAGTGAAAAACTTGAACTTGTTGGCCAATAAATAGTGTCTAAACTTCTTCACAGCATATACCATGCCTAAGCCCTCTCGCTCAGTTGTGGTATAGTTTCGTTCAGCTGCGGTGAGTTGTCTACTAGCATATGCTATGGGGAAGTCTAAGTTACCTTCACCTGTGGGTTGTGCTAGCACACATCCTATGGCATGATTGGATGCATCCACATGTACATAGAATGATTTATTCCAATCAGGAGTGGTCAGTATTGATGTCGTGCACAAACGTTTCTTCACTTCATTGAAAGAATTCTCGCATTCATCGTTCCACTCAAAATTAGACAACAAGGCATAAAGGGGTCTAGCTATGATCGCGTACATGTGGATAAAGCTACGGTAATATCCACAATGGCCCATAAAGGCTTGTACCTCTTTAACATTCCTTGGCCTTGGCAGCTCTGCTATGGCTCGTACCTTATCTTCATCTGTTGAGATTCCATTCTTAGAAACAATATGACCTAAGATTTTACCTTGACGCACCATGAACACACACTTTTCTGGGTTCAGACACACTCGATATTCTCTACATTTGTTGAAGATTTGTCTGAGCTCAGGGATGTGAAACCTTCTTTCTTGGGAATGAGCACATAAATCATCCACATACACTTTTAAGCTCTTTCGCAAGAACTCTTTGAAGACATGACACATGAGCCTTTGGAATGTTGCAGGTGCATTGGTGAGCCCAAATGGCATCACACGAAATGCAAAGATTCCCCACTCTGTAGCAAAAGCTGTTTTGTGTTGATCTTCTGGGGCAATGGCTACTTGATTGTAACCTGAAAATCCATCAAGGAAGCTATAAACTTCCTTGCCTGCAACATGCTCCAATAGGTGTTCTGTGATTGGAAGTGGATAACTATCTCTGATCATAGCGGCATTAACTTTTTTAAGGTTATAACACACTCGCAACTTCCCGTTCTTCTTGGGTACCACTACAATGGGGGACACCCATTCAGTATGATCAATCTCATAGATGAATCCAGCTTCAATCAGCCTATCAATTTCTTCTTTTATTTTGGCTGCATATGTATCATTATATGTGTAGGGCTTCTGTTTGGTGGGCTTGGCATCAGTAGTCATGGGGATAGTATGAGAACAAATTCTTGGATCTACCCCTTTCAAGTCTCTATAGTGCCATGCAAACACATCCCTATATTCCCTTAATAGAGCTACAAGCTCCATTTCTTCTCTTGCACTTAGGTCATCTCCTATATATGTACATCTCTCTTCGTTCTCTTCGATGGTCACTACAATCTTCTTGGTCTTTTCTTTATTATCATATGATTCTCCTATGATGGCCTCTCTCTTAGGCATTCGTACCAAAATTTTGCGGTCGTCAACTTCATATTTCTTGAAGTTTTCTAGTACTTCAAACAATGGTTCCTCCTCTTCTTGTTTCACTGCTTTTCTTTTCTTTTTCTTTTGACTGCTCTCACTTCCATCCTTCGAATTTACCGTTTTAATACTTGTGAGGGGTTCTTCTTCTTTCTGGGTGAACACTCCTATATCTTCTAGATAGTGCTGCTCTGAGTTAAAGCAACTATCCATCACAATGGACTCTATATCATCGTCATTCTCTTCTTCTTCTATGACATCACTAGGGTCACATTCTTCTAGCAAGGGCTGACACATGAACACTGAGATATCATAACCCTCCTCATCACAATGAGGTGTCCATTGTTCTCCATTGACAGCAATGTCCATGGTGGCTAAGATTTCTGGCCAGCCATGAGGCTCAAATTCCTCATCTGGAAAGATCATCGGTGTATAGGTTGGGTCTTTAATTGGTCTATCTCCTGGAAAAGTTCCTTCTTCTCTTGCCTTTAAACGTTTTTCCTCTTCCTCTGCAACCTTGCACATCCACAAATGAGTATCTTCATGCAGCCATGATGGATCAGGTGAACTTTCAGAATGCACAGAGATGGAATCTTCTTTCGCTTTGTGGATAGAATTCCACTGTAGGGGTGGTACATCTCTGAAGGTGTAATCCTTCAAATTGACCTTGGTGGTGACCCCTAAGTGCTGTAAGTACAAGGAGTTAGTTCCCCAATCTTGTACTATTTGCAATTGTCGTAGGAAGGGTCTTCCTAGGATCATCTCATAGACATTATTTTTCTCAAAGTCACATATAGCAAATGTATGTTCAAACTCCACACCACAAGTGGTTAGAGTTATCCCTTCTAGCAATCCTAGAGGTCTTTCAAAATGACCATCAGCCATTTGAAGCTTCATTCTAGTTGGTCTTAATGTGGGCTTGCCCCATTGCTTCCACAAGGAGGTGGTCGCAATAGCAACACCCGCACCTGAATCTATGATTGCTTTGGTTGTGTAACCTTGGTAGGTGATTGGAAGATAAGTATTACCTTCTTCACCCTCACACATGTCCCCTATTTTTTCTAGAGGTATCTCTGGTACTTTTTGTTTAGAGCCTGCTTTTGGCATTTTGGAATCAAGTTCTGGAACTTGATCCTTCACATGATTCAAAAGCTCAGGTTTTGCTTTGAGCAACTCTTCTACAGTGAGATGACACTGAACCTTAGTGTTCTTCACGACATCAGTGTTCCTTGGAACCACTGAGTCTTCATTTCTTACTAGTATTGTGGGAGCTCTAATCTAGAGAGATTCAGATTCCCATGGGCCTAGAAATTGAGGCAGTTCTTCTAGGGTATTAGATTCAAAATCTAATCTTTCATCTTCGTGTTGTTCTGCTTCATTTCCGTAAATAGATGGAATGTCTTGGGGAAATTGATCATGAAGATCATCAATCTTAGGAATAGGAGGGGAATTACCCTTCTCCTTGGCCCATTTCTCTTCTTGTATTTCCCGCAAGAACTCTTGAGAGTATTGTTGAATTGAAGGAGGTATTCCAGCATCTGTGGAATTAGGAACATAAGCTCCTATTGGTGGTGAGCTTCCTCTTTCAATAATTGGTTGAGCCTGTGGAGGTAAAGAAACTTGTGGTTTGTTTACCAATTGCTCTAATCTTTCTAGTAAGCCTTGGAAATGCAAATCCGGTTTGACAGAGTTTGTCTGATTGAACTTTTGACTAGTCTCGAGTATAGCTTGAGCTTGTTCTACCATTTTCATGCACATTTTCATCTGTTCAATCTCTAAATCTGCTCTAGGGTAACTCTTGTCTAGGTTTGAAGCTGCAATCCCTTCTTGAAGTCGAGCCTGGTAAGCCTTGAACATCGTCCAAGCCTTCTGAGGTTGGATCTGCAAGAACAGACCCTGATTGCGGTCTATTTACAATGGGTGGTGGGGTGGGATGAGGTGGAGTGGATGGAGTTTCGGCATGCGAGGGGCTTTGAGATGCAATGTCTTCTATTTTTGTTTTCGCTTCTTTTAAGCTTTCTTCTAGTTTGGATAACTTTTTATTCCACTTGCGATTGGCCTTCTCTCTGGTATCCTTCCATGTTCTTGTTTTCCTCTTACTAGGCTCTCCTTATTCACTCGACTCTGATTGTTCTGCTGGTTTATCCTATTTTAAGGCTTGTGCTCTAGTGACAGCTTGTATAGGAGCCACATTGCTACTACTTGAACTTGAATCTGCCACTAAGCCTACCACATTAATGGGTGTAATCTTGGGTGCACTGGAGGGGTTTCTTGGACAATCTCTCGGGAGATGTCTTTGCCACAATCAGGACAAAAAGCCTGTATTGTGATAGCTTGTCCTTGACTCAGAGATGGTGGGTGGGGACAGTCACGAATGAAATGGTCACCTTGACATCTGAAACAAGATCCTCTAGGGGCTTCTGGTCTCATTTGTCTCAATTGGGGCCTAGGGTTAGGATTTGTGTACATGACATTGGAGTATTCTAGCTCCCAATTTTGCTCCATAGGTGGTGCCTCATATTGATACGAGTAAATCTCACTATGTTCAGGTGACTCTATGTAATAAGCATGTGGACTACCTTCATGGGAGTAGTCTGAACTATGAGCATGAGAGTGATTATCTGGTATCAATGGGGTTAGTGGCACCAATGCTCTATTTGGATTTTCCTCTCCCACAGCATATTTGACTGGAATCACGTTGGCAGGAGCTGGTGGTTGGTTTCCCAAGACTGGTTGTGGCCTATATTGTGCCTGATATTGTTGTTATGGTCTATAATATGGCTGTTGGCATTGGTTTTGATACCTACCTGGTTGGTAAGGTTGTTGATAATTCTGTCTAACAGCCTGCCTATTATAGGGATAATCTTAAGCCGTGTGGTTCATATATTTTCTCTCAATAGTGCACTATGGAGCATTCCTTTCTCTCATGTTCTGGTTGTGCAATGGGAATACATTAGCCATGTGGTCGCCTCCGCAAGTATAACACCGATTCACTAGAGTGACTCTCTGTGTTTGTTTATTTTGGACTCCCAGCTTCTTGGCAACTTGCTGAGCTATCTCCTCTATTTCCGTGGAGATTTTTGAAGTATGACTAGTAGAACTATCTGAATCCTTATAGAGTTTGGATAATCCTAACTCCTCACCCAAGTTATCTTCTATGTCAATGCATGTCCGCACGCACTCTTCTATGGATCTAGGCTCTTTCAAGTATACATATGATCTTAACTTTGTGCTCAATAAGCCATCTAAGAACAAAGCCACTTGTTTGGCTGGTGTGGGTAGCTCTGGAGCAGGGCATCTTTCTAGGTACTGTCTAAACCTTCTACCTGCTAGCCGCACTGTTTCTTGGGGTGTCTGCTTGAAGCTCTGGATCAAAGATGAAGTGTTATGCCTGATACCACTCTTGGAAAATTCTACAATGAATTCGTCTAGTAGTTGACCTATATCGCGATAGTTGCGACTACTGAGTGGTTGAAACCAAGCTAAGGCAGTGCCCTTAAGAGTCAAACCAAATGCCTCATACTGGGTGAACAAATCCTCAACCTGTTCAGCTCTTAACACTTGTTTGAACTCGGCCACATGATCATAAGGATCTCCTGACCCATCAAAATAATTCTTCATTGCCTTGATCACTTGAGTGGGTCTAAGGGTTCTTGGGTGCTCTCGGGGTCTAGGCACTGGAAAATCCTGTTCCTCTCTTTGTTGCCTATGTGCTTGATGTCTCTCTCTTTCAGGTCTTTCATTTTCAAATCTTGACCTATTCCTGCCCACGGTGTGTGCAAAACTTACCTCAAGTCTCTCTCTAGTTCTTTCTCTCTGGGCTTCATGAGCGTGGGATGATCCTACTCCTTGGAGGCCATGGGAAACATTGGATCTTGGTGGAGGGAAAATCAATTCACTCTTCCAAGTATATGCATGTCTATCATGTTCTATTACCAAGAAAATTTTCTCTGACGTGTTATCTAGGTAGACAACTTTGCCTAGTATCTCTGGATCCTTGAACTCGTAGATGATGACTATGCCCAATTGACTAGGTTGATCTGGCTTGAATCTCCAAAAGGCTTCCTCTGTTTCTCTATTCAAGAAGAGTTCTATCCTTTTGTTGTCTTGAGGGATCCAATTTGGTGTGATCACTCTGGTCAGAACTGACTTACCTCTAGGAGTATGGGGTCCTTGTCCTACATTTCCTTGTTCTAGGTCTCCTATCTCATTCTCATGAATGAAATTTCCAAACTCATCGGTCCTATCTGGTTGGTTGGTAACCACATACATGGTTCCTTCCTTATCAATGTATGAACCCTCTTCTAACTTGACCACCGGGTGTTCAAGTCCAAAGGATTGATCTAGATTTTTGAGTTGGACCACTGATCGCCTCAGGCCATCCTCATAGATGCGAGCACCTAATCAGTTGGTCCGAATATATTCCAACTGTGTCTTATAGGGACCTTCTGGTGTTTGTAGATGGGCAGTCCCTGAGCCACCTACAGGTTTTCCCATGCTAAAAGACATTTCTGAATCACTTGTGTCTGAACTTAGTCTGTAAGGATGACCACTTAGTTGTTGCGCCCAAGACTTAGCTGTATGGTTGACACTAGCCTCAGAAGATCTAATGCTTTGTTTATCCTTGCCTAGGTGTCTACCAGACCTCAGGTTCATAAGCTTTGGCTAAGAGTCCAAAATTTCCCCTTGGTATGGTTCAAAAATCCTTTGGAGTCCCCTTGGGTTCTAGGTCCCACTTGAAAGTCAACTTCAAATTATCCTATCTCAAAATCAACACGTTATTCTTGAGAAAAAACAGTTGAGATCGTGTAGGATTTGAAACGAGCTTTCCAACGAGCTATAGAGCTCGAAAAATGGACTTTGGATGAAAAAGTTATGTCAAATCAGGCTCCTGGGGGTCAAAACCGGCAAACATGACCTTTTAGAGAAAATCGCGATGTTGTGAAATCAAGAGAATCGCAATTTTGTGAAATTAGAGAATCGCGATTTTGAGCAAAAAATCGTGTTATTGAAAATCGCGATGTTGAGCACAAAATCGTGTTTCTGAAAATCGCGATGTTGAGCACAGAATCGTGTTTTAGAAAATCGCGATTTTGAGTAGAGAATCGTGATTTCACAAAATCGTGGTTTACAGAATCGTGTTTTTTGACATGAAAATCGTGATTTCTGAGAATCACAATTTTGAGTACAGAATCGTGTTTTTTCACAAAATCGTGTTTTTGAAAATCACGAGGTTGAGCACACAATCGTGTTTTAGAAAATCGTGATGTTGAGCACAGAATCGTGTTTTAGAAAATCGCGATGTTGAGCACAGAATCGTGTTTTAGAAAATTGCGATTTTGAGCAGAGAATCGTGATTTCTCAAAATCATGGTTTACAGAATCGTGTTTTTTTTACATGAAAATCGTGATTTCTGAGAATCACGATTTTGAGTACAGAATCGTGTTTTTCACAAAATCGTGTTTTTGAAAATCACGAGGTTGAGCACAAAATCGTGTTTTTGAAAATCGCGATGTTGAGCACAAAATCGTGTTTTTGAAAATCGCGATGTTGAGCACAAAATCGTGTTTTTGAAAATCGTGATGTTGAGCACAAAATCGTGTTTTTGAAAATCGCGATGTTGAGCACAAAATCGTGTTTTCACAGAATCACCTTTTTCACAAAATTGTATTTTTACTGAAAATCGTGATTGGTGAGAATCGCGATTTTGAGCAGAAAATCGTGTTTTCACAGAATCTTGTTCTAGAGAATCGCGATTTTTTCTCAAAGAATCGTGATTCACAAAATTGTGTTTTTCACAAAATCGTGGTTCTCAGAATCGTGTGTTTTTGGCTGAATATCATGATTTGTGAGAATCACGATTTTGAGCACAACCACAGAATGGCGATTCTGAGAATGACCATAGAATCGTGATTCTTTCAGCAAGCTTTTAGGCGGGAAACAGAAAATCATGATTTTTCAAAAAAATTTGAATTTTCACAGAATCGCGATTTTCATCACAGAATCGCGTTTTTTGGTAGGAAATTCAAATTTCTGAGCGCCGGCAATGGCGAGCTCCGTATGAGCAAAAAATCATGAAAAAACACAGCGCTTGCTCTCCCTTGCACCTCCTAACTCCTTCCCACACAATAATGCATGAAAAATGGTATGAAAATGGTGAAAATGCACTAAAAAACAAGAAATTTCTATGAAGAAGAAGATGGAAGAAGGTGGAGATGATGATGATGATGAAGATGAAGAGGAAAAAACAGAAAATGAACTGAAATGATAGTTTTTTTTTACCTTCCAACGTCGCAAATCTACGATCTTACCATCACAACGCTCGTCCTCGAAGCTCTCTCCCCGGCAACAGCGCCAAAATTTGATGTAGCTCAAGCGTAAGCACCACCTCCTTGTCAATCCGTGGAGACGTGAGGACCGGTATGAAGACCACGAGCAAGTGAAAGCTCAAGTGCGTGAGTGAAAGCACACAAACATGCACACACATACACACACATGCGCACAAAGTAAGATCAAAGAGAGGAACAATAGAAAGCTTCGAATGCAAAAGAGTTCTCTTACAAAAGCTCTATTCTCTAACAAGCTAACCCCAAAAATGAGCACTCTAGCTCTTTTTATAGTTTTTTGACTAGTTTTGGCCCTGTCCAGACCTAGTGTCCGGCCTAGTTAAAAATTAGGTTCCAAGGCTTATTTGAGGGCTCAAACGGAGTTTAAAAATTATGAAAATTGGTAGGATGATAGTTCTAATACTCCTCAAGCTCAAGGCCTCCTCGGCTTGAACAAAATGGAGTTATAAAAATAGATAATGGTATTTACAATGGTTTTTAGTGATGAAAATCACTATTTTTGTAGGGGAGTCTTCTGAAAATTTGACGTACACTTCTTGGAGCTGCCTACTTGCTCCCTTTCCTTGTGTGTCCACCTTTTGATGTGCTTCCATGCTTTGTCCTTGACTTTGAGCTTCAACACTCCACAAAAGGAAGTAAGCCCAAAGCTTTGTGGAAAGCTTCAAACTTCTCCCTAGGCAGAGCCTTCGTGAAAAGGTCTGCAATGTTCTCCTGCGTGGGCACATGTGCCAAGCTGATCTCCCTAGTAGAGAACCTCTCCCTGACATAGTGATAATGCACCTCAATGTGCTTAGTGCGAGCATGGAACACAAGGTTCCTTGCAACTACCAATGGGCTCTTACTATTAGTGAAGATGGTGGTGGCAGAAGTCTGACCAACACCCAAATCAGCCATAAGGCGTCTGAGCCACACACACACTCAACAGTCACTATGAAAGCTGCCCTATACTCAACCTCACAACTAGAAGTGGCCATAGTAGGCTGCTTCTTGCTCAACCAAGATATACATGAGCTACCAAGCATGAAGCAAAAGCCACTAGTGCACACACAAGTGTCATAGCAACCAACCCAATCAGAGTCAGAAAAAGCATGCAAATCTGGCAGTAGTGATCCCCACTTGGGATAAAACAACCCAAGTAGCCGAGTACCACTCTTGGGCAATGCATAAAGCTGCTCATCTGTGAGACAACAAACTGAATATCTGGCTGAGTAATGCATAAGTAAATCAAGCATCCAACAGCCTGCTGATAGAGAACAGCATCAAATGCATCTCCAGCATCATGAAGACTCAATCGTAAGCCTGTCACCATAGGAATGGCAATAGGCTTACATTCTTCAAGGCCAAAATGCTGCAATAATGTGTCAATATATTTCGTTTGACACAAATCCATTCCACCATCTTCATCAGTCGGGAGTTCAAGTGGGGAATCTAGCCTGCGAGGCTCAGAGTAAGTAGCAATTTGCATTTGAAGAGTAAGTACCTGAGCGTGTAAAGTAGTAGAAGTAGCTCAAGCTATGCTCGAGACTAGTCAAAAGTTCAATCAGATAAACTCTATCAAACCGGATTTGCATTTCCAGGGCTTACTAGAAAGATTAGAGCAGTTGGTAAACAAGCCGTAGGTTTCTTTACCTCCACAGGCTCAACCAATTATTGAAAGAGAAAGCTTACCACCAAGGAAAGCTTATGTTCCCGATTCCGTGGATGAGGGAACACCTCTTTCAATGCAACAGTACTCTCAAGAGTTCTTGTGGGAAATACAAGAAGAAAAATGGGCCAAGGAGAAGGGTAATCCCCCTTCTATTCCTAAGATTGATGATCTTCATGAACAATTTCCCCAAGACATTCCGTCTATTTATGGAGACCAAGCAGAGCAACAAGAAGATGAAAGATTAGATTTTGAATCTAATTCTTTACAAGAGTTGCCTCAATTTACAGGCCCATGGGAATCTGAATCTCTTCATATCAGCGCTCCCACAATATTGGTAAGAAATGAAAACTTAGTGGTTCCAAGAAACACTGATGTCGTGAAGAACTCTAAGGTTCAGTGCCATCTCACGGTAGAAGAGCTACTCAAAGCAAAACCTGAGCTATGGAATCATGTGAAGGATCAGGTTCCAGAACTTGATTCCAATATGCCAAAAGTAGGCTCTAAGCAGAAAGTACCAGAGATACCTCTAGAAAATAGGGGACATGACTGAAGGTGAAGAAGGCAATACTTATCTTCCGATCACCTATGAAGGTTACACAAGCAAAGCAATCGTAGATTCAGGTGTTGGTGTTGCTATTGCGACCACATCCTTGTGGAAGCGATGGCGCAAACCCACATTAAGACCAACTAGAATGAAGCTTCAAATGGCAGATGGTCATTTTGAAAGACCTCTAGGATTGCTCGAAGGGATAACTCTAACCACTTGTGGTGTAGAGTTTGAACACACATTTGCTATATGTGACTTTGAGAAAAATAATGTCTATGAGATGATCCTAGGAAGACCCTTCCTACAACAATTGCAAATAGTACAGGATTGGGGAACCAACTCCTTGTACTTACAACACTTAGGGGTCACCACCAACGTTAATTTGAAGGATTACACCTTCAGAGATGTACCACCCCTACAGTGGAATCCTATACACAAAGCGAAAGAATATTCTATCTCTCTGCATTCTGGGAGTTCACCTGATCCATCCTGGTTGCATGAAGATACTCGGTTGTGGATGTGCAAGGTCGCAGAGGAAGAGGAAAAGCATCTAAAAGCAAGAGAGGAAGGAACTACCCTAGGAAATAGACCAATCAAAGACCCAGCCTATACACTGATGATATTTCCAGATGAGGAATTCGAGTCTCATGGTTGGGTAGAAATTTTAGCTACCATGGACATTGCAGTCAATGAAGAACATTGGACACCTCACTGTGATGAGGAGGGTTATGATATTTCTGTGTTCATTTGTGAGCCTTTGTTGGAAGAGTGTGATCCTAGTGAGCTCATAGAAGAAGAAGAGAATGACAATGATCTAGAATCCATTGTGATGGATACTTACTTTGACTCAGAGGAAGACTATTTAGAAGACATAGGAGTGTTAACCCAAAAAGAAGAGGAACCCCTCACAACTATTAAAACTGTAAATTCAAAGGAAGGAAGCGAAGGAGGTAAAAAGAAAAAGAAAAGAAAAGCAGTGAAGCAAGAAGAGGAGGAATCATTGTTCAAGGTACTAGAAAATTTCAAGAAATATGAAGTTGAAGATCGGAAAATTTTGGTACGAATGCCTAAGAGAGAGGCCATCATAGGAGAATCATATGATAATAAAGAAAAGACCAAAAAGATTGTAGTGACCATTGAAGAGAATGAAGAGAGATGCACGTACATAGGAGATGACCTAAGTGCAAAAGAAGAAATGGAGCCTGTAGCTCTATTAAGGGAATATAGGGACGTGTTTGCGTGGCACTATAGAGACTTGAAGGGAGTAGATCCAAACATTTGCTCTCATACGATCCCCATGACTGCTGATGCCAAACCCACCAAACAGAAGCCCTACACATATAATGACACTTATGCAGCTAAAATAAAAGAAAAGATCGACAAGCTGATTGAAGCTGGACTTATCTATGAAATCGAGCATACTGAATGGGTGTCCCCCATTGGAGTGGTGCCCAAGAAGAATGGGAAATTGCGAGTGTCTATTAACCTTAAAAAAGTTAATGTCGCTACGATCAGAGATAGTTATCCGCTTCCAATCATTGAACATCTATTGGAGCACGTTGCAGGCAAGGAAGTTTATAGCTTTCTTGATGGATTTTCAAGTTACAACCAAGTATCCATTACCCTAGAAGATCAACACAAAATGGCTTTTGCCACAGAATGGGGAATCTTTGCATTTCGTGTGATTCCATTTGGGCTCACCAATGCACCTGCAACATTCCAGAGACTCATGTGTCATGTCTTCAAGGAGTTCTTGCGAAAGAGCTTAGAAGTATATGTGGATGATTTATGCGCTCATTCCCAAGAAAGAAGGTACCACATCCCTGAGCTCAGACAGATCTTCAACAAGTGTAGAGAGTATCGTGTCTGTCTGAACCCAGAAAAGTATGTGTTCATGGTACAACAAGGTAAAATCTTAGGTCACATCATTTCGTAGAATGGGATATCCACAGACATGGACAAAGTAAAAGCCATAGCTGATTTGCCCAAGCCAAGGAATGTTAAAGAGGTACAAGCCTTTATGGGCCATTGTGGATATTACCGCAGATTTATCCACATGTATGCAATCATAGCAAAACCTCTTTATGCCTTGCTGACCAATTTTGAGTGGAACGATAAATGTGAAAAATCCTTCAATGAGCTAAAAAGACGTTTGTGCTCAACACCAATACTGACCACTCCTGATTGGAGTAAACCATTCCATCTCCATGTGGATGCATCCAATCATGCCATAGGATGTGTGCTAGCACAACCCACAGGTGAAGGAAACCTAGATTTGCCGATAGCATATGCTAGTAGGCAATTGAACGCTGCTGAACGAAACTACACCACAATCGAAAGAGAAGGTTTAGGCATGGTATATGCTGTGAAGAAGTTTAGACACTATCTATTGGCCAACAAGTTCAAATTTTTCATTGATCATCAAGCTTTACTATACTTGGTCAATAAACCTTGCAATACAGGACACTTAGTAAGATGGTTCCTCTTACTAATGGAATATGACTTTGAAGTGGTTGTTAGGAAAGGTGGGACCCACCTTAGGGCGGACCATCTTTCTCTCATCACTTCAGGAGAGCCACTACAAGGAGTGTCTGATGAACTACCTGATGCTTACTTTTTCAATTTAGAGGTTGTTCCTAAATGGGGAAATAAGTTAGTACCTCTCCTAACCTTTCCGAAAATAAAACTGTGAAAACAAACAAAGAAGAAATTGTAAAATCACAAAAATATCAAATATTGGCAGGAAGTATGTACAAACAAGGTACAGAGGGTGTATTAGCTTGTTGTGTTGAGGAAGATGAACATACTAGGTGGTTGCAACAAGCTCATGAGGGGTTGCTAGGAAATCAGTACTCCAAACAACGAACATTGCAAAATCTGAAAAGATTAGGGGTGTATTGGCCTAGTATGGTCAAAGAAATAAATGAGCGGATTAAGAATTGTCTAGTGTGCTAGAAGAGACCCCGAGTGGAGCATGCGACTCTTTATCACGTATCATTAATCCCAGATTGGCGTGCTCCATTGGTAGAATTCATGAGATCGGGAACACTAACCAATGAGGCTAGTCTTGCAAGAAAATGAAGCATGGAACAAGAGGCTCAAGACTATGCCTTGGTAGGAGACAACCTATACCAAAGAGGAAAAGATGGTTATCTAAGACTATGCATTCATGAATCAGACTACTTGAAAGTCTTAGAAACTGCACATAGTGGTGTTGCAGGTGGGCACTTCGGGCCTGATAGAGTAATCGAGACCATTTTATTTTCTAAACTTTGGTGGCCCACTCTTCATATGGATGCACATACATATGTGAAGAAATGTGACACATGCCAACGTACGCAATATCCAATTAGAAAAGATGAGATGCCTTTGAGGCCAATGATGGGAGGACGCGCATTCTCAAAGTGGGGTATAGACTTTGTTGGTCCCATTAATCCCCTAGCTAGGAACTCCCATGCAGAGTACATTATTGTGGCCACAGATTACCTTACAAAGTGGGTGGAAGTAAAAGCCACAACAAAGAATGATGCTCAAACGACAACAAAGTTCTTATATGAGAACGTTTTCACGAGATATGGGTTACCAATAGAGTTGGTCAATGATAGAGGTACACACTTCTTGAACAAAGTTATTGAAAACCTTCTCCAAGAATTCTTGGTGATACATAAGAAGTCTGCCCCTTATCATCCACAAGCTAACGGACAAGCCGAGAGCACGAATAAGATCCTATGTAATGTATTGACAAAACTAGTGAATAACAAACACTTTGATTGTGACAAATAGCTTCATCATGCTGTTTGGGCTTACCGAGTTGCCTACAAAACAATACTCAATGCTACCCCATTTCAGATGGTCTTCAGACACAATTTTGTGCTACCATTGGACTTCCTAATCCCAGCTTTGAAGGTAGCACAAGAGCACGAGTGGAATGGACACGAGTTGTCCTCTAGGATCTTTGATCTAGAACGCTTAGGTGAGACGAGGCTACGAGCGGCAACAGGCATCTATGCTGCAAAGAAAAGACAAAAGGCATACTTTGATGCCCATATAAAGGATAAAGGATTGAAAGAAGAAGATCTAGTGCTGGTTTATACGTTAAAGCAACATGCTCATAAACTGGAAAAGAGAGGATACGGACCCATGATCATTAATAGAATTTCCACAAGCGGTGCAGTTCAATTGGCCACTCTAGAAGGTGACATCTTGCCAAACTATATTAGTGGATGTCGAGTCAAGCTGTATCAAGAACCTCTTATAGAGGATATGCTAACAAGACTCAACACTGCTAAAAAGAGAAAAGAAGAAGAGTTGAGGGTTAGAGAAGAAGCGCAAGCTGAGGCGAGAGAGCACATGAGGAGAAATAAGTTAAGGTGACTGTATTTCTCTTAGTCCAAGGGAAAGTGTCTCACACACACCTATGGTTTGTTCAATTAACTTGTATTATGCCGCTTTCTTTTGCTCTGAGTCCAAAATTGCTCTCGAATATATCCTCATTTGGAATCCCCAGCAGGATTGCCAAAATGTTAGATTCCTAATGCCTAGGAGAAAGATGTTTATACAAGCCTTTATTTGCTCAAACCCCTCACAATCGGTCCACTTGGATTACCTGGAGGCCACAATTATCTCTCGATTGATACTTCCCTTGCCTATGCACTAGCTCATAGGCTTCCTGCTCGCACTTCCTTCCCTTCTTTTTCACATACACATGCTCATGCACTTTCTTTTACCTTCTAACTTACTCTCGTACATACACACTTGTTCACCCACACACACTCTCACGTGCTCCTTCCCTACACTCTCCTACACATGCACATGCACACGCATTTCTACTCTCCCATAAACTTTAACACATTTTCTCCCAAAGACCCACATATACTAGCATACCCGTTCACGCACTTCACGTGCACCTACACTTCCACATCCGCTCTCACACCTTCTTTCTCACTCACATGAGTACACTCACACCCTCCCTTTGCAACAGTTTTCCCAAGTATGCTGGATAACTTACAAGCTAAGAGGAAATGCTAGCAAGAGTATGTACTTACTCTTATGATCGTATATCCTTGAGAGTTGGAGTTCAATTCATTTGGAAGGTATGAATTCCATGATCGAGGATGGTTTGACACCCTTATCCCCAAAACGAACACATGACACATATATGACTATGTTGAAGCAAAGTTGAACTATGCCTGAATGTTCCTAGACTGTTGCGTGCTAATACCCTCTTCTCAATTGAGGGGAATGGATCAATTCCACTTATGTGAACAGGCTGTTGAGTCTAGGCATGTACATTTAGCATACTGATTTATGTGTTCAAGGGGTTAACTCCTGTTCCACACCAGAACGGATCACCTTCCTTACAAGCATCCTTCCTATATATGCTCGTCTTTTCTATCTTCTCCATGTGGGTGTTAGTAGCAGCGAATAAATTTGTTTTGACTTTTGTTTAAACCAAAGTGATAATCCTCATGTGACTCCTGACTGTTTATGTGGTTCAAAAAGGGTATATGACAAAAGTGTGAGCTTTAATGCTAATGGGGACCAGCAATAGAGTCACGGTTACGTTTTGTTTCCAAACACTTGGCTGAGACCGATACCACAACAACTGTGATGCTTCGAGAAACTAAACAGTGAAAGATTTGGAGAAAGACCTTTGCTACTGACATTAAAGAAAGAGAATGATTTTAACCTTTTTTTGCAGCGATATCCTTTTCAAGAGTTTAGTTTGGAGCTTCGTACACAGGTGTTTATATGCCCCAAACGTGTGGATGTCACATATTGCATGCGCACTTTGCCCATTAAACCTCTTGGAATTGGTCAACTTGTATTGCTTGGATGCTTCGATTGTACCGCTAATTGATAAGCTCCCAGTTGCCTCTTCACTCATGCTCCTTGTCTTCTCCTACCTTCACAAATTCGCTTTTCCCTCGACCGCTTTCACTCTCCTTCATACACACATGGACACCAACACACTCTTGAGCTTATACTCGAATATGCACACATTCCCACTCTCCTTTACCCTTTTTCTTTTTTTTGACTTCAATCTCAAGTGCATGTATACTCACATCCACCCATTCACACCCCTATATATATGCATCGATGCTTCCTTCCACTCTCTATCTCTTTTACACCTTTTCCTATGCTAACCTGGTTTTTTTTTTTAATAACATT
The DNA here is from genome assembly GCA_020310875.1 of Ceratopteris richardii. Classification (NCBI taxonomy): domain Eukaryota; kingdom Viridiplantae; phylum Streptophyta; class Polypodiopsida; order Polypodiales; family Pteridaceae; genus Ceratopteris; species Ceratopteris richardii. Next base: position 101,089,137 of record CM035436.1, read on the forward strand.
ATAGGATTAAGAGATAAAACCATCAAAAGCTTTGTACAAAATACCGAAAGTCAAGCTATAACATAAAAAGACTGGCATGACATCGTCAAAAACATTAACGAGTTTAGTAGTATAAATGTATAGGCATGGTTAATAACATAATTGAACTTAAACACATGCATAACTGAGCACATACCCATTCCAACAAAGTAGACTCTGTAACACTGAGACGTTGCAAGCTATAAAGATCTGCTGTAGCATGCTACTTCCTTCCGAACAGGTTACATTTGCAAAATCGCAGCATCCATAAATGATGGGCATTGCCCATAAAAGGATTTACAAGCTTATCTACAGCACTCGCGGCATATCAAGGAAACTTCGCATTTCATCCACATTAAACAGCCTAGCAGAACATAGCGATGGTTTCCAAAGACCGATGTCTGCAATGTTCCCAGAATACAATGATGTCTGCAAACACGACTCTTCCAACGTTGTACTACTCCAACCTCTTTTCCTCCAATGCACTAATACTCTGACGCTCTTGATAGTGGTAAAACTCTGCTACTCCAACGTTCATGATGAAATCTATTACTCTGACATTGATGTTTTAGTGCTCTTGCTGGTGAAAGACCGACATTGGTCCGACATTCTGGAAATGACTATGGCTGCAACTTGAAGAAGACAATGGTCGCAAATCTTTTGGTCACCTGCAACATGACCACTTGAAGAGGACCATTATGATGCCCAACCAGAACACTTCTTGGACTACTTCACAACTTGAAGGACTGCCTCAAGAAACTTTCTAAAACCTACTCCGATGTTGTTGGACCCCCTACCCTTTGCCGATGCTCTTGTCTATATCTATTTGGACCTACTCTTCCAGATTCTGAGAATAGCGACGCCTCTGACATTCTTCTCCTCCAACTTCTGTTGCCTCGACACCTCCTTATCCATCTCTTAACGACTCTGAAAACAGGGACGACCCTGACCCTCTTCCTTCTCTAACCTTTGTGGCTCTGACACCTTCAACACTCTGACCTCTCCTATGATTCGCAGAGAAGCCCGTGTGCAGAAGCTCTTCCCATCCTCCTTTTTTTTTTTTGTATCTGCCCGCCAACATCCACGAGAGTCCCCAATAGGGCGACCCCCCCCCCCTTTTGAGCTTGCGAAGAAGAAAACCACTCCCCCCTTTTTTCGGATGATTCCCCCCAAAACTGGCAGCAGCGACACCCAAAGATAAGAACAAAAAAACCTCCTTCTCTTTTTCTGTTTCTTTTGTCAGAACAACGGAGAAGAAAAGACAAACTTCCCCCCCTTAGAGAGAGAGAAAGGCTCCCTTCTATTCTCTTGAAATTTTGGGGCCCTCGATATCTGGCAGCCCATCGATTGCAGCAACAACTCTTTTTGTTGTAGTGTAAAAAGCTTCATTATACTTCTCATCAGTCGCCAAAACTAGAAGATTCTCTGCTACAACTCCTTCAAGCACCTTATCATCAGCTTCTTTTATGAATTCGGACTCTCCTATGACTGCCCCTTCCTTATGTGTGGTCACGAGCAAAACCCATCCCTCCTTATTGCCTCCTTCTAAAGTAGGATACCACTTTCAAGCAACTGATCAGCAAACCCAATAGCCGCCAACCACAAGAGTAAACTATCCACATTTTTTTTTCTCTGTATCTTCGCGGGACTTGAAATTCGACTCCCTCTTTCCCTTTTATGGATGATCCAAAACTTTTCGGTCTTCGAGAGCCACAATGGTGCAAGGGCCCGCAAATCATCCATGTGCATGGCCAATAGCCCCCAACTTTATCACACAATTCAGGATGTTTATTTGTGCACTTTCGCTAAGATATTATCACATCCTATAAGGTATCCATAAAGAGCAGCCACTGGCTTTCCCTGCTCTACACCAAGTTGCCAAGGTATAATAAGTTTCCGAATAATCATGTCTGCATCTTCTCTATGTCACCAAATTCGCTTGAATTGATCGCTGCTGAGAAGCATCTCTCCTTGCAAGACACCTGGAATCAACATGTAATCTAAAAATGAAATACATCAGTGCATAAAAATCAATAATTCTATGAGCTAACAACGACTAGGCTTAGATGTCAACCCAAAAGCCCCAAAATATCACATGGACATGTGCCAAAAATCGGGCATAACTAATTCTCAAATAATTGATCGACGTCCCTTTGTGACTATAGAGGTAGGGCAATGAAAGAGTGTAAGGTCTATGAGTGCATTGGTTGACTCAGGTGCAGCAACTAGTGCAGTTAGACTTTCATACTGCGAAGAACTGCAATTGGACATCAAGCCCATAGAAGCTTATCTCATAGGATTGGGAGGTGTGGAAACCCCTTGTTTGGGCGAGGTGGAACTTCCTATCTACCTTCACGATGTTCCAATGAAAGTCAAAATGCTAGTGTGTCACCATGCCGACCTTACAGAGCCACTTGTCCTAGGTCAAGATTGGATTTATGACCATGCAGTCAACTTGAACCTAAGAAGTCAACTTCTTCAAGTTTGGGTACATGAACAATGCATTACATTAGAATTAGACAACTACATGCTCACAGATCATGGCACCACACACTCTCTTAGTTCCTCTAAGAACAATCTTCATGAACAAGATGTTGTGTGTGTCAAAAGCTCTATGACCCAGAAGGACTCAATCATGGTAAACAAGTTGCAAGGGCACGCAGACCGTCTTTCTTTTTCGAGGAGTAAAGCATCCATAGAAGTTCAACCACAGAGGCAAGCGAAACAATACAAGAGAATCGGTATATCAAATAGACAAAGAGCCTTCAAGAAGGAAGTAGTTCCGGGCACGAAGCAAATCTGGGTCCAAAAAGGAGAGCAACCACCGGCCTTGACAACACACTTCCCACCTAGGCAAGCCAACCGGTCCTCACGTCTCCACGGATTGAAATTTATGAGGTGCATCTTCTCACGTTGGTACTTGCCATTGTGCTACAATGACAGTCCCACTCCCGGTAGAAACTTCATGACCAGTGTAGAAGGAGAGTATCGCACTTCTTTATAGTACGTTTCTACTAATGCCCAGGAGATCCCCATCTACATGGATGGTTTAAACAGATCTGTGGCTAGAATGGTGACTTCCATGGATGCAACAATTGTGCCCAGACCGGCTATTAAGCATGAGGGAGGAGCATACATGGACAAGCTAGGTCACATATACATAGTGATTGAGTACCCTAATTTGATCAATGAGAGGGGAGAGTTAGTGGGACAGGAAAACTCAGGGAGACCAAACCCTGAGGAGTTAGTGATGACTCCTAGAGGCAAGTCCCAGGTGACATGAGTCTTGAGAGGGGACTTGATACCTCAAGACGACTACCTATTGCAAGTCTATTTGATCCATGGTTTGGACTTGTTGCTGCAAATTGATTCACCAGCCCAAGGAAGAGAAGAAAGTCCAATGACATTTTATGAGCTAAAGGATTCGGAAGACGAGACTAGAATAACGTACTTAGATAGAAACCAGAGAAGGTATTGGCTGGTAGATGCCATAGACATGGCTCGACTGAAATACATGGGATTGCCTGTATTCCCTCAGAGAGAGCAGGAAACCACCTCTCAGAACCCCTTTGGAACCCAACAGGAGGCAGTGCACACCATGTCGAGACAAACTAGCCAACGGAGTGTTCCGAACCAAAATCATGTAGGATTTGCGACTCTCGGAGTGCAACCACACAATCAGACACACCCTAGAGTAGGAAATCAATATCGACCATCAGTAAGGCCACGGCCACCAATAGGAGTACAGCCTGGAATGCCCCCAATTAGACCAGCAATTCCCGTCTTCCTTGTAATGCCTAGACAACTAGAACCAATGAGAAGACTGAGACCTATTCAGGTGGCCAAATGTGTGAGGAATCGTTATGATGGATTAGGAGAACCTTATGATCACATTGCTGAATTTAAACAAGTTCTAAGAGCGGAACAAGTAGACGACTTCTTTGTGCAGTATGAGTCTTTTGGACCCTCACAAGAACGGCTCTGACTTGGTTCCAGCCATTAAACCCCAACCAATATGGCAATATGGAGAAATTCTTTCAAGAATTCATTGGGGAATTCACTAAGAGAGGAATTAAACACAACTCTGCATCTTTAATCCATAGTTTTAAACAAAACCCCAATGAAACCATGAAAACAGTTGCGCGAAGGTTCAACCAGTATGTTGATAGATATCCAACAGTAGAGAGACCCACACAGCAAAAAATGATATCATTATTTTTTGATGGACTAACGAATGGAACTCTAAGAACGCTAGTTTACGTGAAGAGGTTACAAACCCTGAGTGAGTGTCTTCAAGAGTGTATTGACCTAGAAGGCAATCTAGTTGAGGATCTCAAAAGCATACCAAGCCCCACTAAATCAGAAGACTCTTGGAGTACAATTACATCCAACTCTAGTAATGTGGAGGAATTACCGGAGCTAGTGGCAAAGAAATTAGGAGTCCAAGGACAGAGAAATTACCAACACCCCGCCTTAAGAGTGCCTATGCTACGAAGATCTAATCTCTATGGAGGAGATCACCCCACTCACTTGTGCATCCGAGGAGGAGCTGGAGTACCTCAAACGTACCCCTAAGATAGACAACATTACTCAGGAACTGCCTTGTACTGTCACATAGAACAAAAATACACTAATCATACCATGGAAAACTGCCCATTCAATAGGCAGGCATGACCACTACAACTGCCTCAGTATCGACCATATGGATATCCACCTAGAGAGCCAGGTAGAGATATGCCCAGATACAATTCCTACCCACCACCAGCAGGAGCTCCCAGGCCATATGAACTAGCACAATTTGGAAACCATTAACTGGTGTTAGGACCACAACCTCCACATCCTCAACATGTGGTACCTCTTAAGTATGCTGAACCAGAGGAAAACCTAGAAAGAGCCATTGTACCAGCATCACCTATGACCAACATGGAATCAACAAACTCAGGTTACGAGCAATCTCAGGGAGAGTACTATCCCTATGACACTAACATGTCTGAGTATGAACAAACCTATGATCCACACTACTACGGATACGAAGGATACGAATATGCTTATGGAACGGAGGTAACAACTTTAATGTATACTGCACCTAAAGCACAACCACTCGGAAGACCACCTAGTAGACCACCTGTGCTGAGAGAACCATGTTATAGATGCGGAGGAGACCATTTTATTAGAGAGTGTCCTTGGCCTTACAACCCACCACCTCCTAGAACTTGGGAGGGATATTGCAATGATTGCGAGAAGGAACATCTTTTCAGAGACTGCCCAAAGAATCCCACCAAAGTCCAAGACACTACAGCTATTAATGTAATTGAAGTGATAGAAGCACCTAGAGGTGATAAGGAATACATCGTGCCTTTAAAGGCCATAACCCAAGCTCAAACGAAAGAACAAAAAGGAAAACAACCAGAACGGGAACAAGAGAACAATAGAACAGTAAGTTCCAAAATTCAAATAGTAGAAGATTCTGAGGACCCATGTGAGAGTACCCAGAACATAAAAGTGCAAAAATGGAAGGAAAGAAGAGAGAATCTCAAAGATAAATGGATGAAAAACAAGAGTCAAGACAATTTTTCTTTAATCTTTTTTGTTTTTCTCTTTCTTACTTCATCATCATCATCACCATCATCATCCTCACCACCTCCCACCTCCATCTCCACCATCGCGAAAAATTTCAGTTTTGATCATATCACCTTCTTCCTTCCATGTCCCTCATTTCACTTGTGCGAGAGAGTGAGAGAGCGAATTGTGTGCATTGCATTTTGCTTGTTTTCTGAGTGATCTCGCAGGTACAGCTGTATCATCCCCTCTAGCACGCTACGCAGGTACGGACAAACTCGGAACTGTCTCTGTGTCGCAGACCTCTGTCGATCGCGATCGATAGAAAATTTCACCTTTTGGTAAAACAAAGTGCACCACCATGACATGCACAAGGAGCACATTCCAAATCATTAGAAAAAAATAAAAAAATTTATGTTTTTCTGTCAATCGCGATTGACACCGTCGATCGCGATCGACAGCCACGATCGACAGATTCTGTCGATCGCGATCGATAGAGACGACCGATTGACCCTGTCAGTCACGATTGACACTGTCGATCGCGACCGACAGCCATGACCGACACCTCTATCGATCGCAATTGACACCGTCGATCGCGACCGACTGAATTTTGATGATTGACTGAATTTCTCGCGTTGCCACGTGTCCATCGCGACGGACACATCCCCGATCGACTAAAATTACGGCAAAAATTCCGGAAAACGTGTCGATTGCGATTGACAAGACCCACGACCGACTTTGTCGATCGTGATTGACACTGTCAATTGCGACTGACGTGTCGATCGCGACCGACAGGCCCCGATGGACACCGTTAGTCGATCGCGACCGACAGGCCCCGATGGACACCTCTGTCAATCGCGATTGACAAACCTGTCGATCCCGATTGATAGGCTTTTTCAGCAAAATTTGAGGGTTTTATATTCCAAGATTTGGGGATAATTTTGGGCATACTTGTTTATTAATTGACATTTTGTGAGGTCCCTACACATGTGTTTTGAGAAAACTCCTAAGAACAGTTAGCCTGTTTGAACCCTATTTTAGTCCCAAAACCCTAAACTGGTCTAACTTTCTCATACGAAATCCGTTTGCTGTGATTCTTGTTTTGTTACGGTAAAATTAATATCAGGATTATTAGCCATAGTATTTTTAAGAGGACTATATCCAAGGGAAGAAAAGCTAAGGGGTTTCCAAGGTTGTTTTCCATAAAACCAAAAGAATAGTTGATCTTTGAGTTACATGAATGAAAGTGATTTTTTGTGCCCTTTGAATCTAAGTCTTGAGCTAACTTTGGGACTTTTACAGGTCCATTGAGAGCACTAGAACGCATCCAAAGAAAGGGTAATCTGCAAGCTTGAGAACTGGGTTCTTGAGCACCAAAAGAGCATGGGATCTGTAAGAGAGGTTGGAATACTCTCAACTCCCTCTGTCAATTCCTAGCCTAGGCTAAGTACGAATAGTGCTAGAAGTAAGTCAGGGCAACAATGGGCACGAGACAAGTCAAGACTATCTAAGAAATCAAGTTCAAGTCAAGAGTTAACCTGTGTGTGACCGACAATTTTAAAGGAAAAGAACCTAACGTGAGACGATCAACATTCAAGTGCGGAAATTAACTCAAGTGTTCCTGATGACGTGATATCAGACAAGATCATAAAGACGATAATCAACTAAAAAGAATCAAGTGACTGATACAAAAGAACTCAACAACGAGGTTGTACCTTGGGTAAAAATTGGGATTGCTCAGCTAAGCATATGAACCTAAGATCAGGACGACACCTAGGAAGAGATAGACAGAGTCTTAGATCTTCAGAGGCTAGTGTCAATCATACTGCTAGGTCTTGGGCCCAGCAGTTGAGCCATTATTCGCACTACCCTAGCTCTGAAACTAGTGAGTCAGAGATGTCCCACGGTATGGAAAGACCTACACGAAGTTCAGGTGCGTCATATTTGCATAGGGTGGAAGGCCCCTACAAGACGCAGCTGGAATACCTTAGGACCAACCGATTAGGTGCTAGCATCTATGAGGACGGCCTAGGAAGATCTGTGGTCCAAATCAAAAACCCTGACCAATCCATTGGACTGGAACATCCAGCAGTCAAGTTTGAAAACGGAGCATACTTGGACAAAGAAGGAACTATATATATAGTCACTAGTCACCCAGACAGGACCGATGAATTCGGGAATGTGATCCCTGAGGCGGACATAGGTGACCTAGAGCAAGGGAACATAGGAGGAGAGCCTAGGATCCCTCGAGGAAAATCCGTTCTTACTAGAATCCTCCATCCCGAGTGGGTTCCCTAGGACAATAAGAGCATAGATCTACTCCTGAACTGAGAGACTGATGAAGCCTTTTGGAGGTATAAATCTAATCAGCCAAGTGAGGTAGGAACAATCATGATATATGAGTTCAAGGATCATGATAGCCCAGGTAGAGTGACCTACTTAGATCACACCTCAGAGAGGATCTTTGTGGTTACAGAAAATGATAGGCATGCTTACACTTGGAAAGGTGAATTTATTTTCCCCCAACCAAGATCGAATGTGTCCTTTGGTCACCCAGGAGCTGGAACATCCCAAGCTCATGGAGCTCAAAAAGACAGACATGGAGATAGACCTGAGGTAAGCTTTGCCAACCCAGTGGGAAGAGAAAGAACGAGAACGAAAACAAATAGAGCGGAACCTAAGGGACTTAGAGCCCCAAGGAACCAAAGGAATGCTGATGATTTCCCTCTGCCAAGGCCTAGGGAACACAGCAGAACATTGAGACCTACACAGTTGGTTAAGTCCATGAAGAACTACTTCGATGGCACAGGAGACCCATATGATCATGTGGCTGAGTTTAGGCAAGTCTTGAGAGCTGAACAAGTTGAGGACCTATTCACGCAATATAATGCCTTTGGTCTAACCCTTAGGAACACAGCCCTTACGTGGTTTCAACCATTGAATGAGAGACAATTTAGGAGCATAGACCAACTCTTAGAGGCTTTCATCACTGAATTCTCTAAAAGTGGCATAAGGCATAATACTTCCTCATTGATACATAGCTTCAAGCAGACCCCTCAAGAGACCGTGAGACTTGCAGGAAGAAGATTTAGGCAATATCTTGAGAGATGCCCTATTCCTGAGTTACCAACACTAGCCAAACAAGTGGCTTTATTCTTGGATGGATTGCTAAGTACCAAATTGAGGTCATATGTGTACTTGAAGGACCCTAGGACTATAGAAGAGTGTGTACGCATGTGCATCGACATCGAGGATAACCTAGGGGAAGAGTTAGAGCTCTCCAAAATCTACAAAGATTTAGATAGTGCTTCTAGCCTCTCTTCCACACAATCCACATATATCGAGGAATTAGCAGAGAAAGTAGCTCAAAAATTAAGTGTCTCTAGCAAACAGATCCCAAGATTTGCCCCTGTGAAGAGGTGACCATATAGCGAATGTATGTCCCATTATGGCTCAACCCCAAGTAAATCCTAGTAGCCAGTACTGCACCATAGAACGAAGATACACAAATCACACAGCACAAGACTGCCCATACAATAAGCAAGCGGTTAGACAAACCTACCCTCAGCCCTATCCACAACAAGTAAGGTATCAGAACCAATACCCACCACAACAATATGGCAGACCACAACAACCCTATCAGCAACCCTACCAAAATCAGCAAAGACCTCAGCCTGTGTTAGCCCAACAACCCCCAGCTCCAGCCAATGTGATCCTAGTAAAATATGCAGCTGCACAAGAGAACCTGAATAGAGCTATAGTCCTTGTAACACCATTGCTTTCTGAAAGTGACCCGAGTGCCCATAGCTTTGATTCGACGCATATTGATAGCCCCCAAGCTTACTACATGCAATCTCCTGAACATGGTGAGTCGTACTATAGTGAAGAACCGAGTGAACCTAGTTGGTAGCCAGATTACACGAATGTCATGTACGCAAACCCAAACTCTAGACCTCAACCTAGGCAGGTAAGACCCCCATTTCGTAGAGGACCATGCTACAGATGTCAGGGAGATCACCTCATTTGTGACTGCCCCTTACCTCCACCTACACAACCCTAGTCAGTGACAATTCAAGGCTTTTGCCAAGATTGTGGAAAGGAGCATCTCTTACGAGATTGTCCAAAGAATCCCAATAATATGCCAAAAATCACTCCTATTAATGTTATTGGGTTAGTGGTAAACTCTTCAGGGAGTGTGACGTCCACTACACCAGTACAGGTAGCCACTAGAGCTCAAGCCTTGCAGCAAAACCAAAGTTTAGGTCAGGAAAAGAGCTCTGAGGTGAGTGAAACAGAGAGCATAACCAAGAAGAGGACTAGAGCCTGGAGAGATAGTCATGAAAGAATGAAAAGACAATGGGCAAAGAAGATGAATGAACTCGAGGAAAGCCTAAGAGAAACAAAAGCCAGGATAATTGAACTCACATCTCAAACCCCCTCTCACACTACCCCACCCCCAACATTCCCATCACCATCCGATCCAACACCTTCCAACCTGTGAAGAGATGGATAGGTATGTGCTTGAAGATGAAGAGGTGTTGCAAAATCCTTGATCTACACCAGCAAAATGAACTCCAGGAGTATATGGTGAGCCCTTTTATCTTGCCAATGGATGTATTAGACACCCTATGTACCTTGGAAGATCACTCTCAAAAAGATAGATAAAAAACAGATAAGTTGGAGTTAGCTCAGAGGTGAAAACTTGCTATTCTTGGTTCATACACCTGTCCAGTGTTTTACATAATTCTCTGAGCACAGCAGCAATTAGCTCAATTCCTCTTGGGGAAGTCTAGGCAACTTAAAGTGCTAACTTTCAAGAGTAATATCATAAAAAATAATGAACCACACACTGAGAATGAGTTTTAACAAGTGATGACATCATCCCGATTTTCACGGGCTGCTACAGAAATAGACCAGTGAGCAGAAAAATCAACATAACTCACAATGTAGAAATCCAATGATTATGGAAATTTGTATGGTTATACTAGACAGTAAGCTGAATTCAATAAGCTTTAAATCACTGAATTTGGATACGTAACCACTGAGAAATGGCTCTTACAAGATGAGTGAAAAAGTCGGGTACCTGACAGAGAAGTGAAGATGAACAGACCCTGTTGACTTCAAATGAACATAACTGAAGATTGCAACATCCAAATGACATAACAATTTGTGAGCATATAGTAGACTTATAGAGCTAACTTTACAAAGTTAAATCACTGAAAATGATGCACCAAGCTCAGAGAAAACATCTCTGCAATCTGAATGAGAAAACTGAGTGTAATGGTAGTGAGTAGTACACTTCACAAGAACATGGAAAGATGAACTCAAATAATCATGAAAATGAAAGTATATTGCTTGTACAATACAATGACTTACTGATACATATGTGTGCCTTGTAATCACACCTTGATATGGCATAAAGCTCAGCTCTTGGAGGTCTTCACATAGGTCTCTCTAACCACGACTAAAACTGCCATCTATTTATAGTTGAGTTTGGGAGGCTAACTTCCGTCAATCACTCTCCAATCAATCAATGATTGATTTGATTCTCTACCTACCACAAATCACGAATTCGTGGCTCCTCTTTCCATTCTTGATCAAGTGGACTCAACCACTTAAGATTCTCTTACTTTTACATTAAGTAAACTCTTCAAAAGTTACAAGAGGTAGTTCACAAGTGAACTTTACATAGTCTTCTTTTTAAAGCTTCTTCTAAGACTTTGTGGGACTCAAGCCAATACTTAGGCTTGTCATAGACTTGCTCCAACAGCTCCCCCTCAAGCCAAGTATGCTTGAGGTCTTCAATCTTCCAAGATTACCTGCAAACCAATCATAGCCTTGAATTTGCAAAGCTTTGTACCATCCAATGCTTTGGTTAGAATATCTGCACATTGTTGATGAGTGGACACATATGATATTTGAATCTCTTTGCTTAGAACCTTCTCTCGTACATAGTGATAATGAACTTCAATATGTTTAGTCCTTGCATGAAAAATAGGATTAGCAGCCAAGTGAATAGAACTCATATTGTCACCAAAAATATTCGGAGTTCCAAACTCCAATCCAAGATCTTTGAATAATGTCTTCATCCACATAGCTTCTTGTGTAGCTATGGCAAGACCTCTATATTCAGCTTCAGTAGAAGAGAGAGCAACTGTGGGTTGCTTCTTGGATGACCATGAAATAAGCTTTGAACCTGCAAAGGTAAGATAACCTAAAGTGCTCCTTCTATCTTCCTTGGAGCCAGCCCAATCTGCATCAGAAAATAGCTTCAAACCTAAATCAGATACATAAGGATAATAAAGTCCTTCATTTATGGTTCCTTTGAGATACTTGAGAATCCTTTTGGCAGCATCCATATGTGGTTTCCTTGGTGTGTGCATAAATTGGCTTAGCACACTCACACTGTAACATATATCTACTCTTGTCAATGTGGCATAGTTGAGACTACCCACTAGACTTTGATATGATGTGATGTCCTCTATGAGTTCACCTTCATGTGAGCTCAATTTGTGATTGACCTCCATTGGAGTACCTGCAATCTTACAATCTTGCACCTTGAATTTTGCCAACATGTCCTTAATGTACTTTCTTTGAGTGAGAAACAAACCATGATCTTTGTAGACAACTTCCAAACCTAGGAAGTAGGTAAGTGAACCCACATCACTTATCTTGAACTCTTCTCTCATCTGATCTTTGATCTTCTTCATACCATCTGCATCATTTCCTGTCAATATAATATCATCTACATATACACATAGGTAGATGACCTCGGAATTACTCTTTTTAATAAAGAGTGAAGGATCTGCCTTGCTTGGTTGAAAGCCTTTGTCCTGCAAGAATGAAACAAGCCTGAAATTCCAAGCTCTTGGAGCTTGCTTGAGACCATACAATGCTTTGTTAAGTTTACACACATAATCAGGATAAACTTGATTCTCAAAACCAGGTGGTTGTGCCATATATACCTCTTCTGTTATCCAACCATTCAAAAATGCATTCTTTACATCTAGTTGAAGTATCTTCCAATTCTTGGAAGAGGCAATACTAAGCAAAACCCTAATAGTAGGCATCTTTACCACAGGAGAGAAGGTCTCCTCATAATCAATTCCCTGAGTTTGTGCAAAGCCTTTTGCTACAAGCCTTGCCTTATACCTGTTAATGGAACCATCAGAATTCTTCTTGAGTTTATAGACCCATCTTGAGCCTATTACCTTCATGGATGAAGTCTTGGGCACCAAATCCCAAGTGTTGTTTTCCTCAAGTGCTTCAATCTTCCATTCTGTTTTTGCTTTGGCCTCTTCAAATGATGATGGCTCCTCTTGGTTTATGTCATGTGCTATGTAGATAGAATGTTTAGTTACTAATGAGGTGTCAAACCCATACCTTTCTGGTTTTTTCTTTTCCCTCATAGATCTTCTTAGGCCATGATGTGATGATTCTGCCTCATGTCCAAGTTTCTGCAATTTTGCTTTACCTTTAGACTTCCATGCTTTGATCTTTTCCATGTGAGATTCTTCATCATCCTCTGAGGTGTCTTGTACTTCAATCTTTGATTGTTCTCTACCAAGCTTTGGAAAATCTTCTTCAAGATCATATGGTAAATTGATCTTCCTGCATGAATCTTCATACCATGAATTGTTCTCATCAAAAACTACATCTCTACTTACCAAGAATCCTTTGTTGGTAGGGTTGTATAACCTGTAGCCCTTTTGATTGTTGTCATATCCAATAAATACACACCTTTTTGCCTTTGGATCCATCTTGCCTCTAACCTGTGAAGGAACATGAGCAAAAGCAATACATCCAAAAATTTTACAATGATCTAAGCTTGGTCTTCTTCCATTCCAAGCCTCATATGGAGTCATCCCATCAAGGGATTTTGAAGGCAACCTGTTAATCAAGTAAGTGGCTGTAGATACAGCCTTAGCCCATAAGTAATTAGGTAAATGCTTTTCATTTAACATAGACCTTGCAGCTTCAACAATTGTCCTATTCCTCCTTTCTGCCACTCCATTTTGCTCAGGAGTGTACCTTGTAGTTACCTCTCTTTTGATTCCTCTTTCTTGAAGAAAAGAATCAAACTCATGGGAGAAGTATTCTCCCCCTCCATCTGACCTTAGCCTTTTTAGTGATTTACCTGTTTGATTCTCCACAAGAGCCAAATATCTTTTGAAACATGAAAAAACTTCATCTTTGTGTTTCATAAAGAATAGGATAGTCCATCTACTGCAATCATCAATAAAGGAAACATAATACCTTGATCCAGATATTGAAGCTTCCTTGCTAGGTCCCCATACATCTGTATGAACCAACTCCAAGAGATCTCCATGCATATAGCCTTTCTTCATGAATGGTAACCTGTGAGACTTTCCAAATTGACATGCACTACACTTAATAATCCTATGTTGTTTTGACAAATTAGGAAGTCCAAGTACACTTTGGTCCCTGTAGATTTGCTTTAATGACCTTTCACCAATATGTGCTAACCTTTTGTGCCATACTTCCAATTCTGTGAGTGTCTGACTACCATAATTAAAGAGAGCAATGTTTCTAGTGTCCTGTAATTCAAATGTAAACAATCTACCTGTCTTTTCACCTTTTGCAATTCTTCTGAATCCTTGACTTGGATCTTCAACAAATGCTCCTGCTTTTGTGAACCTGACTTGCAACCCTTTCTCTACTATCTGCCCAACACTTATCAAATTCTTTGTAATGGTAGGGACATAGAGTACCTTACTGAGTAGGTTGATGTTTCCATCAGGTGCTTTGACATTGCCTATTTTCTCCATTGGATGTTTTGTATCATCTCTTGTTTGTACCTCATGCTTATTCCTTGGATCTTTTAAATCTGATAGGAGTGCCACATTTCCTGCCGCCCAGGAAGCCTATGTGCCTAACTCTACGGAGCCAGACACATCTTCTTCTATGAATTGGTTCACACCAGAATTCCTACGAGAGATTCAAGAAGACAAATGGGCTAAAGAAAGGGAAGTCCCTCCTCCCATTGAACTTGTGGATGATGCACACGACCAATTCCCACAAGATATCCCATCCATTTATGAAGAGCAGGAGAGCACTCAGTCTCAAGAGAGATTAGACTTTGAGTCTAATTCTTTACATGAATTACCCCACTTCACAGGCCCATGGGAAGCAAAGTCCAAGTGTATGAGAGCACCCATGGTCATGGTAAGAAACGAAGATTCAGTCATACCTAGGAACACAGAGGTAGTGAAAAACACTAAAGTGCAGTGTAACCTCACTTTAGAAGAGCTACTCAAAGTAAGGCCAGAACTGTGGAAACATGTAGCCAAACAAGTACCAGAGATAGCAAAACCTCATTCCCAGGTAGGTTCTCATAGGACAGTGCCAGAAATTCCTCTAGATAAGATAGGAGACATGAGTGAAACAAGTAAGGCCAGAACTGTGGAAACATGTAGCCAAACAAGTACCAGAGATAGCAAAACCTCATTCTCAGGTAGGTTCTCATAGGACAGTGCCAGAAATTCCTCTAGATAAGATAGGAGAAGAAGGAAACACCTATCTTCCCATCACCCATCAAGGATACACAACCAAGGCAGTTATGGACTCTGGTGCACGAGTTGCAATTGCTACCACTTCCCTATGGAAGCATTGGGGCAAGCCAGCACTCAGGCCCACGAGGATGAAATTGCAGATGGCGGATGGTCACATAGAGAGGCCTTTAGGACTACTTGAATGAATAACTCTCACTACTTGTGGTGTAGAGTTTGAGCACACATTTGCTATATGTGACTTTAGCAAAAATCATGCCTATGAGATGATTTTGGGAAGACCATTTATGTGACAGTTGCAAGTAGTACAGGATTGGGGAACCAATTCCTTGTACTTGCAACACTTGGGTGTTACGACCAAAGTGAATCTCAAAGATTACTCTCATAGAGATGTCCCTCCTATCCAATGGAACCCCATCCATAGAGCCAAAGATGATACGGAGTCTGTGCATTCCATAGGATCAAGATCCTCATGGATGCATGAAGACACCCACTTATGGATGTGCAAAGTAGCAGTAGAAGAAGAGAAGAGAGAAAAAGCCAGAGAGGTAGGTGCGAAGGGAACACATAGATCAATTCAAGACCTAGCCTATGCACCTGTAGTATTTCCGGACGAAGAATTTGAACCTCACGGCTGGGCAGAAATTTTAGCAACAATGGATGTAGCCATCAATGAAGAACAATGGACACCACACTGTGATGAGGATGGCTATGACATATCAGTTTTCTCCATAGAGCCAATCATGGGAGATGCAGTTTTAGAAGAGTGCGAACCTAGCCTTGATGCGTTTGAGGATGCAAGTGACTCCGAGCTAGAGTCCATCATTATGGACCCACCTTTTGCATCAGATGAAGAATACTCCTATGAAGTAGAATTTCAACCCCAGAGACACAAAGAGCTTACTAATGATGTAAGGTTAGCCACACCCTAAGGATGAAGGAAAGAAAAGAAAGAAGAGAGAAGTCACACCAGAAGAGGAAGAATCTTTGTTTGAGGTCCCGGAAAAATTTTAAAAAGTATGAGATAGATGACAGGAGAGTCATGATCAAAATGCCTAAACGAGAGGCACAATCAAGAGAGGCCTTAGTGGTAGCTCTGGAAGAAGGAGAGGAGAGATGCACTTACATAGGACATGACCTGACGGAAGAAGAAGAGCACGAATTGATAGCCTTGCTTAGAGAATACAGAGATGTATTCGCTTGGAGCTACAAGGACCTGAAAGGTGTAGACCGTGACATATGCTCGCACACGATTCCCATGACCTCAGATGCAAAACCCTCTAAGCAGAAGCCATACACATATAATGATAATTATGCTGCCAAGATAAAAGAGGAGATAGATAGACTAGTGGAAGTTGGATTCATCTATGAAATTGAGCACACTGAGTGGGTATCCCCCATTGTAGTTGTGCCCAAGAAGAATGGAAAGTTTAAATTTTTTTACCGATCATTAGGCATTATTGTACTTGGTAAACAAACCATGCAATACAGGCCGATTAGTAAGATGGTTTCTCTTACTAATGGAATATGACTTTGAGGTCGTGGTGAGGAAAGGGAAGACTCACTTGAGAGCAGACCACCTCTCTAGGCTCACATCTGGAGAAGCCGCACAAGGAGTATCACATGACCTTCCTAATGCTTACTTGTTTAATTTGGAAGTTATACCTCAGTGGGCTAAGCCATTAGTGCCAGTATTGACAT
Source organism: Ceratopteris richardii (assembly GCA_020310875.1). Lineage (NCBI taxonomy): Eukaryota > Viridiplantae > Streptophyta > Polypodiopsida > Polypodiales > Pteridaceae > Ceratopteris > Ceratopteris richardii. The sequence goes on from CM035436.1 coordinate 101,105,945, forward strand.
ACGGGCCTAACCACCCAGTCATAAACACTCAAGGTAGAGAGGTAGTAAAAGCCCAGAAGTACCACATCATGGCAGGAAGCATGTACAAACAAACAGATCAAGGGATCCTAGCTTGTTGTGTGGAAGCGGATGAGTACGCTAAATGGTTGCAATTGGTACATGTAGGTGCATTAGAGCAACACTACTCAAAACAACAAACCCTACAGACACTAAGGAGACTCGGAGTGCATTGGCCTACTATGGAAGCTGATGTACATAAGATGTGTAAAGAATGCCTAATATGTTGCACTAAACCACCTGTGGAACATGCCACTCTGTATCAAGTGTCCATAGTGCCAGATTGGAGTGAACCGTTAGTAGCCTTCTTGAGGACGAAAACATTCCCTCAAGGTATGACACTGGCCAGACAAAGAAGTCTAGAACAAGAAGCCCTAGATTATTCGCTCATTGGTGATAATCTATACAAGCGTGGTAAAGATGGTTACCTCAGACTATGTGTCCATGAGAGTGAATATCTTAAAGTTTTGGAAGCTGCTCACCAAGGAGTAGCAGGAGGACATTTTGGACCAGATAGGGTGATTAAAGCAATCTTGCTTGCAGGCTTGTGGTGGCCTACCCTTCACATGGATGCACATACCTATGTGAAGAGATGTGATGTTTGCGAGCGAACTCAGTATCTTATACGCAAAGATGAGATGCCACTGAAACCTATGATGGGTGGACGAGCATTTTCTAAGTGGGGAATAGACTTCATAGGTCCTATTAATCCCCCAGCTAAGGGTTCACATGTTGAATACATCATTGTTGCCACAGACTATCTAACAAAGTTGGTAGAGGTAAAAGCTACGACAAAGAACGATGCTCAGACAACTGCTAAGATCCTATTTGAGAATGTGTTCACAAGATACGGGCTACCTATAGAGCTAGTTAGTGATAGAGGCACACACTTCTTGAATGAAGTTATTGAAAATCTTCTCCAAGAGTTCTTGGTAGTGCACAAGAAGTCTGCTCCCTATCACCCACAAGCTAATGGGCAAGCTGAAAGCACAAATAAGATTGTGTGCAATGTGCTGACCAAATTAGTGCATAATAAACGCTCTGATTGGGACAAACAGCTACACCATGCTGTTTGGGCATACAGAGTTGCCTATAAAACGGTACTCCAAGCCACTCCCTTTCAGATGGTATTCGGTCAAAATGCAATGCTACCATTGGACTTCTTGATACCTACACTGAAAGTAGCACATGAGCATGAATGGACGGGTCATGAACTCTCTTCGAGGATTCTTGATCTGGAACGATTAGGTGAAACCAGACTAAGAGCGGCAGCGGGAATATATGCAGCTAAGAAAAGATAGAAGGCATACTTTGATGCCCACGTTAAGGATAAAGGCTTGAAGGCAGGAGATTTAGTTTTAGTCTACACCTTGAAGCAACATGCAAGAAAATTAGAGAAATGTGGCTATGGGCCTATGATCATAAATAGGATCTCAACCAGTGGAGCAGTTCAACTAGCTACACTAGAAGGTGATGTTCTCCCTAGCTATATAAGCGGATGCAGAGTCAAGTTATATCAAGAACCGCTGACAGAGGAGATGCTAAATCGACTCAACACTGCCAAAAAACGCAAGGAAGAGGAAAAACAAGTTCCAGAAGAGGCACAGGCGGAAGCATTGGAACGCATCCGAAGGATGAGGTTGCGAAGACTGGGTAGAGATCCGGCCAGGGTAGATGACTATGCGGACCCAGGTTATCATATGGCAATGTGTGAAGTCTCAGGAATAAGTTCTCATAGAATAATTGATAGACGACCTTTTGTAACCTTAGAGATAGGACAAGGAAAGGGTGCAAGGAATGTAAGAGCCTTGATTGACTCAGGTGCAGCCACTAGTGCTGTTAAATTTTCTTACTGTCAAAAGTTGAAATTAACTGTCAATCCTATAGAAGCATATCTCATAGGATTGGGAGGTGTGGAAACCCCTTGCATGGGCGAGGTGGAACTTCCTGATAGGTTCCTAAGCCCAAGGAAAAGATGATTGTGGAAGCTTTTATTTTGCTCAAACCCCTCGCAATCGGTCCACTTGGATTACCTAGAGCCCACAATTATCTCGCAATGGATTCTTCCTATGTCTATGCACTAGCTCATAAATTCCCGGCAAACGCACCAAAATGTTTGGGCTTCTTAGTCCAAGGGTAGGTACATACACACTGATATTTTACCTCATCTGGCTGATGCTAGGTTAGCTTTTATCACCTTAACTCCCTAATTTCACTCCAATGTATTGGTGGAGGATACGAGAAGATTCCTACACAAAAGGGTATCCAACTCTAGTGGCTACCTCTCGGGGCCTCCCCCTTTCCTTGCTCACTTCTGTACCCTCCCTTTGGTGAGCCTTTCCCCCATCCTTGGATGATGGACCTGAGATCCATGATGTCGAAGTGGCTGCCCCCTTTTCAGTGAGAACGTCTAAGAGCAAACCATGAGACAAGCACCCCCTTTTCGTCTGCTTTCTTCTCTGAGTGGAGTCCAACCCCCCACATCGATTACTGCTACCTCCTTTGAGCTCTACCCACAGAAGAAAGAGAGAAAAAGAACAGCCCACCCACTACTGTAGTCGGGGAGCAGAAAGAACGTCTTCAAAATCTCTCCCCTCCTCTCAACAAACTTCTTTTCCTTCGGCCATCAGCCTCCCCTTCGATGCCTACTCACAGTCCCCAAGAACTAGAGAATACCTCTTCTAGCAGCCCCCTTCCCTTAGTTCTCCCCTCCATAAGGATCAAGCGCGACGACTCCTCCATGATCTGCTGCGGGTTTTTGTACCTCCAGCTCCCTGTTGCTCTCTTAAAGAAGAAATCTTTAAGTAAAGCCCTCAAAATCATGTTGTCATTTCCGTCAGCATAAAACTTTGCTTCTGATGCACGTCAACTGTACCATCCCTTTGATTCAGATCGTATTTCCCTTTTACTTCGATGTAGACATCCTCTTCACATCTGCTTCATCTTGAGGGACAATTCCTTCATTTCACCACCTGCCTTCCTCTTTTCTGCGCGCCCGATACTTCTCTTTCTTTTGATGACCAAGATCAGCGCCCCCCCTTTTTCTATCAGCAGCTCCTTTTTTATTACCTTCTCCCAGCATGAAGAAAAGACACACGAACCACGATTTCCCCCAGGTTGTGCAAGGCAAATCCCACACTTCCATCCTCCATGCCTGAGCTCTCTCTCAGTCTCTTGATATCCTCCTCGAGAGTTCCTGCCAATCTCCATCTGATAAAAAAACTCTACCAAAAGCATGTGAACTCCACTTTGCTTTTCATGCCCGAGTCGAACAAGCGCTCCAGCCTTAATGAAAGAGAAGATATCAAAAGCCCCTTCTTTCTGTAAGCCAGCACAACTTTGAATACTTTTTAAATGCCTCTGCAAAATCAATTCTCAGTTCTTAAAGCCTGCGAGCATAGAAACTCAACCATCTCTTGTGCATAGCATTATGATTGCTAAAGAGACCATTGAAAACCAAATCAGCTTGCAATTCTGTAGCACATCAGCACATTCGATACATTCAGCTTTCACTGATGAGTCACAAAACAATATTCAAGTCTTCCTATCCAGCCTAAATCAGATCCACAGCAAAAAAACACGATTTCAGTAGCCTTTGTGCTGGAATAAAGTCCGACAATAATAACTCTACACACTGCTCCGAGTGTCTACTCAAACACATTTTAGTTTTGTTACAGCAGAGGCCCCTAAATTCTGAGGTCGCTCCAGTCATCTCTCAAAGAACAAGAAAACTCCATCATTTCACTCTGATCGTTGTTAATCCGTGCTCTCCCTTCTTAGAATTCCTTTTTCTATTGAGCTCATTCGAGCAGAGACCCCCAAATTGCGAGACACTGATGATTGTGTTCATCACTATGGAAGAAACGAGCACGTGAAATTGACTTCCTCTGTCAAATCAGTTTGTTGGTCACACTATAAACAGCGCCTCCATACACAGTAGCTGACCCCTCGTCTTCCTTCGTTTATCTCCGTGGCTTGAGCTTTGTCAGAACAAACCGTAATTTCGTAAAATACCCGCTTCCTATTCTCTATGTGGAGGACTTAATGATGAAACTCCTCATGAGTCAACTATTCCTCTCCGTTTTTCCCCTCTGAGTTGAACGGGGAACCCAAAGAACATCATCATCTGCCAGTAGACTCCATAGTAATGTGTGTAAAATATGAAGCGATTGAAAAGATTTGTTTGACAGCACACCTAAGAATCGAAACAGGCGACCGCATGCACATAGCTGTCTCCTAAGGAGAAGTTCCAGCCCTCTTTTTGATGATCTCCATCTGTGACAACAACGCAATGTGCCCACCCTGCAGGTGCTTGAATTATTGGGCGCTCAGAAGGCAAAGGAAAAGGCTCTGGTCTCATGCTTCCCTGCCGTGACGTAGCTCTGCCCAAGATCGCCTGTAGATCCCCAAGTGTGCACTATTCCGGAATCCGATATGGCCATGGCGAAACCGCATCCTCCACTGCAGACAGATTTTTTTCAGGATAACACACTCTCTCCAACCCCAAGTATAAACCTCCCCTCGTCAAAAAGAACCAGCGCCATCCACACATCAAGGTGGAGATAGAGATAAGATAAAACTATCTCTCTCACACACGTGTATGCACAAAAAAATGGAAATGAACATGTGCCTTCGAGACTTATGGCAAGCCATTCTCTCTCAACCCGAGACTTGGGTTCCATAGTACTTTCGTTTCTACCCATGTTTTGATCCATGCTTTCTTTGGAAAGTCCCCAAATAATTCCCATCAATCATCGAATCACTTTTCAAGTACCTGAAATCAAACGTATTTTCCTGCCAAATAGAACCACATTAGTGCATCAAAACCAACCATTTTGTGAGCTAACATACTCCCCTCTTCTTATTTGCGAAGTCGTCCTCGACGAGCCAAATTGTTCCTGCGCTCAAATCATCCAACATGTGCTCATCACTCAATCAAATACAAATCTTTACCTTGCATGCCTATTTTCTTCTTCCTCAATGTAGCACCTGCAATCACCCTCATACAATCGTTGGTCAGTACCAAAATCCAATCATTTCACTTACCATCTTTGTCCATCTTCTCGCATCTTCATCGACATGTCCACCTGTCTACAAACTCATCAAACATATTAGATCATTTTTCATCAAACACCACATCTACTACCAAAATGAGAAACATCCATATCACACATATATACTCAACACACACATCACGATCCCGCATCACACATGCATTCTCGTCACACACAACATACATACATGCAAACAGAAGACATGTCCACATTCACTCTCGTCACTCTTCTCGACTACTCATTCAACACGTCACACATCTTTATTCCACATGCATGCTCAACACACTTTCCACACACAGCTTATATATGTAAGCAAGTACCATACTTAAATTCTTTTTTTTTTGATGCCCTACCCGCTTATACTGCCACCTCCCCAATTCTTCTTCCGTTTCTCATCAAGTCCTCTCGTCTATTTTTCATGCCTCTTTGACCTAGGGTTTCCTATTCCCAATTGCCTTCCTATCTATCTCTCGTTTTTTGTTTGCTCATCGACTAGATCCTATGCTAGGTCACCACCACCTCTTGAATCGATGGACATGCGGCAAAGACCACTCAAGCCTAACACGAGCTCACTCTAACAAGATCACTCATCGTCGACGCGATTCCGAACTTCACAAGTCATTGCACCACCTAAGAGCCAAACTGAACACTTCCGGAAGGTTTGCAGACAAACAATGCAACTAGCACGATTGGATTCCTCAAGTCCAAGCTTTCCATAGACACATCGCAACCAAAACCCTAGCCGAGCTTAAGCTTCAATTTGACATGTTTCATCAGGAGCCCACACATAACCCAAATCCCCACAACACAAACACATATATTCCCATCCGAGCATCATGCTCTCTCACCTCTCTTATGTCCCCCCTCGAGCGAGGAATTCTTCTCATTCATTTTTTCCACATTTTTTTCTCTCTTTTTTCATCATTTTTTTTTCACATATTTACTCACACTTGCCGGCCTACGCCGAAGCTGGATGCGACTTGTGGACTCGACCACCCGATCGAGTTTGTTCCACCCATCTACCAACCCAATGCAGCGCGCGACACACAGACAACTAGCCCTATGCGAAACCGACGTCGGTTCGTGGCTTTGACCACCCGGCCAAAGTGGATCCACCCACCTATCAGCCCACATAGGCACGTAGCCACATGCACATAGACATAAACATATATTTTTCTCATCTTTTTTCATTCCCGCATCTCGAGAATTAGGAGACAAAAGAAAGGATCTTTTCCCAACCCAACCAATCACAACACACATACATAAACTCCCCGTGGACATCCCGATGAGACATATCTCCTCTTTGCTACCACTCAAGCCAAAATCCAGCCACTAATGCCATGGTCAACCCGTCCTCGCAAAACCCGCACGTACTAACTACCTTGTCGACCTAAAAACCCCGAAAAATGCCACTTCAGTCCTAAGCATACAACAGACTTGGTCCGCCCGTCCTCACATCTCAGACTCGCAATCCACAAAACAAACCCTAGTTAGACTCAAGCCGTCCTCACCGACATCCATCTCCTTGTCTATTTTTTCATCTCCAACCTCTTCCTCGCAGAGATTCCACCTGACCTGATAGATGACCTTGAAAACTACCATTAGCCGTTATACCTCTTAGTGCCTCAAGCCTCGCCGCTAAGTCCCTTAATCCTTGTTTGTTGTGCTCAATATCACTCTGATATTGGAACATGTCACAATCGATGCCTCGGAACCGATTCCATATTTGCTCCATCTCTTTATCCTCTCTCATCCCTTTTTCAGATCTGAGGGGAATATCCTCCCTCTTCTCAACTCGAAGAGTCAACTTCTCAACTTCCTCTCTAATCGATCTTTCCTCCCAAATCCTATTCATATTTTCTACATCCAGATCATCTACCTTCTTTGATAATTAATTCTTCATCCTTTCTAACTCTGCTCCGAACGCATCCAACCTATCCAACACCGCTTTCAGCTCTTCCTCCGTTTTCCTCGCTCTCGGATCCTCCACTTGTCCTCGCATCTCGTCATCTTTGCGATTCATCCACCTACCGAGCTTGCTACTCAGCCTTGCATTCTCTTTCTCTACACGTCTCATTTTCTCATCGCTCTCTGCTTGGGCACTTTTCATTCTTTCAAACTCCAGGTGGAACTCCTCACATGCCTTACCCGCTTGGTCACTGTATCGACGGATTATGCTTTGTACCTTTTCAATTTCATGCTCCATTCGTTCGACTCTCCTCATCAGGTCATCCTCGTCTCTTGAGAGCTCTTCTTCGATCGCAACTCCAAAGCAGTCGGCTACCATCAAACCGGATCTCAAGTCCTAGACCACGTTTTCACTCTCAGGCATCACACGATCTTTCCTCCAGCTTTTGTTTACTCTCTTCCTTTCCTTGTTTTCGTTTTTCAACACGCGTACTTGCTTTTCCCAAGTTCCTAGGACCTCGGCCATTTTCACTTGATTTTCCTCTAATTTCTCTATTTTGATCATCTCATTATCTCGCTCCACATGCAACCAATTGACTTGACATTCCAAGCTCTTCACAAGTTATACCAAGTCTCGATCATGAGATCCAGTGTCCTTGCTTTCACTTGCTCTCGCAGTGTCCGTCGACGAAGTAACTCCACCCTTGTCAACTTCCACATACAAGGAGGATAAACACCTATCAGCTTCATTCGTTGCAACCTTTATGTCAGTCATCTCTTTTGAGCCACACACGTGCTCGCATAGTCTCTTTTTCCCACAGTCTGCACATGTGGGGACAAAATCCAGCGGGGAGCATACACGAGGGCAATATTTGGCTATATGCCCAATCTGCTCGCAACACCAGCATCTCACATAATTTGATATCGGGCCAAATCGCCACCCTCGGTTCACATGATGTCTCATGGTCGGATGAGAATCTATCCATCTCCTATTTTGTCAAAAATTCGGTTGCCTCATGTTGGCATTCTCCAAACCACATGTTGGCTTTTGTTGGGCCATTTCTTTAATGAAGATCAAAGTAGATTTGGGATCGACTTGGCTGTGCCACACGATTGGGGCACCAAGCGAACTCGTAGCACTCTCTATGAGATGTGCTAAGCCAATTCCCGGCAAACGCACCAAAATGATAGGTTCCTAAGCCCAAGGAAAAGATGATTGTGGAAGCTTTTATTTTGCTCAAACCCCTCGCAATCGGTCCACTTGGATTACCTAGAGCCCACAATTATCTCGCAATGGATTCTTCCTATGTCTATGCACTAGCTCATAAATTCCCGGCAAACGCACCAAAATGTTTAGGCTTCTTAGTCCAAGGGTAGGTACATACACACTGATATTTTACCTCATCTGGCTGATGCTAGGTTAGCTTTTATCACCTTAACTCCCTAATTTCACTCCAATGTATTGGTGGAGGATACGAGAAGATTCCTACACAAAAGGGTATCCAACTCTAGTGGCTACCTCTCGGGGCCTCCCCCTTTCCTTGCTCACACCTTCCGAGTCCACTTAGTTCCTAGTTCTCTCTTTCACTTGCTCTTCCCCACTTCCTTTTGCTCTTATTTCTTTTGTCCACACATGTCCTCTACACACTCTTGTCATCCCACACTCATGCACCATGGTAAATACTTTTATTGCAAACCATCACTGTTCCCCAATGTATATCTTCACAAGCGGACACCCCATAAATGGCCCATGTGATGCTATAAACCCCCCCCCCCCCTTTAGATGCTCATGCCTAGATCCATGCATTCCCGTTATGTTACATCTAGGCCAACCTATGCTCATATAAGTTCATTCACCTTATGTTTCCAGCAAACATGCCCTTCATGAGCATCGGGGTCAGCAGTAATAGCATAACATCCTTTATCCTGACGTTACCACAGGTCGTGGATGAAAATAGGACTTTTCTACACAGCTGAGTAGCCACAGTGGATCATAAAAGCGCTCCAGAGTAAAAGACAAGAATCACGACCTATGGCTAAATTCATGGGTGACAAGATGTAGCCATCAAGGTCTTGTAGATCGTTAGTTGATCACATACCACTATTAGAACATATCATATCCTTCAGAAGTCGAAATACACACTCACCATAGGCTCAAGTTAGGTCAATAAAAAAAAGTATTCCTCCTTCCTATTCAAAGTCCTATACCTGCTACATTCAGGTGCATAATCGACAGCTTTCAGAAATTAGGAGAGAGATATTAGAGCACCGAAGGGGGAATACTCCCTTGTGTGCACAAACCATGTATCAACAAAAACTTTGTTCAAAGATTATTCATTTCTTTACATCGATGAGTAGCTAGAGATTTTGGAACCTAGCATATAAAAGAGCCTCAGCATTTTTAATTTTAGATATGCGATAGTTACTTCAAGTTGACAGTGAGACGAAATCACTTAAATCCTTTGACTACCCACTTAAATGATGAATACCATTAGGGAAGTTATAACTTACTTTCAAAATCTCATCCTTCTCAACCAGCTGGCAGGCTCTCTCCAGAACGATTGGCAGCATTCCTCTCACTCTAATCTAGTAGCAGACTTTTCCCTTTCTGATGTGTGCCCGGCCAACAATACCCTGGTCCCTAGAGCACCTGCCTCCCCATGTGCTACTTCGCTCTGACCCCAAAATCTATCATACGTCCCCTTTCACCTAGCTGGCCTGAGAAATCCTCTCACGATCTTCTGTACCCTCCCTTTGGTGAGCCTTTCCCCCATCCTTGGATGATGGACCTGAGATCCATGATGTCGAAGTGGCTGCCCCCTTTTCAGTGAGAACTTCTAAGAGCAAACCATGAGACAAGCACCCCCTTTTCGTCTGCTTTCTTCTCTGAGTGGAGTCCAACCCCCCACATCGATTACTGCTACCTCCTTCGAGCTCTACCCACAGAAGAAAGAGAGAAAAAGAACAGCCCACCCCACTACTGTAGTCGGGGAGCAGAAAGAACGTCTTCAAAATCTCTCCCCTCCTCTCAACAAACTTCTTTTCCTTCGGCCATCAGCCTCCCCTTCGATGCCTGCTCAGAGTCCCCAAGAACTAGAGAATACCTCTTCTAGCAGCCCCCTTCCCTTAGTTCTCCCCTCCATAAGGATCAAGCGCGACGACTCCTCCATGATCTGCTGCGGGTTTTTGTACCTCCAGCTCCCTGTTGCTCTCTTAAAGAAGAAATCTTTAAGTAAAGCCCTCAAAATCATGTTGTCATTTCCGTCAGCATAAAACTTTGCTTTTGATGCACGTCAGCTGTACCATCCCTTCGATTCAGATCGTATTTCCCTTTTACTTCGATGTAGACATCCTCTTAACATCTTCTTCATCTTGAGGGACAGTTCCTTCATTTCACCACCTGCCTTCCTCTTTTCTGCGCGCCCGATACTTCTCTTTCTTTTGATGCCCAAGATCAGCGCCCCCCTTTTTCTATCAGCAGCTCCTTTTTTATTACCTTCTCCCAGCATGAAGAAAAGACACACGAACCACGATTTCCCCCAGGTTGTGCAAGGCAAGTCCCACACTTCCATCCTCCATGCCTGAGCTCTCTCTTAGTCTCTTGATATCCTCCTCGGAGTTCTTGCCAATCTCCGTCTGATAAAAAACTCTACCAACAGCATGTGAACTCCACTTTGCTTTTCATGCCCGAGTCGAACAAGCGCTCCAGCCTTAATGAAAGAGAAGATATCAAAAGCCCCTTCTTTCTGTAAGCCAGCACAACTTCGAATACTTCTTAAATGCCTCTGCAAAATCAATTCTCAGTTCTTAAAGCCTGCGAGCATAGAAACTCAACCATCTCTTGTGCATAGCATTATGATTGCTAAAGAGACCATTGAAAACCAAATCAGCTTGCAATTCTGTAGCACATCAGCGCATTCGATACATTCAGCTTTCATTGATGAGTGACAAAACAATATTCAAGTCTTCCTATCTAGCCTAAATCAAATCCACAGCAAAAAAACATGATTTCAGTAGCCTTTGTGCTGGAATAAAGTCCGACAATAATAACTCTACACACTGCTCTGAGTGTCTGCTCAAACAGATTTTAGTTTTGTTATAGCAGAGGCCCCCTAAATTCTGAGGTCGCTCCAGTCATCTCTCAAAGAATAAGAAAACTCCATCATTTCACTCTAATCGTTGTTAATCCGTGCTCTCCCTTCTTCGAATTCCTTTTTCTATTGAGCTCATTCGAGCAGAGACCCCCAAATTGCCAGACACTGATGATTGTGTTCATCACTATGGAAGAAACGAGCACGTGAAATTGACTTCCTCTGTCAAATCAGTTTGTTGGTCACACTATAAACAACGCCTCCATACACAGTAGCTGACCCCTCGTCTTCGTTCGTTTATCTCCGTGGCTTGAGCTTTGTCACAACAGACCGTAATTTCGTAAAATACCCGCTTCCTATTCTCTATGTGGAGGACTTAATGATGAAACTCCTCATCAGTCAACTATTCCCCTCAGTTTTTCCCCTCTGAGTTGAACGGGGAACCCAAAGAACATCACCATCTGCCAGCAGACTCCATAGTAATGTGTGTAAAATATGAAGCGATTGAAAAGATTTGTTTGACAGCACACCTAAGAATCGAAACAGGCAACCGCATGCACCATAGCTGTCTCCCAAGGAGAAGTTCCAGCCCTCTTTCTGATGATCTCCATCTGTGACAACAACGCAATGTGCCCACCCTGCAGGTGCTTGAATTATTGGGCACTCAGAAGGCAAAGAAAAAGGCTCTGGTCTCATGCTTCCCTGCCGTGACGTAGCTCTGCCCAAGATCGCCTATAGATCCCCAAGTGTGCACCATTCCGGAATCCGATATGGCCATGGCAAAACCGCATCCTCCACTGCAGACAGATTTTTTTCAGGATAACACACTCTCTCCAACCCCAAGTATAAACCTCCCCTCGTCAAAAAGAACCAGCGCCATCCACACATCAAGGTGGAGATAGAGATAAGATAAAACTATCTCTCTCACACACGTGTATGCACAAAAAAATGGAAATGAACATGTGCCTTCGAGACTTATGGCAAGCCATTCTCTCTCAACCCGAGACTTGGGTTCCATAGTACTTTCGTTTCTACTCATGTTTCGATCCATGCTTTCTTTGGAAAGTCCCCAAATAATTCCCATCAATCATCGAATCACTTTTCAAGTACCTGAAATCAAACGTATTTTCCTGCCAAATAGAACCACATTAGTGCATCAAAACCAACCATTTTGTGAGCTAACACTTCCCCTCTACATTCAAGACGAAGTAATGACAGTTAAAGTGCTAGTGTGTCAAGATGAGGACCTCACGGAGCCTCTTGTCTTGGATCAAGACTGGATCTATGATCATGCAGTCAACCTAAACCTACGAAGTGGACTCCTTTAGGTCTGGGTAAATCAAAATCGCATTACAATTGAGTTAGAAAATGAAGCACTCAAGAAATTAGACAAGGCACACACCCCTGGTCCTTCCAGGGGTACACAGGAAGACGACCATGTTGTTCTTGTCCAAAACTATGTGATGCAGAGGAATGATGATTTCAATCAAGAAGTCAAGGGTGCAACGGAACTCCCTTCTTTTCTAGAGACCAGAGGGATACAACAACCAAAGGCAGATCAAATACAGATGGAGCAGAGTCATACCTATGCTGGAGGTCAAAAGAATGTGTGAAGCAGAATGTCTCAGCCATTGAAACAAGTGTGGGTGCGGAAAGGCGAACACCCTGTTGCGATCAAGCCAACCACACGGGCAAAACTTCTTATTAATAATCAACAACACGACACTAATAAGAAGTCTTTCAAAAATTCTTCTGCGAAAGTAAAGTCTATTTGGGTACCCAAGAAGTCAATGAAGGCCATCCCACAATCACGACAAATTTGGGTGCCTAAGGCTTGCTTGCGGGCTCAAATAGTTACATCGAGGCCACACCCTGTACAACATGGTTCACTCACTCAAACATCTGATACCCTTTCTTATACAACATGCACGGACACACATTGGTCCATGAGCACAATCAGAATCACTTGTAAATGGGTCCTTAAAAAGCCTCATTTCCAAGTAGACACTCCTGAAAAGCCCTCCAGAGTCTCCACAAAATCAAGACCCACAACAAATCAGTTTGTTTGGAAGCCCAAAACGTGTAATAAACCCCCCGACCCTCATTTGTAAATTCATATCCACTTACTTACTACATCACTCATACACCACATCTTTCCATTTAGCTCCTAGGAATATCCATTCACTAACTACACACACGATTCCCAAGCACTTATTGACCTACTAACCTCTCACTAAAATCATGTGAATGTTGTAATGGGGACGCATGAACGCTTGGTGTCCATTTGCAATGTTAACATTCATTTGTCTATTCTCACAGAACCGGTGATCAGTCTCTTCACCATGGCCGAGGCAGGAACTAACTCCCAGGCAGGCACCAGCCCCCAAATCATGGACATTCAAAGTCTTCCCATTGAAGAGGAATTGAAGGAACGCCCAGTGGCATTGAGGGCATTACACGCCATACCGATTCAGAATCCTCCACAGGGGCACACAATGCCGGTCAGCAAAAACTCACATTGGTTCAGTGATGTGGCGATCTTTGGGTGAAGGCACTTGCATGTGGGAGGCCGAGATAGAGTTCAATGGGCGATGGAGCAGATATCATTTCTTCACCAGGGAATTTGAGAGGCTTCAAAATGACGAAGATCTGAAACCCATATGGAAGAAGGCTTGACTCTACGACTATTTCAAGGCTCAGTTACCCAAGCCAGATTTTCTACGGTGTTCCTACTTAATTAGCACTCTGACCCCTAGTAAAGAGAAAAAGGGATATAGTACCTTTGTTCTACCATCACTTACCAGAGGTAATGAATTAAAGCGTTTCAAATTGACGAACAACTTGGTGAGGGAAGCTCTTGACATGAAAGGCATGCATATCCCCACCGAAAAAGAAACGATGGTCCCGGATAACATGAAGAACAAGAACCTGACTAAGCTCAAAGACATGGTGGCAATGACACCCACAATCGCCATTCACTTACGAATGGTCATGCAACATTTCACGTTCCCAGCTCAGGAGCGGTTCACCATGCCACCCAAGAAGATATGATTCAGTCTATATTTAGCAGATGCCTTCAATTTGACGATCAACATGCCGCATTGGATTATCGACCAAATCCACTTGGCACATCAACAGTGGTATAAAAAGCAAAAGTCGGTACTGTATGGATGTTGTGCCCTCACTAGGATTGTGTATAGATGTTTGGCTTATGATGTGCCAGTTCAAAGGGCATTAATTTGGACCAGGGTACAGGAATTTCAACGTAGACTATCAACCGCAGGGCCGCCATCAAAGAAAATGAGAGGCGTAGTTCAGATGCCCTGTGCACAAGCCCGCGGTGCAACACTGACACCTGAGACAACTCCACGACTTCCGAGGCGTGTACAACCCTTCACTATCAGATTACCAAGACACAGCACTGATGGACCGAATCTGGTGTTTCCACCTGTACCAACTGACCTAGAGTTTCCTCATGGATTCACATTAGAAGACCTAACTGATGAGGAGGTAGCCAGGATAATCGAGGCTGTTAACACGGATGTCGAGGCAGAACAGGTAAGCGGCCAACTGACAGTCGCAGACCAACCCCATCCAGTCCAACCAAGAGTAGTTGAAGTGAAGGATGAAGAAGAAGAAGAGCAGGAGGAGGAACGAGGAGGAAAAATAGAGGAAGAAGAGCAGGAATATGAACAAGAAGTTCTACAGGAACTTGAGGGTGCCCCGGCTTATACGAAGGAATTGAAAAAGTTGTATGATACCATCAACAGAGTTCAAGAACAGCACAAACTATCCCTGGCAGCAGGAAAAGCCCTCATGAACCAAATCCTTGAAGAGGAAGGTGTGGACGAGCAATACCGAGCAACCCTGGATATGATTTCTGATGTGTTGGGGGTACCTGAGACGGTGCATACAGCTCTTGCACACTTGAGAAGATCGGAGCGACGATACGGTAGACGCCCCCCTCGATTAGGAAAACAAATGAATATATTAGTATCAGAACCACAGGGCACCACATCCACAACCACAGGCACAACTCATATCATTCACAAAACTGAGGAAGCCCATACATCCAGTGCACCCCCATCACCCCCTTTACCACCCCCACCTCCAACTCCACCAACTTCACCCCCCACTACCAGTGTAACCACTACTGTCACCGCCTCAAAGTCCACTACCCATACCAAAGCACAGACTGTCACTCAACCCACACAACCCACACACTCTATCACCATCTCACTTGTATACACTACCAGTGACACTATAATTCTAACTACAGCCACGAAAAACCCCGTTCCCCCGATCACATTTCTTGGCGGTTCATATTCACAACTACACTCACCACTTTACACTTTCACTACCATCACCGCACCCACAATTCCCATGTTCACAATCACTCCCATGACTGCATCCACTTTTGACCTCATGGACATATCACCCACGTCCGCACCTCTCCCTCCCCCCATACATCCACAATCTCCCATTCCCCCACCACCCACTTCATCCTTTTCAAGCATAGCATACACGCTCCCATTCCCTTTTCCCTTCCCTTCTACATTCAACACCCTTCCCGCATCCACCCCTATTAATAATGTATTTAATAATATGTACTAGTGTATGTCTCAACTACAACAGCACTACCAGCATCTTGATAACCAGCATACGAGCCTCTTCTGAAGCCATGAAGCGCTACAAGCACGATTCATTGATTTAGAAAGGGAAAAGCGGCTACTACAACAACAGTATGTCACTTTACAGGAACAACATGAGCAGTTAGTGGCCAATCCACCCCAGTCAGATGCGGAAGAGAAAAAACAACTTGATGAGCTGCTACACTCCCAAATAACAGAGAACCTCAAGCTTCGATGCAACCTGGCCCTATTACGGAAACACATGTCTACAACACTCGAGGAAAATAAACGACTACAGAGATAGAATGAAGAAAACTTGGAAGCAGCAATGGAGGGTTCACCACAGGAAATCGACCCAGAGAAATTCAAGGCTATCCTATCTGGAAATATGCAAATTGTTTTGGAAACCCATGCCGACCTCCTGGAAGCCCACACA
This sequence comes from Ceratopteris richardii, assembly GCA_020310875.1. Classification (NCBI taxonomy): domain Eukaryota; kingdom Viridiplantae; phylum Streptophyta; class Polypodiopsida; order Polypodiales; family Pteridaceae; genus Ceratopteris; species Ceratopteris richardii. The sequence goes on from CM035436.1 coordinate 101,122,122, forward strand.
GCATTAGAAAGAGAAAGAGATGACTTATTAAAGCAACTAGCAACCTAGCAGGAGTCACCAAGCAAAGTCACAACTGAAGCCGACACATCTGAAGAAGTCGCAAAACTCAGAGCAGAATTAGAAGAACTACGAAATAGAGTTCTACAATACGAGCGTCAACCCTCTCCCCTGGTGGAACCAGAACCTGAAGACTTAGTGCCAATTCAAGTGGAGGAGATCTTTGAAGACCCATACGTTCCCATGCCAACACCCGGAGGTAAGCAAACAGAAGAAGGAATGGACACGATTGAGATCGAAGCGCCTGAATGGATGCAAAGGTTGGAAAAGGTTGCTACAACCCATGATGAGAGAGTTGTAGTTCAGATAGCGTCTATGTCACGACTGGAAGAAGTTGTCATAAAATCAGATTACTTTAGAAACCTCTCCCATCATAGGTGGATTGGCGCGTCTGATGATCTGTATGTTCCATTTTGTGTATTAATGGCAGATTACAATGCTGAAATCAAGCAACGCACAACAAAAGAACCAACCTCGGCGACACAGTTTGCACCGGATGATATCCCTGCAAGTGCCAAGCAAGGGAATATACATCAACCTACTTGGAGGATCCGCCTGCTTGAAACCTACCTTGAGATGAATCGCACGTGGAATAACATACCTCTATATATCAAGTATAATCCTTGCTACTGCCCTGTCTTTCGAAGAAGGTCTTGGTCGGAGTACACAAAAACAGTTTTGACGGTTAAAGGATGTGAAAAGTGGTTAAATTATGTGTACCTAGCACCTCCTAATGGCCAACCCACATTCAACTACATGATTTCAACCATCCGACACTAGGCAGTCCGGTTCAAGAATGTCCCAGATGTTATGGCACAGATGTGCCTAAAAATTTTTGAGCTCATGCTGATTACATTCAGGACAATTAGGAACATCAAAGAACCTCATCTTTCGGCTATTGGATTTAATGAAGGGAATCAGGACCTTGTCTATGACATGAGCACCACGCCCTCCATTAACGTCGTCTATGCCTGGCATGCCCGTATAAAGTATCTACCTGCTTGCTTCAAACAGACTGTTAAACGTAAAACATACGATGTGTTACTGACTAGCCGAAATCGTTACCGAACACATGTTAAACGTAAAACAGAAATGTTAACCGTGGAACAGTGTTTCACCGAAAAATGTGTTAAACTTTAAGTATCGTTACCGAAAGACGTTACCAGACCAACATGGGTTCTTGGGAGTGGTAGGGGTCTGTTAGATAGAGGCCCTGTACTAATTTCCCAAACTTTCATTACAATCAACAAAAGCACTAATGCGCGTTTTAGCTCAATCATTAACATCAACTGGGCGATACTCGATTTCTGTGACCTGATTACCGAATTCTTTAGACTATTCTGCTATTGGAACAGAGCAGTAGTCCGATCTACAGACTCAGTGGTATATAGTAATCAACCAGAGATAACACTTTAGCTGACAGCGTCATGTGTTCAACACTTTACAATGATCTCAAATAAAAGTTCACGTCTACCAAAAGCAATAGTTCGTTCTCGTCACCGAATGCAATGAGTTCAGTAAAACAAACAGAACATACTCAACAAGGCATCAGGTTTCCTATTCAACTCACACAGTAATATAACTACTCAGACTAATCCAGGATACTTCAACCACTGAAGAACGCACAGCGATACAATACGATAACAGTACTTAGACACACAATCCGTCACTCGACACTCGTTACGGTGAACTTCAGTATAAGCAGACGATGCAGAAATCAACACTAACAGTACTCAGAACTTCATAACAGTGTAAACACTAATCTCACAAATGTTAAGGCGAACAATCTGGCAATTCCAGAAAAGACGTCTCTCTCGACCATTCTCCTTACCTTGCTTTATATAGAATTACAAGATGCGCATACCAACTTTTCATGCGTATTTCGAAAACTCTGTTACATCCGGCAGTCATTACATTTGTCCCACTCCGGCGCCGACTAACACTGGCACGCACGGTGGACTCGAACCCGCAAGTTATTTTTTATTACAAAATCACTGTTCGTCGATGATTCCTTCTAAATACATATTCCTAGCTAATCTAAATGTACGGGCTATTTTTTTCTTAAGAGTTTCTAATAGTTGCTTAAGGGTATCGGGTTCTAATATTTGTGCATCTACTCTAACAGAACTAAGGGCAATGGCTTCGGTAAGCAAAATTTCGGCCTGTGTTTGCAAAAAGGCTTCCTGTAAGTGGAAGTCGTTGGATAGTGCCACATCTCTGGCTGTCTTCATTTCATTTACTTGCTTCTGCATTTCACTAATTCGGTCTTTCTAGTTGCGTACCTGATTATCTAGTCTTTCAAACTGTTGATTCTGGAACTGTATGGTTTTGTGATATTGCTGAGCCCATAAAAGTCATGTTGGTCAAAGTCAACTATAGTCAAAGTCAACGGGTCAAAGTCAACAAGGTCAAGGTCAAAGTCAATAGGTGCAAAATCAAAGTGTGTAAGTACAGGTGTCAAAGCGCACAGGTAGTGCACAATGAATTGTCCACAAAGGGTAAATTGGAGAAAAGGGGTTGCAGGTTGCAGAGGTATTTTCTCTAATTTCCCTAAGGTTCAAAGTGTGTTTTAAAGTGTTTTGGAAGGTTCAGGTGAACCCCCTCTTATGTGCAAAAGTGAAGACTTAAAAGGAAACATGAAGGTATGTGAAGCGGCAAAGTGTACGCACAGGTGAAAGTATGGCCTCCCATTAAAATTTTTGGTTTTAGTCTAAAGTCACTACAAGACAAAACAGTGAGTCGTTGGCTGCCACTTGTGAGGACAATCTTGGGACATCAAAGTGAGCACCAAGATACCATTGTAGTTAGGAGCGTACGTGATCGACACACGCAAATCAAGGCAAGGGCCATTCTTGGACCAAGGTTAGAGTAAGCAAGAGAGCATAGTCTAAGAGAGCAAGAGAGAGAAGTGCAAGAGTCACCACTGCGACGACGCAGAGAAGTGGAAGTGAAGAAGTGCATAAGGAGTGCCTAAGGGATTGTGCAGAGGGTGCTAAGCTAGTTCCCCAAGTATCTCAAGGTCCCATTGCAGTGGATGCGTGCCGACAGAAGGTAGTCACTCCTCCCCCTTTGTGGAAGCTTGGTGCAAGGTGTGCACAAGGATAAGCTTGAAGCAGGCGGAGGTCTGGTGCAGAGGAGCCGGCAGCAAGAAGACTTTGGGATATTTGGTATTTTGTGATTGGGCACCCTGTGGGATTGTGCACAGAGGTATTGGCTTGTCTTGTACTTCAAACCTTGTAATTGTCTTACTGTAATCAATCGGCAGAAGCTTCCAGGTGTATTTTCTCTTCTTGTTTCTTCCCCTTTTTTCCTACAAACCCTCAAACTCCTTCTTGTCTAAGAATCCACCAACAAAATTTGGCACGCCCGGTGGGACTTCCAAGGAGATTTGAGCATAGGAGACTATATATTGCCATTGGAGAGCAATATTCCAGTGTCGACCACACTACTCCAGTGGGCCAAAAGGTACATATTTTTATCAAGTGTCTCATTTTAAGTGGACTATGAATAGCTCATGACCACGACCCGGTCACAAACCTTGAGGATCAAGTGCAAGCAGACAAGAAGAAAGACGAACAGAAGATCATCGAGTCCACTTTCATCGACTTCATCGGTAGGAAGCATGGCAGGACAAGTGGACCTAGAAATCTTGCTCTCCAGATTAAACATAAAATTTCCCTCCTTCAGAGGTTTTAGCCCATGAGGACCCAGATGAGCACATTCGAAGATTTCTTGCATTATGTAAGACTAGAGGGCTAATGGGTAGGGAAGATGCTTTCTTGATACTCTTCCCCGCCACATTGGAAGTTCTGGCAGACAAGTGGTTTAGCCAGTTTGCTGAAAATCACTTTACCTCTTGGGATTTGATGAAAGAGGCTTTCAAAAATCAATTTCAGCATGGCAACACGGCTGAGATCATTATAGAAGAATTGGAAAACTTGAAATTGGGTCCAGGAGAAAAGTTCCCAGAGTTCGTGACCAGGGCCAAAGCACTAATGGCTAAATTACCGGATCCACCACACGACTTCTTTGTCAAGAAGTGGTTAGCCAAACCTCTACCTGTGGTCACCCAATGCAAAATAAAAGAGTTAGTGCTACCTACTGCCTCTGTTGAGGAGTTCAGCAATACGGCCACACGCTTGGAACAGATAAGGCACCAGTATGGTGCAACTTCTTCCCAACCATCATATGGTACAGAACTGGAGGACCCAGTGAGCCAGTTAAGAAGGGAATTGGAGGGCTTGAAAAGGAATAAGCCCTACACAGAGGAGGAGACTACTGTAGCTCAGCTGAGAAAAGAGATTGAAGCCCTCAAGCTCCAAAAGGAAGAGGAAGCCCAAGCAGAAGAACTAGCTTAGCTGAGGCAGGAGTTGCAAGAACTAAAAGGAGGCGGCATTAAGAACGGACTCTGGTGCTCCATGTGCAGCAAGCAAGGGTACATAGTAAGTGAATGTCCTTTGCTAAATGTGACTTGTCAATTATGCAGGAAGATTGGGCATGAGGCCCATGAATGCCAAGTAAGGGGAATACCGATAACGACATACTGGACACAAGGAGGACTCTTGCCACTAGCAAATGTAATGGCAGCAGCAGCAAACCAAGGTAATAACTATAATCCTAGACCGAGAACTAACTTTGCAAATGGGCCTAGAAGGCCAATTATTTGCTTCAGATGTGGAGAATGTGGGCACTACCAATCTAGGTGCACCCTCCCAGAAAATGCACCTCCTTGCAGGAACTGTCCAGAGGCCAGGGATCACTATACAAACTGTTGTCCTAAGAATCAAGCCTCTACTTCCGGACCCCATCTCCAAATGATCTCTGTATTCAAGGAGGAAACAATTCCTGAGGTGAATGAACCTTCACCATCTACTAGAGTGGTACAATTAGAAGAACTCGAATCTTTTGCAATATAGACAAGAAGCAAGGGAAGGGCAAAAGTGGTAGAAAATAAAGAATGGATAATTAAGGAATTGAACAAAGACAGAGTTGCAATTGAAGACAAAGATACTACAAGTGCAGACACAAACCACAATGAATGTCTCATAGGCACCAGTGATGCCATTGGGCATGCCTTCAACAGGGCTCAAGAAGAGTTAATCAAAGCAAATGAAGTTCACTCTCTTAAAGAGTCAGAGGCTTCAAAACTACTCAAGTCAATGAAGAAGGAGGTTAGTATTTTTGATTTAATAAAGATGGATGGGAAATTCAGGTCAGAATTATTGCAGATAATTGATGAGGCTTCTACTACAAGCTTAGTGGCCAAGACTGCTATTTTACATAAAGGGATAATTAGGGGGGAAGCACCCCTTACAGATTATAAAAGTCCTCGGCTTACAATATCAATCAAGGGTCATGAATTTCAAAGTGTTATTGTAGATGGTGGTTTTGGCATTAACTTGATGCCTGAACATACCATGAAAAGGATTGGGCTCCACCCTTCAAGACCTGCAAATTTCACGGTTACTTTGGCAGATCAGAGCAAAGTAAGGCCCTTGGGGGTAATCCCAAAAGTTCCACTTGAAGTACAAGGTAATCTATTCATTCTGGATTTTGTGGTTTTAAGATTGCCCTAGGTTGAAGGAGGATTTCCTCTCTTAATTGGAAGACCTTGGCTGAGGCATGCCAGTGTCATTTAGGATTGGGGTAAGGACACTATGTGGGTACAAAAGAAAGGGCAGGAGCTGACACAAATTCATTTAGAAGAAGGCCCAAATAATCAAGGAAACACTAGCATGATGCAAACAGTCGGCATTTGCTTGGAAACAGAATCGGAGGATCAACCCCAAATAGATTTCGAGGAAGAAGAGGATATTCTAAATTGGCTCCAAGCAGGCAACTCTTCCTCTTGTTTTGGAATTTTTCTTAATAATTCTTGCACGACTGAAGGTTATGATGAAGATAAGGGAAAAGTCCAGGTTGATGGATTGGGAGAGCCCATCACAGACCACAGAAGGGGCAGGAAGACACCCTTCAAATACAACTTGGAGGAGGATATGACAGCGACAGATAAAGAAGTTTCTAAAGCTAAAAGCAAGGTAAAAAGTTCTAGTGAAGAATGTTCTTTCCCAATTCAAGAAATCCCTACAGGATGGATGCAGGACAAGGAGGAACACATTGAAGTCCAAAATACACCTGCTTATGAAGCAATGCACGAAAAGCTAGTAGAAGAAGACAAGGAAGCAGAGGCACACGAAGATAATATGGTAGCGAGAAATCCTGTCCAAGAAATACAATTAGGCACTCAAGACAATAATCAGCCAGTTTTGATGGCCACTTGGTTGTGGAGCCACCCAGGGATCCTTGAAAAGGTAAAATCATTCTTGACCCAGTATATAGATGTCTTTGCTTGGCATTATAAAGACTTAGAAGGAGTGCCTGCAACTTATGGAGAGCACAGAATCCCTCTGGTTGATGGAGCCAAACCCATAAGAGGAAAGAGTTATAGACTTAATCCAAAATATGCTGAAGCTGTCTATGTGGAAATCCAAAAGATGGAGGATGCAGGAATCATCATTCCTGTAGAACACTCAGAGTGGCTCTCACCTATGGTTATAGTTCCGAAGAAGAATACTAATAAAATCAGAATTTGTGTTGACTTTAGAGCTCTCAACAAGGTGACCATTCCAGATGGGTTCCCTATGCCTTTTGCAGAACAGGTCATTGAAGAAGTGGCTGGGCATTCTATTGGGGAACCAGCGAGTGGGACGCATAGCACATAACGGAGGCGTGGGCGATTGCTGATCGGCTGAACATGATTGGACCTGCTGTGGAGCAACTGTAATACAATCTTCTTGCGCGTGAGCGGGTTGAAGTTGAATATGCACCACTATACAAGAATTATGGTTTAGGATTGACAACTTGGAGCCCTCTAGGATCAGGTGTTCTCACTGGTAAGCACTCGATCGATTCACCTCTTCCAGAAAACAACAGGTTTTCCTTGGAAAATTACAAGAACTTGGCAACCAGGAAGCTCGTGAAGGAGATATTGGACAAAGTGGATGCGTTAAAACCTATTGCTGAAAGGCTTGGCATGAAGGTTGCTCAGTTGGCTATTGCATGGTGTTTGAAAGATCAGAATGGTCTTATTTTTGCAGCCGAGCTTCGCCATGTTATGACGAATCTTGGAGAAAAACCCAGTCAGCTTGGAGACATTCAGAGAAGCCAGAGAGGCAGTAAAAATTTGTTCGTAGTGATTACACAGAAAGCTCATCCATTACCTTTGGATGGCGAAGGTCGCCTGCAAGTCGATGGACAACAGCTTTCAACACGTGCAGAGTAGTCTTATGAGCAGGGACAATGATTTGAGAGCGCCAAGCCAAGCTTGGCTCAAAGGCCGGTCCTCTCTACACAGTCTTTCAGTCTCCTGTAATCGGATCTCATTTTCCGGGCAACGTTATGGGGTAAGGCTCAGAGTAATTGCTGAAGCAAATAAAGCAAAAAATGGACTAGTTAGTGTAGCCTTCCAAAACCATGGCGATTTCTGATTATGCTACTGCATTGGTTGAGTTTGGCGTTCCAGTGATCACACTAGCTGCTAATGAACCTGACTTTGTTACTCCAAAGCCCATTGGTGAGGCTAGGATGAAAGCTATCCCGAAATGGCACGTTTAGCAGATGCAGCACCAATAATTGCACCTACAACATTCTCTGATAACTTCTTGTTGAGGCCGGAAAAATTGGAATCAGTCTTGACAGAGAGAAAAATCCTCTCTTCTTGCGTCGCCACATGCATGGCTTTTGACGTGTTTCTTCTTTGTTGGTAGTTAGGGTTTTTAGTTTTGGCTTTTCTTGTTCTTGAATTAAGTGCCTAGGAATGTGTGCGACTCTTTTTCTTCTATTTGTTACGAGTTCAGCTATGGCGATATACGTTCTTTTCTCTCTCTCTTCTCTGTTGCACGGAGGCGAGCACAGAATCCCTCTGGTTGATGGAGCCAAACCCATAAGAGGAAAGAGTTATAGACTTAATCCAAAATATGCTGAAGCTGTCTATGTGGAAATCCAAAAGATGGAGGATGCAGGAATCATCATTCCTGTAGAACACTCAGAGTGGCTCTCACCTATGGTTATAGTTCCGAAGAAGAATACTAATAAAATCAGAATTTGTGTTGACTTTAGAGCTCTCAACAAGGTGACCATTCCAGATGGGTTCCCTATGCCTTTTGCAGAACAGGTCATTGAAGAAGTGGCTGGGCATGCATTATATAGTTTTATGGATGGATTCAGTGGCTATAATCAAATATCAATACATCCAGAGGATCGGGAAAAGACTGCTTTTATCACACCTTGGGGAACATATGTGTATGTAAAAATGCCATTTGGGCTCAAAAATGCTCCAGCCACCTTTAACAGAACGGTCAATCTCATTTTTGGCCCCCTATTGCTGGAATCACTTAGAATCTTTATGGATGACTTCTCTTCGTTTTCAGGATCTCACAAGGAAACCCCTCTAGATTGTTTGGACCAACACTTGAGGCAGCTGCAGAATATTTTCCAAAGATGCAGAGAAACTAAGTTAAAGCTCAATCCAAATAAATGTCATTTCCTTGTGACAGAAGGAACCCTCTTAGGACATGTGGTGTCGGCTAAAGGTATGGCCCCTGATCCTGACAAAATCATTTCTATATTAAAGTTGCCTAAACCTAAATCCCCTAAAGAAATCCAGAGTTTCTTGGGGCATACTGGTTATCATAGAAGGTTCATAAAAATGTATGCAGAAATAGCTAGACCTCTGACTAGACTTACAGGTAAGGAAGTACCTTTTAAATGGGAAGAAGAGGAGGAAAAAGCATATCAGACATTACGGTCAAGGTTGGTGTGTGCTCCTATCCTGGTCACACCGGAGTGATCAAAAATCTTTCATATACATGTCGATGCCAGTGCATATGCAATGGGGGCAGTTTTGACCCAACCAAGTGAAGAATTTAAAATGGACAGGCCAATTCAATATGCCAGTAGAATCTTGACCAAGGCTGAAAGGAATTACAGTACTACAGAAAGGGAAGCCCTAGCAATGGTCTTTGCTGTCCAAAAATTTCGTCATTACTTACTGGGGGTAAAATTTATTATTATAACAGATCACCAACCACTAAAATACCTACTCAACAAACCACAAGCCACTGGTAGAATATGGAGGTGGTTATTGTTGTTCCAAGAGTTTGATTTTTCTGTAGTCCATAAACCAGGTAAAGAAAATGTTATGGCGGATCACCTATCCAGAATAAATATGATGAATCAAACTAGTGGAATCAATGATGACTTTCCAGATGCTCATCTGTTTGCTGTACAAGCTCAAGGTTGGTATTACGACATCAAAAATTTCATTAAAACTGGGTTGTATCCAGAAAAAGCTAGTGCTGTACAAAAGAAGAGACTGCTAATCAAGAGTAGACCATATACCTTCATTGAAGATAAATTGTATAGACAAGGCAAGGATGACCGGTTCAGGAAGTGTTTGGAAGAGGAAGAAGTGAGGGAAGTCCTTCACTCTGCACATGAAGGAACAGGTGGTGGGCACCTTCCAGGACATATTATGAGTCAGAGGATACTGGATGCTGGTCTATGGTGGCCTACACTATTTAGGGATGCAGATGAATGGGGAAAGGCATGTGACATTTGCCAGAGGTGTGGACCTAAGCCAACAAAGCAGAGACATAACCCCTTGGTTGTTTCCACTTCCTGGCAACCATTTGAGAAGTGGGGGCTAGATTTTGTAGGGCCCATCTACCCTCCCGCTTTTCCAAAAAGAGAAAAATATCTCTTGATAGCTACAGATTATGCGACAAAGTGGGCTGAAGCTATCGCCTCCCCCGATTGCACTGCCCAAACTGTTGCCGATTTCATTTATAGTAGCATCATTTGTAGGTTTGGATGCCCATTTGAAATTTGTACAGATCAAGGTACACATTTTGTCAATAAGGTCCTGCAGGAAATTTTTAACAGGTATAGAATTCTACATAGGACTTCTTGTGCTTACTATCCAAGAGCCAATGGACAGGCTGAGTCGACAAATAAGGTTTTAATCTCAATGCTAAGAAAGGAGTGTATGTTGCAGCCCACTTCATGGGGCATGGCTTATCAAGGTACATTGTGGGCATACAGGTTAGCCTACAAAGAGGCCACAGGATATTCTCCATTCCAGCTAGTTTATGGCATATCGCCCATTCAGCCATTTGAATTTTTACATGGTTCACCTAAGATTGCATTAATGCAGGGCAGGAAGGATTGTGAGGTCTCTCAGAGGCTCGGAGCACTACATAAAGTGGAGGAGATTCGTCTACTAGCAACGAAACAATTGATAGAGACTCAGATAAAGAGGAAGGAGGCACACGATCGCCATCTATGGAACAATAACATTGGAACAGGCATGTTAGTTCTTCTCCATAGACCTCATCTTAATACACAACTGAGAGGTAAATGGCTTCCACATTGGGAAGGACCTTATAGAGTCAAAACAATGCTGACTTGGGGTGCTGTGGAGTTAGAGACGCTGAAAGGAGAGGCCTTGCCACTCGTCAACATATCAAGGCTCAAGGCCTATCATCAACACACTTGAAGAAGTATGGATCACCTGGAACTGCAAAATCTGTCCAGGTTGTACATAGCTTTCTCATCAAACTTTGCTCAGTTTTAGTAGTTTTCTTTATCATTTTCATTCTCGATACTAGGGTGAAAGTAAAACTTTTGGATAATTTTGGAAAATTTTCTAGCATTTTTAGCATTTTTCTAGCAATTTTTATCCCCTTCCAATGTCTTTTTCTTGCCAAATGGGAGGAATAAAGGAAGCTCTCTGTGGGTTGAGTGAGAAAAGTGGCCTCCACCAGTAGGGAATTTTTTTTTAGAATTTTTTCACATTTTTTTCGAATTTTTTGCCTTTTTTTTGGATTTTTTATGTTTTTTTTTCTTTTTTTTTTCAGTTTTTTTCATAATTAAAATTATATAAAAAAAAAAAGCCCAAAAAGCCTCCAAGGCGTTTTTTCTGCCAAAAAAAAAAAAAAAAAAAAAATCCCCCCCCCCGCCCCCCCCGCCCCCTCCTCCATCCCATCGGGGCATGTTGGCCATTTGTGAAGGTTGACGTGGGCTATTTCCCATAGTATGTGGGGTTTTTTATGGAGATGATAGCTCCCCCCCAATCGGGGCATGTGTGCTTTCTATGGAGGTTACATGGAGTTTTTCCCAATGGAATGTGGGTTTTTCATGGAAATGATAGCCTTCCCCTCCCCTCCTAATCGGGGCATGTAGACTTTTATGGAGATTGACGTGGGGTTTTTTCAGAAACAAAGTGGGGTTTTTCTGGAGGAATCCCACCCCCCCACCCCCAACAACCCCCCACCGCCCCGGCCCCTCTCCTTCCACACCCCTCTCCCTGACTTCCCAACCTGAAGGAGGTGTGGCATTTTTTTGAGGCCTGCGTGGGGTTGTCTCCATGGCATGGCGGGTTTCTTAGGAAAGGAAGTGGGGCTTTCCTCCCGGCATGTCCCTCCCCTCCCTTCCCCTCCCACCCCACACCCCCTCCCCCCCCCCCCCCCCCCTCCTCTTTCCTCCCTCTCTCCCGGTCTTCAACCCAAGGGCATGTGGGGTTTTCTGGAGGCTGACGGGGGGCTTTTTTCGGAAACCAAGTGGGGTTTTTCTCGCGGAACCCCTCCCCTCCACACAAAGACAACCCCCTCCTCTCCTCCCCCCCCCCCCCCCCCCCCCCCTCTTTCCTCCCTGTCTCCCGGGCTTCAACCCAAGGGCATGTGGGGTTTTGTGGAGGCTGACGGGGGGTTTTTTCCGGAAACCAAGTGGGGTTTTTCTCGCGGAACGCCTACCCTCCCCCCCCCCGCCCCCCCCCCACCCCCCCCCTCCCCTATATAATAACCCCCCCCCTTGCGCTCAGCCGTCACTTCACGCGGACATTCACCCAGCCGCACTTTGTGCCAGCCTTTTGCTCTGAACTTATGGCATCTTCCGCTCCCCAGCAGGATTCTTCCATGGCTACCGAGGTGTACTCGGAGCTCGCTCCTTCAGCCTTGGCTTTCGGTCCTTTCCAGCCCGAGGTAGGCTCCCTATTGCCTCTGGCTCCATCCCCGTCCACCACTCTGGCCTCCATCTCGACCGTCCCCATCGCCCCCCTCCACCCTGCCCCTCGGGTCACCCTTCCCTCCATAGCTCACCCCATCTCTCGCGCACCACGCCCTATTTTGCCTTCCACCCCTACCCATTTCTAGGGTAGTCAGCCTTTCGCGGCTTCCCTTCCATGCCTATCCCTATCTGGTTCCTCGTTACATAGCCCCAGACCCAATCACCACGGTTCCCCTCTTCCCGTTGCAGCGCCGCCTCCCACATCCGTGCCGACACTTTCTGATAGTTCTAGTGGCCGACCCGCACGTAGTTCCGGTAGTTATTCCACATCTCTGGTTCCCCGTCCACCCTCGTCCTCCATCGTTGACTATCGCGACCCATCTTCGACCTTATCCATCCGCCTGCATTTAGCCTTGCCTCCCATTCCGCTCATCGATCTCCTTCCCGAGGGTTGTTTGCGTCAGGCCGGTCTATGGCGACTGGCCTCCCTCCTCTTATCCGAGGCAGAAGGGTCCGATATTCGCACAGCCTTGCTTGACTTCCCTCATTTTCCCTCCGGTTCGCTGACCCCTGCGGTCATCGCTGCCGGCGTAGGTTCTAGCCTTCATTCGTTTCATGCTCCGCAGTCCATTTACTCGGGGTTATCTCGGGAAGAGACCATCGCTTTCTGCATTTCATTATATGGCGTTGATGCCATGCCCACCCACTACCAGCTCGCTGTCCTTCATTCGTTCATCTTCTTCTTCTTATTCCGTAGTCCCTCCTCCGACCTTCCGTTGCACGATATTCATATAGCAGACCCCCTCTTCTGTTTTCTACATGGCCGCCCATTTCCATACGGCACTCTCATGTTCCAGTCGTTCCTCCTGCGCTCTCGCCGCTTCCATACTGCCCTCCATCGGGGTACCCGTTCGTTCTCCGTTTATTCCGCCCCAGTGTTGGCTTGGTTATTTCATCTGCCTGGTACACAGCTCATCGCATCAAGCCGCATTCTTGACCCCGCCCATCCTCCATCTATTGTCCATTCTTCCCATCCCCCTCCTCCGCCACCACTTGTCGTTTCCACCGCCCCTGGCACTCTTCCGCAGACCTCTGTTCCCATCGCCGCCTCCACTCCCTCTCCCGCTCGCCGCGTCCGTACGCGTTTGATGGATTCCTTCCCTACCCCTACCCCTGCCTCGCCCATTCATTTTCCACCCTCGGCAGCTTCCTCCCAGCCCCCTTCTTCTCCAGTTATTTCCCTTGAGTCCGCTTCCACCTCCCGTCATCCTACCTCACCCCCAGCTTCTCCCACTTACCCCCCGCCCACCCAGGCCCCACCCTCACCACCACCCGCCATGCAGCCTTCCGGCCCCCAGCCTTCCGTTTCGGCTAGCCTCGACGACGACCCACCATTTTTGGGCCTGCTGCGTGATGCGAGCCTCGTCGCGAGTGATGGTGCCGACGCAGCCCGTCTCTCCCTTGATTCGGTCTCTGCGACAGCTGCTCTTCACCAGCAGTATGCTATGACGATCGATCGCATTCGTGCTGCTGCCGCCGCTCAGTGGCAGACCTCGCGGGATGCGTTGCGGGCTATGCAGCAGGATCGGGACCGGTATCGCGATGAGGTTGATGTCGCGACTCGCGCTCTCATGGAGATCCGCCAGCGTGCGTCATTAGGCATTTGCGATAGTCCTGCGTGTCGGCTGGTCCGCCGAGAGCGCGATCACCTCCGCAGGTACAGGAGCAGGATTGCTGCCTACACTGAGGAGGCAGCCATCATTCCCCCCGGATCCCCCGACTTTCCTCTACCTCGGGATGATGTTCCTCCCAGAGAGAGGCCTCCTTCCCCGCCGCTGCCATAGTCATGCGTTTCGTATCTATCCACTCGGTTCTATGCATTCACTCATACTTTGGTTACTATTTCATCGGTTTTTCATTCTCCTGATATTGTTGTGAGGCTCAGTGTAGGCTGCATCTCAGTGTAGGCTGCATCTCCTGCTCCCTTCTGGTTCCCTTGTCATTCCTTCGCTCATCACTTCCTTCTGATCGACAGCTCCTTGCCAGTCCTTGGCACTTCATGTACTCCCCATGGACAGTTGTTTCCTTGTTCATTTCTGATTTTATATGAGTTATGGTTCGGTGTTCATTGTGTGTTTATTTTATAATCTCTAGTTGATTATTGGTTATTTTATTCCGCTGACTGTGTCCTACAGGATGGTTTCTATCTGGTTGGGTTGGGTTTCTTTCATTTCCACCCTAAATCAATTCCTCTTTTTCTCCTCTGCATCAACCCGCCCCCACATCCCCATCCTTTCCCCCCCTCCCCTCTTCCAAACCACCCCCATCCACCCCTGTCCCCGCCCCAATTTGGTGAGTCCTCTCTGGTGCTTTCTGCGATGCTCTTGATGGTCTTGGTTGCTGCTGCGCTGTCCTCTTTCAATTTCATCCTCTATTGTCATGATGTCCTATCTGCTATGGGTTTGGCTGTAGCTCTCCGGGACGGAGAGCACATTAGGTGGTGGGCAATTGTTGAGCCCATAAAAGTCATGTTGGTCAAAGTCAACTATAGTCAAAGTCAACTGGTCAAAGTCAACGGGTCAAAGTCAACAAGGTCAAGGTCAAAGTCAATAGGTGCAAAATCAAAGTGTGTAAGTACAGGTGTCAAAGCGCACAGGTAGTGCACAATGAATTGTCCACAAAGGGTAAATTGGAGAAAAGGGGTTGCAGGTTGCAGAGGTATTTTCTCTAATTTCCCTAAGGTTCAAAGTGTGTTTTAAAGTGTTTTGGAAGGTTCAGGTGAACCCCCTCTTATGTGCAAAAGTGAAGACTTAAAAGGAAACATGAAGGTATGTGAAGCGGCAAAGTGTACGCACAGGTGAAAGTATGGCCTCCCATTAAAATTTTTGGTTTTAGTCTAAAGTCACTACAAGACAAAACAGTGAGTCGTTGGCTGCCACTTGTGAGGACAATCTTGGGACATCAAAGTGAGCACCAAGATACCATTGCAGTTAGGAGCGTACATGATCAACACACTCAAATCAAGGCAAGGGCCATTCTTGGACCAAGGTTAGAGTAAGCAAGAGAGCATAGTCTAAGAGAGCAAGAGAGAGAAGTGCAAGAGTCACCAGTGCGACGACGCAGAGAAGTGGAAGTGAAGTGCATAAGGAGTGCCTAAGGGATTGTGCAGAGGGTGCTAAGCTAGTTCCCCAAGTATCTCAAGGTCCCATTGCAGTGGGTGCGTGCCGACAGAAGGTAGTCACTCCTCCCCCTTTGTGGAAGCTTGGTGCAAGGTGTGCACAAGGATAAGCTTGAAGCAGGCGGAGGTCTGGTGCAGAGGAGCCGGCAGCAAGAAGACTTTGGGATATTTGGTATTTTGTGATTGGGCACCCTGTGGGATTGTGCACAGAGGTATTGGCTTGTCTTGTACTTCAAACCTTGTAATTGTCTTACAGTAATCAATCGGCAGAAGCTTCCAGGTGTATTTTCTCTTCTTGTTTCTTCCCCTTTTTTCCTACAAACCCTCAAACTCCTTCTTGTCTAAGAATCCACCAACAGATATGCATCTCGTTCTCTGCGGGCATTCGCTAAGTTCTTTTGATATTTGGTTTCCCTGAGTAATTGCTGTTTGAGTATATTATTGACCTCATCAAGTGATTCTTTCGTTCTCTGTAATTGTACTTCCGCCTGCTTAGCTTCTGTCTGGTGCTCTAGGCTCTTTTGTATGGCTTCCTGCAACTGGAGTCTGGTTTCTTCAAGTAGGTTTCCTAGTGCTATTCTTGTATCATCTGTATCTTTGATTGTTTGATTTAACTTTATTATCTCCGCGTCGGCAGCTATCAGTAGTTCTTCTTTTGCAGCCAGTGCCTTTCTCGTTGGCTTGAGCTTTCTTCCTGTGCTTGGAGTGTAGCCTGTAATTGCTTGATCTGCTCATGGAGTGCATGGTTTTCTGCTCTTGCTGCTTGTAACTCTTCCTGGAGGGGGATGATATCTGCCTCCATCACTTCCAATTTTCATTGGAATTCTTCTCGTGCATTGTCTGTGGCTTGCTTCAGGTGTTGCGGCAGTTGTTGGGATAGATTAATCAGTAGTCTACCCATAGCTTCTAACTCAGAGAAGACTGGAATGGAGTGGGGTGGCAGAGGAGGGCGAGGTTGCGAAGAGGTTGCGGTGAGGAGTTGTTGGGAATTCGGTGGGGAATAATTGAGGGAGGATGAAGAGGTTTCAGCAGTTTGGTGGGGTGACTGGGCTTGATGGGACTGCGGGGTGGTTCCGATGGGGGAATGGGGTTGACTGGTGGTGGTTTGGGAAGAGCAGAGTCAGTGGTAGTTACCTTGTTTGTTTGTTCAGTTTCTGCATTGTCAGCTTCTGTGGATTCCACTGCCTTCAGTAGCTTGTCTAGTGCTTCCCTGGTAGATTCTTGCTCGTCTACCTGTTGCTCTGATTCTTTTTTGGTCGAAACTGTTTCTGTTTGTGTTCGATCCTGTTGTTCTTGTTGCTCAGTCGATGATTCATTGTGCATTGAGGTGGCTGTATCATGGAATGTCTCCTCTTCGTTCTTCTCGTCTTCTTTATCGTCATCTCTATCTTTTTCGGCTGAGCCTTGTGCTTCACTTTCGGAGGAGCTAATCCTGATGCGTTTCCGGCGGAACAATTGGTTGAGCTCTTCTTCATCTTCTTCTTCATTATCCTCTAGCAACTGTATCGACTCCTCATGTCTCAAGACGGGTCCCTGTGGTGGTGGTTGTGCTGCGAGTATGGTCGGAAAGAGAAATGAAATTATGTGGGGTAATCTAGATCGAGGGGTAGTTCCTTTATTAACTTGTTTCACTATGGCTACACATTCTTTGTGGATACGGTGAAAGAAAAAGGAGGCAAAGTTAACGGGTTCTTGGGCAGCTAGGTCGATGGCAGAGTAGAAGGGGCGGGATATACCGTAGGTGCGTTTCTAGAGGTTCAGGATGGAGAATAAGAATTGGAGTGCAGTTCTTTTGGGTTCAGGGCGGCAGAGGATGGCGTATTCGTTTGATGAATAGCGGGGGAAGAGTGCTGTCATTCGGGCTACGGGGATGCTTGGACCATTCTCGCGGCCTTGTGGAGTGAGGCGGAAGGCTTCGGCGAAGGCTTGGAAGGTTACTACGGTTCTAGATGGTAGGGAGGGGAAGATCCATTTTCATTTGGCGATGGGGGATTGGGAGATGGCAAGGATGATCTCTGCGAGAAAGGGATGGGCTTCCACTGAGTGCCAAGGCATCTCAGCAAAGTTGGCCAACCCTCGGGTGCGCAGGTATTCTCCTACCTCGGTAGGGATACCATCACGGAAGGCTGCGAAATTTGCTAACGCTTCCATTGCGCACGCGAACACGAAGACACAGAACACAGAACAAGGATACACAACACACAAAAAACACAAGCACAATCACAAGAACACAATAGCGTTTTTTGGTGCAACCGAAGAGATTAAGTAGAGACATTACGGTGGGAGGGGTAGGAAGTGATGGTTATCATTGTGCGGTGCTGGAATGATACTGCTTTCAATTTGGCATGCATGCTTGAGTAATTAGTAAGGAGGGCGGCTTATGACAAAAACGCGGCTATTTCAAAGAAAAGAAAGAACAGAAGGAAAAGTAAAGTAAAAACCAAAAAAATGCGGTTCACCCCCGAATGTTTTAATGTGGACTAACAGCGTGTTGATACGGCCGCAGCTTCGAACCGTTGATTGCTTTTGGAAGTGGGTTTCCGGTCAACTTAGTCAACCGAAAAGTCGCTGGACCGATTTGCTATGAGATCTTGTAAGGGCTGAACCATCATAATTTGAATTTGCCTGCGGATCTATTTGACTTTGCATTATAGAAAAGTACAAGCTGACCCACCGAAAACACTAGAGTCTTCAGGTTTCGATCGTGCGTCCTTGCCTGTCTTAGTTGGACTTCGTGCATTGCTAAAAAACTGGGCCATCGGTGCTCGTCTAACTCTCTGAGTGTGTCCAACCGAAATGACAGTGAGTCTTCCGGTAGCAGTTTCTGGGTAATGGCTATACGTAGACTTGGTATAACTACTTCCATTGGTGCTATTGCTTCTAAGCCATAATCTAGTTTGAAAGGTGTCAATCCTGTTGTTACCTTGTATGTAGTCCGGTATGCCCATAATACTGCAGGTAGCAGTTGATCCCATCTTTCCGGTGCTTCCATGATCAATTTTTGAAGGATATTCGGCAGAGATTTGTTTGTACTTTTGGCCAAACCATTAGCACGAGGATAATAAGGAGAACTAAATTTTGTGTGTGACCTGGAACGACTGTGTAAGTGCCTTCATTAAATTGTTTACAAAATGAGTGCCTTGATCTGAGACAATTTCCAGTGGTAAACCAAAACGTGGAAAGACATCGGTTAGCAGACACTTTGCTATCGCAACTGTTGTAGCAGACCGTAAAGCCCAGGCTTCTGCCCATCTGGTTGCATAGTCTGTACAGGTCAATATGTAATGGTTGTTACTAAAGACTGCTGGAGGTGTAATCGGACCGATAAAGTCTAGACCCCATTTCTGGAAAGGTTCCAATGGTAAGATGGGTTGCAGAGGAAAAAGATGACGTTGCAAAGGCTGTCCAGATCTTTGACAAGTATCACATTGCTTGAAAAATCGTGAGATATCTCTGTACATCGTTGGCCACCAGAGACCGCTCTGCAAAATTTTCCGGTGAGTTAAGTCTGCTGCAAAATGGCCACCGGAAGGAATCGAGTGAGCCAAAGTAATAACTGAATTAACTTCATGCGGTGGAATACAACAAAGTAGGATTCCGGTGTGATCTACATAATATAATTCTCCAACAATTAACCGAAATCGGCGGCTAAAGACTGCAATTTTCCTGCGTACTGCCGTAGAAGTCTGAGATGGAAGACAACCATCAGTGAGAAAGGTCAAGATCTGATCATGATATGAAAATGGGATAGGTGGGTGTGCAGAATCTTCATTAATTGGTTCTGACACATAGATCGCGGGTGTCGTATCATCTATGCCCACCGGAGCTTCACCGGAATCTAAGCGGGATAAGAAATCTGCTAAGGCATGTGAACTGCCTGGCCGGTGAATGACTTCGTAGTCGAATTCCTATAAAAGTAAGACCCATCAAGCTAATCGACCACCTAGATGCTGTTGCCGAACTAAATAGACAAGTGCAGCATGATCTACATGAAATGTGAATTTACGGCCTAGCAAGTAATGTTTGAATTTCTTGACCGAATATACTAGCCCTTAGACATTCTCTTTCTGTTACAGAGTAATTCTTCTCAGCAGGAGCTAATCTTTGACTTGCATAATACACTAGTCTGAACCATTTATCAATTTGTTGCATCAGCACACTCCCGATTGCTATATCTGAAGCATCGACAAATACATGAAATGGGTGATCCCAGTCCGGCAGTTGTAAGATAGGAACTTGTGTTAATAAGTGCTTTAAACGATCAAATGCTATCTGGCATTCTTGGGTCCATTCAAATTGTCGAGGAGTCTTGGTGATTAGCTTGTTTAGTGGTATAGCCAGATGAGCAAGCCACCATAAGTGTCGTCCATGCCATCTTACTTGGCCCATAAAACGCATAACTTCCTTCGGTGTAGTGGGCACTGGAGCTTCTAATACTGCCGAAATTTTATCTGGGTCTACTTGGATACCTTGTGCAGATACAATGTGGCCAAGTAACTTGCCACATGAAACCGCAAACACTGATTTGTTTGGGTCCAAGCAGAGTCTATACTCTCTGCATTTCTGAAAGCAGCACCGTAAATGGAACAGGTGTGCTATCATCTTACCGAAAATTGAAAAATCGTCAAGATATACTTGCATAAAGGAAGTGAGATAAGGAGAAAATATCTCCTGCATACATCTTTGAAATGTGCTTGGTGCATTTCTCAGTCCAAACCACATTACCGTACAAGCAAAGACACCCTAGTTGATAATAAATATAGTTTTTGGTATATCTTCTTCAACCATTCTTACTTGGTTGTAGCCACTGTATCCATCTAGGAATGAATACATCCCGTGTCCTGCTACTCTATCAAGCATGGTATCCAAAAAGGGGATTGGAAAGGGATCTGGTACGGTTGTTGCGTTTAATTTCCGATAATCTACACAGATTCGCAATTGCTTGTTTTTCTTTGGCACAATCACAATCGGAGAGATCCATTCAGCATGCTCTACTGGCACGATGAATCTGACTTTTAATATCCTATCAAGTTCTACCTTTACCTGAGATGCATAATGGGGATTCATCCGGTAGCTGGTTTGCTTTATCGGTCTTGCTTCTGGCTTCAGCATGACCCTGTGCTGGTAGATGCGGGGGTCCAATCCTTTCATGTCTTTGTAGTCCCATGCAAAGACGTCCGTGAATTCTCAGAGTAGCTGGATTAAGCCTGCTTGAAATGTTTCTGGTAAGTTTTGCTTTATCTTTACAGGACGCGGATGATCTCCATCTCCTAAATTGTAAGTGATCAGCTGATCTTCGGGGACATAGAATTGTTGATGTTTCTCTGTGTCGTCTGTTGGTTTAAGGAGTTGCTGCAGTTCATCGTCATGTGTCAAACTAGTGTCTTCCTTCTTAGCCTCTTCTGTGATGGGTATTATTGTACAGACTGAAGCGTTCCAATTATCTACAACGGACTGTAGATCAACAGTCCCTAAGGAAATTAAGTCAGCGTTATTCTTCAGAAACTCTTCTTCTTCATCATCTGACAATCCATCTAGCATATGGACTGGTTCAGCAAAATACGGTCTAGCGTGTAGTTCGCAAGGTTGTATAGCATCTAATTTTACCACATATCTACGATTGGCATCTTTAAACGTAAGCTCTTGTGCAGACCAATCCTGTATTACCTTCGCATGCTTCAGCCAAGGTCGGCCGAAAAGAAGGTTGTAATCCAAAGTGGATTCCGGCAGATCTAGTATAACAAAGGTCATTTTAAAGGTCGTACCTTGTAAAGTGATGGGTACATTTCGCACAAGTCGTACGAGATGGACTCTTGATTGATCTGCCATTCTGACAAAAAATTAAACTGGTTCAATTTCAGTCCATCCTAATCTTTTGCATAATGCCACAGTCGCAATTTTTACACCAGAGCCTCCATCAATTAATACCTGCGTAATCTTATGATTCTTATACCATACTATAATCAAGGGAACTGAATGATCCACCGTAGAATCAGGTTTCGGTTGAACTACTGCTGTTGCTGGAATACAAGAAGGCACCCGACTGAATTGTTGTTGGAACTGTTGCCGAATTCCAGGTACTAATGCCAGTAGTTGGCCCAGAGGCACAGTGATTGATGCCTTAGATAGGATTTCCCAGGCCTATTGAGATTGATTGACAGGCTCTACTGATGTTGAAGTTGATGCCTTTGCTGATGCGGACTACGGTTGGCAATGTATCTGCTGCTGATGATGTTCCTGCTGCTGACTCCCTTTGTTGTGTTCCTTCCTTTGTTAACGAGGGCTGGGTTACCGAAATAGGCTTTGGGAAGATTGATGGTTGTGCTGAGGTCCATTGACTAGCCTTGTTATACATTCTATGTTGTTCTCGTATCCCTGGTTCAAATATTTCTACTACCGGTTGCAGTTGTTTATCGGAACGGGTCTGGACTGCAGCAGCCTGTGTCTCCACCGATGTGATTTTTACCATGTTGGCCATTGGATTTTGACGTTCCTTCATCCTTTGATCATACTCAGCTGCATCCTTGCAAAATCTCCTAATAGGTCCAAATTCGCCACAAAAATGGCAGCGTGGTGATGGTAAATTGGGATTTTTCGATGGTGGTCCGTTCTGCCAGCGGTTTGCATTATAGTTGTTATTACTCTGTCCTCGGTAATTTCGATATCCTTGCTGCTGGTTGTTTCTCAGTTGTGGAGGTACATAGTGGTTAGCTGGCTGCCCTTGTTCTTGGATAATTGCATTGACAATCGTTGTTCCTTGTACTCTAGCGTTGTATGCGCAGTTTTCGGTGGTATGTCCGGCAATGTTGCAGATAGCACAGAATGTCTGATTAAGTGCGCAATTGGCACTAGTATGTCCTGAATTTTTGCATGTGATGCAATATACTTGTCTGGTCATATCTTCGGTAACATTTTTGTTTGTTTTTAACCACTCCAGATCTTCTGTAAATCCGTCGACTTTGTTTTCCAGTTGTAGAGTCATTGCAATGACTGCATCGAGGGTCATGGCTCCGACACATCTTATGATCATGATCTGCTTAAGTTGTGGGGCCAATCCATTGATGAACCACTGAGTGATAATGTCATCTGGTAAGTTAGCATGGGCCGGTGGTAGCTGCCTTAAGTGCGTTCTGAAGAGAGTAGCATACTCCTGTACGGTTTGATTTTCCTTCTGTCTGTTATTCTTCAGATAGTCAAAAATTTCGGCTGGATTCTTTTTTAGCCTGAATCGCTGCAGAAAAGCATCTCGTACTGCTTCATAGGTGCCGAAATGATTAATATCATATTCTGTAAGCCATCTGGCTGCTTCATTGATAAGTGTAGATTGGAAGACAATAGCCTTATAGGCCTGATCCGGTGGATGGTTGAGAACTACGTAGCTTATCTCGAAAGTGCGTACGTGAGCATCTGGATCATCTCTTGGGAATCCACCAAATTTCGTGTATGTCACTCCTGTTGGAGTCGGCCTGGGTGGACATAACTGTTGTTGTTGTTGTTGTTGTCCGTTCATCGTGAGTGTATTATACCTTCCTTCTGTTTCTCAGGGCTGAATTTCTGAACCATCAGAATCTGTATCGCCGGATGCCGCACTTTCCGGTGCGATGATCTTGCTTAATGTGCTTCGAATCTCTGTTTCGAACAGCTTTCCTTCCTTCTTGATGTCGAGTGTATGGGAACTTGCTTCAAAGCGTGGTGATTGGTCTGAAGATTCAGCAGAAAATGCTAAACCGTCACCGAAAAACTGTGATTCTCTTACCGAAATATCACCGGAATGAACCGAAATTATGCCCGAATACGTTGTTTTTTTGCCTTCGCCGATTTCTTTGACTAGAGTGTTTCTAATCGTAGATGAATATGAATCTTTTTCCAAGATTGTTAAACTAGATTCCAACTGCGTCTTGGTAGGTTCTGGAATTACTATATCTTCGACAGGCTGTGCCGAAATAGTACCGGAATGTACCAGAGGCGTAACACGTTCCACCAGAATATGACTGGAATCAGTTTTATCATTCTTAACTTTCTTGACAACTGGGTCAGCCCTAGTTGTACTTTTACCTCCCAAAGTTGGCTTTAGTACATCAAGTATTCCAGACTGATGGTTCTTGGGATACGTTTCACCAGATCGAGTAACTGGCATGTATCATTTTTTGTACTAATTGCGTAGTATTACTAACGAAACAGTTTGCAACAATCTGGTTCTGTTGCTACTTCCAATCGAACGATAATCTGGATGTTCGATTCTGACAGACGACTGGCAATCTTGATGCCACCTTCCCAC
The DNA here is from genome assembly GCA_020310875.1 of Ceratopteris richardii. Lineage (NCBI taxonomy): Eukaryota > Viridiplantae > Streptophyta > Polypodiopsida > Polypodiales > Pteridaceae > Ceratopteris > Ceratopteris richardii. Next base: position 101,145,698 of record CM035436.1, read on the forward strand.
AGACGGCGCCAAGTGTTAAACGTAAAACGTACGATGTGTTACTGACTAGCCGAAATAGTTACCGAACACATGTTAAACGTAAAACAAAAATGTTAACCGTGGAACAGTGTTTCACCGAAAAATGTGTTAAACTTTAAGTATCGTTACCGAAAGACGTTACCAAACCAATGTGGGTTCTTGGGAGTGGTAGGGGTCTGTTAGACAGAGGCCCTGTACTAATTTCCCAAACTTTCATTACAGTCAACAAAAGCACTAATGCATGTTTTAGCTCAATCATTAACATCAACTGGGCGATACTCGATTTCTGTGACCTGATTACCGAATTCTTTAGACTATTCTGCTATTGGAACAGAGCAGTAGTCCGATCTACAGACTCAGTGGTATATAGTAATCAACCAGAGATAACACTTTAGCTGACAGCGTCATGTGTTAAACACTTTACAACGATCTCAAATAAAAGTTCACGTCTACCGAAAGCAATAGTTCGTTCTCGTCACCGAATGCAATGAGTTCAGTAAAACAAATAGAACATACTCAACAAGGCATCAGGTTTCCTATTTAACTCACACAGTAATATAACTACTCAGACTAATTCAGGGTACTTCAACCACTGAAGAACGCACAGCGATACAATACGATAACAGTACTCAGACACACAATCCGTCACTCGACACTCGTTACGGTGAACTTCAGTATAAGCAGACGATGCATAACTCAACACTAACAGTACTCAGAAATTCATAACAGTGTAAACACTAATCTCACAAATGTTAAGGCGAACAATCTGGCAATTCCAGAAAAGACGTCTCTCTCGACCATTCTCCTTACCTTGCTTTATATAGAATTACAAGATGCACGTACCAACTTTTCGTGTGTATTTCGAAAACTCTGTTACATCCAGCAGTCATTACATTTGTCCCACTCCGGCAGCCGACTAACAAGACGTTTGAAGAAATGTTTATCACAGGGTTCTAGGAATATCATTCAGAGATATTCATTCCTAGACCATCTCATTTATTACAGTTATTTGCCGTGGAACAAGCTCTCCATTCAGAAAAGCTACGTATACCACATCCAGAGGTTCCCGGGCCTGTAGATTGGGATGCTCTACTCATTGACTTGGCCAAAGGGTTGAGAATTGCAGAACATCATTTAGCCACTGACGTTGTGGAGTACTACATCCAACGACCCACTCAACAAGGGTCTGTCAGAGACGACAGACGCGAGAGAGGGGGTGGGTGTTAGCACTAGTCAAGGAACTAAAGGACTAACAAGACAAGGAAGCTTACGAAGGGAGTCAGAGCGAAGAGAAGGTACAAGCAGATAGAGTAGTCAAAGAAGATCGGGCAAGTAGGCCATTATTTTTTCAAGAAGCTAAAGCATATCAAAGAGATGGACACATAAAGAGAAGGAGCAAGTAGGGAGCTCGAAGATGTGTATGTCAAATCGTTAGAGGAAATCCCTACAAAAATAGTGATTTTCATCACTAAAAGCCATTGTAAATACAATTTCATATTTTTGTAGCTCCATTTTGTGCAAGCTAAGGAGTCCTTGAGCTTGAGGAGCATTAGAAGTAGATACCTACCGGTTTTCATAATTTTTAGACTCCATTTGAGCCTTCAAATGGGACCTAGAACCTAATTTTTAACTAGGCCGGACACTAAGTCTGGACACAGCCAAAACCTAGTCAAATACTATAAATAGAGCTAGAGAGCTCATTTTTGGGGGTAGCTTGTAATTGATTTGAACTTGTATGAGCTTTTTGAAAGTAATCTAAAGAACTCCATTGCTTCTCACTCTTTGTCTTGCCTTGTGTGCGCGTGTGTGTATATGTGTGTGCATGTTAGTGTGCTTCGCACTCACGCACCTGTGCCTTCACATGCTCAAGGTCATCATACCATCCTCACGTCTTCCTGGATTGACATTAAAGGAGGTGCTACTCATCACTGAGCTACATCAGGGTAGATGCCAGGCATCGACTTTCTACTGAAAGTCGATGCCTGGCATCGACTTTGGGACATAAGTCGATGCCTGGCATTGACTTATGCCACGAGGTCCATGCCAGGCATCGACTTACGCCCCCAATTCGATGCCAGGCATCGACTTATGCCAGGAGGTCGATGCCAGGCATCGACTTTTGGCAGCAGGTCGATGCCAGGCATCGAATTTAGCAGTAAGTCGATGCCAGACATCAAATTCCTACTAAAAGCCTGGCATCAAATTGGTTAGGTGAATCAAGGCATCTATACTATTAGCAAACTAGGCATGACCTCTGAAAGAGAACCTACCCAATCACGAAACAGGATAAAATATTCTCATAAAGCTTTGTAGGATGATGTGGTTGGATAGTCTTCTTGGACCTCTGTCCAAGAAAAGCAACCCAGCCTCTTCATCATCACCTCCTGAATCTTCATGTATACTTTATGACTACAGTCACAGAAATGAAAAAGAGACTAGGTTAGACCAGAAACATGGGAGGAGGGAAAAAGGATCTGAGAATAACATACATACTTATTGAGCTCAGTCACCATCTCCTCCAGGCTTAACTCCTTGGAGATTACCCTTGACAAAGTTGATATAATCAATGTATCATCCTTGATTCCTTGAAGGGCCCTCCATGGTGTCAGCTTCATGTCCTCAGGAGCCTCTTCAATTGAGAGGTCAACTTTCCTTCCCTTTCCCTTCAGATCAACCTGTGGGTCTGGCCTCGACTTCCGTTGCTTCTGGCCCTTGAACTCCTTGTTCTCCCACATTGTGAAAATTTTATCCTCCAGATCCCAGATCTCACCTCTTCTGAAAGCCAGTTGAAACCATGGATCATATTTCCTCAGAGCATCAGACTTTCTATTCTCATCCAGTGCAATTCCAACCTCAATAAGGCATTGCTTTCGTAGATTGGGATGTATTCTTCCAGCTTCCTTCACGAGACAATCTTCATATTCATGGTGGAAGAACCGAATTCTGTCTATGGAGGACATTTTTTGCCTGTAGTCATTGTCATTGTTGTGATCCCAAGCAAGAAGCTTGGCTTCCTCAGTTGTAAGACCAACATATATCTTGCACTCTGCATACCTAAAGAAGAATGTGGTAGGGTGCTCCTTCACTAGCTGTCTGCGGGCCTCTGCAGAGTGTGGACCTCCAATCACATAATATGTATAATCCTCAAACAAACGCTCATTGAAATCCTCCACAGAGCTGCACTCATTCGGATCCACCATGACAAGGAATGGCACAACAGTAGCATGAGGATTTATTTTCATTTTCTTTTTAAGATTCTGCACGTGCAAATTGTGTGGCTCCCTGATCTCAAGGGGCCTCCTCCCTGTGATTGGATCTATTGGTGGCCTATGGATGATATTGATTGGCAGGTGGAACAACTGCCCCTTCTTCACAACTTTTCTTCTAGCTATGTCCTCCCTCATCTTGTTCTGCTCAGTACCAAGAACACCCGAGGCAAGCTCTCCACCGGGTGCAACTATTATATCCTCAGAGCTAGAGCTTGAGTCAGATGACTCCTCATCTGCAATTCTCTTCTTTTTCTTTAGGAACTTCTTCTGCACGCTCTGTATACCCCTTGCCTTTATAGGGGTTGTCATCTTCTGTTGTGTGGGCATGATATTGCCCTGGATCCATGGCATCAAGTCCTTGATATGATTCACTGAGTCCTTGCATATCTCTACAAGCCCATCTAGAACACAACACTCTGGGCACAAGAAATCCATCTTGCATATAACATTTCTTAAACCTTTCGATGTCTCTACCAGGACAAGGAGGTTGTCAGAATCCTCATCTTCATAATCCAGTTTGTACACAAGGCCATACTGAAAACCCTGTGTTGTCGTGATCTTTCCTCTCCCATACGCCCCTGCGAACACAAGAAGGACTGCATTCTTTTCTTCAACATACTGAAGGCACCACTCTAGAATTGTCATGTCTCGTAGTGGACAATCTATCCTTAAGACCTCTGCGTCCCTCGACCTATCCTTCCTAGTTGTATCATCCTCAAGAATTTTGATGCTACTCTGTCCACCAGAGGATATTCCAACTGGATTGCTGGCCTTCTCAGAGGATAAGGATGCATGAATTTTCTTTGGTTTCGCTTGGTGACCAATGCCTTTGTCACGTTGCTGATCAACAGATCTCATGGTCACTCTTAGCTTCTTGAAGGGCCTCTCACTCTTGGACTCAGCATCCCTAAAGGGGCTTGGAAATATCAGCTCATACATTATTGTGTTTTTCAAGGGTCCAAGTCGATGCCAAGCATCGACTTGCACCTAAAAGTCGATGCCTAGCATCAACTTTGCACCCTAAAGTCAATGCCTGGCATCGACTTTCAGGCCACATTCGATGCCAGGCATCAACCTTCCAGGTCAATGTTAGGCATCGACTTGGGGGTGCAAGTCGATGCGAGGCATCAACTTGAGGGTACAACTCGATGCCAGGCATCGACTTGAGGGTGCAAGTCAATGCCAGGCATCGACTTACACCCTCAAGTCGATGCCTAGCATCGACTTGCACACAAAGTCGATGCCTGGCATCGACTTGCACCTAAAAGTCGATGCTTGGCATTGAGTTGTACCCTCATTGGACTATATTTTAGGAGCTAAGAAAAAAAAAACCTAGAAAGCATACTATTTACTCAAACATACAAAAGGAATCTTTTAGGAATCTTTTTTTGTGGTATGATTTTGTCTACCTCTTGGTACTCTTGCCAACATTCTTCTTCTCCATGAGAGTTGCCTTGCTGGTATGCTGAGCTCTATGCTCCATGACTGTCTGTGCTCTGTTGCTCTCTCTTGCTCGTGGATTTTGAAAATGAGAATGATCTCCTCCTCTACTATTTATAGGCAATTGGGTAACTTGAACCAGAGACTAACTGAATCTAACTGAATGAGTCCAATTGCTAACTATATCTGTCAACTTATCTAACCAGGAAATACCACTCACACAAATAGGCTGTTTCACCTCGACTTTAATGAAATATTCATAGAACCTTGCAACTATTTATATACATTTGCATGGAATTTACACTTCAATGGCAAGAGTATGGTATGTACATGAGGATGTCTAATCTCATGTATAAATTGTTTCTTAGAATCTCTTGCTTGGGAAAAAATCAAGTCTAAGTTGTGTTGAATATGGGAGATTAATGACATCTTTATAGTGTTATCCTTCTCACTTAAGTTCATATTCACATTTATCTTGTAACACATTGTTGAAATGGAAAATCACTGTATGAATAAACTTTCAAGTAAATAACTTTGGGGTAATTTCGACAAAATAGGTTGGTAATTTCAACAAAATAGCTTGGTAATTTCAAACGTCACTCATTGTCTTTGCATGCAACGTTCAGAAAAATCGTAGATTCAAAATTCATTTGAAAATCTTTTGTAACAAGCATATACTTAATTCTTACATATAATTCTTACATATACTTTTCTATATACTTCTTACATATACATTTCCGTGTACCTCTTTTACACATAATTCTTTTTTAATATACTTTCATCTACCTCTTTGAGATCTAGCCAAGACCACAATAAAACCTAATCCTTGAAATCTTAACCAAAGGTAAAATTTCTTCTTGTATAGTCTTCAATGGCACTACTCCAAACAATTTTAATATCTAATCCACTTGGAACTCAACTTGGATATATTTTGATTCACTCATAATATTTTGATTCACTCATAATGCTAAGACTCAATGACTCATATCTAGTTAGAAATCAACTGTGTATCTCATCTTTCAAAAGTGAATCAAATTTTGGGTTCCCTTATTAGTGTATATTTGAGTAATTAAGTAATTTGATGTAATTTGATGTTTAATGTAATTTAATGTACTTTAATGAACTTTTGATTTCATATCTTCTTGATGTGACATTTGATGTGACATCTTCACTTGATCTCGGATTTCTACTTATTTAAAAAGGTCATTCATCTTCAGTCTTCTGTGAACTCAGTGAAGATGAGCTCAATCTTTTCTGTGGATGCTTGGGCATCAGCTTCCTCTGCTCATATTGATACAGTTTCGGATTCATTGTTCTCAGTTGACCCTTTCCACAGAAGTGATGATGCCTATGGTTTAGAACATGCTGATGATTCTATGTTTTCCGTTGAGTCATTTAAGTTATCCAATTCACAGTGCAATGCTGCTCAACCAAATGCACCTCTTGATCTCCCATCTGATCCAACCATTGATCTCCCTTCTGACTCAAGTGCATGTGGAGCAACGAAAAAGCAAAGCAAGCTCAATCTACGATTTAAAAGAAGGCCTCGTGAAGTAAGTCAAAAAAGATTTAAATTTCTTGCTTCAGATAGACAGATTGCATTGGATATTGTGAAGCATTGTTGTGGTTTGAAATGTTTGTACAATTTAGAAATGAAGAAACTAAAGCACCTAAGAGAAAAATTCATCCATTTAAATAGTGAAAGGTAGGATATATACCTTGTTTCTCGCATGCAAATGATTGAGGATAACATGTCAGTAACACGTGTTGCTTTTGAATATTTCTTTAGTCAAGGGATGCGATGTTGTAGGGCTCCATTTAAAATTGCAATGGGTGTGGGAAATTTTAGAATACATAGGGTTCAACAGGGGCTTTTGAATGGGGATCTCATTTTGGATACGTTCCATGTTGGGACCAAAGGATCTGTTGGATGTCATGCAATGAATTGGATGATGAACTATTTTAACTTGCATTGTGAGGTTATGCCTACAACTGGAAGGTTGCACTTGTCAGATAACTTTACTCGTCGAGAGGTATTTCAAATATATAGAGAAGACATGGAAAATAGAAATGAGAAGTACGTGTTGTATCGTCACTTTACTCGATTATGGAAGGAAGAGTTTAACAATGTGTCTATTCCTCGTAAAGTTAGAATGGGTGAATGTTCAGTTTGCGCCACTTTGAAAAACATGGCAAAGGGGGCTACAACAACACAGGAAAAGAATATTAAAAACCTTCTTAACAACCATCGTGAGAGTCAAGCTTTAGAGAGAAAGAAAGCAATTCATCATCGAAGTAAAGCACTCAGAAATCCAGAGCGTTATATGTGTTTGTTGATTGATGGTATGGATTAAAAAAAAACTTGTTTGCCATATTTTTATCACATCCCTAAGGACATTGGAGATGAAGTCCTTGTGCAAATGCATTTGGTTGGTGCTTTGGTATACAATGGAACTATAATGTCCAAGGTTTTCTTCACATATCCAAATGTGCATAATGATCCAAACCTTATAGTTACTGTCATTCATCGTGTTTTGCAATCATGGAAGGGTCTTTTGCCACCAACTCTATATTTGCAACTTGATAACACTACAAGAGAGAATAAAAATTCTATATTCTTTGGATATTTAAGCATGCTTGTTGAAAAATAGGTATTTCAGAAGGTTAAGGTAAATTTCCTTCTGGTTGGCCACACTCATGATCATATTGATCAAATGTTTAGTACTTTCTCTAAGAAGTTGGCACGTAACAATGCTTTTACTCTTCCGATTTTATCTGAACTGATTTCAGAAGCATATACTCCAAAACCAGAAGTTCAACACCTCACACAGATTTATAACTTTAAGCACTTTTGCTCAATGGGCCTTGATAACAGTGCTAAGGTTTTGGTTCCATTGCACAATATTAGTTTCAACCATGTATTCTTGATGAGGAGGGTTGATGAAATAACCCTTTTATTTGCAAAGCAGTATTCATCTTCTCCTGGGTGGGAGCCTAAAGAGGGATGCAGATTCTTATTGCAGGTGCCTAATTTGTCTACAGCGTATGGTGCAGAGCAATCACCATATGAAGATAAAAACAATACAGAAAGATGTGGAAATGTGGTTGATCAAAGTAAAAGCTGGATGCATGCACTCATTGAAAAGAAGAGACCTATTGAGCGTGCAAAAAAATATGCTGGAGATCAAGATGTATCTTGGTGGGAGGACTTTTTCAATCATCAAGAAGAGATTATACAGTATACAATTGCAGGTCATTGGCCAGTTGATGTTCCATTCACATGGGACTTTTGTACACAAAGATCCGTGAATGTGGCCCAGCATGTAATGCAGATGCACTTCAAAGTTTTATACATCCACCAGAAAGAAATATTTATGTAGGCCCAAGGATGACAAAACAGGCAGAAGCAAGATGGCAAGGAAATTTAATAGAGATAAATGCTGGAACACTTATTGCAGTACTTGCTCATGGTGATGAGGCTACCAGACCATTTTGGATTGCAAAGGTTTTAGAGATAACTAAAGATATTGATAAGAGAAGAATAGAGGCTTTGATGGTGCATTGGTATTACACTAAAAGTAGTAATGCATTCAGAGGTAAATATAACTTAGAAATGGTGTGTGATACTAAACGAACAGGTTCAAAAAAGAAAAAGAATATTCGAAGCACATCCACTCTTAAAATGGATGATGTAGATATTCTTGTTTATGATTTTTCCTTGACAAAAACAGGTCACTTGAGGAAAGCAACCATCAATATGATAAAACAAAAGCTTCCAGATGTATGTGGTACAGGAAATCATAGGCAAAAAAGAAGATTTGTGCATGATCCTGTAGAATTTGGTATGTATGTGGATGAAGATAGAGCTCTTGTGGATATAGAAGAAGAAGAAGAGAGCTCTCAACAGTATGAGACTGAATCAAGTGCATCAGATGATGAGGGTGTAGACATAGATCGACATAGTTGTGAGTTGCATTGAAGCTCTCTAACATTTTTAGTGCTTATGTAAATGCCTCGAAGTAGTTTGGTTAATAAAACCATGTTTTGCAGCAATTTTGAATAACAATCAGGTATCCACCCATTAAAAATATGTCTAAAATGCTATTTTTGTATAAGAATTATTCAGTTTTACATTCTTTATATGAATTTTAGACATGTCAACGTCTTATCATATAGATTTTGGACATGTCAATGTCTTATCATATAGATTTTGGACATGTCAATGCCTTATATAGTGATTGACTACATTTTGAGCTCTTTTTTTTTGAGAAAATGACAAAAAATGTCAAAAAATCACATGTTTTCACTTCATTTTTGTAATATATGTATACTGGTATAAAGGAATCTCAAACATAAGCTGCCATTTGCTTGATTTTTGAAGAGAGTGTTCTCTTTTTATGACATAGTTCTCGTTTGTTACGACTCGCTATTTTAGATTGAAAGCAAAAACTTGGAACAAATATTGAAGCCATTTAATGTACCATATGGACTCCTAAATGAGCAAACAAGGCAATATATAATGACCACGACAAATAAGGAGCCTGACAGCATCCTCCAGTTCAGCAATAATACTTTCAACTATACTCAAGAGCAATTTGAAAGGGCTGATCCGATATGAAGGCGAAAACTTTTGGAAAAGAACCCTACACTGCGGGTACAATGGGAAGCATCGCCATATGCACTTCAGGTGAACCCATCTTTTTGTCCGATACCTCGCAGACGCTCCTGGTCACAATTTTGGGAAGGAGAGCACGAGGGTAGCATAAATGATCAATGGCTCAATTATCCACTGTTACCAAGTCCACCGCATAATTACCTCCCAACAGAAGAATACATGGTTAAAACCATGGAATTTTGGATTTCTTGATATGTGACTGTTACATCGCTTACCATCCCACCTATACCCATCGGTGCCGATCACATATACCTCTCTCTTTCCATCGTTGGGGATAGAACTCCACATAGACCTATCACATGTACCCCATACACCACCATTTACCTCACACGTGAGCTAGCCCCTCTATACTCATCTGAGGTCGAGCGTGGCCTGTACTCATGTCGCCACAAAAAGCGTGTCGGGGATGACAGAGTTCAGGAGGAGGGAGGTGTGGAAGGGGAATCAAGCAAGAAAAGAAAAAGAAGAAAATCAAAGACCAAAACTGCTCAGTAAAGAATTAAGATCATTAAGAAAAAGATCCATCCTCTACCCAAAGCCCCATAGGGGCACGCATCACGCAACAACGCCAAACATCCAGGTCCTGAGGAATGGAATTAAAGAATATCAACAACCAGGACATTTCATGGGAAGGACGGACAAGGGCCAGGAAGTATCCATGAAGAAGTGCAAGACAATACTTGGCAGGTAATAATCCTCCCGCTGATAGCATGCGATGGCAGAAAATAAATAGGCTCAAAGCAATACAACAGGGTCAGATATGTGAAGACAAAGATAAATCAGAAGACCCAAAGTTAGAAAGAGGTAGAGGCTGAAAAGTTGAAGAGAGTGACTAAGAACCTCACATTCTTAGTCACTGATGGCGTGCGTGGTAGCCTGACTTATTACAGCAACCCAGATTTGTGATGTACGAAATACCAAGGGGCAAATAGAAGCAAAGGACATACCTCGGATAAAATAACAAATTCTCTGACAGTCGACTAGTGGGTGCGTGTATTCACAAAGCTTAGACGAGCAGCAAACGAGAGACAAAAGCCTGTCAAGGGACGACAAAGACAAAGAGGGGGAGAGTGTTGCAGAGCAAAGAGGCATGAAAGGGGAGCCCCAAAATTTTCATATTAATGGGCATATTTTTTCTTCTTCAAAGTCTTAGGAAATTCCCTCAAGCCATGTAAATGCACTAAAGGAGTCCTCTAGATGCATATTCCCAAATCATTGTAATATATTCCTTGTAAATTAGTAGAAAATTCACCTTCTAATTAATAAAGTGCCCGTCTCTTGTGTGAAAGGACCAATTTTAGGGCACATGTATATAAGTCACTTTGTGACTCTTTGTAGAGACTTTTTGCCATTGTGAAGAAGGAGAGCTCCTGATTTTTGAAATTGCTTCTTTTTTGCAGATGTTCATCTTCTCTTTGATATTCTATGTGTGTGTAATGCTTGGAATGTGTGTGTAGGACTATTGTCTACCCTTCCCCACTCTTTTTGAGCTATTTTAGTGTGTGTGTGAGCTAGTACGAGTTGTGGAGTGAGTGTGGGTGTTTCCCGCCATTCACTATTTTGGACATAACATGAAGTAGTGTTGTCTGAATTGAGTGAAACTACCTCCAATAGATGTGTCTCATCAAGATCTTTGAATGAACCTGCTATTGGCCATATTCGGAGTTTGGAGCTGGGAGAAATCCTCGATTTAGTGAAAACTACTATAAGTGGTATCGCGACAGAGACTTTCAATATTTAAGTGAGTTAGAGAGGTGGATTAGTCTTTTCTCATGCATATAAGCTGAACCACTTCATTTCACATCACGTGTGCACATGTCCTCATACACTTGGTTATTTCATTTCATCGGATTGACAAATAAGCATGTGTCAATTCCCCACTATACACACTTGTGTGGCAAATGAGATTTAGTATCTTTGGCACAAGTCCGTAAGACTTCTTGACTTAGGTACACACATGCCTACACTTGGAAGGGTGAATTTGTTTTTCCCCAACCACGATGCAATGTCTCTTATGGTCACCAAGGAGTTGGAACCTCCCAGGCTCATGGAACTCAAAGAGAGAAGGGTAGAGATAGACCCGAGGTGAGCTTTGCTAACCCCTTGGGAAGAGAAAGAATGAGAACAGATACGGATATGATGGAAAATGAGAGACATAGGGACCCAAGGAATCAAAGAAATGGTGATGAATTCCCTCTATCAAGGTCTAGAGAACACACTATGACCTTGAGGCCTACATAATTGGTTAAGTCCATGAAGAATTGCTTGGATGGCATTGGAGACCCGTATGACCATGTAACAGAGTTTAGGCAAGTTTTTAGAGCTGAACAAGTTGAATACTTGTTCACTCAATACAATGCTTTTGGCCTAACTCTCAAGAACACTACATTGATTTGGTTTCAACCGCTTCACCAAGGTGAATTCAGAAATATAGATCAACTTCTTGAAGCATTCATCATTGAGTTTTCTAAGATCAGTATTAGGTATAACACATGCTACTTGATATACAGCTTTAAGCAAACACCTCAAGAGATGGTGAGGCTTGCACGAAGAAGGTTTAGGCAATACCTAGAGAGGTGCCCTATTCCAGAGTTACCCACTCCAGCCAAACAAGTGGCCTTATTTCTAGATGGATTGTTAAGTACCAAACTGAGATCATATGTGTTCTTAAAGGAACCTAGATCCATAGAAGAGTGTGTACACATGTGCGTAGACATTGAGGATAATCTAGGGGAGGAACTAGAGCTTTCAAAGATCTATAAAGATTCAGATAGTTCTATTAGCCTCACTTCCACACAATCACGTCAATTGAGGATCTGGAAAAGAAGGTAGCTCAGAAATTAGGAGTATCTAGCAAGCAGATTCCTAGATTTTCCCCAGGGAAATGGTGTTATACCTGTGGAGGAGACCATATGGCTAATGTGTGGCCTATCACGGATTAACCCCAAGTGAACCCTAACAGCTAATACTGCACCATAGAAAGCAGATACAGTAACCACACTGCACAAGAGTGCCCATATAATAAACAAGCTGTTAGATAGAATTTTCCTCAGACGTATCCAGAACAAGGGAAATACCGAAATCAGTACCCACAATAGTAGTATGGTATGCCCCATCAATCCTATCAATCACCCTATCATGGGCAATAGAGACCTCAACAAGTTCAAGCGTAGCAACCCCCTCCTCCAGCCAATGTGATTCCAGTGAAGAATGTAGCCGTAGAAGAAAATCTAAATAGAGGTTTAGTGCCAGTAACACCATTGCTCTCAAAAAGTGACCCAAGTGACCATAGTTTTGACTCCACTCATATTGATAGGCCACAAGCTTACTACATGCAATCACCGGAGCATAATGGGTCCTATTATTATGAAGGTTCGAGTGAACCTAGTTGGGAGCGAGAGTATGCAAATGTCATGTACACAAACCCCAACGTTAGACCTCAACCTAGGCAGATAAGACCCCCATTCCCTATAGGACCATGCTACTGATGTCAAGGAGATCACCTCATTCAAGATTGCCCTATGCCTGCACCTACATAAACCCAATCGGTGACGATTCAAGGTTTCTGTCTAGATTGTGGGAAGGAGTACGTATTACGAGATTGTCCCAAGAACCCCACCAATATGCCAAAAATCACTCCTATCAATGTTATTGGGTTAGTGGTAGACTCCACTGGAAGTGTGACATCCAGTACCCCAGTGCAAGTCATCACAAGGGCTCAGGCAATTAAGCGAAACCATGACTTAGGCCAAGAATGGAACTCTGAGGTTAGTGAGACCGAGAGTCAAAATAAGAAGAGGACACGATCTTGGAGAGATAGTCAACAGAGAGTGAAATGGCAATGGGCAAGGAAGATGAGAGAACTTGAGGAAAGCCTAAGAGAAACAAAAGCCAAGATAATTGAACTCACAACTCAAACGCACTCTCACACAACTCCACCACCACCATTCTCATCACCATCCAACCCACCGCCTTCTAACTCACCTCACGCAACCCCATCCCCACCTAGAGTAGGATCAGTCTTAGTAGATCCCACTCCCAAGGACATAGACATGATGCTTAAAGCATATCAAGCTAGACTATAAGATGAGCCAAACATAAGGGATCATGAAAAGTCCTACCCTAGGGCTGACCTAGAGCTCAAACCAACTAAACTTTGTGCTAAGATGGTGGAATTGGCTCAAACCATGTTTGAAGCCAGTCGCCTCTTTAACTGCTCTAGTTCAACTAGGACTCAACTGCATTTTGATGGACTATTAGATAGATTGGAGAGGCTGATTTTCAAAATCAAGAAAGCACCCCACCTCTCAAGGGAAGAATTAGGCGAGTGGAAGAATGAGCATTCCTCTCAAGGATGCTTATGTACCTAACTCCACAAAACTAGACACATCTTCTTCTATGAATCAATATTCCCCAAAATTTCTAAGGGAGATTCAAGAGGAGAAATGGGCTAAAGAAAATGAAAATCCTCCTCCAATTGAACTTTTGGATGATGCGCACGATCAATTCCCACAAGACATTCCTTCCATTTATGGAGAGCAGGAGAGTGCCCAATCTCATGAGAGATTAGACTTTGGGTCTAATTCCTTGCAGGAACTACTCCATTTCATAGGCCCATGGGAAGCAAAGTCCACTTGTATGTGAGCACCCATGGTCATGATAAGAAACGAAGACTCAGTCATACCTAGGAGCACAAAGGTAGTGAAGAACACTAAAGTGCAGTGCAACCTCACTTTGGAAGAGTTATTGAAGGTTAAGCTAGAATTGTGGAAATGTGTAGCCAATCAAGTGCCAGAAGTAGTTAAACCTCGTTCCCAGGTAGGGTCTCATAGAAAAGTGCTGAAAATACCTTTGGACAAGATAATGGACATGAGCAAAGGAGAAGAAGGAGACACTATCTTCCCATTACCCATCAAGGTTACACCACCAAGGCAATTTTGGACTCAAGTGTTGGAGTTGCAATTGCTACCACTTCCCTATGGAAGTGATGGGACAAGCCAACACTCAGGCCAACAAGAATGAAATTGTAGATGGCCTATGGTCACATAGAAAGACCCTTAGGATTACTCGAAGGGATAACTCTCACAACATGTGGTGTAGAGTTTGAACATACTTTTGCTATATGTGACTTTAGCAAAAATCAGGCCTATGAGATGATTTTGGGAAGACCATTTATGCAATAGTTGCAAGTGGTACAAGATTGGGGAACCAATTCTTTGTATTTGCAACACCTAGGTGTTACAACCAAAGTCAATCTCAAGGATTACTCTCATAGAGACGTACCCCCTATTCAATGGAACCCCATCCATAGAGCTAAAGATGATACGGAGTCAGTGCATTCCATAGGACCAGGATCCTCACGGATGCATGAAGACTGTTGGAAGATGCATTTTTGCAAGCCTTTTTGAAGAAAAATAATTGTAAAATGATAGAAATTTGTAAAAATATTTATGCAATTGTTGTAAAAATAAGGAAGAGTCTTCCTTATGTAGGATAGAACCTTATGTAATTTTTCTAGAAATTTTGGAAACTCCTAGATAGCATATTTTTAGAATAATAGAGGAAAGGACCAAAATTCAAGTGTGAAAAGGGACACTTGAAAATGTATATAAGCTAATTTCCTCTATTATGAGGGGGTTGGTTAGTCATTTGTTTACATGCTATCCAAGTGAATAGAGAAGGAGTTTTCTGCTGAAAATTGTGTTTTCTCCTCTTTTGTGTGGTTTCTTTGATTTGTGAGTCTAGTTCTTGTGTATCCATGGAGATTTGTGAGCTTCTATTGTGTAAATCTGTTGAATGTGTATGAAGAGAGTTGAATACTGTTGTGTTGAGCGATAAGTTGATGGAGAATGGTGCTCGAGCTGAAAATCGTCTGTTTTCATAGAATCGCGATTGTCTCGTCTGTATGATATAGGTGATATTTTTTAATTTTGACTTCATAATTGTGTTCTGCTGATAAAATAGCATGCAATAGACACCAAGATTGTAGAAAATGGTGGAGATTTGCTCAAGATAATCCAAACCCTAGAAATTCCTCTTCATCTTCACTATTCTCAGAAATCCAGCCATTATTCTCTTATTTCTTGGATTCTATCATCTTGAAGGGGCTGTGGTCTCAAGAATACTTCCAGGATTGACAAAATAAAGATGTATTGTTGATTCTTTATGCTAAATGATTGGAGAGGACAACTCCAAAGATCAATAACAAACATTTTTTGGTGCCGTTGCCGGGGAGTATTTCAAAAGCTTCATTGAAGTTGGACCTTGCTGGATCTTCTATTGATGATGGTAACAAACACAAGGAAAAGGTAACACTCTTTAATCAAGAAATGTGAACATGAAAAGGTAGATGTCTTTGTTTGTCTTTTGGGAAAAGAAAGCAATAGATCATCTTTTAGAATTGGAAGTGCTGAAATTTTTGTAAATTGATAGTTGCTCATTACATTGTTGAAGTAAAAGTGTAGGTGTGTGGAAAATTTTGAATCAAGAAAGCTGAAGATGAGGTAACATGTGTCTATTCTTGCATTTTTAGAGTTCTTTTTGACCAAGTACTAGGCAATATTGTTGATCTTGGGAAGATAACATGGTTGCACTAAGGAAAAGTCAGCTAAAGTAGCTAGATGCAAGTAGAAAAGATTCATTTGTTAACCAAATCTAAGCATAAATCTTGAGAAACAAGGCTGATCTGCATTGAACACGATTTTGGGTACAGAATCGTGAAAAACACGATTTTGGGACAAAATCGTGAAAAACATGATTTTGACACAAAATCGTGAAAAACACGATTTCAGCCAGAAAATCGTGAAAATCATGACTTTAGTCATAAAATCGTGAAAAAACACTAGCCTAGGTAGAAAATCGTGAAAAACACGATTTTGACAGAAAATCGCGAAAAACACGATTTTAGTCAGAAAATCGTGAAAATCACGACTTTAGTCATAAAATCGTGAAAAGACAATAGCTTAGGTAGAAAATCGTGAAAAACATGATTTTCAACAGAAAATAGTGAAAAATCACTAGTTTGAACACAAAATCGTGAAAAACACGATTTTGAGTTCAAAATCGTGAAAATTAGCTGAATGATCCTTAGGTCTGGGAACAAACTAAATTCAGTTACTAAGCAAGACCTAGCAAGGAAGGAGATAGGGTGAGTAGTGGGGGAAGGGCAAAAAAGAAATTTAGGGCAAGAAAACAACATGAAAAATTTAACTGAAACAAATGAGCCCATTGAAACTGGGGATTATAGAAATATCCTCAAATACATGTATACAAATAGATTTGGCACCTATGTATATGAGGATGGAATGCATAAGTTGCTCATTAGATTGAGAAACTTAGAAGCTCCTCTACACATAACACTAGTAGCTCAGTTCAAAGATGGTAGATATGAGGATAGGCAAGGGTGTGTGTACATCTTCTCCCAAGACCCAGAAAATTCAAATGACTTAGGGCAAAGTGCTGACAAAGGACCTTGGGAACATAACATGGGACAACCAGATTTACCTAGACCACATGAAAACTACACTAGTACTGAGCAACAACATGGAAGGAGGACACATGCTTCCCCAAATCCCTTTGACAAGGAAACAGAAGGATATAATGAATTTTCACTTAGAAGAAGACATCATTGGCAACCTCATGGTAGAATGCTTAGACCATATCAAGTAGCCAAATGTATGAAAAATCAATATGAAGGGTATTCAGATCCCCATGCTCATGCTGCAGAGTTTAGGCAATTAATTAGAGCTGAGGAGGTGGAAGATTACAAAGTTCAATTTGAGGCATTTGGTCTAACTCTAACAGGACCAGCATTATCTTGGTTCATCCCTTTGAGAAAAGAAATGTACCTAGATATTGAATCCTTCCTAGAAGCCTTTATTGGAGAATTTTCAAAGACAGGGATAAAACATAGCACAACCACTCTGATACACAGTTTTAAACAACAAAAAGATGAAAATTTCAGAGAGGCAGCCAGGAGATTTAAGCAATATATTGACAGATGTCCTAAAGAAGAAGTACCTTCCATGGCCAGACAAGTATCCCTATTCATAGAAGGGTTGAGAAGTGCTCAATTAAGAACCCTAGTGTACTACAGGAGATGCCCTAATCTAGGAGCTTGTGTGAAAGAAGCAATAGATTTGGAAGATAACAAAGGCCAAGATCTGTTAGCATTTGATCAACCCAGATCAAATGAAGATAAAATCCCTCCAGCAGAAGAATTGGCTCAGGCCATTGCTAAAGCCCTAGAGGTAAGCACTAAAACCAATTTGATAAACTCCAGGATAAACACAAATAAAAAATGCTACAATTGTGGAGAAAGTCATCTGGTACAACATTGCCCATATCAAAAACCTCCACATTTGCAAGATAGAAAGACACTCAAATATTGTACACTAGAGAGGAAATGGACCAACCATACCAGGGAGGAATGCTTCTATAATAAACAACCCATAAAGGAGAGAGACTATGGGAGCCAAAGAGAATCTGTGTATATTGAGCAACCAAGACCTGTGCTTGGGCAACAACCTCCTATTCCAACAAATGTGGTACCAATCAAATACACACCAATAGAGGAGGGAAACTCAAGAACAAAGTCACCATACAAGGAAGATTATCAATGGAATGAAGGATATCAAGAAGAATGGGAAGATTATGAATCAAGAGAACCAGAATTACAAGCCTTAGACTTGGGAAATGGAAGAATTGAGATGGACACTACCACTTTCATGTATATAACCAATAATTACATGTCCAATCAAAAACCTCAATTCAAAGGAGGACCAAAGATAACTTGTTATAGGTGTGGGGGAGATCATTTCATTAGAGAGTGTCCACAACCTCCTACATTAAGAATAGAAGGAGCATATTGCAAGGATTGTGGCAGGGAGAGCATTTGATAAAGGATTGCCCAAAAAATCCTCAAAAACAACAAAACACACCTAATAACATACCACTAAAAGCAGTCAGTATCATGGAACAAGAAGAATTGAGTGACATTGACCAAGTGAATGTAAATGCTATAACAAGGTCACAAACAAAACAACAAAGAACAACTAAGGAACAAAATGAAGGTTCAATCTCAAAGGTAAAGAAAAATAGACAAAAAGGGAAATGGGAGAGGAAGCAAAAAATGAGTAAAAATATGGGGGAAGAAAATAGGGAACAATCAAACAGTACTTCTCCTCAACAGACACAAACCCAGTTAGAAATAGGAAATTCACAAAGTCTAGACACTCTGATAAAAGCATACAAAGGAAGAATTCAAGAGGGACCAAGCCCTACTGATCATACAATGGCTTATCCTATGCCAGACTTAGAACATGAAAGAATGCAGAAGTGTAAACAAATCATACGGGAAGTGCAACTCAAAATGGGGGAAGAAGACAATTCTCAAAAACAGTTGAGGAATTTGAGACAGCAGAAACAAGAGGAAATATTATCAGGGAAGAAAACCCCCAAGTAACACTCCAGGTGAATATAGATAAACGATGCACAATTCTTTATCATACCACTCGGGAAGATTTAATGAAACAAAATCCTCACTTACAGAACCAAGTGAAAAAAGGGGAGACAACACCAGAAAATCTTCACCCACAACTACAGGAAATAGAGGAGTTGTGGTATATTCCAATTGATAAGATAGGGGGATATTGTGAGGGAGAAGAGGGAAATTCAACTCTAAAAATACAATTTGGTAAAAACCAGGCCAAAGCTATTTTGGATAGTGGATCAGGAGTGGCCATCATGACTAAACAAACTTGGGAGAAATGGGGAAAAAATGAATTATTAGCCACAAAAATGAGATTGCAACTTGCAGATGGACACATTGAAAAACCCCTAGGAATATGGAAAAAAGTGATTGTGGACATTTGTGGGATAGAGATAGAACATACCTTTGCTATAGTTGAATTCCCACAATCCACTTCATATGAAATTATCCTAGGAAGACCATTCATGAGACAAATGCAAATTGTGCAAGATTGGGGTAATGATTGCTTATAGCTGCAGAGCAAAGGAAGAATAACCAAAGTAAATCTAAGAAATGGGCACTACTGTGACATATCTCCTCAAGAATGGTATAAAATTCATCAGAATCAAGAGTTGAGTGAGGAATCAGAGATGGAGGACCAGGATGAGGCTGAATCATCAGTATGGAAGTGCAATATGATAAGAAATCTGACCAATAGGAAAAGGAGATTAAGAAGAGAGGATTGTGTGGAAGAAAGGAGGTTACAAGATGAGAATTATGTACCACAACAATTCAAGGATGAGGAATTTGAGCCCTATGGGTGGAATCAAATCTTGGCTACCATGGATCTAGCCAGTGATGAATATGTAGGAGTGGAATTTCAAAATGAAGAAGGATATGATATTTTTCACATTGGAATACAAATGATAAAGGTATCCAGAACAGAAGAGGACATAGAAGAAGAAATGATATTAGAAAAAGGAAAGACACATTTTTTAGAGGAAGTAAAAGCTGAAGATGCTATTAAGGATAAAATCTCAGGTAACTACAAGAAAAACAAACACAAGGAAATAGAAGAAAATTAGGAAAATGAGAAAAAGACAAGGGAAATGAACAAAGATCAACAGTTTGATGTACCAAAAAATTACAAGACTTATGAAGTAGAAAATAGATTACTTCTCAGAAGGAAACCAAAGAGGGAAAAGAAGAAAGGAGAGGCTTATGATAATGAGGAAGAAACTAAAAAGATCATGATCACTCAGGAGGAGGGAGAAGAAAGACACATTGTAGTGGCTGATGACATGACAACTCAAGAAGAGGAGGCACTAAGAAACTTGGCAAGAAATTATAGGGATGTATTTGCTTATAGCTATAAGGATTTGAAAGGGATTGATCCTAAAATCTGTGAGCATAAGATTCCTATTACACCTGAAGCAAAACCGAGTAAACAGAGACATTACACATTTAATGATAAATACTCTGCAAAAAATAAAGGAAGAAATTGACAAGCTATTAGCTGCCAATTTCATCTATGAAATTGAGTATACAGAATGGATATCTCCTATAGTTGTGGTACCAAAAAAGAATGGGAAACTTAGGGTATGCATTAACTTGAAAAAGGTAAATGCAGCAACTATAAGAGATAATTATCCACTGCCTATAACAGATCATCTTCTAGAAAGAGTTGCAGGGAAGGAGGTTTATAGTTTTTTAGATGGTTTTTCAGGATACAACCAAGTTCCCATAGCATTGGAAGACCAACATAAAACTGCCTTCTCCCCAGAATGGGGAATTTATGCCTTTAGGGTTATGCCTTTTGGGTTAACGAATGCTCCAGCAACTTTTCAGAGATTGATGTGTCATATCTTCAAAGAGTTCCTGAGAAAGGTAATGGAAATCTATGTAGATGATCTTTGTACTTTTTCATTAAAAAGACAAGATCACTTGCAGGATTTAGAAAATATATTCAAGAAATGCAGAACCTACAGAGTATGTTTAAATCCAAAAAAATGTGTATTCTTTGTGAGACAAGGAAGAATGCTGGGTCATATAGTCTCTAAAAATGGAATTTCAACTGATGAGAAGAAAATAAAGACCATAATAGAGCTTCCAAGACCGACAAGTGTAAAGGAACCTCAAACTTTCATGGGACATTGTGGGTACTATAGGAAATTTGTACACAAATTTGCTGACATAGCCAAACCCTTATATGCCTTAATTACAAAGTTTGAGTGGACTAAGGAGTGTGATCAAGCCTTTGAAACTCTAAAAACTTGTTTGGTAACAACCCCAATTCTAAAAACACCTCAATGGGACAAAATTTTTAATTTTCATGTGGATGCTTCAAATTATGCTTTGGGATGTGTGTTAGCACAACCAATAGAAGGAAGCAAGTTAGATTTTCCAATGGCCTATGCTAATAGACAATTAAATCGAGCAGGGAAAAATTACACAACCACTGAAAGAGAGGGATTTGGCATGGTATTTGTTGTAAAAAAATACAGACATTACCTTTTGGCCAACAAGTTTAAGTTCTTTGTAGACCATCAAGCTTTGTTATATTTGGTAAATAAACCTTGTCACACAGGGAGAATAGTCAGATGGTTTCTGTTGTTAATGGAATTTGAGTTTGAAGTGGTGGTCAGACAAGGGAAAACACACTTGAGAGCAGATCATTTATCTCGAATCCAGTCTGAAGAACCCAGTTCACCTCTAGATGACAATCTACCAGACACTTATCTCTTTAAGGTAGAAAGTGTTCCTGAGTGGGCCATGACTTTAGTACCATTATTAACCATGGGACTTTGTAGAACAATTGGGAATAATGCACACCTAATATTGCAAAGCAGAAACTTTATGTTACTAGCTGGGCATTTGTACCATCTCAACCACACAGGCATATTAGAATATTGCACTCCTGAGGAAGAGCAACAAGAATATTTGAGGAGAGCTCATCATTGGAACCCTTGCACTCATGCCTCTAGGGTAAACACACTAAGTAATCTCAATAGGATGGGGGTACATTGGCCTAATAAAATTCAAGATGTATCAAAATACATTGCCAATTGCAGGTCGTGCCAAATATTGCAAGATTCAGAATTCATAACTCTATATTGGTTCCAGAAAAATCCAGATTGGAGCAAAAATATCATTGAAGAATTGCGAAGGAAGGATAAAGGAAAACAAGTGATAGCTGGTACAGATTCAAAGAATTTACAAGTAATCTCCAAGGAATATCAATTGATAGGGGAACAGTTGTATAAGAAAGGAATGGATGGATACCTAAGAATTTGTGTTCCTGAGAATAAATATCTGGAAATGTTGGAAATGGCACACTCTGGAGTGGCAGGAGGACACTTTTCAAGTGATAGAACTGCTAAACTCATTTTATATTCTGGCTTTTGGTGGCCAACGCTATTTCCTGATGCAAGAACCTATGTAAAAAGGTGTGATGTCTGTCAAAGGGTAAGTCAACCAAATAGAAGAAATGATATGCCATTGGTTCCATTAATTTCAGCCAGAGCCTTTAGTAAATGGGGATTGGACTTCATTGGACCTATACATCCTCCAACAAAACAATCCCATGCTGAATACATCATAGTGGCAATAGACTACCTGACAAAGTGGGCTGAGGCCAAAGCCACAAAAAGAAATGATGCTCATACTACTGCCAGATTCCTATATGAAAACATTATCACCAGATTTGGACTTCCAATTGAACTAGTAAGTGATAGGGGGACACATTTTGTAAACCAAATCATAGAAAACATCACTGAATATTTCCTGATCAGTCTTATGAAGTCAGCCCCATATCACCCACAAGCCAATGGGCTAGCAGAAAGTACTAATAAAGTACTTTGTACTGTACTATCAAAATTAGTGAACACAAACAGGAATGATTGGGATCTACAACTTAATCATGTCCTATGGGCTTATAGAGTGGCTTATAAAACTGCAATTGGGAACACACCATTCAATCTGGTATATGGACAAAATGTAGTTTTACCTATGGAATTCCTTATTCCAACATTAAAAGTAGGAAGTCACTATAATTGGACTGGACATGAACTATCAAAAAGAGTGATGGAATTGGAAAAGTTGGGAGCATCTAGACTTCAAGCCATTATGAGTTTATATGTGGACAAGAAAAGGCAAAAAGCTTATCATGATGTTCACATAAAAGAGAAAGATCTACAGGTAGGAGATCTAGTGTTGGCTTACACAGTTAGAGAACATCAGAAAAAGCTCCAGAAAAAAGGACATGGACCATATATTATACATCAGATAAGCAACAGTGGAGCCATTCAACTAGCTAACATAGACGGAGAAATCATGCCAAACTTTATAAGTGGATGTAGAGTTAAGAGGTATGATTGCCCATTAACTGTTGATGAATGGAGAAGGTTGCAACAAGCCCAAAACAGGAAAAGAGAAGAGGAAGACATGAAAAAGGAAGCTCAACAGGAAGCTATGGAAAGGATAAAAAAAATCAATGAGCTTAGGGAAGTCTGTCTATGTGAAACTCCTCTCAAACCAAAGGAACATGTCCCGGTAATGATAATGGATTTTCAAAATGAAAACATTAGGGTTTTGATAGATTCTGGAGCACAAGTAAATCTGATTAGTTCAGCTCTGGTAAGTAAATTCAACATAAAAAGAAATAAAAGTAGAACCGTAATCAAAACATTGGAAGGTCAAATAGTATAGAGCATGTCTTCACTGACTATTGAAGTAAAGTTTAATGAAGAATATATGAAAATAGACTGTGAAGAATGGCCAGATAATTTGATGGCTGAAAAAGTGATTTTAGGTCAACCATGGCTTCAACAAGGTAAAGTGATCTTGGATTTTGAAAAAATGGAGCTTAAATTGAACATAAATGACAAAAGGTTTTTAATATTTCTATTGAGTAATGAAAAACACGAAATTCAATCAGATGCACATGATATACACTTTGAAGGTTTCACTTTTGCATTTGAGGATATACAGACATTACCAGTACAAATGTTAAATGATCAAGCTTCATATAATCAAAATCAGCAAAAGATTGGAAGAACAAAGAAGGGTGGAGAGATAGGAAGAAGATGGCAATCATGGCATTGTCTAAAGAATCAAAGCATCAGAGCAAAAAGCACGTGGAATCAAAGTCTACAGCAGGTCTGCCCATTGAAACAAAAATCAAGGACAAAATGGATATGGAAACCAAAAACTCCTACAAAATGCTTATCCAGAGGGAATGGTTGTTTGCTTGGAACCATGGAGTCAAGAAGTACTGGGTTAAAAAATCAGAGCTGTTCCAGTGGAAAAAAGATCATCCCGATTTGATATATATCTAGAAAATCCTAACATGTTGAAAAATTATGAAAAATATATATTAGACCTGATTTTCTTTTCTAAAAAAGAGAATTAGGAGGGGAAGAAAAGAAATAGAAAAAAATATTATGAAAAAAAAAGAGAAGAAGAGAAAAAAAATCATAAAAATCATTGTTGAAAAAAAAGAGAAAGAAAAATTGAGAAAAATTGTTTATTTTTTGTTGTTTTTACAAAAATTATGTAGCACGAAGCAAGATCTAGGTAGAAGAATAGTAGAGATCTATTTATTTTTTATTTTTCATTTTTTTATTTTTTTATTTTGTTAATTTTTGTTTTCTATCATTGATAAATGATTTGTTTTTTTTTTAAGAGTGGTTAGGGAAAGGGACTGCATTAGACATCTTGCTACACCTGTAATGATCACTTTTTGAGTCTTTTCCGAAGAAAGAGAATTTAATTTGGATTTTATTTTCATTCTTATGTCATGACATCTAAAAATAAATCCCTACAAATTATTCTTTGACTTCTGGTAACTTATTTGGGTAGAGTTTTTCTTTGTATATTTTATTTTTCCTCAGAAAATGGTGAATACAAAGCAGTTGCCAATTCATGACTTCAAGGCAGAATCAGTTGTTCTATCAAGAGGCCATTGGTTTCTGGACAGTGAAGCTGTGGAGGAACAGGTGGACCTAGAGTCAGATGATGAGCTAGAAATTCCAGAGGCTGAGAAGGTGGTGAAGGAACTTAAGGAGACTCTAAACATAATTGGTCAGCACATATTCACAATAGGAGTAGCTTTGAAGCACCCTTACCCAAACCGGATCTACTACGGTGTTACTATTTGGTGGCAACATTACAGGCAAATGAGGAAAAGGACATACCAGGAACCTTCGTTCTTCCTTTGTTATTGGGCAACAATGAGTTGAAAAAGTTTGAGCTTACCTTGGAACTGGTGAGCTCTACCTTGAACATGCACGACACTCATCTGCCCTCCGAGAAGGATGCTTTAATACCCCCTAACATGACCCGAAAACTACAAAAGCTGAAAGATATGGCGGCACTCACACCAAATGTGTCCATCCCTCTCCGTATGTGCATGCAACATTTTGCATTTCCTGGTGAAGATCGATTCACTCAACCCCACAAACAGATCTGGTTCACTCTTTATTTGGAGGAGACAGGTGCACTACCAATTAAGCTTTCCATATGGATTATGGAGTAGTTGTATGGAGGAAATAAAAGGTCATCTAGGAAGCTAGTGGTGAATGGTTGTTGTGCAATCATGCACATCATCTACAAGTGCTTAGCATTCTATGTACCCATTGAATGTTTAAAAGACACAAAACTACCACACATCAATCCAAGCACATGAGGGGCTCAATTCCTTGTGTCTAGATGCACGAAGTTCTCACGAGGCCGAAAGTCTCATCATGAGAGGATGCCACCATGCCTCCCTTTACCATTCGAATACCCATATCTCAATCCAAAGGCACATCACAAGCTGCCCCATCAGCTCCTTCCATCCCACAGGAATTTGAATTTGCTACCACTAGAGACGTTGAAGTGATGAGCACCTTCGACTTCAAATCATTCTTGCAAAATACACAACTCTCTGATGTAGAATTCTTTTCAGAGATAGAAGAACACGGCACCTCTTCCCAACGATGGAGGAAATCCATAGAAGGCCACCATGTACATTGGGATGATGCT
This sequence comes from Ceratopteris richardii, assembly GCA_020310875.1. NCBI lineage: Eukaryota > Viridiplantae > Streptophyta > Polypodiopsida > Polypodiales > Pteridaceae > Ceratopteris > Ceratopteris richardii. Next base: position 101,171,592 of record CM035436.1, read on the forward strand.
CAGCAAAGAACTTTATCTCAACAACTAGAACACCTAGAGGGAGAAGAAGAGGGCAATGAAGAAGTAGAAGAAGAAGAAACCAATGGAGCCCTAGCATATATAGCGGTACTCTGGAGGTTGTATCAGATCATGGAGCGAGTGCGGGCACAACACTTTCTCAACAAATAGAACAGTAGAATGCTCATGGCTCAGATCTTGGAGGAAGTTGGAGTTGACTGTGAATACAAGGAGGGTCTCTTATTGATGGCAGAGACTTATGGTGTAGTAGAATCAGTTAGATCAGCAATACGAAGGCCTCTCGTACAATATGATCCGTGAACATTCCAAACACGACCATATACTGATAAAAACATCCAGATTCCCATTACTACGGGGGAGGAACCTATTATTACATGTGAAACCATTGAGACAACCTCCCAAGAAGCAAGAACTCCGGGCCAAGAACACATAGTCATCACTAAAGAGTCCACTGAGCCACTACCACTGTTGGAAGCAGCCAGAGGCACAGAAGACGCGGAAGTATGTAAAGACGGAGCAGGGAGCCAGTCGAACCTTTTTTCAAAGAATCATGTTTTAGAAATACTTTTCAAAAACCTCCAACAGTGATTTTCATCACTAATGTAACATATGTAACATAGAAAAACCCTTTTCTTAATTTCTAGCTCCATTTTGTGCAAGCCGAGGAGTCCTCGAGCTTGAGGAGCTTAGGTAGAACAAGCGTATCAATTTTCCTTATTTTTAGACACCATTTACCCTTCCAAATAGCATCTAGGACCTAATTTTTAACTATGTTGGTCACTAGATGTGAAAGCGGTCAAAACTAGTCTAGAAACTATAAAAAGAGCTAGAGAGCTCATTTTCGGGGTTAGCTTGTTGGAGTAGAGAAGAGCTTAGAGCTATTTTGAGCTTGTAAGTGTTATTGAGTAATAGAGTTAATTTTTCACCTTCCATTGTGTCTTGCTTGTCTCTTCATAGTGTGTGTGTATGTGTGTGTGCATTTCTATGCCTCTCACCTTCACTCTCACTTCATCTCACGTTCACGATCTTCATATCACTCCTATCTCTTCCGCGGATTGACAATTAAGGAGGTGAAGCTTCTTAACGTGGTACTTACCATTGTGCTAGAGCAACACCAAATTTGGCGCCGTTGCCGGGGATCGAGTCTAGGACGAATGTGTGATGATAAGAGTATAGCAAGAAGTAGCATTGGAAGGTAAAAATTTCAGTTTTTGTTGTTGTTTTTACTTAGTTTTTAGTGTTTTTCAACTCCCCCACACTCCATCTTCATCACCGCATCATCATCTTCATCTCCAAAAAAATTAGAAAATTCACCATATCCACCCATTCTCCTCATTTCCCCTCATTTGTGCATGCGAGAGAGTGAGAGAGAGCTTTAGTGCTTGCATGTGCTTTTGTTTTCTTGAGTTTTCTTGCAGGTACAGAGCTCCAGTGCATCAGGAAAGCTTGGAAAAGGTAAAATTTTCAGTTTTTGTCAGAGATTTCTGTCTGTGTCAGACCATCGCGATGGTCTGCGAAGTGCAGAATTTTTGGTAAGTGACCACACCACGGGATAGGCGACACAAGCGCACACACGAATCCACAGACGCATCTACAAAATTCTCATTTTGGTGGACCATCGCGACGTCTCAGACCATCGCGATTGTGTCACACCATCGCGATAGGCTCACGCCATCGCGACGGCTCGGCTGGACCATCGCGACGGTCTCACACCATCACGACGGTTCATTTGGACCATCGCAACGGTTCACGGACCATCACGACTGTTCGGTTGACCCCACGCCATCACGATTGGCTCACGCCATCGTGCCGACGCTGCCATGTGGCAAGCTAGACCATCGCGACGGTTCGCACCTCACGCCATCGCGATGACACCCTTACACCATCGCGACAACTCGAATTTTGGACCATCGGGATTGGCTCACGCCATCGCGCCTTGACCATCGCGATTGGCTCACGCCATCGCATCTGTGACCATCGCGACGGTTCACTTTGGACCATCGCGATTGTTCACGTTGACCGTTGACTGACGCCATCGCGATTGTCCGCCAGATCGAGCCATCGCGATTGTTCACTCACCCCAACCATCGCGATTGTTCACATTTGGACCATCACGACCGTGCACTTCAGACCATCATGATTGTTCACCCTCACGCCATCGCGACGGTCCCAGACCATCGCGATTGTCTCACGCCATTGCGATTATGCACCCCCATCGCAAATTTTAGGGTTTCATTTTTTGACCAATTTTGGGGCTATTTTTGGAAAATTTTTGGGTGATTCTACTCATAGGAGACCCCTTAGCTCATATTTGGAGAAAAACTTGTTTGTCAGTTTTTACCCCCCAGGCCTGAACGGTCATAACTTTTTCATCCGAAGTCCGTTTTTTGAGCTTAATAGCTCATTAGAAAGCTCTTGACGAGTACTATGTGAGCTCAACTGTTTTTTTCTTAAAGGATACGTCTATTTTTAGATAAGCTATTTTGAGGTTGACCATCTATGGGACTAGGAAAGAAAGGGGGCCTTGGGAAGAAAATTTTTGCCAAAAGTTAAGGGACTTAAAAGGTGTATATACTCAAGTGTTTGATCATCCAACTGTGAATTGGTCTAATATTGGATTTTTTCAGGTCTAGCAAGGGCAATCAAAGACAACCAAAGCAAGGCAGTGAAGGGCATAAAGCTTGGGAAGCACGGCTTCTTGGGCATCAGAGCAACCAAAAAAGCTGACTCGAGGTTGGAAAATTACTCAACCCCCTCAGTCAATTCTTAGCTTAAGATAAACGTTAGCATTGTGGATTAACGACGATAGGAACGCCTCAAGTTCAAGAGAATTAAATTTATCAAGTTCAAGACTAAAGTAAAGGTGTGTGACACAAAAACCTAAAGGAAAGAACATAAGTCTGACGGAACGAGAACTCAAAGTACCACAGAAAGTCGAATTCCTGACGCATACATTAAGACAAGAATCTAAAGAAATTTAAAAAGAATCAAGAAAGTAATAACAAAGAATCATTGACGATCTGAGCGTGTACTGAGTGTGCAAGGAAGAAAATTAATGAACCTTAGATCGGGCAAACATATAGGTAAGTCAGACCGACGAAGCCTTAGATCATCAGAGGCAAGTGTCAGAACTACTGCACGATCGTGGGCCCAACAATTGAACACTAGTTATCCCTACGAGAGCTCAGATACTAGTGATTCAGAAATGGCATTTAGCACAGAAAGACCAGAAGGAGGGTCGAATGTAGCCTATTTAGAAAAACCAGAAGGACCCTATAGAACACAACTAGAGTTTCTCCGAACCAACCGATTAGGTGCTCGCATCTATGAGGATGGTTTGCGAAGGCAAGTGGTGCAAATGCACAACCCCGATCAACCCATTGGATTGGAACGTCCAGTGGTGAAATTTGAGAGAGACGCGTACATAGACAAAGAAGGAACAATGTACATCTTAAGTACGTAGCCAAACAATACCAATGAGTTTGGCATGATTCAGCCAGAGACGGAAACTAAATCTCAAGGAAAAGAACCATTAGAAGAGCCTAGAACACCTAGAGGGAAATCTGTACTGACACGAGTACTAATCCCAGAATGGATCCCTCAGGACAACAGAAGCATAGAGTTGTTTGTAAATAAAGAAACTGATGAAGCCTTTTGGAGATACAAGACAAAACTACTTAGTGAGGTAGGTATCATCACGATATACGAGTTCAAGGACCCGGATACACCTGGAAAGGTTGTATACCTGGATGAGACTTCAGAAAGAGTCTTTGTGGTGTCTGACCACGCTAAAAACACATACACATGGAGAGGTGAATTGGTATTCCCTCCATCTAGAATGAACATGAACACAAGTCAACAAGGGGCAGGAACATCATCAGCCCATGGAAATCAAAGAGAGAAAAATAAAGAAAGACCCAGAGTAAGCTTCACTCATCCCATAGGGAGAGATAGAACAACCACGGACACTAATAGAGCGGATAGACAAAGAGATCATGGAATACCAGGTGGTAGAGATGATTTTCCTCTACCTAGACCACGTGAACACGCAAGAATATTGAGACCCACTCAGTTAGTGAAATCCATGAAAAATTATTTTGATGGGACAGGAGATCCCTATGACCATGTCACAGAATTCAAGCAAGTACTAAGAGCAGAACAAGTCGAAGACATGTTCACGCAATACAACGCATTTGGACTAACGTTAAAAAATACCGCTTTAACTTGGTTCCAACCATTGCAACAAAGGCAATTTAGGGACATCCATCACTTTTTAGAGTCATTCATCACTGAATTCTCTAAAAGTGGGATTAGACATGACACGTCTTCGTTGATTCATAGCTTTAAACAGACCCCTCAGGAAACAGTCAGACTGGCAGGACGTAGGTTTAGACAATATGTTGAACGATGTCCAATGCAACAGCTACCCTCACAGTGCCAAGCAAGTGTCATTGTTTCTAGATGGCTTGTTGAGCTCTAAACTACGCTCCTACGTGTACCTAAAAGAACCCAGAATGCTAGAGCAATGCGTAAGAATATGTATAGATATTGAGGACAACTTAGGAGACGAGTTGGAACTCTCAAAGGTCTATAAGGACTCAGACTATTCATCTCTAGCATCCACAAAATTGTCTAACTCGATAGAAGACCTAGCAAAAAAAGTGGCCCAGAAACTAGGAGTTTCTAGCAAACCTAGGGTACTAACAAACAAGCATTGTTACACCTGTGGTGGAAATCATATGGAAAATGTGTGCCCCAATGCACCACAACCTCAAGCCAACCCTAGTGGCCAATACTGTACAATTGAGAGAAGATACACGAATCATACGGCTCAGGACTGCCCATACAACAAACAGACCGTGAGACAGAACTACCCTCAAGCATACCCGCAGCCAGGTAGGTATCAAGGCCAATACAATGCTCAGCCTTATTACTATAGGCCTCCTCAGAACTACCCATACCAGGCTCAACAGAGACCTCAACCCGTCTTAGCTCAGCAGCCACCCCCACCAGCGAATGTCATCTCAGTTAAATACGTTGTTGTAGAAGAGAACCTAAGTAGGGCTTTAGTGCCTTCTTCACCTTTGATCACAGAAAGTGACCCGAACTCAAACATTTTTGACTCTACGCATGTAGATAGTCCACCCTCATATTACACGGAGTCACCAGAACATGTGGAGACATATCATTACGATAGTCCACCAGTGGAACCTAGTTGGGAGCCAGACTATGCTAATGTGATGTACACAAACCCAAATCCACAGCCCCAAGTAAGACAACAGAGACCACAGGGCCCTAGAGGACCATGCTTTAGGTGTCAAGGAGATTATTTCATAAAGGATTTTCCACATCCCTCGATATCAGGACAATCACAGTACTATAACATCCAAGGCTTTTGTGCCGATTGTGGCAAAGAGCACATAATCAAAGATTGTCCTAAGAACCCTGTTAATGCTTCGAATGTGACACCGATCAACGTGATAGGTATTGTAAATAACGCAGATGGATCCAACCCTACATACGTGCCTATCCAAGCTATCACCAGAGCCCAGGCGCTCTTACAGAACCAACAACTTAATCAAGAGAATGCAATCGGAAGTAGTGAAGTTGCAAAATCTAGCAGTAAAAAGACAAAATCTTGGAAAGATTCTAGAGAAAGGATAAAGAGAAAATGGAGTAAAAAGATAACTGAGTTGGAAGGAAGTTTGAAGGAATCTAGAGCCAAAATCCTAGAATTGACTTCACAGGAATTGAATCAAGAGAATCCAGCTCAGAAATCAGGATCAGTTTTAGCGGAACCCATACCAGAAAATCTAGACATGATGTTTCGTGCATATCATGCTATATTAAAAGAGGGACCTCAGGTAGCTAAAATGAGCAAAAACTACCCACGAGCTGATCTAGAAATTGAGAGGACTAAACTGTGCATGAAGATGGTAGAGTTAGCACAAGCTTTGTTCAAAGCCTCTAGATATCTTAATTGGAATAACATGGCAAAACCTGAACTACACTTTCAAGGACTGATGGAGAGGCTAGAATATTTGATTGATAGCAAAGAGAAAAAGGATCAGTTTAGGAATCCTAGCATCCCAGAGACACAGGAAAGGAATGCACCATCCCTGTCTCAAGTACCCAATACAGAAAGTCAAGACAATTTGTCTTCCATACATAGGTACTCACATGAATTTTTGAGAGAAATCCAAGAAGAGAAGTGGAGAAAAGAACAAGGAACCCATCCTCTTATTCAAGAAATAGATGACTTGCAGGAACAATTTCCCCAAGACATTCCCTCTATTTACGATGGTGTAGAGGAGGAACAACTGAGTGAACACACGGGATTTGAATCTAATTCTTTACAAGAATTACCTCAGTTCACAGGACCTTGGGAAGCAAAGTCTATTAGTATGAGAGCACCCACGATAATAGTGAGGAATGAAGAATCAGTAATCCCTAGAAACAAGGAAGTGATCAAGAATACCAAAGTACAGTGTAACCTTACTCTAGAGGAGTCGTTAAAGGTTAAACCAGAATTGTGGAAGCATGTAGCAAATCAATTCCTCGATCTTGCTACTACTCCCTCACAAATAGGATCACATAAGAAGGTACCGGAAATACCCGTAGAAAAGATTGGAGATGTAAGCGAAGGAGAGGAAGGTAACACTTATCTTCCAATAACCCATCAGGGCTACACCACGAAAGCCATCTTAGATTCAGGAGCCGGAGTAGCCATCGCTACCACCGCTTTATGGAAACGTTGGGGTAAGCCAGCACTCAGACCTACCAGGATGAAGCTACAAATGGCTGACGGATACATAGAAAAACCATTAGGCTTACTAGAAGGAATATCTCTCACCACTTGTGATGTAGAGTTTGAGCATACCTTTGCCATTTGTGACTTTGCAAAAAATCATGCTTATGAGATGATATTGGGATGACCATTCATGCGTCAGTTGCAAATTGTACAAGATTGGGGAACTAATTCTTTGTACTTGCAACATTTAGGAGTGACTACCAAAGTCAATCTTAAAGACTATTCACATCGAGATGTACCCCCAATACGATGGAATACCATCCATAAGACACCAGTAGAAACAGAATCCGTGCACTCATTAGAATCAGATCCTTCTTGGTTGCACGAGGACACTCATTTATGGATGTGTAAAGTAGCGAAACAAGAGGAAGAAAGATTAGAAGCAAGGACCTTAGGTGCAGAACAACATCCACGAACCCTTCAGGATCCTTCTTACGCACTTGTAGTATTTCCAGATGAAGAGTTTGAACCCCATGGTTGGGCAGAAATCCTAGCAACCATGGATGTAGCCATCAATGAAGAACAATGGACACCCCACTGTGAGTAGGATGGCTATGACATTTCAGTTTTCATGATAGAGCCAATCATGTGCGATGCAATTTTAGAAGAATGTGAACCTAACACTGATGCATTTGAGGATGCAAGTGATTTTGATTTAGAATCAATTATCATGGACCCACCCTTTGCATCAGAAGAAGAATATTTTTTCGAAGTAGAAACTCATCCTTAGAGACACGAAGAAATTATGAATGATGTGAGAATAGCCACTCAAGTGACTAGCAAAAGTGAAGGCAAGAAAAGAAAGAAGAAAGAAACCATGTCAGAAAAAGAAGAATCTTTATTTGAAGTACCCGAGAATTTCAAGAAATATGAAATCGAAGATAGAAGAATCATGGTACGAATGCCTAATAGAAAGGCGAATGACGGACAATTATATGATAACCGAGAGAAAACCAAGAAAATAATAGTAGCCATAGAAGGAGAAGAAGAAAAATGTACATACATAGGGCATGATTTGACGAAGGAAGAAGAAGAAGAGCTAGTTGCCCTATTGCGCGAATATAGAGATGTGTTCGCTTGGAGTTACAAAGATTTGAAAGGAGTAGATCCAGATATATGTTCTCATAGAATCCCTATGACTCCAAATGCAAAACCTATGAAACTGAAACCTTACACGTACAATGATAACTACGCTGCAAAGATTAAAGAGGAGATAGATCGGCTGATAGAAGCAGGATTCATCTATGAGATTGAGCATACCGAATGGGTATCTCCCATTGTGGTTGTGCCCAAGAAGAACAAAAAATTGCGTCTGTGTATTAACCTTAAAAAAGTTAATGCCGCCACGATTAGAGACAGTTATCCTCTTCCTATCACGGAACATTTATTGGAAAGAGTTGCACGCAAGGAAGTTTACAGCTTCCTTGATGGTTTTTCAGGCTATAATCAAGTAGCCATTGCTCCAGAGGACCAACACAAGACGGCATTTGCCACTGAATGGGGCATATTTGCATTTCGTGTAATGCCATTTGGCTTAACAAATGCACCCGCCACTTTCAAGCGACTCATGTGTCATGTTTTTAAGGAATTCTTACGCAAGAGTTTGGAAGTTTATGTTGATGACATATGTGCTCACTCTAATATCAGACAGACGCATATTCCTGAGTTAAGACAAATATTTGACAAATGTCGAGAATATCAGGTTTGTTTGAACCCAGAAAAATGCATTTTCATGGTCAGACAATGATGGAGAGTGTTAATCTCCAAAAGAACAAGTTAACCTTGAATTTAGATCACCTCTATATCAAGATTAACCTTAGACTCCACCAAACATAGATATCTTTCTTCAATTTATCAGAAATTGATTATTCTGAAAAATTCAGCTTCTTCAGAAAAGTCTGCTGCAGATTAATTACTCATTGACTAATCAATCCTGTAAAGTTTTTCATAAAACTTTGCACAACACTTCACCTTAAGGTTGCGCAACTTTGCCAAGTTAAATCTCTCAAAAAGATTAAGTACACACTGAGAAATGTGTGAAACACTTTACCTATACCTGAAAGTGCTTCTCTGCAATGGCGACTTTGACACCTGCAACTTCTTAGCACTGGTTCTCCCAAAGTAAATCCCATTTGATCAAGATCTTTTAGCCATAGATGGCTTACCTTCCAACTTAGATTTCGAGCCGTCACTTGTGTAAAACTTTACACTGTGGACTGAGCACTGACCATTTCTTTGAAGATGAAATGTGCGCCAGATTTTTCGACTCTTAGAACATTCTTACATATGAATGTTCCTAATCAAAATTCTCACAGCCTGATTACAATTAACCTCTCAAATTTTAGCCATAGATAGATTAGCTATGGACTTAGACATGTGCAGAAGGATTTCTCAAAAGATTAAACACAAAAGGAGCAGACTGCTAAACATCGGGCGCAAGTTTTTCGATTTCTTCAGAAAATTACATACTAGTGAGGATGGATGATTCACTCACTTACAATGTGTCTAATGACACTAATTTCTCTCTCCCTATTCTCTAATCTTCTTTTGCTCTATTTGCCCGACATTTTCCAACATATTTATAGATGAATATATACAAGTGTATGACTTAAACAAGGGTATAAGTCAGCTAATGTACATATGTGTACATATCTTTGAATTTTCTGAAAATGTCCTTCCTTCAACCATCTGACTTTGTTTCCTTCTTGACTCCTTGACTTCATTTCTCCATAATCCTTCAATTGATGATTGTCATGCACCAACAGCTCCCCCTCAATCATTAATTGAGGTTCTTTTCTATCTTCTTTACTCCAGCCATATCCTTGAATCTTTGTAGTTTTGGTCCATCTAGACTTTTTGTCATCATATCTGCAACTTGATCTTTTGTGGGAGTGTGTATAACTTCAATCTCTTTCTCAATGACCTTCTCTCTCAGAAAATGATACTGTATTTCAATATGCTTAGTTCTAGCATGAAATACAGGATTAGCTGCCAAGTATAATGAACTCATATTGTCTCCACAAATAATAGGAGTACTCTGAATCACATCAAAAACTTTCAAAAGTGTCTTTAGCCATATTACCTCTTTTGCAGCTTCCACCATACCTTTATATTCTGCTTCTGTAGATGACAAAGCAACTGTATGTTGCTTCTTGGAACACCATGAAATCAATTTGTCTCCTACATAGCACAAGTATCCATGTGTTGATCTTCTATCATCCACATTACCTGCCCAATCTGCATCACTATATATCTTCACTCTTGTATCTGAAGTAAACCCATAGTACAACCCTTCTCTGAGTGTACCCTTGATGTACCTAAGTACTCTTTGTCCTGCAATCCAATGTTCCTTTCTAGGACAATGCATGAATTGTGAAAGCACACCAACTGCATATGACAAGTCAGGCCTTGTCAATGTAGCATAAATCAAGCTACCAACCAAACTTTGATAGAGTTTCATATCTCTGAACTCTTCTCCTCCAAACCTAGACAATTTATGGTTCACTTCCAAAGGTGTAGGTGCAACCCTGCAATCTTCCATTTTAAATTTGGTTAGCAAATTTTTAAGATACCTTTCTTGGGTCACATATACTCCATGTTGAGTATAAGAGATCTCCATTCCCAAGAAGAATGATAGGTTCCCCAAATCACTGATTTTGAACTCTTTCTCCATCTGCTTCTTGATCATTTGTATCCCTTTATCATCTGTTCCTGTAAGTATTATGTCATCAACATAAATACAAACATAAATAAACCCATCTTCACTTGCTTTGACTAGCAAGCTACTATCTGCCTTTGATGCTTGAAATCCAAGATCATTCAAGAATTTTACAAGCCTATAATTCCAAGCCCTTGGGGCTTGCTTCAACCCATACAAAGCTCTCTTGAGCTTACATACATAATTTGGACTCACTTGATCTTTGAACCCATCTGGTTGCTCCATGTAGACTTCATCTGAAATGTAACCATTCAAGAAAGCATTTTTTACATCTAATTGAGATAGCTTCCAACCTTTGCAAGCAGCAATTGCAATGAGTGTCCTAATGGTTGTCATCTTTGCCACAGGACTATAAGTCTCATCATAGTCCACTCCATATGTCTGTGCATACCCTTTCACAACAAGTCTAGCTTTGTACCTAGACACACTTCCATCTGCAAATCTTTTAGTCTTGTAAACCCACTTACATCCAATAATCTTCTGACTATTAGGTTTAGGAACCAAATCCCATGTTTGATTCTCTATCAATGCATCATACTCCTCTTGCATAGCATCTTCCCAATTCTTCTTCCCTTTGGCCTCTTCATATGTAGAAGGGTCTTCATCTGCTTTTACCAAATAAGCATAATCTTTAGTAGTTAAGAATGAAGTGTCATAGCTATACCTTGTAGGTTGCCATTTGTGCCTAGATGATCTTCTAACTTCTGCATTTCTTGAGGTCTCTGGTTCATCACATTCTGGATCAAACCTTGGCCTCTCTTCAACTTCAATCTGCACTTCATTACTCTCACTTTCATCAAGTAATTGAACCTTTGCTTTACCTTTTCTTTGTTCCACTACTTCTTCATCATCTGCATGTACACTATATTTACCTGCATACCAAGTACCTTGCTCATCAAATGTAACATCCTTGGATACAATAAATTGCTTTGTGGAAGAACTCCACAACCTGTATCCCATTTGCTTATCATCATAACCAATGAATACATACTTCTCTGCCTTAGGCTCCAACTTATGCCTCAATTGAGATGGCACATATGCATATGCCAAGCATCCAAATATTCTGCAATGATCCAAGGTAGGTTTCTTACCCCACCAAGCTTCATATGGTGTCATACCCTGCAAAGCTTTACAAGGCAATCTATTAACCAAATATGTAGCTGTATTAACAGCCTCAGCCCACAAATAATTTGGGCAATTCTTCTCTTTCATCATGGACCTTGCAAACTCAACAAGAGTCCTATTTCTTCTTTCTGCTACCCCATTTTGTTGAGGAGAGTACCTGCAAGTAACTTCTCTCTTTATACCTGCATTCCACAAATAATCATTGAACTCATTTGAAAAATACTCTCCCCCTCCATCTGACCTTAGTCTCTTCAATTTTTGACCTGTAATCCTTTCTGCATAAGCATGATAGTGTTTAAATGTATTAAACACTTCTGACTTTTCCTTAATCACATAAATTGTGATCCACCTGGTAGCATCATCAACATATATGACATAATATCTTGAACCATTTATACTAAAGTCCTTTGAAGGACCCCACACATCTGTATGCACCAATTCAAGTCTTTTTGAATACATAAACCCATGCTTGGAATAGGATTGCTTATGAGCCTTACCTAATTGACATGCCTCACATCTGTATGTCATGTGTTAGGCATTCCAAGCACTGAACCATTGTTAATCATTTCTTTGATACCTCTTTCATTAAAGTGTCCAAGTCTTTTGTGCCAAAGATCTAATTCTGACACCTTCTGCTCTCCATATGTGAACATAGCATGTCCAACATTTCCTTGTACCTTCAATGTGAAAAGCCTTCCTTCTTTCTTTCCTGCAATAACTTGTTTATACCCTTGACTAGGGTCTTCCACATAAACTCCATCATTGGTAAACCTTACCTCATAACCTTTTTCCACAATTTGACCTACACTGATCAAATTCTTTGGAATTGTGGGAACATAAAGTACCTTACTCAGAAGAGTGCTCCCATCCTTAGCTTTGACTGAACCAATTGACTTTACCTTATGCTTTGTATTATCACCTGTCTGAACTGTATGATTAATTGCATTATGATCTAGATCAGTCATCAAAGCAATATTTCCACTTAAATGATTACTACATCCTGAATCAATATAAAACACTCTCATGTCCTCATGTGAAGTTTCACATGTATTCATAATGAGAGTCGATTCCTCCTTTTGATCTGATGCATAGTTGTAGTAGGTGTTATTATAGGATTGATTTTGGAAGTTTCTTCCACCACCTCTTCCAAAAGAATTCCTACCACCTCTACCTCTGAAATTTCCTCTCTGAAATCTACCACCTCTTGCTCTTTGATTAAAGTTCTGATAATTACCATTGTTTTGATTATTATGCCAACAATCATGAGATAGATGATTGGTCTTACCACATATCCAACAAGCTCTTGCATTCTCTTTGTTGTTTCTGCCTCTTCCTCTACTTCTGCCATTTCCTCTTCCTCTTATGAAGTTTGCTTGGTTTGAAGTACCTTCTTCTTCACCTGATTGTTGCTTCCCTTTGTTGGCTTTCTTCTTGTCTTTAGAATACATTGCATGACCTGCACTCTTATCAACATCTCCTTTGACATCATTCTCAAAAGTTAGCATATGACCTAACAATTGATTCAAGTCAGGAGTAAAGTGATCTAATGAAAGTTCTGTAGATAAAATGAAAGGCTTCCATTTCTCATCTCCTCTTAGTCCTGTGAGTATTTGTCTTACCAATTTGTCTTCTTCAATATCTTCATCAATTGCACCTAAAGAATCTGCAATGTCCTTCATCTTTGTCACATAATCAGAGATTGATTGTGAGGCCTTCTTCTTGAAGGTAGTAAACTCTGCCCATAGTGAAGCCTTCCTTGATTTGGTTGTATTTTGGAAATGCTCTTCCAAAGCATTCCAAATGTCACATGCACTTTCAAGTCCTCTAATGTGAGGAAGCAAATAGTCATTGACTGCCATGTAGATGATGCTTCTTGCTTGAGCATCCTTCTTCATCCAATTCTTCAAATCTGCAAGCTCCTCCCTAGTTGGAACACTAGGATCTCTGAATTCTGGCTTTTCTTCATCTCCTGTGATGTATCCTATCAGATCTTTGCTCATAAGGTGAGCTTCCATCCTCATAGACCATGCAGGATAGTTCTCTCTATCCAACTTTTCAATTTGGAGACTATCTCCCATCTTTACTTCACCTGTAGCTTCAAATCTTTAACCTTTACAGATAATGAATGTACCTTTACTTCGAATGTTGCTCCTTCTAATCCTTTTGATGCTCTTTGTATGTCTTCCTTTGATCTTTCTTCACACTTTAACCTTTTGCACCTTCGAAATGTAAGTTTTGTATTTCTGCAGTAGTTGGAGTCTCCTTCACTTCAATTTTGACACAACCTGCTCTGATACCACTGATGGAGAGTGTTAATCTCCAAAAGAACAAGTTAACCTTGAATTTAGATCACCTCTATATCAAGATTAACCTTAGACTCCACCAAACATAGATATCTTTCTTCAATTTATCAGAAATTGATTATTCTGAAAAATTTAGCTTCTTCAGAAAAGTCTGCTGCAGATTAATTACTCATTGACTAATCAATCCTGTAAAGTTTTTGATAAAACTTTGCACAACACTTCACCTTAAGGTTGCGCAACTTTGCCAAGTTAAATCTCTCAAAAAGATTAAGTACACACTGAGAAATGTGTGAAACACTTTACCTATATCTGAAAGTGCTTCTCTGCAATGGCGACTTTGACACCTGCAACTTCTTAGCACTGGTTCTCCCAAAGTAAATCCCGTTTGATCAAGATCTTTTAGCCATAGATGGCTTACCTTCCAACTTAGATTTTGAGCCATCACTTGTGTAAAACTTTACACTGTGGACTGAGCACTGACCATTTCTTTGAAGATGAAATGTGCGCCAGATTTTTCGACTCTTAGAACATTCTTACATATGAATGTTCCTAATCAAAATTCTCACAGCCTGATTACAATTAACCTCTCAAATTTTAGCCATAGATAGATTAGCTATGGACTTAGACATGTGCAGAAGGATTTCTCAAAAGATTAAACACAGAAGGAGCAGACTGCTAAACATCGAGCGCAAGTTTTTTCGATTTCTTCAGAAAATTACATACTAGTGAGGATGGATGATTCACTCACTTACAATGTGTCTAATGACACTAATTTCTCTCTCCCTATTCTCTAATCTTCTTCTGCTCTATTTGCCCGACATTTTCCAACATATTTATAGATGAATATATACAAGTGTATGACTTAAACAAGGGTATAAGTCAGCTAATGTACATATGTGTACATATCTTTGAATTTTCTGAAAATGTCCTTCCTTCAACCATCTGACTTTGTTTCCTTCTTGACTCCTTGACTTCATTTCTCCATTATCCTTCAATTGATGATTGTCATGCACCAACAGACAAGGCAAAATTCTAGGACACATTGTGTCAAAAAATGGAATCTCTACGGATGAGGAAAAAGTGAAGGTAATTGCAGAATTACCTAGACCAACTAATGTGAAAGAGGTACAGGCATTATGGGCCATTGTGGTTATTATAGGAGATTCATACACATGTATGCAATCATAGCCAAGCCTTTGTACTCTCTTTTAACCAATTTTGAATGGATAGATGAATGTGAAAATTCATTCAATGAACTTAAACGACGCTTGTGCTCAGCACCTATATTGACTACCCCAGATTGGAGTAAGCCATTCCATGTACATATGGATGCATCCAATTACGCCATAGGATGTGTGTTAGCACAACCCACGAATGAAGGTAACATAGATCTCCCCATAGCTTACGCAAGCAGACAATTGAACACAGCAGAAAGAAATTACACCACAACGGAACGAGAAGGATTAGGGATGATCTACGCAGTAAAGAAGTTTAGGCACTACTTGTTGGCCAACAAATTCAAGTTCTTTACAGATCATCAAGCCCTATTGTACCTAGTCAACAAACCATGTAACACCGGACGACTAATACGTTGGTTTCTATTACTCATGGAGTATGATTTTGAAGTGGTAGTCAGAAAAGGAAAGACACATCTTAGAGCTGACCACCTTTCAAGATTAACATCAAGAGAAGCTCCTCAAGGAATAGCGGATGAATTACCAGATGCTTATTTGTTTAATCTTGAGATAGCACCAGAATGGGCTAAACCAATAGTCCATATTCTCACGTATGGACCCAAGGATCCTAGGATAAAGATCAAAGAAGGAGAGATTACCAAGTCTCAGAGATACCAAATCATAGCAGGAAGCATATATAAACAGGATAATCAAAAGATTCTTGCTTGTTGTGTAGATGAATCAGAACATGCAAATTGGTTGCACTTAGCACACATAGGTGCATTAAAGCAACATCATTCGAAACATCGAACACTACAGACTCTGCATAGGCTAGGAGTATACTGGCCTACGATGGAAGCAGATGTCTACAAGTTGTGTAAAGAATGCCATGTTTGTTGTGAAAGACCACCAGTAGAGCATGCTACATTATATCACGCACACGCAGTCTGGAGCAGGAAGCTCAAGACTATTCACTTATTGGCAATAATCTATACAAAAGAGGACAAGATGGATATCTAAGACAATGTGTTCATGAAAGCGATTATCTGAGCATACTAGAGACTGCACACCAAGGTGTGGCAGGAGATCATTTTGGACCTGAAAGGATAATCAAAGCCATCCTCTTTGCAGGATTATGGTGGCCCACTCTTCACATGGATGCACATACCTATGTTAAGAGATGTGATGTGTGCCAAAGAACTCAGTTTCCTACTTGCAGAGATGAAATGCCATTGAAACCCATGATGGGCGGACGTGCATTTTCAAAGTGGGGTATAGACTTTGTAGGACCCATTAACCCCCCTGTAAAAGGTACACATGCGGAATACATTATTGTTGCCACAGATTATCTTACGAAATGGGTAGAGGCAAAAGCCACAAAAAAGAATGATGCACACACAACTGCAAAATTCTTATTTGAGAATGTCTTTACAAGATATGGATTGCCTATAGAGTTAGTGAGCGATCGCGGGACTCACTTTCTAAACCAAGTCATTGAATATTTGTTACAGGATTTTATGGTGATTCACAAGAAATCTGCACCATATCATCCTCAGGCCAATGGTCAGGCTGAAAGCACTAATAAGATCCTTTGTAATGTACTGACGAAACTCGTGAACAACAAACGTTCAGATTGGGACAAACAGTTACATCATGCTGTTTGGGCATATCGAGTGGCCTACAAGACCGTACTCAATGCAACTCCCTTTCAGATGGTTTTTGGTCAGAATGCAGTGCTTCCTTTGGACTTCTTGATACCGACCCTTAAGGTTTCACAAGAACATCAGTGGACCGGCCATGAATTATCAGCAAGAATAATGGACTTGGAACGATTAGGAGAAACCAGGCTAAAGGCAACAGCAGGAATATATGCAGCGAAGAAGCGACAGAAAGCATATTTTGATGCACATGTGAAAGATAAAGGCCTAAAAGAAGGAGATTTAGTTCTAGTATATATGCTAAAGCAACACGCATGTAAGTTAGAAAAGCGAGGTTATGTGACCTATGATCATTAACAGACTCTCAACAAGTGGAGCAGTACAATTAGCCACCTTAGAAGGAGACGTAATGCCTAATTATATTAGTGGCTGTAGAGTCAAGTTATATCAGGAACCTCTTACTGAGGATATGCTTAGACGACTCACGTTGGCAAAGAAGCGTAAGGAGGAAGAAAATAGAATACGAGCTGAAGCTCAGGCAGAAGCTATAGAACGCATTAAGCGCATGAAGTTAAGA
This sequence comes from Ceratopteris richardii, assembly GCA_020310875.1. NCBI lineage: Eukaryota > Viridiplantae > Streptophyta > Polypodiopsida > Polypodiales > Pteridaceae > Ceratopteris > Ceratopteris richardii. The sequence goes on from CM035436.1 coordinate 101,188,977, forward strand.
AGACAAGGACTAGGGAGAGAACATTATAACCATCTGGAAACTACACCCAGATATCCCATGGCCATGTGTCAAGTAAAGTCAACCACTCATCCTAGCATAGTGGACAGGAGACCATTCATTACAGTTAGGCTAGAGCACGGCAACCCTTGCCAAGAGCTCAGGGCTTTAATTGACTCAGGTGCTGTGACTAGTGCGATTAGATGGTCCCACTATAAGGATTCAGGAATAGAAATGCGGCCAATTGAGGCATACCTCATAGGGCTAGGGGGCATGGAAACCCCTTGCATGGGTGAGGTGGACCTTCCTATCCTCATTAAGGATGTGACCATGACAGCGAAGCTACTAGTGTGCCATGATGACGACCTGATAGAACCCCTAATCCTTGGCCAAGATTGGCTATACGATCACTCAATGGACCTAAATCTTAGACAAGGCTCCTTATAGATTGGAACCTTAGAGCAGAAGCGAGTGATACCGCTTGACTTCCCTAACGGCATTCCAACTGAGGTTTGTAACCCTAGACCCTATGAAATACATGCGACGGAAGACTGGAAGATCTTGGGTCAGATCAATCACGTTACGTCTACACCAACCCACTCGGGCTTGGCTGTGGATAGTTGTCAATTAGAAGGACGATAGGAGATCTTCCCTGGGGCTTCCTGCAAACTAGAAGGGGCAGCTACCCAACCGCTAGGGCAGATGGACACAATCAGTGGTTAGGTGGGTTGCATCAGCGGCCAAATGAGCACAACACCCTGCGGTGCTCATCCTTCCAAACTTGCTGCGGACTGGCCTAGATTAAAGATAAAGAACGAATCACTTCCTAATGGGCAGGTCACGCAAGTGTTGGATCTCCCTTATTTTCTAAAGCAGAGCGTCCAATGTACCTCTCAAACCCAACCACGAAGGAGTCAACCACAACAGAGGAACCCAGACCGACGACACCACCAGATAAGGCAAGGAAAGCAGTAGTATCAACATCACAGAACAAGTGGCACGAGACAAATATGGGTGCCAAAAGGACAACAACCACAGGCTATTGGCAACACTGCAGACAAGAATAGGACAAAGTTTCAAAAGAAGCAGAGTCAGTATCCAAAGTCCCCTCGATCTTCTTCTACAAGTACAAATACTCGGCAGATTTGGATTGCCAAGAAGTATCTTATCAATCGACCCACACCCATGCAGATTTGGGTACCCAAACAATGTATTATAGCCCAACCCTCAAGCCATGTAATATATACCCCTCAGAAATCTTTTCATCCTTCAATACCACCAAACGCGATACCACTTTTTGTCCCTCAGCAGAAACACACCACCCACTCAAAGACTCTTAGGAAATGGATACCGAAATGTATCCAGACGTCTTCTTGTACCCCCTTATCTAACAATTCTCCCACCCCGTTTAAACTCCACCCTTGTAATAATTCACCCTCAACCAAACCTTGTATGAATTCATACACCAAAACCCCACATCAGGCATAATAAAAGCTCATCAAGAAATGTATGCATAATCTGACCATGTAGGCGTCTAGAGACATGCATTAGCTCTGCAAAAAATCATTGCATCAATCACTTCACGACACTTGGCTACACGGGTTACACATCGGTTATGGAAAGGGATTGCGGTCTCACCTTAATGGGATCATAATTAATTTCCATACTAATGTGCTAATCTTTTGTAGCAGATCTTTTCCATTAGCTCGTCAGTCATCATGCAAACCGAAGAAGGACCATCAGAAGCTGGCCCAAGCACACCAATGGCCAATATTGGAGAATTACTCGCGGAATCTCATCCGACAATGCAACCACCAGAGTTTCAAGGTTTTCCAGGACCCATGCCAATCGACGATCCTCCTAGAGGATATACTGAGAAGATTCATTGTAACTCTCACTGGTTTCAAGGCCTAGCAGGACCATTAGCAGATGCTGATTTCATATTTGAGGCCAATTTGGCATTTGATCTTCGCACATGGGCCAAGTACCAGTTCTTTTCAAGAGAATTTGAAGGACTGCAGAATACACAAGATTTAACGCACGTTTGGGCACGAGCGGGATTTACAGAATATTTTAGTGACCCTCTGCCTAAACCCGATTTTTACAGATGCTTTTACCTAGTAACCACCTTGACAGCTTTAGAGAACAAGGATCTACCCGGAACATTCATGTTACCATCCTTGGTAAATGACCCTCCATTCAGAAGGTTCCAAAGATTTAATTTGCGAAGCTCTCAAAATACATGGAACACACACTCCGACGGAGAGAGAATGGCTAGTTCCAGAGCCGATGAAGCGTGGTGACGTTACTAAGTGGGAGGATATTTCAGCTATAACCCCTGAGCTCTCCAAGCCATTGCGGATATGCATGTAGCATTTTGCTTTCCCAGCTCAGGATTGTTTTACCATGCCCCACAAGAGAATCTGGTTTGGTTTATACTTAGCATGTACTGGACCCCAAACGGTTGATCTAGCTATCTGGATAATTGATCAGCTCTATTTGGCACAACATAGATGGGAACGAAAGAAAGTCATCAATGGATGTTGTGCGCTTACGAGAATTATATATATGTGCTTGGTGTATGACTTACCGATTGAGTGAGCCATGACAAGTGAGGAACAGAAAGCATTCAAAGGGACCACTAAGAAGGCTAGAAAGTCTAGCAAAGGCAGAGCCGGAAAGCGGATGAGAGACACTATCCCGTGCTTACAAGTCACGGAATCACCCTCACCACAACCATCTCCAGAGCAGTCACCATTGTAACGGAGGGCACCACCAGTACTGTTGCACCTCAAGCAGACACAACCACAGAACCTGTCACCACGGCAGCAAAACTTCCCACCACTATTGGTGCGGAAGCGTTCTCTTTTCCAATACCCCATTTAGAAGCAGAACAAGCAGCACCACTGAACACAGCGTTCGATTTTGAAATGCTCGATGCATTCTCCAATGAGTTCCAATTTTCAGAAGGACAACTGTTTTCTCAAGAATATGAAAGGCCCAACTATCCCACCACACCCCGGGATCAGCCACAAGGACAGATTGTGTCTAGCTCTGATGACGAAAGAACAACAATCGATGATGATGAAGGCGATGACGAAGCCAGCCAGGGCACTCACGAATCCCAAGAGCATGAACAGACAGATGGCCAAGGCCAACAAACAGACACACATGCTGATACAAGTACCCATGAAGATGAAACTTGTGAAGCAACAACTTACACATTGGCTATTAAGAAGCTGTATAGAACTATGGAAAAAGTTTGGGCACGCAAAAAGCTGACTGAGGAAGAGAGTCAAGCAATAGAACAAGAACTTGTCACAGGCGGATTCGAAGACACATACATCAAAGGATTCCGAGAGTTAGTCAAATCAGTAGGCTCCAACGAAGCCCTTAGGTACTTGCAAAGAAAGCCACTACCACAGTTTGACCCCTGCAGAGTGCGACTACTTTCCAAGCCCGGCGAATACATTCGTATACCAACAGGAGCATAGTCTTCAGAACAAGCCAGGGAGGCACGCCTCGTCCCCGAAAGTTCGTTGACAGCAGAAACCATCCTTGTAGATTCCCCACCCCGCGCTACAACTGTACATACCTCAGTAGTCACTGAAGTACCGACCACCCCAACCGCTCCTCCATCTCCGCCCGTCCATCCAACCTCCCCTCTTCACCCTCCTTCCCCCAGACCAACATCTTCATTCGCCGGTGGTGTAGCAGAAATCGTCTTTACAACCACTAACCCCACAATTCCCGACCCACTAGACCTAGTCTACCCCCTCACACATCCACCTTTCCATTCAACCCATTCCTCCATCCAGCTTTTCCATCCTTCCTCACAACTCCAAGACCCCTTTTTCCATTCCCACCACCCTTAACCTTCTCCCCAGTCTCACCTCCCCGACCCAGTATAACCCCTTTTTCCCCTTTCCACCCAGCTACACCAGCTAGTCCCCCTGTAGATTACTCCTCAACCTTTGTAAATCCCGTATTTACACCAGCACAAGCACCCACAATCACACCCATATTCACGGTCACCGCACTGGACACGTCCAATGACATGGACATCTCACCACCCACTGCACCATCACTCACTTCACTCACGGCACAAACATATTTAGGCACCTCACAATTTTCCACAATCACCACAGCATCCACCTTCCCACCCCCATTCCCCATTCCCTTTGCATCTACACCCACTGCATCTTCATTTAGCACCCCTTAAATGCTATCACCCACTGTAGATAATGCATTTCGACAGATGTTCATGTGTATGACGCAAGTAAGAGATGAGTTCACATCTCTTGGCGATAATTACCAGCAGCTGCAGAGGACAACCAATGACTTACAGTCGCAGCTTAATTTATTGTCTATTGAGAATGCCTCTCTGAACACCCGATACCAGGAATTACGCGAGGCATATCACAAATTGGAACTAGAAAGCGAAGAAAAGACCAAAGAAGCCATTGCCGACCTGGATAACTTATTAAGAGCCGAGACAATGCGCAACACAACACTAACGAGAAATATGGGCTTACTCAGAAGACATCTAGCAGCAGCAAAGGAAGAAAACTAGCGCTTACAAGACCAGAATCGAGAAAACTTAGAAGCAGCCCTAGACCATCTAGACCAACCACTCAGTCCTAGTCGGTTCAAAGCCATTCCCTCAGACTCGATGAGGATGCTGCTAGAAGATCATGTAAGACTGCTAGATAAATACGACCGCATGAGCGAGGAGTTACAGAAACTCAAAGAAGATCATAAATTACTCCAGTTACGAGCACCGGCACACCCAGACATACCAGCACATGTGGACCCCTCTCCTGACATCTTAGAGGAACTCAACGCATTACGGGCCCAGGTATCAAACCTTGAAGCAAGGATTGCAGTATATGAAGCACCACCAAGGCCAGATTCCCCACCTGAGCTACCAGCTGAGGAAGAAACTGTCACCATCCCGGTGGAGGAAACGTTTGAAGAGGCATATGGGCCACAACAAATCCCAGGCGGACGCGTCACCGCCGAAGGCTAGATGACTTACGAACTCCCGACCCCTACGTGGATGAAGAAAATTGAGGAACTTGGAACAACGCACTCAGCTAGAGTAGAGGCACAATTACATGCCATGGCGATGATAGAAGAAAGAATTTTACAATCTCCATTCTTTGCTCATTTGGGCCCGCGACGATACATATCTGGGCATGAGCTACAGTATAAACCGTATTTTATGTTAATGGCCGAATACCAGTTAGCCATTGAGAAAGAAACCGGTAAGAAACCATCGCATGCGACTCAATTCGAAGAGGACGATTTTCCACTTGATGCACAGCAAGGAGAGATCTATCAACCAGAGTGGCGGAAAGATTTACTACAGAAGTATCCAGAAATGATGAGTACATGGGTAAAGGCACCTTTGCATTTAAAGTACAACCCATGTTGGGGACCAGTACCACGACGCCGCTCCTGGCCTGCCTTCGCTATTAAGGTACAAAACAATAAGCAGTGCCAGGACTGGTTGAATTACCCCTATTTTAAGCCACCCATCGAGTTACCAACTGTAGGCTACATGATGGCTACAATTCGCCACTGGCTCCCTAGATTAAAGCATATGGACGATATAGCGGCGCACATGACTGTAAAAATCTTTGACATGATGCAAATGGTTTTTAAAGTCTTCTGACGCGTCAAGGCACCTCATGTAAACACCCCGGGCTTTGAGCATGGCAATTTCGATCTGGTATATGATATGAGTACAACGCCATCACTACGGGTGTGTTATGCCTGGCATTGCAGAATAAAGTACCTACCGGCGTGCTACAAGCAGACGTTCGAAGAGATGTTCACAACCGGCTTCTGGGAATACCATTCAGAGGTATTCATAAGCAGACCTACACATTTATTACACCTATTTGCTTGTGAACGAATGGTCTATTCCACACACTATCAGCTCCCGCCACCGGAAGAACCACAACCAATCGACTAGGAGAAACTCGAGGCCGACCTCGCCCGAGGCATTCGTATCTTCGAGCACACCCTCGCTCAAGACCTCCTACAGAACTATATCCAGCAGACCTCACAACAAGGTTCTGTCAGGGACGACAGAAGCGAGAGGGAGGGGGGTGTTGGAAGCAGCCAGAGGCATAGAAGACGCGAAAGTATGTAAAGACAGAGCAAGGAGCCAGTCGAACCTTTTTTCAAAGAATCATGTTTTAGAAATACTTTTCAAAAACCTCCAACAGTGATTTTCATCACTAATGTAACATATGTAACATAGAAAAACCCTTTTCTTAATTTCTAGCTCCATTTTGTGCAAGCCGAGGAGTCCTCAAGCTTGAGGAGCTTAGGTAGAACAAGCGTATCAATTTTCCTTATTTTTAGACACCATTTACCCTTCCAAATAGCATCTAGGACCTAATTTTTCACTATGCCGGTCACTAGATGTGAAACCGGTCAAAACTAGTCTAGAAACTATAAAAAGAGCTAGAGAGCTCATTTTCGGGGTTAGCTTGTTGGAGTAGAGAAGAGCTTAGAGCTATTTTGAGCTTGTAAGAGTGTTATTGAGTAATAGAGTTAATTTCTCACCTTCCATTGTGTCTTGCTTGTCTCTTCATAGTGTGTGTGTATGTGTGTGCATTTCTATGCTTCTCACCTTCACTCTCACTTCATCTCACGTTCACGATCTTCATATCACTCCTATCTCTTCTGCGGATTGACAATTAAGGAGGTGAAGCTTCTTAACGTGGTACTTACCATTGTGCTAGAGCAACACCCACCGACCCCCCCACCATCACCTCCTTGAACAGAAGCTGAAGACACCATCTTGAATACCCAACCCACAAAGCAAACCTTCATCTTTTGTACTCCCACTTTGAGTTCAACCTTTTTCTCCTCCCTTGACAACCCTATCTATCAGGCCACCAGCATCACAACCGAATCTCTCATGGAGATAGCCATAGGACAACCAACCTCCATGACCTCTGTCATCAACCATCCTGACACTAGATCCACATTTATTGGATTCCTTGTCACCACGTCTCCTGTCACGACCTTTCCACCTCCAGACTTTCATTTCCTACCCCCCATTCCATGAATTCCTTTCTAGAATGTATCAAGCCACTACTCAATCGTTCTCATCATCCACACCACACTGATTCACCATGCTCACACACACACACCACCTACCATTCCAATATATATGGTAGCCACCACTCTCACATCCACTCCTGAGAGTATGGACATTTCGCCACCCACGGCACCTCCCCCTCCCCCCACACTTCCACCTTCCCCCATCCCTCCTCCACCAAGTTCATCGGCACACACATCTTCAATAGACATGGCGTTCACACTTCCTATTCCCAATTTCCCTTCCCTTGCATCCTCCATTGTACAAATTGCACCTTCATTTATAGGTAATGCATTTGACACCATGTTAGCATGTATGTCACAGCTAAGAATAGAATACACTCAGCTACAAGAACATAACTAGTGATTGCAGGAGCACTCGGAATAGCTACAACATCACCTCACTACACTAGAAGAGGATAATGCGAGTCTCCAAACACAATTTCAAACTTTACAAGAGGCCCATAGCATATTGGAAGCACAATCACAGAAGATTGATCAAGAAGCAATCCAAGGGGTGGAAAGCCATTTAAAAATAAAGCTCGAATGCAACTCAAAACTCCAACTGGCACTACTCAAATGAAACCTTGTAGTGGCTCAAGAAGAAAATCGGCATCTACAACTACAAAACCAGGAGAACTTAGAGGGAGCCATTGAAAGCACACTTGGGGCACCCATCAGTCCCTCGAAATTCCAAGTAGTGACCCCGGAGAACATAAAAATAATCCTTGAAGACTATGCTAATCTACTTGAGGCACATGACCACTTATGAGTGGAACTAAATAAACTGAAGCAACAATGATAGAAGGACACGACAGCTGCCCCCCAAGCCACTCCCTCAACTGCTTCACTTATCACTGACTCAAAGGCCCCACAGGATCTCCAAAAACAAGTCATAGAATTGCAAGCATGCCTACTAGAATATGAAAGACCACCATCCCCACCCGAGGCTCCCACCGATGAAGAAACAATGTCCATTCCTGTGAACAAACATTTGAAGAGGACTATGATCCGCAACCCATTCCAAGGGGATGACAAATAGAAGAAGGTCAAGATACTTTCAAAGCACCATGACCCCCATGGCTAAGACAAGTGGAAGAACTGGGGAGTTCTCATGAAGAGCGCACTATGGTGCAGAATCAGGCCATGAAAGTCATAGAAGAAACAATTACAATCTAGTTATTTCAAGAACTTTTCATCAAGACATCTCATCTTATCCTCAAAACTCCAATACCGGCCCTATTATATCATTTTGGCAGATTACAATGCGGAAATACAGAGAGTCACGGGGAAGATTCCTTCTTTCGTGACCTAGTTTCAACCCGAGGACCTCCCCTAGAGTCACAGGAAAGGCAAAATCTATCAATCGACATGGCGGCAAAAGCTTCTCGAGACGTACCCTGAAATGCTATGCACATGGAACCACGCCCCTTTACATCTACATTACAATCCATGCTACGGCCCAGTTCCACGACGTAGATCATGGAAAGCATTCAATATAAAGGTACAAAATAATGTTCAATGTAAGGAATGGCTCAACTATCCCAACATTGCGCCATCGCAGGGACCAGCCTCTATAGCTTATATGATGGCCACAATCCACAACTAGCTCCCTCGCCTGAAGCCGATGCCAGATGTCACGACCCAAATGATGCTTAAAATTTTGGATATGATGCAGATCATGCTCAAAACTTTTAGAAAAGCAAAAGCACCATAAGTACGTCTATCGGGGTTTACCAATGGAAATTACGATTTGGTGTATGACATGAGCACCACCCCTAGCATTTGAGCGGCTTGTGCTTGGCATGTAGGAATCAAGTACCTCCCTGCCTATTATAAAAAAACTTTTGAAGACATGTTCAGAACAGGATTCTAGGAATATCACTTGGAGGTGTTTGCTCCTAAACCCACACATCTGCTCCATCTATTTGCATGCGAACAAGCCATGTACTCTGACTACTACACAACACTGCAACCAGATATCCGAGGTGCAATAAGTTGGAATGCATTGCAAGTTGATTTGGCAAGAGGATTACGGATAGGAGAACATGAGGTGGCCACCAACGTTTTCCAATACTATATTGACCACCCTCCAGAACAGAGGTCTGTCAGGGTCGACAATTGCTAGAGAGGGGGGATTGTTGGCATACAAGCTATAAGAGGAGCATATAGGAACAAAGAGCAATGAAGCACAATCCGGCAAAGAGGCATAATCAATTTTTCCATAAATTATTTCCAACTCAAGTGATTTTCATCACTACACAAACATTGTAAATCCTATTTTTGGTAGAATAGACTCCATTTTGTGCATGCCAAGGAGTCCTCGAGCTTTAAAGAGAATTAGCTACATATCAATTTTCATAATTTTTAGATTCTATTTGAGCCCTCAAATAAGCTCTAGAACTTAATTTTTAACTAGGCCAGACACTAGGTCTAGACAGGGCCAAAGCTAGTAAAAAAAACTCTCAATAGAGCTAGAGAGCTCATTTTTGGGGTTAGATTGTTAGTGATTTGAGCTTGTGTAAGAGACTTTTTGACTAATGCAAAGAACTCCATTGTTCCTCTCCTTGTTCTTGCCTTATGTGCACGTGTGTGTGTATGTGTGTGCATGTTTGTGTGCTTCTCACTCACACACTTGTGCCGCCACTTGCTCATAGTCTTCATACTAGTCCTCAGGTCTCCACGGATTGGCTGTTAAGAGGTGGATCTCCTCACATTGGTACTTGCCATTGTGTTAGAGTGACAATCGGGTACATGCATATCCATGTACAAATCCATGGCTGTTGTGAAGGACTCCCACTTGTCATCTGCTTTGATTCCATTTATGATTTTTCTAATGATTTGTTCCTCTTCAATCACCTCTCCAATGCTTCCAAATTTATCTAAAATCTCCTTCATCTTTGTGACATAATTAGTCATACTTTGCTTGGGGCTTTTCTTCATTGTTGTGAACTCCATCCACAATTGGTTTCTCCTTGCTCGTGTGTTGGAGGAGAAGAAAGAATCAAGTGCATTCCAAGTTTCTCTTGATCTCTTGCATCCCTTGACATGAGGTAAAAGAAAATTAGACATTGAGTTTAGAATATAGGACTTGCAAGTGGATCCTTTGAACACCAATTTGAAAGTCTTTCCTTTTCTTCATGTGATGGTTGCCCTTTGTTCCTCATGGTTGGCATAGCTTCATCTCCGGATGTGTATCCAAATAGATTCCTCCCTTGAAGATAAGCCTCCATCCTTAGAGACAATGCTCAGTAGTTTTTTCTATCCAATTTGTCAATTGTTGATGTAAATCCATCTCCCATGTTGATTGACTATGCTCTGATGCCACTATGGAGAGAGATGGTGGATGCAATCCAAAGATGAGTTGATGCTCCTACAACCAGCTTCGCACTAGCCAACTAAGATTTCAAAGTTCTTTAGTAGACCCTTTGAGCTTCCTAAATCCACAAAAAAATCACCCAAGTGCTTTTGAACAAGTATCTCAAAAGTTTGAGTCAAGATAGGCTAGTTGCAAAATACTAGCTCCCAAAACTTGCTATTTTTGTATATACACCTGCTAAAAAAATAAACAATGCTCTCAACCTGGTAGGAATTAGAAAAATTCCTTTTGGACATAGAAAATAAAATTAATCCAAGTTAAAACACTTCAATTCATCAATTGAGCACCGAGAAAACATTTTAGCAAAGTCTGGAACACCCCCGCCATTCTCGGGGCCCTATAGAGATAGAATAGTAAACACACAAATGCAGATTTCTCACACGTGGTAACTCCAATGAACATGAAATTTTTTGAGCATAAACTAGACCTAACGTTCCAATCAATGCAATTTAAAACTATGAAAAAGGTTACGTATAGACCGAGATATGGGCTTTTGAAGTTACTATTTTGAGTGAATATAGGAGAGAACAAGATAGCAAAGGAGAAAAAAGATGAATGTATAGATTCACATACGATTACAACCACATTGGCAATGAATATTTACATAATGGGAGTAGAATGATAGATCTATGGATTAATCTTTTCAATCTCTACAAATGAGCATGAAGTGGGCACGAATCAAGCTCTCCTTTGGCGACTTCATTTTTGCTCTTTTTATAGCTACTTTTGGAGGTAATTTTGGATTTGAATTGAAATCATCTCACCTAAAAGTGATGCTAAGAATTATGAAATATTATCTCATCTTATGGATTCGTGGTTTTAGGTTGTTGGAGCCATGAACTTGCTTTTTACGTCATGGATGACTTAAGCCATTCTTTCTTTTACAAGTAAAAGAGATAAAATGTACTCTTTTACAAGAGGTGTTCATACGTCTACACATATGACTACAAATGAACATAAATCAAATTATATCAAGAATGTTGGCTTGGGTAAAATGCACCAACATGTTAGGACATGTACCATATTTTTTATAGATTTTAGCATAATGATTGTGCTGATTCGGACATATGAAATTGGCATAAAGCTACTTCTAATAATCACAACAAATATGGTATTACTAGAACCTTTTTGCTAGATGGCATAGGTGAGGTGCATAGTGGCTATGATAAGTGGCATAGTAGCATAGTAGTTGTGTAAATTAGCATAGAAACTATGTTAACTAACATATTGATTGTGCTACTTCGCATACAAGATTTCCTAATTAGCATAATGACTAGTCTAGTTAACATAGTGATTGTCCTAGATTGCATAATAGTCATGCTAATTAGCATATTTTTTGTGGTAGTTAGCATAATAGTTGTGCTAAATATCATAGAGCCTATGATAGCTAACATGTAGATTGTGCTAGTTACCATACTTATTGTGATGAATACCATAGAGCTTGTGATAGCCAACATGTAGATTGTGCTAGTTAGCATAATTGTTGTGCTAGTTAGCATGCTACATATGTCAATTAGCATACTGATTATGGTAGTTAACATACTAGATTTCCTAAATAGCATAATGAATATGGTGGCTAACATACTTCTTAGCATAGTGTCTTTGCTATATAGCATACAGATTGTGCTAGTTAGCATATTACTTATGCAAATTAGCATAGAGCTTATATTATCTGGCATACAGATTGTGTTGATTACCATACTAGTTGTGCTAATTATCATAGAGTCTATTTTAGCTAACATATGAATTGTGCTAGATAGGATATTTTTAGTTCTAATTAGCATAGATCTTGCGTTACCTAACATATTGATTGTACTGTTAACTAGAATTGGTAAAATGCCTATTATCATACTTTCTATGATGTATCACATATGAATCTCAATGTCATTTTTGCTTGCATGATCTCTTAATCAATGAATGAACATATTGGTGCAAGTTTGTATATTGTTACCTAAGAGTATCCTTCTAAAAGAAAGGTGGACGATATTGAAGAGATTGGTTTAGAAAAAATTCATTGTGATCTAGCTGAGAGGGACTCAATGGACGAGATGCAAATGAAAAAATAAACTAGCATAAACAATTTAGAACCAGAGGCACCTAAAATTCTTCTTATACATGAAGAGGATCTAGTTGATAATAGACCCCTCTATAGATTTCTAAAACCACACAAAAAGAATCTTTGGATGAAAAATAATTTCATGTAGTGGTAGGTGTTGCATCTCACATCTTTGTTACTACGTATAACCAAATCTCATAGACTTTTCTTGCTACGAAGAAATATGCCTCATCATGTGCATGTAAAAAGATATTCACGATCATTGTAGCTCTTGAATAGTTTACCCAATATGTATGTTGGTGCAAAAAAATCACATATTGATGATTATGAAGTTCATAGAAGTCAAGTAAGTACTTGAAGAGAGACAAACATAAATTTTTTTGGCAGATAAATGTTGAGAATAATGAACACGGTAATGAATAAAGAGGTGAGATATGAATATGCATATATTAACTTCAGAGGATCCTACTTAGTGTACCATAGCTAGAAATAACTTAGGCAACCAATAACACAAGTGAATAACAATGTATTAGTTATGATCGAGTTACAAATTTGTGGCTTTATAATTCAATCAAGACATTAGAAATATAGAGTTCATTGCCATAGTGAAAGACACATGTGTCGAGGGAAATCAACAAACTTAGAGCTCAATCTAATTCCTATTTCTCTCATGATGATCACATGGATCAAGAATCCTTGCAAACAGATATAATTCAATAGTAAAAAAAGTTTTGGTTAAATTTTTGTGTCCTAATTCCTTTTATAGTGTGTGTATGTTTCATAGGAACATTCATATATCAAATCTTTGAATTGAAGACTTAGAAATGGCATCTCATCGATTGAAACGTTGCGTAGATCTTAGTGGTGCATGTAAAGTCTTTTGTGTTTAAGCATTAAGAATTTACATTGAGAGGCAAGGAAGCTATGGATAAAAGCATTTTTTAAAATTAGTTTTATTATGAGAACTATCTGTGTAAGAAGCCACATATGTCAAAGTCATAACTTATGGACATCAATTTTAGACATGTTGGTGCAAATCACAAGCCTACACATTTGGCTTGTATCTCATACACATATGAGGTTCCATAGAAACCATTGCTAGTGAAGCATTACTTCTTTACCCTTGCAAAAGTCATCTTTTGACTTGAGAATATTTGTATCTACCTACAAAAAGTCGTGGACTTGATTAGTTGGAAAGTAACAACCACATTGAGAGAATATCTCCAAGAATGAAGGTTCACTTTTTAGAGAGAGCCAAAATTTGAATTCAAATTCAAATTTGATTGAAATCTTATATAAACTCCCATGAAAAAGTCGCGGTTAGAGTCATATCCCGAGCTCTCCATTGTCCTTCTGTATGTGTGTAAGGCCTACAATGTAGCCTACACCATTCATCATCATCACAAGGCTATGATTAAGAAGCCCATGACATTGTACAACATTGTTCATTAATACATTATACTTACATTGTTCATCCATGACATCTCTTATATAGTCATTGTGTACTGTCAACTTGTGCTGCTCATATCTCACTCATTTCTTCACCAAATTCAATGCTCTATAGCTTGTTGGAATCAGCACCAAGTTATCTACATGGTAACAGTTGAAGCATTTCTATTCAGCCAATTGAGAGAGCATCAAAGTACTCACTGGTCAATACCTGTAGAGATCCTAAAAAATCGGGGGTAATGATTAATTGATTTCTCTGTGCATAGTTGATCATTTCAAGTGATTCAACTTGGAATCAGTAGCTTACTAAGCTAGTTAGATACCCCTAAAAGGAATTTTTCCAATTCCTACTGTACTGGTTGTACTGAACATTACAAGCAGCAGGTGTATGATCCAAACTAGAAAGTTTTTTTGGATTCTTCAATTGAGAAGTAGTCTGTTTTGATCAAATCTTCTTTTCATATATCATTTCCAAAGTACATAAGAACTTTAATGGTGTCATTGGAAAGCTAAGAGGGTCCACTTATCAACTCTAAAGCTACAAAGGGCTGGTACTAAGCAAGATTTGGCAGTACCTACTCATCACTTGAAGTGTCCATCCATCTTTCCGAACAGTGGTATCAGAGCAAGTCTAAGGTAAAATGGGAGATGGTTTTCCTTCTTTCATTGATAAATTGGATAGGAACAACTATCAAGCATGGTCTCTATGGATGAAGACATACTTACAAGGAAGGACAACCTACAAGGGAACAGCATGAAAGACTCAACACATGGTGTGCAAAGGATGCACTAGCAAGGTCTTACTTACTCAACTCAATCTCTGATTTTCTTCTACCACATATTAGGAACTATAAGACATCCCAAGAGACTTGGGAAACATTTTCTACTTATTTTTCTTCCAACACAAGGGCCAGAAAGAATCAGTAGTGGATTGAATTCACAACCCAAAGGAAACAACCTAAGCAAGCTATTTCAGAGTATGTGACCAAAGTCAAAGATGTAGCAGATCAGTTGGTAAGTATAGGAGAAGAAATTGAAGAGGAGCAGATTGTAAGGCAAGTTATCAATGGAATTAAAGCTGATGAAAAATGGGAGAGCTTCACAACTACCATGGATCTATACATGGACATGCAGATTCCAGACCTTACCATACTCATGGGGCAACTATTCACCCATGAAGCGAAGCTCAACAAGAATGGAGACTCATCAAGATGTAATAGCTCTTCTGCCCTATACACTGATAAGAATAAGTCTAAAGTGAAAGGCAAGAACAAGAAAATAGAAGATGAGGGAACTACCTCCCAAGCCAACTATGCAGGGAGAGGTAGATCATCTAGAGGAAGGGGCAGAGGAGGTAAGCAAGGTAGGGGGAGACCTTATAACTCCTCAACATGCAATATTTGTGGTTTATCAAATCATACTACATATGAGTGTTTCAGGAACTTCAAGAATCAGAGAGGTAGAGGATATCAAAGAGGTGGATACACACAATCAAGAGGCAGGTTCAACCATCATCAAGGATACAACAACAGTTCCAACAACAATTACAATGGCAACTACCAAGGAGGATACAAATCTAAAAAGGATTACAACAACTACACAGAGGAGCAAGAAGATTCTCTTCTGATCATGAACATGACTTCAAAACCAGGTATAAATGATGACCATCCCTTCTACATTGACTCAGGATGCTCAAATCATGTCGCAGGCAATGTAGCTCTTCTCTTTGACCTTGAGGAACCAAAGGGTAAGCATCAGGTACAAACAGGTGATGACACCAAGCACTGAGTAATTAAAGTTGGAAATGTTAAGACCTCTGATCGAAACAAAAATCTGTTGAGTAGGGTTCTATATGTACCAACTATTGCCAAGAATTTGATGAGTGTTGGACAGATTGTGGAAAAAGGATTGCAGGCTAGATTCAATCAATATGGAGCATTTGTGGAGGATCCCAAGCATAGGTTCAAGAGAATTTCCAAAGGAGAAAAGACAGGTAGACTTTTCACTTTTGAACTTGAGGATACAAGGAACATTGCACTCTATAGTTATAAAGATCAAACATTATCAGAGCTTGAAATTTGGCACAAAAGATTAGGGCATGTAGGTGAAAGAACCTTGAAATAGATATGCAGAGATCAATGTGTGCTTGGGATACCTAATGTATCCAAGCAACACATGATTTACAAGTGTGATGCTTGTCAGTTTGGAAAGTCTCACAGGTTACCCTTCTCAAGGAAAGGCTACATGCATGAGGACTACCTGTAACTTGTTCATATAGATGTATGGGGACCAAGCAAGGATCCCTCAATCTCTGGATCAAGGTATTATGTATCTTTCATTGATTATTATAGTAGGTGGACTATATTGTACTTTATGAAGCACAAAGATGAAGTATCCAGTTGTTTTAAAAAATATATTGCACTTGTTGAGAATCAATTAGGGAGAAATCTAAAAAGGCTAAGGTCAGATGGAGGAGCTGAGCACTTCTCAAATGATTTTGATGCATTCTTGCAGGATAGAGGAGTCAAGAGAGAAATTACCACAATGTATACTCTTGAATAGAATGGGGTAGCAGAAAGAAGAAATGGATTGATTGTTGGAATAGCTAGGTCAATGTTAAACGAGAAAAAATTACCTAACTATTTATGGGCAGAGAGTGTATCTACTACCACTTATTTGGTAAACAGGTTGCCATCCAAATCTCTTGATGGGATGACCCCATATGAAGCATGGCATGGCAGAAGACCTTCACTTGATCATTGCAGGATCTTTGGATGTGTAGCATATGTGCATATCCCTTCTCAGATAAGAGGTAAACTAGACCCTAAGGTAGAGGTGTATCTTTATTGGATATGATCTAAATCAAAAAGTTATAGGTTCTACAACCCTTCAAACAAGGGATTCATGGTCAGTTGAGATGTTTTCTTTGATGAAAAGGACTCTTGGTTTGATAGGGAATGCAGGAAGGTAAAGCTACCTTATGACTTGGAAGAGGAGTTTCCAAGCCTTACTAAAGAGGAGTCTACTCAGAATGAAGAAACAAATTCAGAGGATGAAGACATCATCAATCTTGAAGAATTCAAGGCATGGAAGTCCAAAGGTAAACTCAAGATGAAGAAATTAGAGGATATACCTAAATCCTCTAATCAAGCAATCAGAAGATCACAGAGGGAGAGCAAGAAACCAATCAGATATGGGTATGACACATCCCTTGTTACTAAGCATTATGTTTATATTGCAAAAGATTTATCAATTGAAGAACCAGCATCATATGAAGAGGCCAAGGCCAAGGCAGAATGGAAGGAAGAAATGGATGAGGAGATTGAAGCACTCAAGGAGAGTGACACTTGGAAACTAGTACCAAAGAAGGAGTCTATGAAGGTAATTGGCTCTAGATGGATATATAAGATAAAAAGAAGTTCTGATGGGTCAATAAGCAGGTACAAAGCTAGACTTGTGGTTAAGGGTTTTGCACAGACCCAAGGCATTGATTATGAGGAAACATTCTCACCTGTGGCCAAAATGCCAACCATCAAGGTGTTGGTAAGTGTGGCTGCATCAAAAAATTGGAACATGTATCAGTTAGATGTAAAAAATGCATTCCTAAATGGCTGGATTTCAAAGGAGGTGTACATGTTGCAACCTCCTAGCTATGAGGATCCAAATAAGTTAACATATGTATGCAAATATTAAATAAAGCTCTTTATGGATTGAAGCAGGCACCTAGGGCATGGAACCATAGGTTGACCACATATCTTCAGGACCAAGGTTTTGTCATGAGTAAAGAAGATACTTCTCTATTCATCAAGAGAAGTAATTCAAAGGTAATATACCTATGTGTATATGTTGATGATATCATACTTACAGGTAATCATGCTAATGGCATCAAACAAATCAAGAATCAGATGATGAAGGAGTTCAAGATTAGTGATCTTGGATTACTAAAATATTTTCTTGGAATTGAGTTAGTCTATACTAACTCTCGCATTTACATTACTCAGAGGAAGTATATACAAGATATGTTGAAGAAGTTTCATTTGCAGGATGCCAAAGTTGCAAGTACTCCAATGGAGATAAACCTAAAATTAAGTGCTCATGAAGGTGATGTACTTGATGACATTACAGGTTATCAAAGCATAGTGGGAAGCTTGAACGACAAGGATAGACATTGCTTATGGAGTAAGTGTGCTAAGTCAGTTTATGCACAAGCCTAGGGCACGTCACTTGGAGGCTGCCAAAAGGATCTTGAAGTACCTTAAGGGTACACAACATCATGGTTTGTATTTCCCTTATACATCAGACTTGGACATTAAAATTTATTCAGATGCAGATTGCGTAGGATGCAAAGATGATAAGAGGAGTACCTCAGGGTACCTTTCATTTGCAGGTGATAAGCCAATATCATGGTCTTCAAAGAAGCAACCTATTGTTGCTTTATCTTCTACAGAGGCAGAGTATAGAGGATTCGCCAATGCTACTCAAGAGGCCATATCGATCAGATTGTTGTATACAGAATTGGGATTGCATTCTACATCTCCAATGATCTTTGGAGATAATACAAGTTCATTACATCTTGCAGCTAATCCAATTTATCATGCTAGGACCAAACACATAGAGGTTCATTACCACTATGTGAGAGAGATGTTACTAAGCAAGGATATTCAGCTAGCCTATGTATCAACTAACATGCAATGTGTAGATTTGCTGACTAAAGCATTAGATGGTACAAAGCTTTGCAGGTTCAAATCAATGATTGGATTACATGATGTTCATGAAGACTAGAAGTGAAGACCAAGCCAAAATGTTTGGCTTGAGGGGGAGCTCTTGGCACAAATCACAAGCCTTAATACATTATACTAACATTGTTCATCCATGACATCTCTGATATAGTCATTGTGTACTATCAACTTGTGCTGCTCATATCTCACTCATTTCTTCACCAAATTCAATGCTCTATAGCTTTTTGGAAGCTCCAAGTTATCTACATATGGACAAATTATGAAGCAATTCTATTCAGCCAATTGAGAGAAATCTACATCGAAGCACTCACTGGTCAATGCCTGTAGAGATCCAAAAAAATTGAGGGTAATGATTATTTTGCTAAATTGATTTCTCTGTGCATAGTTGATCATTTCAAGTGATTCCACTTGGAATCAGTAGCTTATTAAAATAATTAGATACTCATAAAAGGAATTTTTCCAGTTCCTACTGTACTCATTGTACTGAGCATTACAAGCAATAGGTGTATGATCCAAAATAGAAAGTTTTTTTGGATTCTTCAATTGAGAAGTAGTCTGTTTTTATCAAATCTTTTCATATATCATTTCCAAAGTACATAGGCACTTTTATGGTGTCATTGGAAAGCTAAGAGGGTCCACTTATCAAATCTGAAGCTACAAAGGGCTAGTACTAAGCAGGATTTGGCAGTACCTACTCATCACTTGAAGTGTCCATCCATCTTTCCCAACAAGACATACTTTTGATCTTAGTGATTACGCAAAAGTTTTTCAAGTTTAATTGAGTGTCTATTGAACCTTAAGGCTTTGCAAGGATAAGAAAAAAATTCTCACATAATTTGGGGCATTGAAACTTGTGATATTCATAGGTAATGAAGTCAAAATTTGGAGCAAACTTCTTTAACAAAATAGAAATTTAGAATTGAAGAAGGAGATAGACATCAATCTCTTAATTGGAAAGGTTTGAACTCTTTGTCTAAAGTCTTTTCTATACTTGATATAGAGGTTTTCTTAGATCAAGGTAGACTTGACATTGGAGATTAAAAGTCTCCATCAATTGTATCAGATATGGAAGGAGCATATCAAGTCAAGTGTGATGGGGGATGATTCTAACACCCCAATGCAAAAATTGAAGATGGCTGCCCTCCACTAGGTCCACAAGTAGTGATATATGCTCAGTGTTCTGAACTTTTTTCTCTACACCAATACAAAGACTTGAAATGAAAATTTGCAGATTTATATTAGACTATTAGAGCTACCCAAAAATCTTTAAACTATCCAAAATGTCTATTCTAGCTTGGAGAAGCACCCTCTGCAAAACAAGCTACCTGTTTGCAACACCTTCTACTTGTGGGTGGAGATATACCTTCACAAATTTGGCAATTTTTCACAACTCACTCAACCAAATAACTTGAAACTTTGGCAATGTTTAGGGAACTATATGGAGGCCAAATGGACCTTGAAATCAATCGAAATGAGTACAATGAGAGAGAAAACAATGCTTTGAAATCTGGTACAATTAGATTTGTAAAAGCCTAACCACATCTCTAGATAGAGAGGAGCAAAATCATCAGAAAATGAGGTAAGAAAGCAAGGGGGCTGCTTGTTGGAGTTTATGACTTCACTCAACTAAGTGGGAAACTCATGGAATGCATACAACTCAAGAAAAAGAGGTGGGATGATGCTTATATAGAGTTTTACTTTTCCTACAATCTAACTAACCACCCACCAATCAATTTAGGTGCACTTTTTGGTGGCTGATTTGATGAGATTTGAATTTGATTGAGTTTGGTGGAGCTTCTAACTTTATTCCATGACTTTGGGTCCTCGTTTTTTACTAGTCCACTTGAAAAACTCATGGTTGAGCCTTTTTTCATGATTGAGACTTAATTTTCAACACTATCCCTCAAGTCTGAATGCCTAGATCCTTCATTCAATGCATGTCTTGAAGTGTTCTAGCTTTACTCCATCCAATGCTTTGGTAAACATATCTACATATTGGTCCTTTGTATTGACATGATTCACCTTGACATCCTTTGACATGATCTTCTCTCTAATAAACTGGTAATGCACTTCTATATGCTTCGACCTTCCATGGAACACTGGATTTTGAGCCAAGCTTATGCTACTTATGTTGTCACAAAAAATAGATACTTGCTTAACGTGCAAATCAAGATCAGCGAACAACTTCTTGAGCCACATATGCTCACATGAGACTTGTGCTAAGCCTCTATACTCAACTTTGGTCGATGAGAGATCCATTGTTGGTTGTTTCTTTGACATCCATGAGATGGTCTTCTTCCCTAGCATGATTACATATCCACTAGTGCTCCTCCTATCATCTTTGGAACCTACCCAATCATCATCACAATAAGCTTGCACATTTAATCCATCATCAAATGGATAATATAGACCTTCATTCACTGATCCTTTGAGGTACCTAAGTACCCTTTTGGCTACAATAAGATGAGTTACTCTTGGTGCTTGAAGAAATTGAGATAACACTCCAACTACATGTGCAATATCAGGTCTTGTCATAGTAGCATACAAGAGAGAACCAATTATTGACCTATACATGTTCACATCCTTCACTTCTTCACCTTCATGAGCACTTAGTTTAACATTTACTTCTAATGGATTTGAAATGGGCTTGCAATCACACAAGACAAACTTCTTCAAAAGATCTAGAATGTATTTTCTTTGCATCAAGTATATACCTTTCGCTTTATATAGTACTTCAATCCCAAGGAAGTACCTTAAAATCCCTAAATCTAAGATTTTAAGCTCACATCCAAGCTTCCTCTTTATCACATCAACATATATACAAATGAAAACAATTTTGCTACATTCCTTCTTCACAAAGAGTGGTGGGTCTGCATGACTCTGATTGTATCCACATTTTACCAAGTAGTCCACAAGTCTTTGGTTCCAACCTCTTGGGGCTTGCTTGAGTCAATAAAGAGCCTTCTTTAGCCTGCATACATGATGTGGAAACCTCTCATCTACAAAGCCTTAGGGCTGCTCCACGAAGACTACCTCTTCAAGATCTTCATTTAGGAAAGCATTCTTCACATCCAACTGGTACATCTTCCAACCTTTTGAGGCTAAAATTGCAATCAGACTTCTTATGGTGGACATCTTAACTACTGGAATAAATGTTTCCTCAAAGTCAATGCCATAGGTTTGATAAAAACCTTTGGCAACCAGCCTTGCTTTATAGCTAGAGATGCTCCCATCTTCATGCCTCTTTACCTTGTACACCCATTTGTTGCCAATGACTTTCATGTCCTTTGTTCTAAGCACCAATGACCAAGTATCATTGCCTTCAAGTGCATTGACTTCTGCCTCCATTGCTTCAATCCATTCCCTATGCTTATTTGCTTCTTCAACAAAGTTAGGTTCTTCACAAGTATGCATAGTGTCTTGCAATGAATGAATCATAAGTTAACCTTTGAACACAGTATTTAACCCTATTGGATGAACTTACCTCACCACTAGGTGGTAGGAATCTCCTCCTCCTTGGTTTAGATGCTTTAAATCCTAGAGTTTCTAATTTTTCATTATCCTTGTCACTTGTAGATTCCACGTGTACCCATCAATGGTCTTCATCATTTTCCTTTTCCTGTCCTTTGGTACTTCCTTCACTCAAATGAGCTTCATTCCTATACTTCCATGGCAAGCTGATCTAGTACTCTCCTCTGATGATGTGCTTGAAGTGGTTGGACCACTCATCTCCATGCTTTGTTGTTGCTCTTTGAACTTCTTCTCGGCTTCATATGCATCATCAACCTATAACACATCTTTGCTACAATATCAAGGCATCAAATCATCAAATATTACATCCCTAAAAAGCTTAAGCTCTTTTGTGAGAATTATAGAATCTAAAACCCTTTTTCTCTGAAAAATATCCAAGAAATATACACCTATTCGCCTTTGGGTCTAACTTGTGTCTCAATTCTTCAGGTATGTGAATCTAACACATACAACCAAATACTTTGAGATGTGAAAGGTTGGGTTTCTTACCACACGATGGGAGAGAGCATTCAGATAATAAAGCTTGATACAAAGAACTATACAACATGTTCTATGAGAATGGAAGATCACTATATGTGCAAGGATTTGATGGCCTACATTAGAAGAGAAGAAGAGAAGCCATAGTTTAAATATCCTAGGCTTCCAACTAGGGAAGAGCTCACAGGGTTGAAGAATTGGATGAAGAAAGATATTGAAGCTAGGAGAATCATCTACATGGCTATTAATGATCAACTATTTCCACACATAAGAGGGATAGAGAGTGCAAGTGATATATGTAATGATTTGGAATAACATTTCCAAAATACAACCAGGGCAAGGAATGCTTTAGTATGGGCTGAGTTTACAATTTGAAAAAGAAATCTCAACAATCCATTTCTAATTATGGGAGAAAATTGAATGATATTGTAGTTTGCTTAGGACAAATTGATGAAGAAATTAAAGAATATACATTGGTAAGGTAGATACTTACAAGATTAAGAGGAGATGAAAGGTCAAAACCTTTCATATTTTCAATTGAATTATCATTAGATCATTTCACTTCATATCTAAGTCAATTTCTAGGACACATGATAACATTTGAGCAGTATATTAAAGGTAAAAATGAGAAAAGTGCAAGTCAAAATATGTATTCAAAGGACAAGAAGAAGAATGCTAAAGGCAAACAAGAATCAAATGAAGAGGAATGATCCTCAAATCAAGATAACTTTACTAAAGGTAAATGAAATAATAGATTCCAAAACCAATCCTATAACAACACCTATTACAATTATGCATTAGATCAAAAGGGGGATTCAATTCCAATCATGAATGCTACACATGAAGTAACAAGTGAAGGTCAAAGAGTATTTTGATTGACTTAGGGTGTAGCAATCACCTTAGTGGAAACATTGCTTTGATGATTGACATGGAACAAAAGGTGCATGGACACACAATTCAAACCGAAGATAACACTAAACATAAAGTGGAGAGCATTAGACACTATTAAGAAAGGTACTTTATGTTGAGGCTCTTATGTCACAACAGACTATTTATCTTTTATACTCTATTGATTTATCTCTCTCAGAAAAGGTTTAATTCATTTCAAAGTCATTAACAAGAATTCCTCATTTGGCGCATGGACATTTTCCAAAGAGCATTCCTAGCACTATTCTACTCACATTGCTTGATGAAAATCTCTCTCCATGAGTCCCTTCAGATTTTTAGCATTAAAGAGTATGATGCATTGATGGAGAATGAGACATGGGATTTGGTTCCTAAACCAAATAGTCAGAAGATCATTGGATGCAAGTGGGTCTACAAGACAAAGAGGTATGCAGATGGAAGTGTTTCTAGGTATAAAGCTAGACTTGTTGTGAAAGGGTATGCTCAGACATATGGTATAGATTATGATGAGACCTATAGTCTTGTGGCAAAGCTGACAACCATCAGGACACTCATAGCCATTGGTGCATGTAAAGGTTGGAGATTATGTCAGTTAGATGTGAAGAATGCTTTTCTTAATGGTTATATTTCAAATGATGTTTTCATGGAGCAACCAAAAGGGTTCAGAGATAAAAGGTATTCAGAATATGTATGTAAGCTCAAGAGAGCTTTGTATGGTTTGAAGCAGGCCCCAAGGGCATGGAATTATAGACTTGTGAAGTTCTTGAAGGAACTTGGTTTCCAAGTATCTAAAGCTGATAATAGCTTCCTTGTTAAAGCAAGTGATGATGGGTTCATTTACATGTGCATATATGTTGATGACATAATCCTTACATGTACAGATGAGAAGGGCATACAAAGACTCAAGAAGCAAATGGAGAAAGAGTTCAAGATTAGTGACTTGGGAGACTTGTCATATTTCTTGGGCATGGAGATCTCACATACTCAACATGGAGTATATGTAACTCAAGAAAGGTATTTGAAGAAGTTATTGATCAAGTTTAAAATGGAAGATTGCAGGGTAACACCTACTCCAATGGAGGTGAATCACAAATTGAGCAGATATGGAGGAGAAGAATTCAGGGACATGAAGCTATATCAAAGTTTGGTTGGTAGTCTAATCTATGCTACATTAACTAGGCCTGACTTGTCATATGCAGCTCGAGTGTTGTCTCAATTCATGCATTGCCCTAGGAAATAACATTGGGTTACACTCAAGGAAGGTTTGTATTATGGTTTTACATCAGATACAAACATGAAGATATATAGTGATACAAACTGGGCAGGTAATCCTGATGATAGGAGATCAACTTATGGATACTTGTGTTACATGGGAGATAAACTTATCTCTTGGTGCTCTAAGAAGCAACATATAGTTGCTTTGTCATCTATAGAGGCAGAGTATAAATTTATGGTTGAAGCTGCAAAGGAGGTCATATGGTTAAAGACTCTCATGAAGAGTTTTGACATCATTCAGAGCACACCCACTATTCATGGAGATAATATGAGTTCATTGTATCTAGCTGCTAACCTTGTTTTTCATGCCAGGACTAAACACATTGAGATTCAGTATCACTTCTTAAGAGATAAGGTGATTGATAAGGAGATTGAAGTCATACATACTTCAACAAAAGATCAGATTGTACATATGCTAACCAAAAGCTTGGATGGACCAAAGCTACAGAGATTCAAAGACATGGCAGGTATAAAGAAGATGGAGAAAACCTCAATTGATGATTGAGGGGGAGCTATTGGTGCATGACAATCATCAATTGATGTTTTGAATGAAGGATTGAAGCCAAAGATTGAAGGAAAGATTAGCTTAAGAAGCTTGAAGGTAGAGCACATTCAAGAAATGAAGATTTGTATACATATGTGCAGTAAACTTGTAGTTAGCTCACTTATACCTTTGATATGGTCATGAGCTTGTAGTGCCATATACACCTCAACAGAATGGAGTTGATGAACGGAAGATCAGGTCACTCATGGAGATGGCGAGGTGTATGGTCAAGAATCACGCCTTACCAGATAGTTTCTGGCTTGAGGCTGTTATGTGTGCAACATATGTACTTAACATGTGTACCACTAAAGCACTGTAGCATATCACTCCATATGAGGCTTGGCATGATCGCAAGCCTTCTGTTGCTCATCTACCTAGTTTTGGTTGTCTAGCATATGCATTAGTGCCTCAACAACATTGCACAAAATTGGATGAGGAAGTAGTTAAATGTATTTTTGTTGGGTGTAGTTCTAAAAGTAAACACTATCGTCTATATAATCCATAGACTAAATGCATTCTGGTTAGCTGTGATGTTG
The DNA here is from genome assembly GCA_020310875.1 of Ceratopteris richardii. Taxonomy (NCBI): domain Eukaryota; kingdom Viridiplantae; phylum Streptophyta; class Polypodiopsida; order Polypodiales; family Pteridaceae; genus Ceratopteris; species Ceratopteris richardii. The sequence continues at coordinate 101,214,985 of CM035436.1, forward strand.
TTTTTGTGGAAGATGTTGTTCAACCATTGCTTTCATGTACTAAGGAGACATCTGTTAGCTCCAAAGACATGTATGATACTTTGTTGCCTCTTTTTAGAAGTGGATAGTCTAGTGCTGGTCCTAATGAGGCAACTTCTCAACCTTTGTAGGTTTCATGTGATGATGCAGATCATTCCATTTCTGATGCAGATTTACATGATGCACTTGTTGATGAGAGAGCTGATATTGAGCAGGCAAAAACTATGCCAAAATGGCTGGTGCAGACTTTGCGTAACATGAAATTAGATGTACCTCTGTCATGTTGTACTCAATCAGGCTCTCATAGTGCCTCTTTTGCATCAAATTGCTATGCTATGGCTGCCTCTAGTCTTTGTGATGAGACTAAACATGTTTCGTTTGATGAAGCACACAATTTTGAAAATTGGATGGCTGCAATGCAATCTGAATATGATGCTACAATGAAGAATGGTACTTGGTCTTTATGTGACTTGAATCTTGGCAAGAAGGCCATTGGCACAAAGTGGGTATAAAAGCTAAAGCGTAAACCTGATGGAACAATTGACAAGTATAAGGCTAGGCTTGTTGCAAAGGGTTATGTGCAGGAAAGAGGCATTGATTTTGATAAGACCTTTGCACCTACTTGCCAAATGACTACTGTTTGTAGAATATGTGCACATGCAGCTCATCACGGTTGGAATGTACATCAGTTGGATATCAAAACAACATTTTTGAATGGTGAATTGCATGAAGAAGTGTATTTTTTTTCAGCCCCATAGCTTTGTCAAAGAAAAAAGGGCATGAGAACCAGGTGTGCAAGTTAAAGAAGGCATTATACGGTTTAAAACAAGCACCACGTGTTTGGTATGAAAAGATACATGCCTATCTGATTGCACATGGTTTTGAGAATAGTTAAACTGAAGGCACCTTATATGTTAAGCGTGCTACTGATGTACTTATGATCATTGTGGTTTATGTTGATGACATGCTGTTCACTAGTCCTCATGAGAGGCATATTGCTGATTTTAAGGCTGATTTGCATGCCTCATTTGAGATGTATGATTTGGGCCATTTGCATCACTATTTGGGCATTCAATTTATGCACATTGATGGTGGAATGGCTTTGTGTCAAACGAAATATATTGACACATTATTGCAACATTTTGTCCTTGAAGACTGTAAACCTATTGCCACTCCTATGGAAACAAGTTTATGACTGAGCCTTCATGATGATCGAGATGGATTTGATGCTATTCTCTATCAATGGGTTGTTGGATGCTTGATTTACTTATGCATTACTTGGCCAGATATTCATTTTGTGGTCTCAGAGATGAGCAGGTTTATGCATTGCCCAAGAGTCAAGCATTGGTAGGCGGTTAAGCGCATCTTTCGCTACTTGAGTGGTACCCGACTACAAGGGGGGATCACTACCGCGAGATTTGCATGCTTTTCTGACTCTGATTGAGTTGTTTGCTATGACACTCGTGTGTCCACTAGTGGTTTTTGCTTCATGTTTGGTAGCTTGCTATGGCCACTTCCAGTTGTGAGGCTAGTTATAGGGTAGATTTCAAAGCGACTATTGAGTGTGCATGGCTCAGATGCCTTATGGTTGATTTGGGTGTTGGTCAGTCTTCTACCACCACCATCTTTACTGATAGGCAGAGCGCATTGGCAATTGCGAGGAACCCTATGTTCCATGCTTGCACTAAGCACATTGAGGTGCATTATCATTATGTTAGGGAGAGGTTCTCTACTGGGGAGATCAGCCTTGCATATGTGCCCATGCAGGAGAACATTGCAAACCTTTTCACAAAGGCTTTGCCTAGGGAGAAGTTTGAAGCTTTCCACAAAGCTTTGGGCTTACTTCCTTTTGTGGATTGATTCCACATAGCATGGTGCTTCCTCATACATGAGTGCTAGCTCCTTGTTCATTGCATCACTCCCAAGGGGAATTTATTGATATATTTAGGTAGTGATGTGTGTGAACACATTACGACCACCGAGGTAGTTTTTCCCCTCTTTAGGAGGTTTTTTCCCCCCTGGCTTGTGTATACACCTATAGCCCTAATGGACTACTTATCTTTGTATATTATCTAGTAATACATTCAGTATTGTGTGTTGTGCACCAAGCTTCTTCTTCTTCCTTGTGTTGTTTGCGTGCTTCCGCAGATGTCTAACTCCAACATTAAACCCTATAATAAATCCCCTGAACCAACCATGTAAAATACTGTGCACAAACATAGATGCATTGGAGTACATTGCACAACCAGAGTATGCATCGAAAAAGATTACTGACCTGCTAACTCTCACTCATACACAATACACCACTAAACTAACTTCTAACCTCAAAGAATGACATGTTGGTATTATAGAGGGAACATGATATTATCATGTTTTCTATGCAATGCTAATGTGATTTTCTTCTTCTAGCAGATAAGATCATCAGACACTCCCAATAATATCATGGCTGACGTAGTAATAATCAGCTCTCAAGTAGGCACGAGCCAACAAGTGGTTGATATGAAGAGCTTACCTATCATGCCCGAGACCAATGAAAGACCAAACGAATTGCAGGCTATTCAGATTATACCTATATAGGATCCCTTGAATGGTCATACCATGCCCATAGGCAAAACCTCTCACTAGTCTAGTGAAGTAGCAGGACCTTTGGGTAAGGGCTCTTACCTCTGGGAGGCAGAGCTAGACTTCAATGGAAAGCAAGGCAAGTACCATTTCTTTACATGGGAATTTGAAAAATTATAGAATGTAGAAGCACTATGCCTAGTATGGCAGAAAGCAAGATTGGATACATATTTCAGAGCTCCGCTTCCAAAACCGGGTTTTATGAGATGTTATTATGTTATCAACACCCTGACTCCTAGCAAGCATCCCCAAGCATTAAGCACTTTTGTGCTCCCGTCTCTAATGGGGGGAAATGAGTTGAAGAGGTTTAAGTTAACCGATAACTTCATGTGGGAGGCTCTCGATATGCGAGGAATGCACATCCCCACAGAGAAGGAAGTTCTAGTAGCAAACAACATGAAGAATTGAAACTTTACCAAGCTCAAGGACATGGTGGCCATGATGCCAAACATTGCAGCTCACTTGAGGATGTGCATGTGTCACTCTAGCACAAGTGATGGCACAAGTGTGTGAGTGAAAGCACACGAGCATGCACACACATACACACACGTGCACAAGGTAAGAGCAAAGAGTGGAACAATGGAAGATCTTCGATTACACAAGAGCTCTCTTACAAAGCTGAAATCTACAACATGCTAACCTCAAAAATGAGGTCTCCAGCCCTTTTTATAGTTTTTTGAGTGGTTTTGGCCCTGTCCAGACCTAGTGTCCGGCCTAGTTAAAAAATAGGTTCCAGGGCTTATTTGGGGGCTCAAACTGAGTCTAAAGATTATGAAAATTAGTAGGATGGTAGTTCTAATACTCCTCAAGCTTGAGGACTCCTCGTCTTGAAGAAAATGGAGTTACAAAAATGGAAAATGGTATTTACAATGGTTTTTAGTGATGAAAATCACTATTTTTATAGGGATTTCTTTTGAAAATTTGACAGGTGCTTCTTCGAGCTCCCTACTTGCTCCTTCTTCTTGTGTGTCCACTTCCTTTGTCCTTGACCTTGAGCTTCAACACTCCCCCCTCTTGAGTCTGTCGTCCCTGACAGACTTGTCTGGTTCTTCACTTTGCCACTACTAGCTCTTGCAGTTTGTAGTCCCTTTGTATGTACTTCTTCCTTGTATTCCATCTTGATGGTGCATTTGTGAGCTGTCCAAAACTTCTAGTTGCTCAAATGAGGTGGTGAGTGTTGATTATGAGTAACTCGCGGTGGTGGATGGCTTCCTTGCTCTTGTAGTGGTCACCCTGATGTCTCCTAATTCTTCCAAAGATGGCTTTCATAGTTTTCATGCCAAGTACTTGTAACCCATAATGTATGATGGGTAAGTGCATTAGTGCATGGGCTGAACAAAATATGTGCCTTGTGCATGGCCTTGTAATGTGGCCCTATGTATGCGTACTTGGAAAATGCATGGGAAGAAGTATGGTGTAAGAGGTTGGATCTTGAGCTAAGTGCTCAAGGGTATGCTGACGAAGAGGCTTCCTAATCTATCATGGTGAAAGGTCGGACGATTGTTGTCTCTTCGTGTTGTATGCCCATCACAGTGATTGACGATTGGCTTGTCTTTCTGGTTGATGAACGTCCTTGCTGATGGTTCACCGATGAGTGTCGTCGAGCGCATGGACCTATTCTTTTTTTTTTGGAACAATTGCAAAACAAGAAGAAGGTGGTTAGGATCAATAAAATATATTACATATGTCGAGTGTGTCTCATGTGCCTAGGATTTCTCAATTGTGTCTATGCACAGCCATGTACTGTGGCCCTATATTGATGCATACTTTGGAAATGCATGACCTGAATGGTGCAAAAGACAGGGTTATGCCAAAGGTGTCACGAGGAAGAAGATAAGGAAGAGAGCTCACACACACACTCTCACTCTCAAGGAGAAGCACACACACAGATTGAGGCAAGGAAGAATGATCTTCTTCTTCTTCTTCTATTACATAAAAGGAATGTACAAGAATGACCTAAAAACAAGAATACAACCAGTGCAATATATAAAGACCAGTACATAAGGAAAAACCTAATGTCCGCGAATGAGTGAGCTGGCAAGAAACAAATGTGCCATCACTCTCGGTAGATAAATCTAAAGCTCAATGAAGTATCCCTGACATATACCGGCGTGACCACTATACATGTCAGAGAAACGAAAAACTGGTACGTGTCATCCTGGATCATCACATGTTGAGCTTGATATCTCAACACTCCCCCTCAAGCTCAATGCCATATCTTGTAATCCAAGCATCTTCCGAAACTTCTTCAACTTCTTAGCTCCAAGTGCTTTGGTGAAAATATCAGCAACCTGCTCATCTGTTCTCACATAAACAAGATCAATATCACCTACTAATACCTTCTCTCTGATGAAGTGATAATGTACCTCGATATGCTTTGTTCTAGCATGGAAAACAGGGTTCCGTGCTAACTGTATGCTGCTAAGATTATCACAATAGATAGTGATAGGATTTTGCACTTCCACACCTAAATCTGCAAGTAACATCTCCAGCCATGATGCCTCACATGTTGCCATCGCAGCACCTCTATACTCAGCCTCTGTACTTGACAAAGCAACAGTGGGTTGCTTCTTACTGCTCCATGTAATAGCTGCACCTCCAAGTGAGAAAAGAAAGCCACTAGTAGATCTTCTATCTGGAGTACTACCAGCCCAATCTACATCGGTGTATCCATGAACCTGCAAATCTACACCAGCTTCATAAAACAATGCATAATCCAAAGTAGCACTCACATAACGTAGAGTGCGCCTCAGAGCATCCAAATGTGGCTTCCTGGGAACTTGCATAAACTGACTTTCAAGTCCAACAGTGTAGCTTAAATCAGGCCTTGTAATGGTAAGATATATAAGACTTCCCACAATTTTCCTGTACATAGTAGCATTTTCCAATGCTTCACCTGATGTAGTATCCAATTTCAAATTCTGATCTAAAGGCATAGAAATTGGCTTACAATCAGCCATACCATACTTTTGCAGCATATTCAAGGCATATTGCCTTTGCGACATCCATATACCTGTTTCTGTATGTATAAACTCAATGCCCAAGAAATAACGCAGCACACCAAGATCTTTCATGTCAAATTCATGCATAAGAAGTTTCTTTACCTCTTTGATGCTTTCTTCATTATCACCACCTACAATCAGATCATCAACATAAATAGCCACAATAGTGATGCCATCATCAGCCTTCCTTGCATATAGTGAATGATCTACATCACACATAGAAAACCCAATGCTGGTTAGGTAATCAACAATCCTTGCATGCCATGCACTCGGAGCCTGCTTTGAATCTTCATATTCTGGATGCTTTGAATCTTCATATCCTTGTGACTGGTCCATATATACTTCTTCTTGTAACTCACCATGTAGGAAAGCATTCTTCACATCCATCTGATGCAAAGTCCATCCTTTTGCTGTAGCTAATGCAACAAGTGTTCTGACAGTAGACATTTTAGCTATAGGGCTGAAGGTTTCCTCATAATCAATGCCATATGTCTGTGCATAACCTTTAGCTACCAATCGTGCTTTATACCTGCTTATGCTACCATCAACATTATGCTTTACCTTGTAAACCCATTTGCAGCCTATGGATTTCTTTCCTTGTGGCAATGGAACCAGCTTCCATGTATCATTTCCATAAAGTGCAGCCATCTCCTCATCCATAGCTTTTTCCCAATCTGCATTACCAATTGCATCTTCAAAACAAGAAGGTTCAGCATCTTGTATTACCTTTGTCATGTAGGCACAATGGCGAGCCATGTAACTATCATATGTCAATCGTTGCACTGAATTACGCATCCTCCCAGATCTTTTTGGTCTTGGGTCACTTCTTCTTGTATCATCTGCATGTGCCCTTCTTACTCCTGGAGTCTTCACAGAGGGCAATCCAAGCTCCTCATCAAGACTCTTTTCTGAACCGCTTGAATCTCCATCAACGTCTTCAAAACCTGCACCTGTTTTACTACCAGTAGAAAGCTTTTCTTTACCTTTCTTGGATGTATTTGATGAATTTGCTGGACTGAAATTTCCACGCAATCTTCCACTCCATGGATTTGAGTTGGAACTATTGCTTGGTGATGCATCTGGTCCACTCAAAACTTGAGATTCTGCACTAGATTTTTCAGCATTTTCTTTGTCATTTGGTTCAAGATTCAGTCCTTCTTTGGCATCTGCATAGAAGCTTGACATTTCATCAAATACCACATCTCTCCTCACCTTCACCTGTCGTGTGAGTGGGTTATAACATTTGTACCCCTTTTGCTCAAGGGAATATCCAATGACGACACATTTTTTTGCTTTCGGATCAAGCTTCGTCCTCAACTCATCTGGAACATGTACATATGCAATATAGCCAAAAACTTTCAGATGTGATAAGTTTGGCTTTTTACCTGTAAACTTCTCTTCAGGTGTAACTTGATGTACAACAGCAGTCGGAGTTCTGTTCATGATGTATACAGCAGTATGCACAGCTTCTGCCCAATAACAATGAGGCATATTCTTCTCAGCCATCAAGGCTCTTGCTATTTCTGCAATATGTCTATTTTTGCGTTCAGCAACACCATTCTGTTGTGGTGTGTACCTACATGAAAACTGATGCCGAATTCCATGATTTTTTAGAAAACTGCTGAACGCATTTGACATGTATTCACCTCCTCCATCAGATCTTAATGTTTGAATGTACTTCCCTATCTGCTTTTCCACCATAACTTTAAAATTCTAGAAGTGAGTAAACACCTCGCTCTTCTCTTTCATGAAATATACCCATACTTTGCGTGTACGGTCATCAATGAAAGTAACATAAAACCTGCAACCGCCCATAGATGTGGTCTTTGCTGGACCCTAAACATATGTATGTACTACTTCTAGTACATTATCACTAACATGCTTTTCATGTGGAAATGATGCTCTTGATTGTTTACCAAATTGACATGCTGCACATACCTTTTTCATTTCTGCAACTTTGAAATTTGGTAATCCATGGACAATCTCCTTTGACTGCATCAGTTTCAGCCTTTGCAAGTTTGCATGTCCAATCCGTTTGTGCCATATCTCTATATCTGCAATAACTCCTGCACCTTTTGCAAACATGGCTGCATTCATTTCAGGAATCTTCACATTTAAGGTGAACATCCTACCCACTTTGTTTCCTTTTGCAACCAATCCTCCATCCTGCTTGTACTCTTCTACATATAATCCATCAGCATTGAACCTGACTTGTAATCCTTGGTCAACCATTTGTCCAACAGAAACCAGATTCTTTGTTATATTTGGAACATGCAGCACATCAGCAAGATGTTTTACCTTTCCATCCTCCATAGACAATGCTATGTTTCCTGTATGCTCTATAGGATGCGATGTGTCATCACCTGTTTCAACATATCTAGGAACTGGCATTTTTTGCAAACTACTAAACCATTTTGCATGATTGGTCATGTGATTTGAAGCACCTGAATCAACATACCAGACATTATCATTCGATTTTGAAATACTAGCAGACATCGTATTCATCATGTGATGTTGAACCATAAATAGCTTCTTAGAATCATCTGCACTTGTGGATGCATAGTTGTTTTGTTGCCTTCTGTTATTTTGATTCTTTAACCTGCAATCACGTTCAAAGTGTCCAAGTTTACCACAATTCCAGCATCCTTAACTATCATAACCTGAATCATTTCTTTGGAAATTTCTGCAACCTCTTTGGCTCCCCCTGCCTCAAAACTGTCCTCTTCCTCCTGCATGATTCTGTTGTTGACCTTGGTCTTGGTTACCGTTTCCTCTTCCACTTCCAAAACCTCTACCTCTGCCTCTTCCTCTGCCAGAGTAGAATACCTGCTCAGAACTGGGCTTTCCTTGGGAGTTTGAATCCTCACCAAGATTCTTTTCTTCAATGATCAGCATAGAGACCAAATCAGCAAAATTCGGAATATTTTCCCTAGTCTGTATAGAAGTTCTGAACTGCTTATATGCAGCTCCTAAACCACGAAGGCACACTTCCACCTTATCATCATCATCTACATTCACGCCAATAGATGCAAGTGACTCACATATGCTTTTGATTTTTAGAGTGTAGTCACTTACCGACATGCTCTTTTTCTCCAATGTATGCAGCTCGTTCTTGAGTTGCAATTTCCGTGCCTTTGTATTGGTCTCGTACAAAGTGACCAAACTGTTCCAAGCCTCTTTTGGAGTCTTGGCATCCTGTATGTGTCCAATCATGCTGTCCTGTATACTAACAGATAGCCAATACATTACCTTTCGTGCTCCTTGATTCCATTCTCATATGCTCTTAACTGTTTTGCAGTCCGATTCCTTTCTGGTAACTGCGGAGCATTTTCATTCTCTCCTTCGATGTACTTCCAGTAGCCTTTTCCCATCAGGAAATTCATCATTCTGAATCTCCAAGCATGGAAGTTGTTCTTGTCCAGCTTATCGCTCATAAGTTGACTCATTCCATCTGCGTTTGCCATTTCTGCAACAATTCACAACACCGCAACACACTACAAGCAGCACTTCATCTTGAACACTGTTGCACTATGACGTGACAGTTCGATCTCAGAAAAACACAGTTTTCGTGTATCAACAGTACATGGAATCGATTGAAATTTTGAATCTAGAATATATGAGTGTCGCCGAACACAACGCAAGTTATAGTTTCTGAGATTGACCTAGTTTTTCTATGGGCCCCACCTTGCGAGCTTGAAACGGAGGCCGAGATGGTTCCGAGACGGCGATTTTCGTAGCAAACGGAGGCGGTTTGTGAAATCGCGTTTTCTCCATGCCTTGCCGCGTAGTCTTCACCGTCACCTTCTCCACGAGCTCTCTACAGCCACGCTAGCTCTGATACCATGTCACGAGGAAGAAGATAAGGAAGAGAGCTCACACACACACTCTCACTCTCAAGGAGAAGCACACACACAGATTGAGGCAAGGAAGAATGATCTTCTTCTTCTTCTTCTATTACATAAAAGGAATGTACAAGAATGACCTAAAAACAAGAATACAACCAATGCAATATATAAAGACCAGTACATAAGGAAAAACCTAATGTCCGCGAATGAGTGAGCTGGCAAGAAACAAATGTGGCATCACTCTCGGTAGATAAATCTAATAAAGCTCAATGAAGTATCCCTGACATATACCGGCGTGACCACTATACATGTCAGAGAAACGAAAAACTGGTACGTGTCACCCTGGATCATCACATGTTGAGCTTGATATCTCAACAAAAGGCACATGGTTGTTGCTGGTCGAGGCTTTTGATGTTACTTGCATACTTGATGCATTCTTTGATTGGAGGTGTCGATTGGATCTCGAAATGATGTAATCCTCCTAATTGGAACCCATTTTAGAATAGGATTTGGCCCTGTAGAGATCACCTCAGGCCACTTTATCTTTGGATGCTTTCCAAACTTTGGTATCCAGTGTGGTTGCTCTTTGTTTCTGTGGATGTTGTTGGTGCTTTTGGCTTCCAAACCCGTATCCTTGATGATTGCCTGCTTACTTTTGCAGAAGGATTGAGTTTATCTTCTTTTGGTCTTTGTGCTCTGTTCTTACCCTTTTCTCTCCTTGGCTTCTTTGTTGAGACCTTTTGCATGGTGGGGAGCATAGGCCTTTGCACGTGTAAGAGCACCTTGGGCACCCACATATGTGATTGTCCTTGTTGAACTGCAACTAATTTCTTAGGCACCCAAATTTGTCGTATGCCTTCTCATTGAGCTAGTCCTGGTGGTTTGGTTCTTGTCTTCACATGGTTAGCTTGCCTGGGTGGGAATTGTGGTGGCAAGGCTGGTGATTGCTCTCCTTTTTGTACCCAGATCTTCGTCATGTCCAGAACTACTTTCCTCTTGAAGTCTCTTTGTCTATTTGGTATAGTGGTTGTCACGTACTGATTTACTTGCCTTTTTGGTTGATTGGTTGTGACAACATTAGTCTTCAGACAAGAGGAATCAGCTTGCTTTTGAGTCTGTTCTTTCGTGATCGAGTCCTTCTGGGTCATAGGGCTTTTGACACACACAACATCTTGTTCATGAAGATTGGTCTTAGAGGAACTGAGAGAGTGTGTGGTGCCATGATTTGTGAGCATGTAGTTGTCTAATTCTAATGTAATGCATTGTTCATGTACCCAAACGTGAAGAAGTCGACTTCTTAGGTTCAAGTTGACTGCATGGTCATAAATCCAATCTTGACCTAGGACAAGTGGCTCTGTAAGGTCCGCATCATGACACACTAGCATTTTGATTTTTATTGGAACATCTTGAAGGTAGATGGGAAGTTCCACCTTGCCCAAACAAGGGGTTTCCACACCTCCCAATCCTATGAGATATGCTTCTATGGGCTTGATGTCCACTTGCAGGTCTTGGCAGTATGAAAGTCTAACTGCACTATTTGCTACACCTGAGTCAAGCAATGCTCTCACAGTCCTTACACTCTTTCCTTGTCCTACCTCTATAGTCACAAAGGGGCATCGGTCAATTATTCGAGAAGTAGTTAGGTCTGATTTTTGGCACATGTCCATGTGATATTTTGGAGTTTTTGTGTTGACATCTAGGCCTAGTCACCATAACTTATTTCTTTCGATGCGCTCTCTAGCCTCTTCTTGTGCTTCTTCTCTAACCCTTAACTCCTCTTATTTTCGCTTCTTAGCAATGTTGAGTCTCATTAGCATTTCCTCTGTAAGAGGTTTTTGATATACCTTGACTCGACAACCACTTATATAGTTCGACAAGATATCACCTCCTAAAGTGGCCAATTGAACTGCACCACTAGTGGAGATTCTATTAATGATCATGGGTCCATATCCTCGTTTCTCCAATTTGCGGGCATGTTGCTTTAGCATATAAACCAGCACCAGATCTCCTTCTTTCAATCCTTTGTCCTTTACATGGGCATCAAAGTATGCCTTTTGTCTTTTCTTTGCAGCATAGATGCCTGCTGCTGCTCGTAGCCTTGTCTCACCTAAGCATTCTAGATCAAAGATCCTAGAGGACAACTCGTGTCCATTCCACTCGTGCTCTTGTGCTACTTTCAAGGCTGGGATTAGGAAGTCCAATGGTAGCATAGCATTCTGTCCAAAGACCATATGAAATGGGGTGGCATTGAGTACCATTTTGTAGGCAACTCGGTATGCCCAAACAGCATGATGAAGTTGTTTGTCCCAATTAGAGCGTTTATTATTTACGAGTTTTGTCAATACGTTACATAGGATCTTATTCGTGCTCTCGGCTTGTCCATTGGCTTGTGGATGATAAGGGGCAGACTTCTTGTGTATCACCATGAATTCTTGAAGGAGATTTTCAATGAGCTCGTTCAAGAAGTGCGTACCTCTATCACTAACCAACTCTATTGGTAACCCATATCTAGTGAACACATTTTCAAATAAGAACTTAGCCGTTGTTTGAGCACCATTCTTTGTTGTGGCTTTTACTTCTACCCACTTGGTAAGGTAATCAGTGGCTACAATAATGTATTCCACATGGGAGTTTCTAGCTGGGGGATTAATAGGACCAACAAAGTCACACTTTGAGAATGTGCATCCGCCCATCATTGGCCTCAAAGGCATCTCATCTTTTCTGATCCGATATTGTGCTTGTTGACATGTGTCACATTTCTTCACATAGGTATGGGCATCCATGTGAAGAGTGGGCCACCAAAGTCCTGAGAATAGGATGGTCTTGATTACTTTGTCAGGCCCAAAGTGTCCACCTACAACCCCGCTATGTGCCATTTCTAAGACTTTCAAGTAGTCTGATTCATGAACGCATAGTCTTAGATAACCATCTTTGCCTCTTCGATATAGGTTCTCTCCTACTAAGGCATAGTCCTGAGCTTCTTGCTCCATGCTTCTTCTTTGTGCTAGGCTAGCCTCATTGGGTAATGCTCCTGATCTCATGAATTCTACCAATGGAGCACTCCAATCTGGAATTAACGACACGTGATAAAGAGTGGCATGCTCCACTGGGGGTCTCTCTTTACACGTTGGACAATTCTTAATCCACTCATGAATTTCCTTGTCCATGCTAGGCCAATACACTCCTAAACGTTGTAGATTCTGCAATGTTTGTTGTTTAGAATAGTGATTTCCTAGCAATCCTTCATGGGCTTGTTGCAACCAAATACTATGTTCATCATCCTCGACACAACAAGCTAATACATCATTTGTCTCTTGTTTGTACATACTTCCTGCCAATATTTGATATTTTTGTGATCTTACAATTTCTTCTTTGTTTGTTTTCACATTCTTGTTTGCAGGTCCGAAGGTTAGGACTGGTACTAACTTATTTGCCCATTTAGGAACAACTTCTAAATTGAACAAATAAGCGTCCGGTAATTCATCAAACACTCCTTGTGTTGGCTCTCCTGAAGTGATGCGAGAAAGATGGTCCGCCCTAAGGTGGTCCTACCTTTCCTGACAACCACTTCAAAATCGTATTCCATTAGTAAGAGGAACCATCTTACTAAGTGGCCTATATTGCAAGGTTTATTGACCAAATATAGTAAAGCTTGATGATCAGTAAAAAACTTGAACTTATTGGCCAATAGATAGTGTCTAAACTTCTTCACGGCATATACCATGCCTAAGCCTTCTCTTTCGGTTGTCGTATAGTTTCGTTCAGCCGCATTTAATTGCCTACTAGCATATGCTATTGGAAAATCTAGGTTTCCTTCACCCGTGGGTTGTGCTAGCACACATCCGATGGCATGATTGGAGGCATCTACATGGACATGAAAGAATTTGCTCCAATCCGGAGTGGTCAGTATTGGTGCTATGCACAAATGTCTTTTCAACTCATTGAAGGAATTCTCGCATTCCTCGTTCCACTCAATATTTGTCAACAACCCATAAAGAGGTTTAGCTATGATGGCATACATGTGGATAAACCTACGGTAATATACACAATGGACCATAAAGGCTTGTACCTCTTTAACATTCCTTGGTCTTGGCAACTCCGCTATGGCTCTTACCTTGTCTTCATCTGTCGATATCCCATTTTTGGAAACAATGTGACCTAAGATTTTACCTTGTCATACCATGAACAGACACTTCTCTAGGTTCAGACACACTCGATATTCTCTACACTTGTTGAAGATCTGTCTGAGCTCAGGGATGTGGTATCCTCTTTGTTGGGAATGAGCACATAAATCATCCACATATACTACTAAGCTCTTTCGCAAGAACTCCTTGAAGACATGACACATGAGTCTCTGGAATGTTGCAGGTGCATTGGTGAGAACAAATGGCATCACATAAATGCAAAGATTCCCCATTCAGTAGCAAAAGCCGTCTTGTGTTGATCTTCTGGGGCAATGGCTACTTGGTTATAACCTGAAAATCCATCAAGGAAGCTATAAACTTCCTTATCTGCAACACGCTCCAATAAATGTTCAGTGATGGGAAGCGGATAACTATCTCTGATGGTAGCAGCATTAACTTTTTTAAGGTTAATACACACTCGTAGCTTTTCATTCTTCTTGGGCACCACTACAATGGGGGACACCCATTCAGTGTGTTCAATATCATAGATAAATCCAGCTTCAATCAACCGATCAATCTCTTCTTTGATTTTAGCTACATACGTGACATTATATGTGTAGGGCTTTTGTTCGGTGGGCTTGGCATCAATGGTCATGGGGATTGTATGAGAGCAAATTTTTGGATCTACTCTCTTCAAATCTCTATAGTGCCATGCAAACACGTCCCTATATTCCCTTAATAGAGCTATAAGCTCTGCTTCTTCTTTTGCACTTAGGTCATCTCCTATGTATGTACATCGTTCTTCCTTCTCTTAAATGGTTACAAAAATCTTTTTGGTCTTTTCTTTATTATCATATGATTCTCCTATGATGGCCTCTCTCTTAGGCATTCATACTAAAATTTTCCGATCTTCAACTTCATATTTCTTGAAATTTTCTGGTACCTTGAACAATGATTCTTCTTCTTCTTGCTTCACTGCTTTTCTCTTCTTTTTCTTTTGACTACCTTCACTTCCTTCCTTTGAATTTACAGTTTTAATACTTGTGAGGGGTTCTTCTTCTTTTTGGGTTAACACTCCTATGCCTTCTAAATAGTGTTCCTCTGAGTCAAAGTAAGTATCCATCACAATGGATTCTAGATCATCATCATTCTCTTCTTCTTCTATGACCTCACTAGGATCTCACTCTTCCAACAAGGGCTGGGACATGAACACTGAAATATCATAACCCTCCTCATCACAATGAGGTGTCCATTGTTCTTCATTGACTGCAATGTCCATGGTAGCTAAGATTTCTGCCCAACCATGAGGCTCAAATTCCTCATCCGGAAATATCATCGGTGTATAGGCTAGGTCTTTGACTTGTCTATCTCCTGGGGTAGTTCCTTCTTCTCTTGCTTTTAGGCATTTTTCCTCTTCCTCTGCTACCTTGCACATCCACAAGTGAGTATCTTCATGCAGCCAGGATGGGTCAGGTGAACTTCCGGAATGCAGGGAGATAGAATCTTCTTTCGCTTTGTGGATAGGATTCCACTGTAGGGGTGGTTTCTAGCTCTTCTCCCAAGTTGTCTTCTATGTCTATGCACATCCGCACACAATCTTCTATGGATCTAGGTTCTTTCAAGTACACATGATCTCAATTTTGTGCTCAGTAAGCCATCTAAAAACAAGGCCACTTGTTTGGCTGGTGTGGGCAATTCCGGTACAGGGCATCTTTCCAAGTATTGTCTAAACCTTCTTCCTACAAGTCGCACTATTTCTTGGGGTGTCTACTTAAAGCTGTGGATCAAGGATGATGTGTTATGCCTGATACCACTCTTGGAAAATTCTACGATGAATTCTTCTAGCAGTTGACCTATCTCTCGATAGTTGCGACTATTCAGGGGCTGAAACCACGCTAAGGTAGTACCCTTAAGAGTCAAACGAAATGCCTCAAACTGTGTGAACAAGTCCTCAACCTGTTCAGCTCTTAACACTTGTTTGAACTCGGCCACATGATCATAAGGATCTCCTGACCCATCAAAATAGTTCTTCATTGTCTTAACCACTTGAGAGGGTCTAAGGGTTCTTGAGTGCTCTCGTGGTCTAGGCAATGGAAAATCATGCTCATCTCTTTGATGCCTATGTACTCTATGTCTCTCCCTTTCAGGTCTTTCCGTTCCATATCCTGATCTGTCTCTGCCCACAGTGTCTGCAAAGCTTACCTCCGGTCTCTCTCTAGTTCTTTCCCTCTGGGTTTCATGAGCCTTGGATGATCCGGCTCCTTGGAGGCCATGGGAAACATTAGATCTTGGTGGAGGGAAAATTGATTCACCTTGCCAAGTGTAAGCATGTCTCTCATGATCTGATACCAAGAATAATTTCTCAAATGTGTGATTTAGATAGACAACTTTCACTGGTGTCTCTGGATCCTTGAATTCATAGATGGTGACTACTGGGCTGGGTTGATCTGGCCTAAATCTCCAAAAGGCTTCCTCCGTTTCTTTATTCAAGAATAGTTCTATGCTTTTGTTATCTTGAGGAATCCATTCTGAGTGAGCACTCTGGTCAAGACTGACTTACCTCTAGGAGTCTTCGATTCTCCCCCTAGGTTCCCTTGCTCTAGGTCTCCTATCTCATTCTCGGGAATAACATTTCCAAACTCATCCGTCCTATCTGGTAAGTTGGTAACCACATACATGGTTCCTTCCTTATCAATGTATGCACCCTCTTTGAACTTGACCACTGGGTGTTCAAGTGCGAAGGGTTGATAAGGATTTTTGAGTTGGACCACTGATCATCTCAAGACCATCCTCATAGATGCAAGCACCTAAGTGGTTGGTCCTGATATACTCCAATTGTGTCTTATAGGGACCTTCTGGTGTCTGTAAATAAGCAGTGCCTGAACTACGTGTGGGTCTCTCCATGCTAAAAGACATTTCTGAATCACTTGTGTTGGAACTTAGTGTGTAGGGATACCCACTTAGTTGTTGTGCCCAGACTTAGCTGTATGATTGACACTAGCCTCAGATGATCTAATGCTTTGCCTATCCTTGCCTAAGTGTCTGCCAGATCTCAGGTTCATAAGCTTTGTCTACAAGTCCAAAATTTCCCCTTGTATTGCTCAAAATCCTTTGGAACTCCTTGGTCTCCTAGTCCACCTAAGGATCAACTTGGTATCCTTGGTAGTACTCCCCACGAGCTTTCCAACAAACCCAAAATCACAGCAAACGGATTTCGTATGAGAAAGTTATGCTAGTTTAGGGTTCTGGGGATTAAAACAGGGAAACAGGACTTCTCAGGAAGTGCTTCAAAAATAGGCGATACACGACACTTAGTAAGTATCGCGATACTTGGAAGATGATGATACACGATACTTGGAATTCTACGACACACGATATTTGACCCAAGAGAAAACCCACAATACTCGATACTTGACACACTGGAAAAGTCACGATACTGGATATGTGATGAATGTTGCAAAAGATCATGATACTCGACACTCGCTAAATATCGCGATACTTGACTCCACGATACTCGATACTTAGGCCACACGATACACGATACTCGACCAACTAGACAGATCACGATACTCGATATCCAGCAAGTATCGCAGAAGGACCCTCACGATATTCGATATTGCACAGGTATCGCCAAGAGGAATCCCACCATATAGGATACTCGATATCAAGCGAGATCTAGACTCACGATACTTGACACTACAGGTCACGATACACGATATTGGGTGGGTATCGTGAAAAAGTCATGATACACGATACTTGGAATTCCCATGATATTTGATATTCCTCAAGTATCGTTTTGAGGTCTCTACGAGACTCGATACGTGACCAATATCCTGAGAAATTTTCTGACGATACTCGATATCTACCAGGTATCGTGAAAGTTAACTCCACGATACACGATACACGATATCTGTCTAGTATCGTGAATGTTTCTCAGCGATACAGGATACTCGATATGTGACCACTGCAAGTATCGCGATACTCGACCACAAGACTTTCACGATATCCAGGTATCGCGATACTTCAACCGCGGGAGAACATGATACTTGGATTTTTGGAGTCCAAATTCAAAAATTCTTGCAAATATGAGTACCTTGTGTCCTCCTTTGTCACTCCTATGTGTCTGTAGATGCCAAATCTCCCTTCAAACCCACGATATTGCACTCATGATACTTGGCACAGGTTGTGTCACGTCTGGGGCTGCTCACTCTGATTTTCGGCTATTTTGGTACTATTTCTTTAGCGTTTCAGTTCTGCACCCTCTCTAAGGCTCCTTCTCACAACCACAAGTAAAAAGCGAGGTGAATGGACTCTAAAAAATGGAAAAAACTGAGAATACGAAGGTGGGTGGAGATGGTGATGATGACGAAGATGAAGGAGAAGAAAAACTCAAAAACTGAACTGAAAATCGTGATTTTTTTACCTTCCAACATCGCTACTCTACGTCTTACCGTCACACGCTCGTCCTCCAAGCTCTCTCCCCGGCAACGGCGCCAAATTTGGTATCACTCTAGCACAATGGTGAGTACCAACATGAGGAGATACACCTCATAAATGTCAATCCGTGGAGATGTGAGGACCGGTATGAAGACCGTGAGCAAGTGATGGCACAAGTGCGTGTGTGAAAGCACATGAGCATGCACACACATACACACACACACGCACAAGGTAAGAGCAAAGAGTGGAACAATGGAAGATCTTCGATTACACAAGAGCTCTCTTACAAGGCTGAAATCTACAACATGCTAACCTCAAAAATGAGCTCTCCAGCCCTTTTTATAGTTTTTCGAGTGGTTTTGGCCCTGTCCAGACCTAGTGTCCTGCCTAGTTAAAAAATAGGTTCCAGTGCTTATTTGGGGGCTCAAACTGAGTCTAAAAATTATGAAAATTGGTAGGATGGTAGTTCTAATACTCCTCAAGCTCGAGGACTCCTCGACTTGAACAAAATGGAGTTACAAAAATGGAAAATGGTATTTAAAATGGTTTTTAGTGATGAAAATCACTATTTTTATAGGGATTTCTTTTGAAAATTTGACAGGTGCTTCTTCGAGCTCCCTACTTGCTCCTTCTTCTTGTGTGTCCACTTACTTTTTCCTTGATCTTGAGCTTCAACAGCATGCAACACTTTGCTGTCCCTGCCTAAGATAGATTCACTATGCCGTCGAAGAAGATATGGTCCAGCTTGTATCTTGTCGAGACTCAAAACTTAACAATTAGCTTGCCTCATTGGATCATTGATTAGATACACTTGGCACACAAGTGATGGCCGCATAAGTCAATTTTGTATGGGTGTTGTGCATTGACCAGGATCATTTACAAATGTTTAGCTTAAGACATTCCAATCCAAAGGGCTCTCATGTGGAGTAGGGTACAACAATTCAAGGGTAGAACATCCATAGGACCCCCTTCCAAAAGGATGTGAGGAGTAGTACAAGTACCATGTGCTCAACCATGAGGTGCGACCTTAACACCAGATGTCACTCCCCCACCACGAGGGGTACACCCATTTATACTACACCTCCTAAGATGCAACACTGAAGACCCCAACTTGGTATTCTCACCAGTTCCCAGAGACCTTGAATTCCCTGGCGGAATACATTTAGAAGAGCTCACTATTGAGGATTTTGAGCAAATTTTAAAAGAAGTGAATCTTGAGGTGGAAGAAGAACAACAAGTGGAAGGTGCTCAACTGCAAGCAACAACATCACAAGTACCCATTACCACTATTGATGTGGATGAAGAAGAGGATGACGATGAAAAGGAAGATGAAGAATATGAAGAAGGCAAGGATGGGCATGAAAAAAGGCATCAAGATGAGCAACAAGAAGTACCAAAACTTGTCAATGCTCTTGCATATACAACACTATTACAAAGGTTATACGACACAATCAATGTAGTACAAGAGAGGTGTAGAATGTCATTCACATTAGGTCAAGCCCTAATTGAACAAATGCTTGCAGATGAAGGAGTGGATCCTCACTTTATTACTATGCTCAAATTGTTAATAGAGTCATTGGGAGTCCAAGAGGCTATGCACAACACAGTCTGATAATCAATCCGATATGAGAAACATAGAGTGGATACAAGACCATGGGCAAGCAAGAACATATGGATTCCAGTATCCGAACCAAAGGCAACCATAGAACCATCAACCACCCCAACCACGACCATTGACCTTACTACAAAAACATTTGTACAAACATCACCAATCTCACCTTAGCACCCGCTATCTCCTCCATCACCCCCACTTCCACCACCTACCACTAAGGAAACCACCATAGTATTCACAAATATTACCCACACCCCCATCTCACCAACATCCTTTTCTTTCCATGAACCCACCTCTAGACCACACTCTTTTCTTCCATTACCAACCCTCTTGTCACTTCCCCATTTTTGTCAGTCGAGCCCATTATTGGACACCCCATGATACCTACCTTAGTTGGACACCCAAGACCCAGAGAAGGTAATCTAGGTTCCTCGACTTACCCATATTCACACATCCCCCATTCAAGGGACCCATACTTCCCATCCACCTCATCCATGTTCCCCTATACCTCAATCGCCACCATAGCCCCACCCCATTACATATCATTCATGCTCCTACTACTCAGATGTTAGGTTCTCAAACACTCACAATCACTTCACTATACACAAACACCACACTCACGTCACCTACCATACCCACATACAACTCCTACACGCACTACACTATCCAGCCCCATGGACGTATCACCACCCATAGCACCTCCCCCTCCCCCCATGATTCCACCATCCCCCTACCACCAACTTCACCTACACCCACCTCTTTGTTTGACACTACATCCACCATTCCCATCCCCATTCCCATTCCCCCTACATTCCCACCCGTCTCCCTTGCATCTTATACTGTATAAAATAAATTCAATACAATCATTCAATGTGTCTCATAATTATAACATGATTACCAATGATTGGAAGAGCAAAATTTTGCCTTCTAGGCAGAGTCGCATAGACTAAAAGCAAGAGTCACCGCCCTCGAAGCCAACAACCAACCACTCCTAGCATAATACACCCCCTTACAATAGGCTCACATAGAAATGGAGTCCAAGATGTCAGATGTGGATGCTCACACAGTCAAAGAATTGGAGAACCTGCTCCAAGCAGAAACTCTCACCAATGCCAAACTACAATGAAATCTAGGGCCTCTCAAGAAGCACATGTTTGTAGCATTGGAAGAGAAAAAGCCATTACAACAACCAAACCAGGACAATTTGGAAGTTTCTATGGAAGGGACCTTAGGTATAGAGATTAGTCCTACAAAGTATCGTGTTGTTCCCTCAAAAGATATCAGAATATTACTAGAGGAACATGCCAACTTTTTAGAGTCTTATGAAAAGCTAGAATCAAAATGTGCCGACCTCAAGAAGCAGCTAGCCAATGTTAGCACATCTCAACAGCAGACGGCCATTCCCCCTCAGCCTATAGAGGAACTTGAAGTCTTAAGGAAATACGTGGAAGAACCACAAGCATGCATACTACCTTACGAAAGGCCACCCTCTATAATTGAATAACCAGAACCCAAAACAGTGGTGGACATTCGTGTCGAAGAGAGTTTTGAAGAACCATATGAGCTGATGCATGTACCTAGGGATATGTTAGTGTTGAGGGATGAGACACTTTTGAGATAGAAGCACCAGATTGGCTAAAGAGGGTGGGGCAGATAGGCCAAACCCATGATGATAGAGTAGTTGTAGAAATCAAGTCGCTCTCCAATCTGGACCACACTGTCCTTAAGTCCATATATTTTAAGAACCTCTCTCATCAATGGCTCATTACCACATCTGAGAACCATATACATGCCTTATTTTGTATTGTTAGCGGATTATAATGTCACGATTAAAAGGCATATAGGGAAAGAACCAACCTTTGCTACTTAATTCAAGCCCAATGATCTACCCATAGATGCACAAGCAGGCTCAATTTTTCAACCTACTTGGCATGAGCGACTGTTAACAGACTACCCTGAAATGATGTGCACATGGGCCACCATGCCACTCTATATTAAATATAACCCATGTTATTGTCCATTGGTCCATCGAAGATCCTGGCAAGCTTTTGCCATCAAAGTCTACAACAACAAAGGGTGTTCAGATGCACGAGCAGGCTCAATTTTTCAACCTACTTGGCATGAGCAACTGTTATTAGACTACCCTGAAATGATGTGCACATAGGCCACCATGTGAATCTAAATAAAATATGCCCATGTTATTGTCCAGTGGTCCATCACAAATCTTGGAAAACTTTTGCCATCAAAGTCTGCAACAACAAAGGGTGTTCAGATTGGGTCAACTATCCGTATTTTTCTCCACCAAAGCACCACCCACTGTCACCTACATGATCTCGACCATCACCACTGGTCTACTCGCTTAAAGAACATACCAAAAATAGTGGCAAAGATGGGTATGAAGATCTTCAAGCTCATGATGGTAGTATTCAAGACCTTTAGAAATATTCAAGCTCCATACCTTTCAGCCCTTGGATTTTGTGAAGGCAACTGAGATTTGGTATATGAGATGAGCTAAAACCCCTTTGTAAACACAATATAGGCATGACATGCATGAATCAAGTAAGTACCTGCTTGCTACAAGTAGAAGTTTGAAGAAATATTCTCTACCGGGTTCTGGGAATATCATTCCAAAATTTTCATTTCTAGACCAACACATTTGTTACATCTCTTTGTGGTGGAACAAGCCATACATGCAGGTCAATTACGCTTGCCACATCCGGACATTCTAGGTTTGAATTGGATCAGCTCATGAAAAACTTGGCAAGAGGACTACACATCCAAGAACATCACCTCGCTACTGATGTCGTCGAGTATTACATTAAGCATGAGATCTAGCAAGTAGGCCACATACTTTTTCAAGGAGAAATATCTCCCAAACAATGATTTTAGTCACTTCACACCATTATAAATATCATGTTTTATTATTCCTACTCCATTTTGTGCAAGGCAAGGAATCCTCTAGCTTGAGGAGTATTAGAAATAGCTACATACCAATTTTCATAACTTTTAGACTCTGTTTGAGCCCTCAAATAAGCCTTGGAAGCTAATTTTAACTAGGCCGGACACTAGGTTTGGACAAGGCCAAAGCCTGGTCAAAAAATATAAAAAGATCGAGAGAGCTCATTTTTGGGGTTAGATTCTTAGAGTTTTGAGCCATTGTAAGAGATTTCTTGAGTAATAAAAAACACTCCCTTGTTCCTCTCTTTGTTCTTGCCTTGTGTGCATATGTGTGTATGTGTGTGCATGCTTGTGTGCTTCTCACTCATGCACTTGTGTCATCGCTTGCTCATAGTCATCATACTAGTCCTCACATCTCCGCAGATTTAGATTTTCTTGCATGAAGAAGTGTATGTTTTCTAGCCCCGTGGCTTTGTGTAGAAAGGGCATGAGAACCAAGTGTGCAGGTTAAAGAAGGCATAATATGGTTTAAAGCAAGCACCACATGCTTGGTATGAAATAATACATGCCTATCTGATTGCACATGGTTTTGAGAACAATGCAACTGAAAGCACCTTATATGTTAAGCTTGTGAATGATGTACTTCTGATCATTATGGTATATGTTGATGACATGCTTCTCACTGGTCCTCATGACACACATATTGATGATTTTAAGGCTGATTTGCATGCCTCATTTGAGATGTCTGATTTGGGGCATTTGCATCACTATTTGGGCATTCAGTTTATGCAAGTTGATGGTGGAATGGCTTTGTGTCAAAAAAAATATATTGACACATTATTGTAGCGTTTTGTCCTTGAAGACTCTAAGCCTATTGCCACTCCTATGGAGACAAGTTTATGATTGAGTCTTCATGATGTTGGAGATGCATTTGATGTTGTTCTCTATCATCATGCTGTTGGATGCTTGATTTACTTATGCATTACTCGGCAAGATATTCAATTTTCTGTCTCACGGATGAGCAGGTTTATGCATTTCCCAGGTGTCAAGCATTGGTAGGGGATTATGCGCAAATTTCGCTACTTGAGTGGTACCCAACTACTTGGATTGTTTTATCCCAAGGGGGAATCAATACTGCCAATTTTGCATGCTTTTTCTGACAGTGATTGGGCTGGTTGCTATGACGCTCATGTGTCCACCAGTGGTTTTTGCTTCATGCTTGGTAGCTCATGTATATCTTGGTTGAGAAAGAAGCAGCCTACTGTGGTTACTTTCAGTTGTGAGGCTGATTATAGGGCATCTTTCACAGCGACTGTTGAGTGTGTGTGGCTCAGATGCATTATGGTTGATTTGGGTGTTGGTTAATCTTCTGCCACCACCATCTTCACTAAAAGTCAGAGCGCATTGGCAGTTGCGAGGAACCCCATGTTCCATGCTCGCACTAAGCACATTGAGGTGCATTATCGTTATGTCATGGAGAGGTTCTCTACTGGGGAGATCAGCTTGGCATATGTGCCCACGTAGGAGAACATTGCAGACCTTTTCACGAAGTCTCTACCTAGGAAGAAGTTTGAAGCTTTCCGCAAAGCTTTGGGCTTTCTTCCTTTTGTGGATTGATTCCACATAGCTTGCTAGTTCCTTTTACGTGAGTGCCAGCTCCTTGTTCACCACATCACTCCCAGGGGGGATTTGTTGATATATTTAGGTAGTGATGTGTGTGAACACTCTAGGACTACCGGGGCATGTTTTTCCCTCTTTAGGAGGTTTTCTTCCTCCGGCTTGTATATACACCTATTGCCCTAATGGGCTACTTAACTTTGCACATTCTAGTGATAATATATTCATTATTGTGTGTTGTGCTCCAAGCTTCTTCTTCTTCCTTGTGTTGTTCGCATGCTTCCAAAGACATCTAGGATTGTGACATGATCCTTAGAGACATCACAAAAATGCAATTCTGACAAAAATTTCAATGATTTTGAGTCAAGAACGTGAAAAATACAATCCCCTAGAAAAGGTGATTTTCACCAAAATTTTATGATTTTGAGTGAGGATCATTGTTGGCATACAAAGCAATAAAGGAGTCATGCACAATACGGCAACAAGGCCAGATCATTTTTTCCCATAGATTATGTACAACCCAAGTGATTTTAATCACTACACAAACATTGTAAATCCCGTTTTTGGTAGATTAGACTCCATTTTGTGCAAGCCGAGGAGTCCTCGAGCTTGAGGAGTATTAGAAGTACCATCGTACCAAATTTCATAATTTTTAGACTTCGTTTGAGCCCTCAAATAAGCCCTGGAACCTAATTTTTAACTAGGCCGGACACTAGGTCTGGACAGGGCCAAAAGCTAGTCAAAAACTATAAAAAGAGCTAGAGAGCTCATTTTTGAGGTGAGATTGTAATTGAAACGAACTTGTAAGAGCATTTTGAAAGTAATCTAAAAGCTCCATTGATTCTCGCTCTTTGTCTTGCCTTGTGTGCGCGTGTGTGTGTATGTGTGTGCATGCTAGTATGCTTCTCACTCACGCACTTGTGCCGCCACTTGCTCGAGGTCTTCATACCATCCTCACGTCTTCCCGGATTGACATTAAAGGAGGTGCTACTCATCATTGAGCTACACCAAATTTTGGCGCCGTTGCCGGGGATCGAGCTTTGAGGACGAGCGTGTGATGGTAAGACGTAGAGTTGACGCGTTGGAGTTGTAGGTATTTTCTTCACTCTCATCGGTTTTCTTTTACTTTCTTCACCATCTTCATCATCATCATCACCATCTCCCACGTCCATCTCCATCATCGCGAAAATTTCAGTTTTGACTATATCCCCATCTCCACCTCATTTCCCTCATTTCACTTGTGAGAGAGAGCGAGAGAGCGAACTTGCATGTGCTGTTTTTGCTTGTTTTCTGAGCTATTTTGCAGGTTTTTGCTGTACCATCATCCCCAGCAGTGTGCGCAGGTACGACAGGCTCTGCACAGGTCCCGGGACGACAATCTCTGTCTATCGCGACAGACACCGTCTATCGCGACAGACAGAGACCCACGATAGACACCGTCTATCGCGACAGACAGAATTTCACGATAGACACCGTCTATCGCGACAGACACCGTCTATCGCGACAGACAGCCCCCACGATAGACACCGTCTATCGCGACAGACAGAGACCCACGATAGACACCGTCTATCGCGACAGACAGAATTTCACGATAGACACCGTCTATCGCGACAGACACCGTCTATCACGACAGACAGCCCCCACGATAGACACCGTCTATCGCGACAGACAGAAATCCGCGACAGATACCGTCTATCGCGACAGACACCGTCTATCGCGAAAGACAGAAATCCGCGACAGATACCGTCTATCGCGACAGACACCGTCTATCGCGACAGACAGAATTTCACGATAGACACCGTCTATCGCGACAGACACCGTCTATCGCGACAGACAGCCCCCACGATAGACACCGTCTATCGCGACAGACAGAAATCCGCGACAGATACCGTCTATCGCGACAGACACCGTCTATCGCGACAGACAGAATTTCACGATAGACACCGTCTATCGCGACAGACACTGTCTATCGCGACAGACAGCCCCCACGATAGATTGTGTCTATCGCGACAGACACCGTCTATCGCGATAGACAGGCATTTTCGGCAAAAAATTAAGGAGTGAATTTTTGGAAATTTAGGCTAAATTTTGGGCATATTTGCACTTTCATGTACTCATCTACTTACGAAGGCCTTAGAAAATGCATTAAAACCCCCGAAAGGTTCTGTTTGTCTAGTTAACCCCCTAAACCCTGAACGGTCATAACTTTTTCATACGAAATCCATTTTCTGAGCTCTAGGGCTTGTCGGAAAGCTCGTGACATATACTACACGCCCTCAACTGTTTTTTATAAGAATAACGCGTTGATTTTCAGATAGGATATTTGGAAGTTGACACACTGAGGGGTAGGAACACCAAGGGAGCTCTAGAGTAAATTTCTAACAATGCAAAAGGGGGAACAAGGGTCATTAAAAAAGTGTCTGAAATAAATTGTCTGTCAATTGAAAGATCTACTTGGAGCTAATCTTGGGATTTATGCAGGCCTATTGAGAAGCGACTGAGTGTATCCAAGCAACGGTGTGGCACACGCTTGAGAATCAACTTCTCGAGCACTAAAGAGCAAGGTTCGGCAAGAAAGGTCGGAATATTCTCAACTCCTCTTCGTCAATTCCTAGCTTAGGCTAAGAGGGATTAGAAGTAGGAGCAAGTCAGGGCGACGATAGGCCACTATCAAGTTGAAGACTACTTAAAAACTCAAGTTCAAGCTAAAAACTTAATCTCTGTACTGTCGACAACATAAAGGAAAGAACCTAACGTGGAACGATCAACCTGAAAGTACGGAGAACATTCAAGTATTCCTGACGACGTAATAACAGATAAGACTTTAAACACGAGGAATAACTAAAAAGAATCAAGTGACTGGTACCAATTGAGCGGCAACGAGGTTGTACTCTGGAAAAAATTTGGGGCTAATCAGATAGGCATATGAACCTTAGATCAGGACGACACCTAGTAAGAGAGAGACAAAGCCTTAGATCTTCAGAGGCTAGTGTCAACCACACTGCTAGGTCCTGGGCCCAGCAGTTGAGTCACCACTCTCATTACCCTAGCTCGGATACCAGTGAATCAGGGATGTCTCAAGGCATGGATAGACCTACGGGAAGTTCAGGTATGCCTTACTTGTACAGGGTGGAAGGCCCTTACAAAACACAGTTGGAATACCTTAGGACCAACCGATTAGGTGCGAACATCTATGAGGACGGCCTAGGAAGATCTGTGGTCCAGATTAAAAACCCTGACCAATCCATAGGACTAGAGCACCCAGCTGTCAAGTTTGAAAACGGTGCATACCTGGACAAGGAAGGAACCATATACGTAGTCACCAGTCATCCAGATAGGACAGATGAATTTGGAAATGTAATTTCAGAAGCGGACTTAGGTGACTTGGAACAAGGAAACATGGGAGTGGAACCTAGAACCCCTCGAGGTAAATCAGTTCTCACTAGGATTATCACGCCTGAATGGGTCCCCCAAGACAACAAGAGCATAGAGTTGCTCCTCAATCGAGAAACTGATGAAGCCTTTTGGAGGTATAAGTCTAATCAGCCAACAGACATAGGAAATATCATGATCTATGAGTTTAAGGATCCGGACAGCCCAGGTAGAGTGACTTACTTAGATTATGCTTCAGAACGGATCTTTGGGGTGACAGAAAATGATAGACATGCCTACACTTGGAAGGGCGAATTTATTTTCCCCCAACCTAGATCAAATGTATCCTATGGTCACCCTGGGGCTGGAACTTCCCAAGCTCATGGTACGCAAAGAGACAGAAGTAGAGATAGACCGGAAGTAAGTTTTGCCAACCCAGTGGGCAGAGAAAGAACGAGAACCGAGACGAATAGGGTAGAACCCGAGATGCATAGAGCCCACAGGAACCAAAGAAATGTAGATGGATTCCCTCTGCCGAGACCTAGGGAGCACACAAGAACTTTGAGACCCACCCAGCTAGTTAAGTCCATGAAGAATTACTTTGACGGCACAGGAAATCCCTATGATCATGTGGCGGAGTTCAAGCAAGTCTTGAGAGCCGAACAAGTTGAGGATCTATTCACGCAGTACAATGCCTTCGGTCTAACCCTGAGGAATACGGCACTTACATGGTTTCAACCATTGGATGAGCGCCAGTTCAGGAGCATAGACCAACTCCTAGAAGCATTTATTATTGAGTTCTCCAAGAGTGGCATAAGGCACAACACCTCCTCACTGATTCACAGCTTCAAACAAACCCCTCAAGAGACTGTGAGACTTGCCGGAAGAAGATTTAGACAATATCTTGAAAGGTGCCCTATTTCGGAGCTACCCACATCTGCTAAACAAGTAGCCTTATTCCTTGACGGATTGTTGAGTCCAAAATTGAGATCCTATGTGTATCTGAAAGACCCTAGGACTATAGAAGAGTGTGTACGTATGTGCATTGACATTGAAGATAACCTAGGAGAAGAGCTAGAGCTGTCCAAAATTTACAAAGATTCAGATAGTGCATCTAGTCAATCTTCCACACAAGCCACATCAATTGAGGAACTGGCCGAAAAAGTAGCTCAAAAATTAGGTGTGACTAGCAAACAAATTCCAAGGTTTGCTCCTGTGAAAAGGTGCTATACATGCGGTGGTGACCATATGGCGAACGTCTGTCCCATTATGGCTCAACCCCAAGTAAACCCTAGTAGCCAGTACTGCACCATAGAACGGAGATACACCAACCACACCGCACAAGACTGCCCATACAACAAGCAGGCGGTTAGGCAACCCTACCCTCAGCCCTACCAACAAGGCAGATACCAGAACCAGTACCCTCCACAACCATATGGCAGGCCACAACAAAATTTCCAACCTCAATATCAAAACCAACAAAGGCCTCAGCCTGTGCTAGCACAACAAACCCCAGCCCCAGCTAATGTGATTCCGGTAAAGTATGCTGTTGCAGAAGAAAACCTGAATAGAGCTATAGTCCCTGTAACATCCTTGATCTCTGAAAATGACCCAAGTGACCATAGCTTTGATTCTACCCATGTGGATAGCCCCCAGGCTTACTACATGCAGTCCCCAGAACATGGAGAGTCCTACTATGGTGAAGAGTCGAACGAACCTAGTTGGGAGTCAGATTACACGAACATCATGTATACAAACCCCAACCCTAGACCTCAACCTAGGCAAGTACGACCACCATTTCCTAGAGGACCGTGCTACAGATGCCAAGGAGATCACCTCATTCGTGATTGTCCCTTGCCTCCACCTACGCAAACCCAGTCGGTGACGATCCAAGGCTTCTGCCAAGATTGCGGAAAAGAGCATCTCTTACGAGATTGCCCAAAGAACCCCAATAGCATGCCAAAAATCACCCCTATCAACGTTGTTGGGTTAGTGGTAGACTCCTCAGGAAGCGTCACTTCCACTGCACCAGTACAGGTAGTCACTAGGGCTCAGGCATTGCAGCAAAACCAAGGGGTAGGCCAGGAAAAGAGCCTAGATGCTAGCGATACTGAGAGCCAAAATAAAAAGAGAACAAGAGCTTGGAAAGATAGCCGCGAACGCATGAAAAGGCAATGGGCAAAGAAGATGAGTGAACTTGAGGAAAGTCTACGAGAAACCAAGGCTAAAATCATAGAGATCACGTCTCAACCGCACTCTCACACATTCCCACCGCTACCATCCCCATCACCCTCCATCCCTTCACCCTCTAAGACAGCCCACGCAACCCACCCACCACCCCAAACAGGATCAGTATTAGCTGACCCCACTCCCGAAGACATAGACATGATGCTTAAGGCATATCAGGCCAGAATCCAAGAAGGGCCAAACGTCACGGATCATGACAAGTGCTATCCTAGAGCTGACCTAGAGATAGAAAGAACCAAACTATGCGCGAAAATGGTCGCATTGGCTCAGACTATGTTCGAAGCCAGTCGCCTTTTCAATTACTCAGGCTCAGCCAAAACGCAATTACATTTGGATGGATTCCTAGAGAAGTTAGAGAGGATAATTGCAAGATCTGACAAGGAAGAAAAAAATCAAGACCAAGAAAAAGCAAGCAAAAACAGGAATCATTCCCAATCAGAAGTGTATGTGGCCAATGCCCCTAAACCGGACAACTTCCCCTCCTTAGAAAGAATAGAGAGGCCAATAGCACAGCCAGAAAAGGAACCTACCCCCCAAAGAAAGGAAAGGGCAAGAGAACGGATAAGCAAGCCTCTTCAGGAAGCCCGTGGGCCTCCTCAAGGAGCTTATCTTCCCCCCCAAAAGGCAGATGAGCCTCCCTCGAAAGCTCAAGTACCTCCACAGGTTGCCTACATTCCTTCTCAGGGAATGTATGAGCCTGCTCGAAAGAGTAATAGAATAAGCAAGCCTCCCCAAGAAGCTTGTGCTCCAGCCATTTATGAGAGCAAGGAGAGAGCCAACGGAAGAATAAGCCCTCCTTCTCAGGTTGCTTATGCGCCTAATTCTACTGAGCCAGACACTTCTTCTTCTATGAATCGGTTTGCACCAGACTTCCTACGAGAGATTCAAGAAGACAAATGGGATAACGAAAGTGAAGTCGACCCTCCCTTTGAACTTGTGGATGATGCACACGACCAATTCCCACAAGACATCCCATCTATTTACGGGGAACATGAGAGTACTCAATCTCATGAGAGATTGGACTTTGAGTCTAATTCCATACAGGAGCTACCCCACTTCACAGGTCCATGGGAAGAAAAGTCCACATGTATGAGAGCACCCACAGTCATGGTAAGGAACGACGACTCAGTCATACCTAGGAATACAGAGGTAGTGAAGAACACTAACGTGCAGTGTAATCTCAAGTTAGAAGAGCTACTCAAGGTTAGACCTGAATTATGGAAACATGTAGCCAAACAAGTACCAGAGATAGCAAAATCTCGTTCCCAGGTAGGATCCCATAGGACAGTGCCAGAAATTCCCTTGGATAAGATAGGAGATATGTGTGAAGGTGAAGAAGGGAACACCTATCTTCCCATCACCTACCAGGAATACACCACCAAGGCGATTTTGGACTCAGGTGCAGGAGTTGCAATTGCCACCACCTCCTTATGGAAGCGTTGGGGCAAGCCAGCACTCAGGCCAACAAGAATGAAATTGCAGATGGCCGATGGTCATATTGAGAGACCCTTAGGATTGCTGGAAGGGATAACTCTCACCACTTGTGGTGTTGAGTTCGAGCATAGTTTTGCTATATGTGACTTCAGCAAAAATCATGCCTATGAGATGATTTTAGGAAGACCGTTTATGCGACAGTTGCAAGTGGTACAGGATTGGGGAACCAATTCTTTGTACTTGCAGCACTTGGGTGTTACAACCAAGGTTAATCTCAAGGATTACTCTCATAGAGATGTCCCTCCTATCCAGTGGAATCCCATCCATAGAGCCAAAGATGATACAGAATCGGTGCATTCCATAGGGTCTGGATCCTCATGGATGCATGAAGACACCCACTTATGGATGTGCAAGGTAGCAGTAGAAGAAGAGAAGAGAGAGAAAGCCAGAGAGGTAGGTGCGAACGAAACTCATAGACCCATTCAAGACCCAGCCTATGCACCTATAGTCTTTCCAGATGAGGAGTTTGAACCCCATGGCTGGGCGGAAATTTTAGCAACAATGGACGTAGCCATCAACGAAGAACAATGGACACCTCACTGTGATGAGGATGGCTATGACATTTCAGTCTTCTCCATAGAGCCAATCATGGGAGAGGCAGTTCTAGAAGAATGCGAACCTAGCCCTGATGCATTTGAGGATGCAAGTGACTCCGATCTAGAGTCAATCATTATGGACCCACCATTTGCATCAGATGAAGAATACTTCCATGAGGTAGAATTTCAAACCCAGAGGCATGGAGAGCTGACAAATGACGTAAGATTAGCAACACATGTGACCCCTAAGGAAGAAGGAAAGAAACGAAAGAAGAGAGAAGCCTTACCAGAAGAGGAAGAATCTTTGTTTGAGGTCCCAGAAAATTTTAAGAAGTATGAGATAGATGACAGGAGAGTCATGATTAGAATGCCCAAACGAGAGGCACAATCAGGAGAGGCCTATGATAACAAAGAAACTACCAAGAAAATCGTAGTGGCCCTAGAAGAAGGAGAGGAGAGATGCACGTATATAGGCCATGACCTGACAGAAGAAGAAGAGCACGAATTGATTGCCTTGCTAAGAGAATACAGAGATGTATTCGCTTGGAGTTACAAGGATTTGAAAGGGGTTGACCCGGACATATGCTCGCACACCATCCCCATGACCTCAAATGCCAAACCCTCTAAGCAAAAGCCTTATACGTATAATGATAATTACGCTGCTAAGATCAAGGAGGAGATAGATAGACTGGTCGAAGCTAGATTTATCTATGAAATTGAGCACACTGAATGGGTATCCCCCATCGTAGTGGTGCCCAAGAAGAATGGCAAGCTGCGTGTGTGCATTAACTTGAAAAAGGTTAATGCCGCCACAATTCGAGATAACTATCCGCTTCCCATAACAGAGCATCTCTTAGAAAGAGTGGCAGGCAAGGAAGTGTACAGCTTCCTTGATGGATTTTCGGGCTACAATCAAGTAGCCATAGCTCCAGAGGATCAGCATAAGACAGCCTTTGCCACAGAATGGGGCATTTTTGCTTTTAGAGTAATGCCATTTGGGCTTACCAATGCACCAGCCACCTTCCAGAGGCTGATGTGCCATGTGTTTAAGGAGTTCCTGAGGAAGAGTTTAGAAGTCTACGTTGATGATCTTTGTGCTCATTCCAACGTTAGGCAAACCCATATTCCTGAACTCAGACAAATCTTTGACAAATGTAGAGAATATCAAGTCTGCCTAAACCCAGAAAAGTGCGTTTTTATGGTCAGGCAAGGCAAGATTCTAGGACACATAGTGTCAAAGAATGGCATATCTACCGATGAAGAAAAAGTGAGAGCCATAGCAGAGCTACCTAGGCCAAAGAAGGTCAAGGAAGTACAAGCTTTCATGGGGCATTGCGGTTATTATCGACGATTTATACACATGTATGCTGTCATTGCAAAGCCCATGTACGGACTTCTGACTAACTTTGAGTGGACGGATGAATGCGAGAATTCCTTCCAGGAGCTTAAACGAAGATTGTGTTCAGCACCAATCTTGACCACACCAGATTGGAATAAGCCATTCCATGTTCATGTTGATGCATCCAATTATGCTATAGGATGTGTGCTTGCACAACCTACTGGTGAAGGTAATATGGATCTTCCAATTGCCTATGCCAGTAGACAATTAAATGCGGCTGAACGGAATTACACCACTACAGAGCGCGAAGGATTAGGCATGGTATATGCAGTCAAGAAATTTAGACACTATTTGCTTGCAAATAAGTTTAAATTTTTTACTGATCATCAGGCATTGTTATATCTTGTAAACAAGCCATGAAATACAGGAAGATTAGTGAGATGGTTTCTCTTGCTAATGGAATATGATTTTGAGGTTGTGGTAAGGAAAGGGAGGACTCACTTGAGAGCAGATCACCTCTCTAGGCTCACATCGGGAGAAGCCCCACAAGGAGTGTCAGATGACCTTCCTGATGCTTACTTGTTTAATTTGGAAGTTGTACAGCATTGGGCTAAGCCATTGGTACCAGTATTGACATACGGGCCTAATCATCCAGTCGTAAACACACGGAATAGAGAGATCGTAAAAGCCCAAAAGTACCATATCATGGCAGGAAGCATGTACAAGCACACAGATCAAGGGATCTTGGCTTGTTGCGTAGAAGAGGATGAGTACGCTAAATGGTTGCAATTAGCACATGTAGGTGCGTTAGAGCAACACCATTCAAAGCAAAGAACTTTGCAGACTCTAAAGAGATTCGGAGTGCATTGGCCAACTATGGAAGCTGATGTCCAAAAGTTGTGCAAGGATTGCCCAATCTGTTGCACTAAACCACCTGTGGAACATGCCACTCTCTATCAAGTATCCATTGTGCCAGATTGGAGTGATCCTCTAGTATCATTCTTGCGGACAAACACATTTCCCCCAGACATGACTCTAGCTAGGAAAAGGAGTTTAGAACAAGAAGCCCAGGATTACTCACTCATCGGTAATAATCTATATAAGCGCGGTAAAGATGGTTACCTGAGACTATGTGTCCACGAAAGTGAATATCTGAAGATCTTGGAAACAGCTCACCAAGGTGTAGCAGGAGGACACTTTGGACCAGATCGGGTGATCAAGGCGATATTATTTGCGGGCTTCTGGTGGCCTACCCTTCACATGGATGCACATACCTATGTGAAACGGTGTGATGTCTGTCAGAGGACTCAGTATCCTATACGCAAAGATGAGATGCCACTGAAACCTATGATGGGTGGACGTGCATTCTCTAAGTGGGGAATAGACTTCGTAGGTCCTATTAATCCCCCAGCTAAGGGTTCTCATGCGGAATACATCATTGTGGCAACAGATTATCTCACCAAGTGGGTTGAGGTAAAAGCTACAACCAAGAACGATGCTCAAACAACTGCCAAATTCTTGTTTGAGAATGTATTCACGAGATATGGGCTACCCATAGAGCTTGTAAGTGATAGAGGCACTCATTTCTTGAACGAAGTGATTGAAAATCTACTCCAAGAATTCTTGGTAATACACAAGAAGTCTGCCCCTTATCACCCTCAAGCTAATGGACAAGCTGAGAGCACTAATAAGATTTTATGCAATGTACTGACGAAATTAGTGAACACTAAACGCTCTGATTGGGACAAACAGCTACACCATGCTGTTTGGGCATACCGATTGCCTACAAAACGGTACTCCAAGCCACCCCCTTTCAGATGGTATTCGGTCAAAACGCTGTGTTACCTTTGGACTTCTTGATCCCTACATTGAAAGTAGCACAAGAGCACGAATGGACAGGTCATGAGCTCTCCTCTAGGATCTTTGACCTTGAACGATTAGGGGAAACAAGACTGAGAGCCGCTGCAGGAATATATGCAGCCAAGAAGAGACAGAAGGCATATTTTGATGCCCATGTGAAGGATAAGGGCTTGAAAGCAGGAGATTTAGTTTTAGTTTATACACTAAAACAACACGCCAGGAAGCTAGAAAAGAGAGGCTACGGACCTATGATCATCAATAGGATCTCCACGAGCGGAGCAGTACAACTAGCCACGTTAGAGGGTGATGTTCTCCCAAATTATATTAGCGGTTGCAGAGTCAAGTTGTATCAGGAACCCCTCACGGAGGAAATGCTCAGTCGACTCAACACTGCTAAGAAACGCAAAGAGGAAGAAAAGCGAGTTCGAGAAGAAGCTCAAGCTGAAGCTTTAGAACGCATCAGAAGGATGAAATTACGAAGGCAAGGTAGAGATCAGCCTGGAGCGAATGACTATGCAGACCAAGGATTTCCTATGGCCATGTGTGAAGTCGCAGGAACAAGCTCGCATAGGATAATTGATAGACGTCCTTTCGTAACCTTAGATATAGGACAAGGAAAGAGTGCAAGGACCGTAAGAGCCTTGATTGACTCAGGTGCAGCCACTAGTGCTGTTAAATTGTCTTACTGCCAAGAATTACAATTGACTGTCAATCCTGTGGAAGCATATCTTATAGGATTGGGAGGAGTGGAAACCCCTTGCATGGGCGAGGCGGAACTTCCCCTTTACATTCATGATGAGGCAATGACAGTTAAAGTACTGGTGTGTCAAGATGAGGATCTCACTGAACCTCTAGTCTTGGGTCAAGATTGGATCTATGACCAAGCAATTAACTTAAACCTAAGAAGTGGACTTCTCCAGGTTTGGGTCAATCATAGTCGAGTTACAGTAGAATTAGACGATGGAGCACTCAAGGAACTAGGAAAGGCACAGACTCCTGGTCCTTCCAGGGGTACACATGAAGATGACCATGCTGTTCTTGTTCAAAACCCTGTGTTGCAGAGGAATGATATTTGCAAAAAAGGAGTCAGGGATGCAACGGAACTCCCTTCTTTTCCAAAGGCCAGAAGGAGGCAGCAACCAAAGGCGGATCACAAGCAGAAGAAGCCGAGTACTACCTATGTCCGAGATCAAAAGTACCTGCGCAGCAGAATGTCCCAGAAAATAAACCAGGTGTGGGTGCGGAAAGGCGAACGACCGGGCGCACCACCGTCAACTACACGGGCAAAGCCTCTTATTAGTAACCAACAACACGACGCTAATAAGAAGTCTGTCAGAAATTCTTCTGCTAAAGTAAAATCTATTTGGGTGCCCAAGAAGTCGATGAAGGCAAGCCCACAATCTAGACAAATTTGGGTGCCTAAGGCTTGCTTGAGGGCACAAGTAGTTACACCAAGGCCACAACCTATGCAGCATAACCCATCTACGAGTACAACCAGTATTCCCTCGTGCTCAACACTTAGGAACACACCAAGACCCATGAGCATGCATGTAATCACTTATAAGTAGGTCCCTAAAAGGCCCCACTCCCAAACAGCGACACCGACACAGCTCTCTGGAGTCTCTATGAAACCGAAAGCAAAGCCCATCCACTGCATTTGGCAGTCTAAGATCTGTAATAAACCCCCCGACCCCGATTTGTAAATTCACCCCACTTACTAACGGCATTAGTCTCCTAGGAATACACAAACGTTAACTACACTCACGGTCTTCGTGCACTTACTAACCACTAACTCACCATCTACCTCATGTTAATGTTGTAACGGGGACAACAACGGATTTATTTTGTCCATTACGATGTTAACACAT
Source organism: Ceratopteris richardii (assembly GCA_020310875.1). Lineage (NCBI taxonomy): Eukaryota > Viridiplantae > Streptophyta > Polypodiopsida > Polypodiales > Pteridaceae > Ceratopteris > Ceratopteris richardii. The sequence continues at coordinate 101,251,876 of CM035436.1, forward strand.
GATTCTATATTCTCACAGAATCAGAAAGCAAGAAGAAAAATGGCAGAAGCGACAGGTTCGGGCTCACAAGTAGGGATACTCACTGCAGGGATTGATGTGGATAGCCTACCTGTGGATGTGCCCCCGACTGAACGACCAGTGGAGATGCAACACCTCCAGCAACTCCCGGTGCCAGATCCCCCTACAGGAATCACGGAAAGAGTTCATGCGAATTCTCATTGGTTCAATGGCATGCCCGGTCCATTAGGTGAGGCCAAGTATATCTGGGAGTCTAAATGCGAGTATGACAGATCATGGGTGCGATTCCAATTTTTCTCCAAGGAGTTCGAGACTTTACAGAACACCGAAGATCTACAGACCATATGGCAACGAGCAGGGTTGGCGGAATATTTTGAAGCCCCACTACCTAAACCCGACCTCCTCCGATGTTACTATCTGGTCTCTACATTACAAGCTCATGAAGATAAGGACCAACCCGGATCATTTGTTCTCCCCTCATTGCTGGGCAACAACGAGTTGAAGAGGTTTGAACTTACTGTGGAGCTAGTGAGTGATGCTTTAAAGATGCATGGCACGCATGTACCCTCAGAAAAGGATGCTCTCGTTCCCAACAACATGAAGGACAGGAAAGTAGTGAAGCTGAAAGACATGGCAGCCCTCACCCCAAATGTGTCCATCCCTCTCCGCATGTGCATGCAACATTTCGCCTTCCCCGGTCAAGACCGATTCACGCAACCACACAAGAAGATCTGGTTTGCTCTCTACTTGGCGGAAGCAGGTGCGCTACCTATTAAGCTACCAGTGTGGATTATAGATCAGTTGTATGAAGCGAACAAACGGGCTTCTAGGAAATTAGTGGTGAACGGATGCTGTGCACTCACACGCATCATTTACCGATGCTTGGCATATGATGTCCCCATTGAGCGTGCCTTAACTTTGGCACAATTACAAATGTTTAAAAGGCTCAAGACATCCACACATCAGTCCAAGCGCATGAGGGGCGCGATCCCGTGTGTCCAGACAAGGGAAGTCCTGACTACTCCTGAGGCATCACCATTAAGAGAGGGCACTGTACCTCCTTTTACCATTAGGATACCCAGGTCGGAATCTGACACTACGACACAACCCACCCCATCGGCTCCTCCGGTTACACCTGAATTCGAGTTTGCTGCCACTGGAGAGGCTGAAGGACTGGACCCCCAGGATTTCGAAGCATTCCTACAAAGCACACAATTCTCTGATGTGGAGTTTTATTCAGAGGCAGAGGAGCAGGGCACATCCTCACGGAGAAGAAGAAAGTCTACAGATGGTAGACATGTCCATTGGAGTGACGCTCAGCAAAGCCAACAACACGGACACCCGGAAGAAGAAGAAGCATATGAAGAAGAGACCACTGAAGCCCCAGCATATACAGCAGAACTCCGAAGGCTCTATCAGATTATGGAAAGAGTGCGATCGCAACAGTTACTCACTGAACAGAGCAGCAGAGTACTTATGACTCAGTTGTTGGAAGAAGCGGGAGTTGACTCAGAGTACAGGGAAGGTCTCTTATTGATGGCAGAAACATATGGAGTTGTAGAAGCTGTGCGCACTGCCATTCAGAGGCCTTCAGTTCAATATGACCCACGAAGGTTCCAGACACGACCTCGCTCAGGTAAAAATATCCAAATTCCCGTTACAGTTGCAGAAGAGCCCACTACTACACCAACCTCCCAAACAGCTAGTCAACAGCACCCCGCCACCCATGAGGAGTCCACCGAACCACTACCATCCACTCCCCCACCATCACCTCCTAGAAGAGAAACAGTGGAAACCACATCGACTGCTCAACCCACCGACCCCACCTTCACCTTCCGTACTCCGATCTCCAGTGCCACCCTATTCTCTACCACTGATAACCCGGTCTTTGACGCAAACCCCATCACTACACCAACCACCGAAACCATTCCCGAGCCTGCCCTAGGACAACCATCCCCAATGCCTTCAGCCACCGGTCATCCTGACCCCAGATCCACATTCATGGGCTTCCCTGCTACCACACAACCCTTTCAGCCCTCCTCAAATTTACGACCCCAACCCCCGATATCCCTCTCTCCATTTCTACAATCCCTCCAGGACATCTTTGCTAGGGCTTTTCAACCAGGCCCTCAACCATTCCCTGTCTTTTCAGCTCCCCACCCCACGTCACATCTATTCACCACTTCCACACACACACCACCTACCATACCAATGTATATGGCAGGCCCCACACTAACACCCACTCCTGAAGGTATGGACATTTCACCACCCACGGCACCTCCACCCACGGTTTCACCTCCTCCCATTCCCCCTCCACCAATTTCACCCACACACACAACTTTCGTAGACACATCATTCACTGTCTCCCTTCCCCAATTCCCTTCCCATGCATCTTCCACAGTAAACACCCCCCACTCATCTATAGGTAATGCATTGGACACCATGTTGGCTTGTATATCAAATTTAAGAACAGATTACATTCAGCTCCAGCAACAAAACGCACGCCTGCAAGAGCACTCAGCGACACTACAGCTCCGCCTTGCGGTACTAGAAGAGGAGAACACTCGCCTCCACACACAGTTCCACACCCTCCAAGAAGCCCACAATATATTGGAGGTACAGCTACAGAACGTAGATCAAGAAGCAGTGCAGGTGGTAGAAGGTCACCTACGGACACAGCTGGAACGCAACTCAAAACTTCAGCGAAATATGGCACTACTTAAACGCCATCTTGCGGCTGCTCAGGAAGAGAACAGACGTCTGCAAATACAAAATCAAGAGAACCTGGAGGCAGCTATTGAGAGCACACCGGGGGCACCCATCAGCCCATCCAAGTTTCAAGCAGTGACCCCCGATAATATCAAGATTATATTGGAAGATTATGCCACGCTGCTCGAAGCACATGATAAGCTATCAGAGGAGCTAGGACAACTGAAGCAGGAACACCAACAAGGCCCAACAGCTGCCCCTCCAACCACCCCCTCTGCAGCTTCGCTTCCCTCCGACGCAGAGGCCATAAAAGATCTCCAGCAACAGGTAACTGAATTGCAGACACGCCTACTACAATATGAGAGGCCATCTTCCCCTCCGGAGGCTCCCACGGACGCAGAAGTTGTGCAAATTCCTGTGGAACAAACGTTTGATGAAGAATATGATCCGCAACCATTCCCAAGAGGCCAACAAACAGAAGAAGCGCAGGACACGTTCGAGGCACCACGGCCACCATGGTTACGACAAGTGGAGGAAATAGGGACCTCGCATGAAGAGCGCACCGTAGTGCAAAATCAGGCTATGAGGGTCATAGAGGAGACTGTTTTACAATCAGATTACTTCAAGAACTTGTCATCGAGACGCCTGATTCTCTCATCGGAACTCCAGTACAGGCCATATTATATTATCTTGGCTGATTATAATGCAGAAATACAAAGAGTCACGGGTCAGATTCCTACTTTTGCGACCCAATTTCAACCCGAAGACCTTCCTCCAGAGGTGCGAAAAGGCAAGATTCGTCAACCAACATGGCGGCAGAAACTTTTAGAGACTTATCCAGAAATGCTACGCACATGGAACAACGCGCCGTTGCACCTCCTGTACAACCCATGCTACGGTCCAGTCCCCCGCCGCAGGTCGTGGAAGGCATTTAATATCAAGGTACAGAACAATGCGCAATGCAAGGAATGGCTGAACTACCCGTACATAGCGCCACCACAAGGACCACCATCGGTAGCATATATGATGGGGACCATTCGCCACTGGATGCCGCGCTTGAAGCCCATGCAAGATGTAGCAGCGCAAATGATGCTTAAAATCTTAGATATGATGCAAGTGGTGCTGAAGACCTTTAGAAATGCAGCCGCACCACAGGTATGCCTTCCGGGGTTTAGCAATGGAAATTACGACTTGGTGTATGACATGAGCACCACCCCCAGTATCCGTGTGGCTTACGCTTGGCATGCACGCATCAAATACCTCCCCGCCTGCTACAAACAGACCTTCGAAGAAATGTTGAGATCAGGGTTCTGGGAGTACCACTCGGAGATTTTCGCGCCAAAGCCGACACATCTGCTTCAACTGTTTGCTTGTGAACAAGCAATGTATTCAGAGTACTACACCACCCCGCAACCAGAGACCCCCGGTGCAATAAATTGGGAGGCATTGGAAGCCGATCTAGCAAGAGGCTTAAGGATAGGAGAACATGAACTGGCCACCAATGTCATCCAATATTACATCGACCACCCGAGGGAACAAAGGTCTGTCAGGGGCGACAGACGCTAGGAAGGGGGGAGTGTTGGCATACAAAGCAATAAAGGAGTCATGCACAATACGGCAACAAGGCCAGATCATTTTTTCCCATAGATTATGTACAACCCAAGTGATTTTAATCACTACACAAACATTGTAAATCCCGTTTTTGGTAGATTAGACTCCATTTTGTGCAAGCCGAGGAGTCCTCGAGCTTGAGGAGTGTTAGAAGTACCATCGTACCAAATTTCATAATTTTTAGACTTCGTTTGAGCCCTCAAATAAGCCCTGGAACCTAATTTTTAACTAGGCCGGACACTAGGTCTGGACAGGGCCAAAAGCTAGTCAAAAACTATAAAAAGAGCTAGAGAGCTCATTTTTGAGGTGAGATTGTAATTGAAACGAACTTGTAAGAGCATTTTGAAAGTAATCTAAAAGCTCCATTGATTCTCGCTCTTTGTCTTGCCTTGTGTGCGCGTGTGTGTGTATGTGTGTGCATGCTAGTATGCTTCTCACTCACGCACTTGTGCCGCCACTTGCTCGAGGTCTTCATACCATCCTCACGTCTTCCCGGATTGACATTAAAGGAGGTGCTACTCATCATTGAGCTACAATCATAAAAAAAATGATCCTGAGAGACATCACAAAAAACACTATTCTGACCAAAATTTCACGATTTTGAGTCATGATTGTGAAAAACACAATCCCTTGAAAAATGCGATTCTGACCAAAATTTCATGATTTTGAGTTAGGATCGTGTAAACACGATTGCCTGAGACATCATAAAAAACATGATTCTAACCAAAATTTATGATTTTGAGTCAAGATCGTGAGAGAACATGATCCCCTGAAAAAATGCGATTCTGACCAAAATTTCACAATTTTGAGTCACGATCATGGAAAAAACAGGATCCCCTAAAAACAAGTATGAGCCAAAATTTTAAGACCACAAATTTTTAGAAAATACATAAAGTCATGTTTGTTCAGAAAAAATTGGATTCTATATCAGAATTGTGTTTTTCCTGCTAAAATTAACAATTGGATGAATAATTGAACAGAAAACACATTTTTGTATACAAAGAGTAACTAAAAATCCAAAAAAAAATACAAACCCTATTTTCTTGAAACAAGTAGGGTTAGTTGGACAAAAGAGTAAGGTGAATGAAATTGAGATTAGGAATTATTGTGGATCATAGTGAAAAACTTAACAAATTTGGGCAACAACAAAACAATAATAGAAGTCCAAAACATTCTAGTGCTACACATATGAGAATGGAAAACATGAATGAAGAACCAGAACCTTTTGACATAGGAGATTATAGAAATATTCTAAAATATCTATATACAAATAGGTTTGGAGCCTATGTATATCAAGATGGATTGCATAAGGATCTCATTAGATTGAGAAACTTGGCGATACCTTTAAATTTGATGCTTATGGCTTAGTTTAAAGATGGCAGGTATGACGATAGACAAGGATGTGCTTATGTTTTCCCCAATGACCCTGATAATACAAAGATCTAGGGCAAGACACTAAAGGAACTTGGGAACAAAACCTAGAACAATCTGATATCCCTAGAACTAATAGGAATCATACTCCTATAGAGCCACAAAGACAAAAAAGACAACAAACATCTCCTAACCCTTTTATTAGAGAAGGAGTAGCTATGCAAGACTTTCCTATAAGGAGAAGGCAAGAATGAAATAAAAATGGGAGAATAATGATACCTTATCACATAGCTAAATGCATAAAAACCCAATATGATGGATCAGTAGATCCTCATGATCATGTGGCAAAATATAAACAAATCCTTAGGGTAGAAGAAATTCAAGATTATAAAACTCAATTTGAAGCCTTTGGGTTAACTTCATCAGTACAAGATTTGACTTGGTTTTTCACCTTTAAGAAAGGAAATGTTTAGAAACATAGAAGAATTTTTGGAAGGATTCATTGGATAACTTTTCTAAAACAAGAATTAAACATAGGAGAGCTACCTTTATTCACACATTTAGAAAAAATGATAGTGAAAGTGTAAGGGAAGAAACAAGAAGTTTCAAACAATATCTAGATAGATGTTCTCAAGAAGAGAAGCCCTCAATGCCCAAAACAATATCCCTATTCATAGAAGGATTAAATAATGCACAGTTAAGGACCATGGTCTATTGTAGAAGATGTCATGACCTAGAATCATGTGTGAAAGAAGCCACTGATCTAGAAGACAATAGGGGAAATGATCTTCAAATGTTTTAACATCAAAATCACAATGAAACAAAGTTGCCCCCAATAGAAGAATTGGCCAATGCTATAGAAAAATCCTTAAGGTCAACAACTAGATTAGACCTACCAAAATCTAGATCAACACAAACCAAGAAATGCTATGTATGTGGAGAAATTCATCCTACATATATGTGTTCCTATCAAGAACCACAACACTTGCAACCGGGATAGGGGAACTCTCAGGTATTGTACCTTAGAAAAAAAGGAAAAATCATACAAGGGATGTGTTTTTCTACAAAAATCAACCAATGAGGGAAAGGGATTACCAAGTTCAAACTAGTCATCTTAAGGACAAAGGTTATGCAAAAAACCTAGACCAGTTCTGAGACAAACACCTCTACCCACCAACATAGTTCTAGTAAAGTACACTCCAAGAGAGGAGAATCTCAAAAAGACAAGTGGATCATCCAAGGAATACTTAGAAGATTATCATAATCATTATGAAGATTATTATGAATCATAGGATTGGGATTACACCTATAATAAGGAACCACAATTGCAAGCATGGGATTTGGGCAATGGGATATTGAAATGGATGCAACAACTTTTATGTATAATATAGCTAACAACTACATGTCAAATACAAAACCCCGATTCAAGTCTAGTCAAAAGATAACTTGTTATAGGTGTGTAGCAGATCATTTTGTTAAAGATTGTACTCAACCACCTACATTAAGGATAGAGGGAGCCTACTGTAAAGATTGTGAAAGGGATCACTTAATAAAAGATTGCCCTAGAAATCCTCAAAAACAAACCTCTAATTCCAACATCCCTTTGAAATCAGTAGAAATTCTCAAGAACATATAAGAGGAACAAAACAAGATAATTCTCATACAAGTAATGACAAGAGCAAAAGCAAGAGAACAAAAATCAACATTAAAAGAAGAGAAGAATGAAGTAAAAAAGAATGGTTCATGATCTGCTACAGGTTTAGTAGAACTCGTTAGAGTAGTTCTGTTCAACATTTTTAGATACATTCATTTTTCTGCATCAGGGTATTTAAGTGAGTGGCCATGGTTGAAAGTAGTGATGTATTTCATATGTTGGTTGTTGAGGATAAGTTGGATGGTATGAATTACCCATTGTGCACTTATATGATGCATCATGTATTGTTCACAAAATGACTATGGAATATTGTGCAGGATGTTGAAAAATGTCATATTACACCTACAAATACAGGTACCAAAACTGATGCAGATGGCATCAAAGATGGTGATATTCTACAGATTTGTGTTCGTGCTATGGTTTTTGTTGCACCTATTATAGAGCGATTTGTTGGGATGGAAGATATGCTCAAGCACATGCATTGATAGCCTTTTTTGTCAAACATGCCATTATTCCTCACATTCGCTCTTGCAGAAAAATTGCCCAAGTGGTCTTATAGTGTTCACACACATCACTACCTAAATATATGAACATATTAAACTTGAAAAACTTCCTTTTGGAGAAATGATACGCATAGGGTTGAGTATCTAAAATGCATAAGAATACAAGTAATAAGCAAGATATGCTTCTAGAATGAACTTAACAATCAACAAAAGTATCCCCTATTTTTCAGGGCTGCCTACAGATAAAGCCCCAGACAATCAATTGACATTTTGAGAAGATGGTGCAGAGAAATGAAGGAGCAACACAATGATAACCCAAAGTGTTTGTATATTGCTTTAATGTATTGTACAATGGTTTTTAAGGCTTTATATAAACTCTTGAAGTGTTCCATGACTTCTACAAGTGGATTCTGAATTCAAATCAAGGTAGGATAGTATATTGAAGAGAATCAATTGAATTTCCTACAATCTAGGAAAAGTGAAGATCTAATCTAATCTAATTTTTGGTGATTGATTTATTGATTGATTTTCAAGCTCAAACACCTCAAATTTAGTATATTTGAGCTCTGTTTTTCTCTTTTTACATGTGTAAAACTCTAGGCTTTTACATTGCTAAATGATCCATGAATAATCTTATGAAAATTGCCAAAAATGAGCACAAATAAAAATCTCTTTAATAGGAAACTTTTGAAGAATGTGATCTCACCTAAATCACTAATTTTGAATTCCTCTTGCATATGCCTTTTAATACTTTGTATGACATTCAAGTCATCTCCTCACAATAACATCATCTACTTATACACATAGCTAGATAATCTCATTGTGATCCCTTTTGATGAATAAAGAAGTATTTGAGTTGCTAGGTTTGAACCCTTGATCTTGTAGGTATCTAACCAATTGCAATTCCAAGCTCTAGGAGCTTCTTTCAATCCATACAATTCCTTCTTAAGTCTACAAACATAAGATGTATAATTACGGATTTCAAAACTTGGAGCTTGTGACATGTATACTTCTTCACTTATCCAACCCTCTAGAAATGCATTTTTCACATCAAGTTGGAGGAGTCTCCAATTTCTTGCAACAATGTATCAATGTTATGATTGTAGTCATCTTTGCAAGTAGAGATAATTTTTCTCATAGTCTATACCATGTGTTTGTGAGCATCCTTTGGCAACTAATGTTGCTTTGTACCTACAAATCAATCCATCTGAGTTTCTTTCGAGTTTATATACTCATCTACAACCAATTATCTTTTGATTGGGTGACATTAGAACTAAATCCCAAGTGTCCATCTCCTTCAATGCATCTATTTCTTCTTTCATAGCCTTTTCCTAATTAGAGTTTCCCTTTGCCTTTTCATAGATTGAGGGTTCTTCTAAAATTGAGTCTTTTTCCAAGTAGATTGAATACTTTGTAACAAATGTGGAGTCATATCCATAACTTTTTGGTTGTCTTTATCCCTTTTTGACCTTCTAGGTGCTTGCTTGGAGCATTCTCCACACTCTTGCATTTTTGCTTTGCCTCTTGAATTCCATAGCTTGTAATCCTTTTTCCTTTGATCTTGGTCATCATCTATATCACTTCTTGGATCATGGACCTTTGTATCATGCTTTCTTCCTAATTGATGGAAATCAGAATCAAGATCATATGGTAGAGTTATGTTTTGTTTGTCTTCATCATACCAAGATGTGTGTTCTTCAAACATAACATCCCTATTGAAGTGAATTGATTGCTTAAAGGATTATAGAACACATAACCCATCTGATTTGAATCATATCCAATAAATACTGCCTTTGTTGCCCTTTCATCTAGCTTAACTCTGATTTGTGAAGGTACATGAACATAAGATAAACAACTAAAAACCTTGCAATGTCCAAGACGGTTTTTTTCCATACCATGATTCATAAGGAGTCATACCTTGGATTGGTATTTTAGCCTATTGACAACATACACATTAATCAAAATTGGCTCTACCCATAGATAATGTGGCAACCTTTTCTCATCAAGCATTGTTCTGGTTGATCCAACCAATGTACCTTATAGTCACTTCCCTTTTGATACCTTGATCTTGCAAGAACACATCAAATTCCTTGGAAAAGTATTCTCCCCCTCCATCGAATCTGATTTCCTTAAGTGATCTACCTATATTATTCTCCACATCTGCTAGATACTTTTTGAAGCAATAAAACACTTCATTCTTACTCTTGATAGAGTATAGAATAGTCCATCTCCTAAGGTCATCAATAAATGAGACATAATACCTTGATCCTACCAATGAAGGTTCTTGACTTGGTCCCCACACATAAGTGTGTACTAAGTCAAAAAGGTTGTTGTGGATGTAGCCTTTGTGGTTGAATGGTTGTCTTAGTTCCTTCTTAATCTCACATGCATCACATATGTTGATCCTGGGCTGTTTTGATATGTTTAGTAGTCCTACAACACTTTGATCCTTGCATATGTCTTTCAAGGTTCTTTCATTCACATGAGCTAGCCTCTTACGCCACACTTCAAGCTTACTTAGGGTTGCAGATCCAAAGCTGATTAGAGCTATGTTTTTGCTTTCTCCTACTTCAAAGGTGAAGAGCCTAGCATATTTCTCATCTTTGGTTATCTTCATGAAGCCTTGACATAGATCTTCCACAAAAGCTTCATGTTGGGTGAGCCTAACTTGCAATCCTTTCTCAACTATTTGGCCTACACTTATTAGGTTTTTTGCAATAGTGGGAACATAAAGTACCTTGCTTAGAATGTTTTTCTTGCCATTGGAAGCCTTAACATTATCAGTCTTCTCCACACTATGCTTTGTTTCATCCCGAGTTTGAACTTCATGTCTATGATTTGGAGTTTCCAAACCAGATAAGAGAGCTATGATGGGTACAACATGATTCAAACATCTTGAATCCATGTAGAATAAATGATCATCTTACTTGCCTTCCTTATGGCTTAGATTCATCAAAAGCAATGATTTTTCATGTTGCTGATCTTCAAAATAGTTGTTCTAGTCCCTTTTGTTATGGCCTCAATTGCTATTATTGAATTTGTGTCCACCTGTGCCTCTCTTGTTGCCATATCCACCTCTTCCACTTCCATTCTAGGTCTTCCAATTGAACCAACAATTCTGAGTAGTGTGGTTGGTCTTATCACATACGGCACAAAGTTGAACATTCTAACATGTGGTTTTGTCATGCTTTGGTCCCTTCTCTTCCCTTTCCACTTGATCTTGCTTGTAAAGTTGGCTTGAGAAATCTCCTCTTCATCCTCTTTCTTCTTCTTTCCTTTTAACTTCTTGTCCTTACTATCTACATATAGGGAACTAGTTGTACCTATGTTTGATGTATGACTATGAGTTCATACATATGTGACTATTTTTGTAAGTGTCCATGTCTTTATAGTGTATCTATGTATATACACACACAGATATATATATATATATATATATATATATATATATATATATATATATATATATATATATATATATATATATATATATATATATATATATATATATATATTTGTGTGTGTGTATGTATGTGTGTGTGCGTGCACGGGTGTGTGTATGTGTATATATGTTTGAATGAATGTGTGTAAACGTAAAACAACACATAAAAAGAATATTAATAAACAAAAACAAAATATAAAATTAAATTGATATAAACCAAAAGGAAAGTGCATGAGTGAATGATTGTTATTGAATATTGAGTGATGTGATGTGTGTGTATACATAGTTTGCATGTTGTGTGTGTGTGTATTAACTTAAGTGTATGCATGAAATGTGTGTTGTGAGAGTTAACTAAAATAATAGTGTGTGCGCATGTATCTCTGTGTGCTTATATAAGCGTGTGTGCTCTTGTATTGATTGCTTTAATGATTTCTTCTTTTTGCATACCTTTGAGAGATTGAAGTTTGAGGCTTCCGAGCTGAAGGCTGGAGCTCGTTGACATTCCCGTTTGATGATCTCAAAGTGATCGTGGTTTTAAGGAGCTGTGTTCATGCTTTTCTACAAGAGGCATTGGTGCCTTTTTTGAGCTGCTCACGTGCAATTGAAGCTTATCTTGGGAGGATCTACACTCCAAGTAAACCAAAAATTCATGAATCACCTTGATAGGATGTTTGAAGTTGAATTATTTATTTATTGTCTTGTATCATTTCTAGTTGAATTGTAATGTACCATTTCATTTACATGCTTTTCTTTTTTTCTTTCTGAATGGAAATTCGGCTGAAGCCTATTCTCCCTTGCTTGAATTAATTAAGATAATGAGCATAGTACAACGAATGCACATAGCATCTTGTTAGAGAGAGCTACAAATTATGCTTGATGAAGATTTAGTGCCCTTCATGGTCGATCCACTTGCATTTGATCTTATTATTTTCCACAATGAAGATCCTATTGTGTCAGGTTCTTTTTACAATTCCTGATTCCTTTCCCTAAAATGTCAAAGGATTTATCAATTAACATTATTTTGAGATTTCTCCAAAGTTAGCCGCACATCTTTCTTTCCAAATCTTATATCGCTTCACTCTTATGGTGTTCCACAAGGTAGAAGAGAAGCTGATTCAGTTCTGTAGATTCACAATCCAAGCAAGAGTCATTGAAACTGAATGGGTCTATGAAAAGAAGAGATGGCCAATGTCTTCATGATCGCTAAGGAAATTCTTGCACCACTATTAGGCCCCACAAATTTTATTAGCTTTGATGTTGGTCCAAATTCGCTTGTGGAGAATCTGCCACATAAGAACTGATTTGTTTATCTCAATGAGTGGATGCCACAAGTTCATGAACTTAAATTGCCATCGGATACTAAACCACTACAAACACCATCTCCTACTAAGGAAAATGTGCAGTTCTAGATGTTTCTTGACTCTGAACATCTTATCCAATTTGTTACCATCGGCCCATCTTAATCCTTTTATACTTGGGGGATCTTATCCCATCAGAAGGTGGACTCTAGTTAAGAAGCCTTGATGTATTCATTTGTTTAGCTATTACCGTTTATGCAATACACGAAAAGGATGGTTTGAATGAAATGAGTTTGAGTTTTCATTTGTTTGTTTTCATGAAGAGTAGTACCATAGAGATGCAGACCTACAATAGAGATGCAGATCTACACACCTTCATCACTGTTAGAAGCTGAAGCAATCTGAAGGTCAAACATGGAAGCAAGCTTACAACCTAACCTTTAGTAATGCACTGGCATATAGACTAGATTAATCTGTAGCAAGTTCAATAAAACCACTTCTATTTCAATTGAAGTGAAAACATCTGCTCATGTTTTCCCTTCGAAAGAGAGGAGGAATATTAGAGTTGATGAAAAGATCACTGCCAAAACTGTGTACGGTCGTCCCAGTTTGTTGGCTTAGTGGTTGGGTCTCTCGCCTCTTGAGGCGGGGGCGAGGGTTCAATCCCTGGCAGCAACATGTAAGGGACATGTAATCTGGAAAGATCGTGCATTGTGGCTGAGTGCCACCGTTTGTCTATCCCTGCGGTAGTGTTGACCGCCGTTTAAACCAGTTTTGTAAACCCCTGTTCTTGTGGGATAAGGGGGGTCCCATGGGTACTATGCCCTTCCTTGTACAGTTGCAATTTCAAAGTTAAAGTCCAGGTGAGTAGGCTTCGGCTGGACCTACATTTTAAAAAAAAAACTGTGTACGGTCTAGAGGTGTGGCCGGTGATATGAACCGGCACCTGATCATGTATATGTCTGCAGCCAAGCCCCAATGAATATCTATCAGTTACGTAATAGCAGGCCTGTGTCTCTCCGTAATGTCGTCTTCTCCCTTTTCCACATGGCAAAAGAAATTTGTTCCGATTCAAGTTTCTGTAATGTAATGGCGTCCTGCCATTGCATGCGCCAGATCTTTGAAATGGTTGATGTCCGTGATGACTATCTTATGCAGACGCCGACCTTCTTCATCGCAAGACAGCTCAATATTCTTCTCTGGCGCTGAGAAAGGCATCTGTCTTACAAGTTTGTTAGAAGACGTTTTTCTGTGTCTTTTTCTCCTCCAGGGACCAGGACACGACATCATAAATGGCGCCCAAACTTTATACGATACTCAGCATTGCATGATCAGCGAAGCTTCTGAGATCGCGACAAATCTGTTTATGCCATGTGCTCCTGATTTGGCAGCATCAATCTTTCGCACTTGAATGGAGACTACAATCGTTTTCAGCAGCACGATAATCCATGTCAACAGTGGTTTCCATGAATTTCCTTTTCGCTGTCTGAAAACAATTTGATTCTTCTGCATACGTGTTGTCACATATTCGCACATGCGCTAACACCTTCCTCATCGTACAATCGATTTCCTCGAATTCTGATCACGTTCGGATACGGAACTTGATCGTTTATCTGCTTGTGATTAAGAAAACATCGTCTACTCTGATGAGCTCAAGAAATTGTTGAGCAGGAGGTTAGATGAGAGAGACGATGGAAAATGCCGCAATTCTTATGCTATCTTCATACAGAAATTCTTATGCCCTCAATTCTTGTGCCTCGGCTTCTTACATAGCTATGAAGACAAAGTTATAGACGTGGTTTTTTTCTTTTTTTTTGCGCGACAACGATTAAATTAATGGAAGCATAGACAAATTATGCACGGAGGGAGGATCCACACAAAAATAAGGAATCTCCAACCCATTGTCCAATAAAATCTTTGGGATAAAAAAAGCTCAGAAAAACAAATAGAGCATTACAATTGAGGGCAAGTTGGGGAATATTACATCTTTGTATCAATGTAAAACACCATAATAAATCTATCCAGAGAGTAGAGGATAACAGAACATCTCTCCACTTGTGAGATTGATGCTTGATTAGTTTTGTGTGCATACATGAGTTGCAATCCAAAACCTCCTTGATGGACCATAAGCTTTGTTGAAAAGTGGACATTGGAATTTTGTTGAGTGGAATAACAAAGTTCTTTTTCCCACTTTTAAAACCAAACTAATTCTTGCGAATAAGCCAAATATGGCTTATCCAAGTCTGGCAAAGCACTAAATCCATATTATTACAACAATTATTGAGGATCTCCTTTATTCCTAAATGAGGGATGCCCTTAATATTCAGAATGGGACCCAAAAGATGCCAAAATTTATTGGCATGTCAGTAGTTCGTAAATATGTGGGGCAAGTCCTCCTCCATGCCAAAAAAAGTGCAACTTCCATCATTGCCTTTAATCTTCTTTGATCTGCTACCAGACCACAAACTATTGTGTATTATAAGCTAAGGAGGGCTTGATGTTGATGGGGAAAGCCCATAATGATTTGAATCTATATCTCCATTGGCTAGGTGAACATTGAAGATTCCTTGTGCTATCCAATTTGTGCGTAATATTGCTAATGGTACCTTGTTGTTCTTCAAACTTCTCCATATCTCCAAAGCAATCTCTTATATGTTAATGGGGTTAGCTATGCATTCCTCCATCCTAAGCTTCAAAAGCTACTTGCAATCCAGAATCATTTGTATATAGGCAGAAGACAAAGGCATAAGATTCCTACACTCATCATCAAAAATCAGCTCACCTCCTTGAAGAAACCAATCCCAATTTTTTATCCCTTTTTTTAAAGCATTTATGTTCCTCTATGGACTCGAGAATGTTACTCCACAAAGACAACCATCCATGCTAGGGAGAGTCTTGCATATAAAATCCTTTTTAGGAAAATACAAACTCTTGACTTTTATCCACAAAGTCAAGAATCTGCAACATAGTAAACTACTAATAGGGAAAAACTATTGAGGAGACACGACAATGTCCCA